>OZ010799.1:235448747-236113448 GCA_963932465.1 Maratus speciosus | reverse complement strand
AGATGAAAAAGCAGTCGTAAAAGGTTAGAACTCTGTTTTTCTAGACAGAATGGAGAAAAAAATGACCATAATTTTTTTTTCTTTAAATATGTCCATTAAGAAAAAAAAAAAAAAAAAAAAAATATGGCCATTTTTTTTCCCATTCTCACCAGAAAATCAGAGTTCTAACTTTTTACGACTGCTGTTTCATCTTCACCTAACACTTTATTTATAATGGCTGTTTCATAATAATGGAAGCCATCAGTCCATCAGAAGAAAATAACTCGGTTGAAACGGAAACTCATTTTAAGTGGGACTCTTCTATATATTTCATTTTTAAAATGACCTTTAGAATATTTTTGTTGGTGTTCAGAGGGGGGGGGGGGGGGTCATGAACCCCGTGACCTCCCCCTTGGATCTGCCATTGAATGGGCCTTTGTTTTGAAAATAACACTAAGTTTTTTGTTTTTTTTTGCATAGAATGCGGGGAGTTCCCTTTTTATTAGTACAAAGAAGCAAAAAAAAAAAAAATGGTTTATAATTTTTAATTACGAAGTTTTAATATATGATGGCTAGTGAGAGTAAAAAAGATGTCTCTGTTCTAAAATAACAATTGTAAAATATTTTTCCATTATTTAAATATTTCAGGCTTGTTTACATGTAAATATGAATGCCTATAGTTAAACGTTTTCTTATATGATATCAAAATAAGTATCTAAAAAGTACTAATTTATATCCGATTAATAATCTGCTTACGGAAATTTCCAGCCTGTACTACCGTCAGCGCCATCTATTGGAGGCTTACTTTCGCGTGCAATTTTTAAGCGTCGAACAGTATGCTAATAAAACAAGGTAATTCATAACTAATGTTCTTTTTATTTAGATTAACATGCGTCATTTATTTCTTTTTAGTACGATACAAATACACAGCTTTACAACTGTGAAGTAAAATGGTAGTATGTAAAAGATATCTATTAAATGCAAAATATTTAATTCGAATCATTTCTTACCCAGTCAAAATTGTCTGTCCATTACTCTAATTCTACAGTAGAGTCTCGATTATCCGAGTCTCGCTCAACTGAGTTTCCTCCTTATAAGAGTTATTTTCTTCTGATGGACTGGTGGCATCCATTATTATGAAAAAGCCATTATAAATGAAATGTTAGGTGAAGATGAAAGAGCAGCCGTAAAAAGTTAAAACTCCGATTTTCTGGTCAGAATGGGTGTGTGTGTGGGGGGGGGGATGGAAATATATATTTTTTTAGAGTTCTAACTTTTTTTCGCTCTACACTATATGCCTCCTCCTCTTTACTCAAAACTCCATTTTACAAGCATGCACATCAGTTTCGCTGGTTTCTACTTTAAATCAAACTTTTATTTTTCAAAAGCTGGATTGGAGACAGTACAATTTTGGGATTTTGTGATTTTCATAACACTCATCAAATTTCACAGAAATTAATGAGTTACTGATACACAAATGTCTACACAAATATCATTGATCAGTGCGACGATAAGAAGAATTTTTGCCGAGGACCTATGTCCCACAACCCCAGAGACATAACAGCTTTGTACAGTGACAGGGAAAAACTTCGTAACGTGGCAGATGGAATGAAGGTGCAAGGCCGATTTCCCATTGGTTGGAGCCGAAGCTCCTCCCTCTGGTTGTCGAACCTTGCATGGCAAGCTGGAGCGATGGCAGGCAGAAAACAAAAAAAAGGCCCTTACAGGTCCATATATTTTTACATATACATTACATTTAATTAAAATTATACGTTGCTAACACTTAAAAAGAACTATATACAATTAATTTACAAAATATTTACAAAAACTACAAACTTTCCAAAAGCAAATACTTATGCATGATGAATCTTAGAGATTTCATCCATAAAAGATAATGTTTTCTTTCCAACTTCTTGTTTGATGATATTATTAAGAATACTTTCCAGTTTATCAGCTAAATTTGCAAATTAATCAATTTTTAACTCAGTTTTAATTTTTTCCAAAGTGTTTACAATTTTCAAGAAACTTCTATTAAACTCTTCCAGCTGGTAAAGTTGTACCGGATCCGGTGGCGCCCTTTTTGGCTCCATTTGGGAAGTACAAACTTTTTTAGGGATATTTTTTGAATTTTCAGTTTTATTTTTACTTTTGATATTTTGGGTAATTTCAGCGTACGATTTTCGGAATTTTGGCTTAATTGGGTATTTTTCACAACCCTTAAACGAGGCCGGATGTTGCAACCCGCAGTTGTAACAGTTTGGCGGCGGTTTTTGCGATTTTTTCATCATTTTCTTCTACTGTTAGATTTTTTTCTTGGGCATTCGGGACTTTTATGCGCCCCCCCCCCCCACACATCCTACACACTTCGGGTCCATAAAGCAGTATGTGCTAATGTGGAAAAACCCTTGGCAATTCTTCGTCCGCAATTCAAAAAACTTTCGATAAAAGAAAGAGCTGAAGTTGTGAAACTAAATAAAGCATGTTTTAAATGTTTAAATTATAATTGTTGCTTACAGAAATGTAATTATAAAAACTGTGGATGTGGGTTACCCCATAACGTCTTGATACATTTTTCGAGGGAAGAAAATGATTTGAGTAATAATCAAAATAAATTTCAAGGTCACGTGTTTCAAGCAGGTGCAGAAATAAAAAGTTCACCAAGCGAAGAAAAATTTTCTTTTCCTCCGAGCCAGACTGTCGCCACTAGTTTCACTAAAAATAAAACAAAAACTGTGTTACTGCACGAATTTTCATTAAAGATAAATCTTCGGAATGGCAGGAAATTAGATGTTTATTGGATGTAGGATCGCAAGCCTGTTTGATTACTTCTCAGTATGCTAATCGATTGTAACTTAAAATTAATAAAACAAATACTTTAATTTCGTGTTTAAATGATTCTTCTATGACAGTAAAGGGTTGCGTAAAGACAAAAATCGCGAATAGAGATAAAAGTTGTGAAAGGGAATTGACTATGTTAGTGGTAAAGAAAATTACAGATTTAATTCCGCAAAGAGTGATTAATATAAATGATGAGGTCCCAGACTTAACTATGTTAGCAGATTACCGATTTAATTTTCCTGATAAAACTGACCTGTTGTTAGGTGCGAAATATTTTATGAATTATTAAGACCAGGACAAATATATTCTCATAGTTAGAAATTACTTTTACAAAATACTGTATTTGGATACGTGGCTAGTGGACCCATAGAACAGGGAGGTGAGGTTAAAGTTCATTGTGGGCTAATTCGGGAGGAGGATTTAAACAAAACATTAAAAAAGTTTTGGGAAGTCGAAAACATCGAGGTAGAGTTACCAAAAAGTAAGGAATTTGAGATATGCGAGAAACATTTTGCGTGTACGCATTGGAGAAATGAGGAAGGTAGATACATAGTGAAAATGCCTTTAAAGGAAAATCCTTCGTGTTTAGGCCGATCTAGGGATCTTGCTCTCAAAAAACTCAGATTGCTGTGGACTCGCTTATCAAAGGATGAGCAATATTTTAATTTGTATAAAGAATTCTTAAAGGAATACGAAGATTTAGAGCATATGAAACAGGTGAAAGAAGCAAAAGAGCCTGATATTGCGTACTAAGCTCCACATCATGGTATATTTCGTCCAGAAAAATCGACTACTAAACTCAGAGTTGTTTTTAATATTTCAGCCACGACAACAAATGGGACATCACTAAATTCATTACGATATAATGGCGGAGTCATTCAAAACGACTTATTTACGATCATGATTAGCTTCCGAGAACATGTTTATGCTCTGACTGTAGGTGTCAAAATGATGTACCGAATGATTTACATTGACCCTAGTCAGTACTCGTTGCAGAGAATTTTATGGAACGATAATTTTGAGGAAGAACCAAAAATTCCCGAATTACAAACGATGACTTACGGAACTGTCAGTGCGCCCTATTTAGCAATGAAAACGTTCAATCAACTGTCAATTGATGAAGGAAATAATTTTCCAATGGCAGCACCAATTTTTCGTGAAAATGTTCATATGGATGACATTTTGTGTGGTGCACCTACGCTTGAGGAAGCCAAAGAGTTGCAGCGGCAGTTCACAGCGATTATGCATAAGGCAGGTATGCAACTTCATAAATGGTGCACAAGTGATAAAAATCTTTCGCTGACACCTGGAGAAGGGTATAATTTTGAAAACAGCACTAAGACTAAAATATTAGGAGTTTCGTGGAACCCAAGGGAGGGCTGTTTCCTATTTCGAGTTAAAATAGAATTGAGCTATTCCTATACCAAGCGACAAGTATTGTCGACAATTGCCAGAATTTTTGATCCGTTAGGACTTCTTGGCCCAGTTATAGCAAAAGCCAAAATACTTATGCAGAGATTGTGGAGAATAAATATTGACTGGAATGACGAGCTCCCTGCGTCAGAATATCACGAGTGGCATCAATTTTTTATATCGCTTAAAAGTGTTAAGGGGTCTCAGGACTCTTAAGGCTTTAAAATTTTCGAAATTTAAATTTTTTTTAGATATTAAACTACTATATTTTCTGAACATATTGGTATAAATGTTTCCTTGAAATTCCTATTAGAGCAGAAGTTATGGCTTTTAGAATTATACATGCTCAATAGCTGAAGCGAATATTAAGCATGTATAATTCTAACTGTAGATGTGTTCGTTTCAGAAACTTTGAAGCAAATTTTCAAATTTGCCCAAATGACGTTTTTGGGCATAACGCGCACGATATCTCAAAAACTTCTGAATTTTTTTTCATGAAATTTTCAAAACATATGTTTCATGTTAGTCTGTATAAACTAAACATAAAATTTCCTTCTTATTGTTCAGAAATACATTCTTTATAGGTGATTATGCTGTTGAAAATTTCTAAATTTTGCGTTAACTAAATACAACTTTGTATTAAAAATAGAAAAATGCTTTAAATGCAAATTTATTTAGGTTCAGAGTAATTATTACAATGTGAAGCATAAGTAGGACCCAAAATTTTCCTTCTACTCGCAAAATTTATTTTGTAATCGTGCACATAATCTGTTATGCCGATTTTCCGCTCGTCAAATGTCTGACATTTTGGAGCCCCCTGTAAATTCTAATTCTGCATCTTGTAGTTTTTCAAATACATGAAATGAAAGAACATACTTATATCTTTCATCCCAATATAAAATTTTGTCTTAAAATCAATTACATTTTAAGATATTATATGTTGAAAATGGTCCTTTTTTTTTCGATTTTTCCAATTTTAAGAGTCCTGAGACCCCTTAATAATATACAAATAAGTCAACCTTTGTTAAGCTCAAGGACCCTTGTTAAGCTCAGAATTAGAGCACTCGGAGATTTATTTAATTAAATCTGTCCAAAGGGAAGAATTCCATGCAGACATACGTAGTCTGCAGACCAAAGGTTCGGTAAGTCCAACTAGTAAGCTAAAAAGCTTCAACCCATTCTTAGATGAAGTTGGAATTTTAAGGGTTGGAAGCCGGTTAGATAGCAGTAATTTAAATTTTTGCGAGAAAGCACCCAGCGATTTTACCTAAGTCTAATAGTTTTACTTTAATTGTTATAAATTATTATAATAAAAAATAGCTTCATGTCTGTGCTTCAACATTACTTTCTTTGGTAAGAAAAAAATTTTGGCCAATAATTGGTCGTGCAACACGTCGAAAGGTTCAGACGTGTTGCACGAAGATTCAACAAGAAGATTCGACAGTACATCAGTGCACCCCATGTTTTAAAGCTAAACCAATTATTGCAAATCAATTGATGGGCGATTTCCCCAGGGATAGAGTCCAATTGGACTACTGCTTTAATATTTCGGGAGTAGATCTGTGTGGGCCATTTATGGTCAAAGTTGGATATGAACGTAGAACTATCTTGCAAAAAGTTTATATCTGTATTTTTGTTTGTTTTGTATTTAAGCTGTACATGTAGAAATTGATTCACACTCAACCTCCGAATCATTTATTGCTGCATTGAAAAGATTCATTGTACGCAGAGGTAAATGTGCCAAATTGTATTCAGATAACGGGAAAAATTTTATTGGTGCAAATAAGATTCTTAAGGCTTTTTATGAATTAGTAAAAAAACCTGATGAGAATTTAGCAGCATATTTATCCACGGAAGGCATTGAGTGGAAATTTATCCCTCCCAGGGCACCCAATTTCAGGGGGTCTTTGGGAGGCAGCTATAAAATCATTTAAGTATCACTTTAAGAGAGTTGTGGGAGGTGCTAATCTCACTTATGAGGAACTTCTTACTGTAGTCATACAAATTGAGGTAATTCTAAATTCGAGGCCTTTGAGCCCATTATCAGATGATAATAATGATTTTGGAGTCTTAACTCCGGCCCATTTTCTGATAAACAGGCAGTTAAATTCCATTATTGAACCTGATCTAACAAATATAAGAGAAAATCGCCTCAAAAAATGGCAAAAGATAACTAAAATTCTACAACTTTTTTGGCGTAAATGGCATCATAATTACTTAAGTGAATTACAGCAAAGGGGTAAGTGGAGGTTTGAAAAAGATAATGTAAAAATCGGAGATTTAGTGATGTTAGTAGAGGAAAATTTACCGACAAATAAGCGGCCATTAGGCAGAATTATTGAGGTGTATTACGGTAACGATAACAAAATTCGAGTGGTTAAGAGGCTACTTCAGTCAAGTGAAAAGACCCGTTCGCTAATGCTAATCCTATGGAAGAAATTTATAACGATATCTGGATCGCATTTCAATATTTTTAAATGATTTATTTTGCATTGGATAGTTGAGATCAACCTATACAAATGCTGTTTCTTACTTTTTCGATTTCGATTGCCGATATTTTTTATGAGGATGCTTTCAGTTTTGAAACCGGTTCCGAAAATGAAAGTGTCTTCATTAAAAATATCTGTAAACAAAATCGAAAAAGTAAAAAACGGCCTTAGTACAGATCGATCTCAGCTATCCAATGCAAAAAAAAATCATTTAAAAATATTAAAATGCAACCGAGATATCGTTATAAATTTCTTTCATAGGATTAGCATTAGCGAACAGGTCTTTTCATTTGACTGAAGTAGCCTCTTAAGGTAAACACTCAAAATGGAACCTTTAAAAGATCGATAAGTAAATTATGTATTTTACCCATGCCTGATGCCCCTGACAAAACTAAAAAGAAAAAAAAAGTAATTGTGCATATATGCGTGTTGTATTGATTTTTTTTTTCGAGGATCATATTTAAATTAACGAATATAGTGAATTTTTGTATTAATTTGTGTAATTTATAGTACTACTTTGTAAAAATTGTTATTGAATGTTATAAACATGTCAATGGGGGCCGGTATGTTCCATGTAGCGAGACATGCCGCGCCACCTATAATTAAAATCGCAGAGACTATTATCTGAAGTGAAGTGAAGTAAACTTTGAGTATTGTGTTGAGATGTGAGTATTGGAGCAAGCGGCGGTGCGCTGCTTTTGTGTTAATAAAGTGATGTTAAAATTACCAGTTCCTTGGAAATAATTTGAGTTATAGTGTGTGTTTAATCAAAATATTATATTACAATTTCAGAGCGATTGCATGAAATGAAGTGCATATTTTTTTTAATCAGTATGTGTGTAATATTAATCCTATGAGCAAATAAGCGGAAAAAACAAAATTCGCCAAAAGTAACTTTCGGAAAAGAATTGTTTTCAAAGGGTTAATATTCCAATTTTTTAAGCGGAATGTGCCGTTACAAAGAAAAATGAGCGTACCTGTGGTTTGATATTTTTCCTTTTTGCGTATTTTGATTCCCTTAGTCGATGCATAATTTTGAAATATGTCGAAAAAAGGGAGAGAGGGAATTCTTCGTGCACATTTTATGTTTAAAACTATATCGTCCAAATTCATTGTCCAAACTCGTTCAAATTTTTATGAGTTAACCCTTACATACATAGTGATACATATCTGCATCACTTTTTATTTAACTTTCAGCAAACACTATATTTAGATAAAAGTATTAGTCCTGTAAAAATTACAAAAGCATGCTACTAAATAAAGTTAAAATCTCTCTTAAAATTTCTGGTGTCTAATCCTTAATATAAGAATATAAAACACAATTCTAAAAGAATAATTCATGCATTTTAAGTGTTAAGTTCTACAAAATAAAACGCATAGAAAATAAGTTACCAAGATTCATACTTGTTAAAATAATTACTAATTTTGCACTATTTTAGTTATAACAGTACTTTTTGCTTGCGTTTCAGATGTGCAATGTAAGGAAAGGTTAACGTATTACACGAAAAATATCTCTCTGATTTTTTTCACTATTTCTCCTGTGTAATAAACCTTTCTTAGAATCACATATATTTTTTTCGAAACACAATAAAAAATCATGCATTTAAGGGTTAAAAATATAATGTTTTCGTAGCCTGAGTAAAAGATTTGCAAAATGATATTTAGAAGTTACAACTTGTGTAAGAATTTTTTTTGTTCACTCCGAGTCGTTTTTTTTTTTTTTTTTTTTTTGCGATTCTGCATCAGGGCCGGTCATGAGAATTGCCCGATCTATATATATATATATATATTTTACGATTCTGCATCAGGGCCGGTCATGAGAATTACTCGATCTATATATATATATATATTTTACGATTCTGCATCAGGGCCGGTCATGAGAATTACCCGATCTATATTTAAAACAATTTAAAACTACCATTAGAATGACTTTGTAAATTCAATTTCAATATTTTTAACACTCTTTTATTTAACTCAACTTGGTTTTTGTATGTAAAGAGGGAATTTTGTACACGATTTTTAATTCACTTCCTGACATGCCAGGATTATAAATAAAAATAAAAGTGCCCAGTTAAATATATAGCATTGAGCTCGCAGGCTATTCACACTAATTGTATATTATACGCTTATTTCAAAGAACAATACCCCTCGAAAAATAAAGAAATCGACAAAAAAACCCCATTTAGCTAAATGAAGAAGAGTGGGAGTTCCCCCTTTATACTTAACCATTCGTTAAGTATAAAGGGGATCACCAAATCTAATCAGGGAAGCGCCTTATCAGAATAAACCGGTATACCAAATTTGAAGCAAATCGGATAATTATGCATGAAAAAGCCATTTATTTAAATTAAGGGGAATTAGCCCTCCCGTTTCCCCTCGTTATACTTAACCAATGAACCCCCAAAACTAATCAGGGAAGCGCCTTACCAGAATGAACCTATATCCAAAATTTGAAGCAAATCGAATATCTCAACCAAGAGTTATCGCGTTACGTACATACATATGTACAATGTACAGTGATAAAAAAAAAAAGGTAAACACACCCTACTAATTCTGCAACAAATTATCTAGAAGAAAGTTACTGGTACCAAACGATTGGAATAAAGTCTACTTTTAAATGATGTACACTGCTCAAAAAAATTAGGGGATCAAGCAAAAAGTGAAGAGAACAGTGCAAGACAGCCATGTATGGGCATAAAATGGATAGTACACGTGTATCAATGCGCAATACAAAAAAAAAAAAAAAAAAACGCTAAAAATTGTAAGGGAGCTTTTGTTCTTTGAAAAGATGAACATGAAAAGACGGTTTAGGGTAACAATTTGCTTTCATGTAAATGATAAAAAAAAAAAAAGTAGTGTTTAGAAATGATGCAATATTTTTAATATGGCGTGTGGTCTCCTCGAACAGCTAAGACTGCTGCACACCTGTTTCCCATGGATGCGATGAGGTTATCGATAAGACTTTGGGGGATACTGTTCCACTGCTCAAGAATTGCAATCTCCAAGTCCCAGACAGTAAAAGGAGGCCTCGGTCTCGCAGCAATGCATCGTCTGAGTATGTCCCAAACATGCTTGATCGGATTTAGGTCAGGAGAGCATGCTGGTCATTCTATACGCTGTATTGTTTTAGCTTGAAGCATGCTTTCCACAGATCGAACTGTATGAAGTCTGGCATTATCATGCATGAAAAAAAAGAAATCACTAATTGCTGCAACATAAAATACGACATGATGTCTCAGTATCTCGTCTGTATAACTTCGGACCGTCAAAGTGCCATTCTGAATGATATGCAGGCCCTTACGTCCACCTATGCTGATTCCACTATGCTGCATCAACCCACCTCGCCTGTAATGTCATCTTTCACGAACGAATGTGGGATTATTTTGAGTGATTGGCGAATCGAAACTGCAATGCCTCCCTACGGAGATTTACTGCGCATGCTCACTCCTTCCTGAGATGGTAACCAGGATTGGCAGTGTAGCGCAAAAAGAATCGCCAAATACTTTTTGAAATGCCAACTATTCCCACATGCTGAGTAGCATTTGGAAAGAATCCGTTAAAAAAGAATTGTGTTTACTTTGGAAAAGAGAATGAAATTAAAATGATTAGTGTGGAAAAATGAAGATTTGAATTAAATTTAAATAAATATATATATATGTGTGTATAATAGTATTTAAATGTATAAAAATCATAAAAATCCGATTTAAATTAAAAATATCTGATTTTAATAACAAAAAAACTAAAAAATATTTACTTTTTATTTTATTTTTTAAATCATGACTTTTTTACTCCTTATTTATCAATAATCTAAAGTCATCGTTATATAAAAGCTGTGTTTCAAATTGTCGTATTTCGTGTCTTTATCATTTTTTAACACTTTCCAACAAAGTTGAAAAGGGTTCATGACTTCGATTTGTCTGGCCGTCTGTCCGCACTCTAACTCCCGTAAATATACTCGGATCGTTCTGAAATTTTTGGATGTTAGTAACCTCTATCATAGCACGAACCCTATTTTAAATGAAGTTTGCAGCACGTTTAGTTCATTTACAGGGACAGTCAAAAGTTTTCCGTTACATTACGGCCTATGGGAAAAAATCGTTTAAAATGATTTTTAATGATGTTACATGATTTCAAACATAATAAAATTGATATGCAAATATCAAGTGCACTAAAATATGCATTCTGTAGAATATGCGGCGCAAGGAAAAGTTATTATTCATTTACAGGGCCACACAAAAGGATTCCGTTACATAATGATATAGGGGTGGAGGGAATTTTTTCCGACGTACTTCATTATGTTAAGTTATTTCATGTATAATGAAATTGATATACGTCGCTGAGGTTTACTATAAGTTATTTCATGCATAATACGAAGTGCATAGCATTATTTACAGGGGCACACAAAAGATTTCAGATACTATATTGTATCCGAAGTACTGTACATTAGCAATGATTGCTGGAAATACATTTTTAATTATGGTATTTGCTTTTATGTTTCACTATATGTATGCATTGTATATGGTGTGTATAAATGCTCTAACTGATATACAGGGCTACACAAAAGAATTCGTAATGGTTACTGGGTATGATTGAAAATTGCTTAAAGGTGGTTTTTAAATGAGTTATGCATTTTTACGCTGAACTTAATTTAGTTTACTAAGAAATGTTTCTACAATATGCATAAAATGATATACAGGGTCACGCAAAGAATTGGATACATGGCCGTCTATAAATGATAATTTCTGGAAATGTGATTCCAGTAGATTTAAGAGTGTTTTACTTTGAATTAAACTTTAGATAAATAATGGCGTGTAATAAAGGTACTAGGTTAACTACAGGGTTGTACAAAAGTATACAAGTATGTTTCCATCTATTAGTATAAATTACTGAAAGAGAAATTTCAACCTGTTATATGTTGTCTTGCTAAACTAAATTTCTCCATTATATAGTATCGATATCAACCTACAAATCAAATACAGGGCTGTTCAAAAGAATTGGAATACATATTTACTATGGAAGGTAACTGCTGAAATCAGCTTTTCAAATGTTTTATGCGTTTTCTAAAATGTTTAGTTAGTTCTCTTATATACTTTATTTCCCTAAATAACGAAGTTTTGTTAAAGCATTCAAGAAGTGTTGGAAAGTGTTTCATAATCTATGCTTAACGCATGATTTTTCTTACTTGTTTTCTATTAGCAAGAGATTATAATTTAAAGTGTATAACACTTTTTGTATTAAAAAAGAAGTTTCATTTTTTAATCATCTAAATAAGTGCACCTGAAAATTGTATCCTAATAATTCGCAGAGTTGATAAAAATCATGATTTTTTTATTATTATTATTATTATTAAAAAAAAAGAGAGAGGGAGAGAGAGAGAGATTTATTTGGTCCGATTACATACAGTACATTAAATAAAATTATCACATTTTTTTTTTTTTTTTTTTTTTTTTTTTAATTAGCAAGAGACTATAATTTAAAGTGTACAACACTTTTTATATTAAAAAAGAAGTTTAATTTTTTAATCATCTAAATAAGTGCACCCGAAAATTTTATCGATAAAAATCATGATTTTTTTCATATTAAAAAAAAAGAGAGAGATTTATTTGGTCCGATTATGTATGAACCCCATATTAATTATTTGGCATCCAAGATGCAATAACAGAAAACGCGTTTAGTAGTTTATTAATTTTAAAAATATGTTACTGTAATTATTACATGTGTTACTACCATACTTTTTAATCCTAATAAACAAAAATTAACCGTAATTTCGATTCAATAATTTTTATCCATTTTTTAGTTATTGGCACATCGTGGTCACGTAAAACCTTTTTTGGAAAAAGAAAAAAAATTGCACGCGGTTGTAAAAAGTTTTGCCGTCCCTGCGTCTGTACCTACCATATTAAATTAATGTACCTTTTCTCAGAATTCTGCCAAAGATATTCACTTGAAATTTTTTATATACATAATGTAAATAATTCCTAATAAAGTGAAGCCAAATTTATAAAGAGATATTCTTTACTTATAAAAAATAAATTTAAAAAAAGAAAGAATCTGGAATAAAAACCACTTTTAAATAACAAAAATCTTGCATTATTTTTCAAAGAATTTTTTTTTTTAAATAAAAGTTTTGCACATATGTTAGTGACAAAGGTTCCCTACAAATTGATTCCTCTTTTTCCGACTTTAGGGAAGAATTCACGATAAAATAATTTTCTACGAGACGGAAATTATTTGTTAAAAAATGAGGAATAAATAGTGTAAGTTAACCAGTTTTTCTGACAGTGTATATTCCAGGAGTAGAAACAAAGGCGTCGCGAAGGGGGGAGGACTTCCCCTCCAATATAGGTGAACTTGGGAAATTTGATCTTCGAGTTGGGAAATTCCAGATTTTTTAAACACATTTTCTTTTTTTTAAATAATAGTAAAAAAATAAGAATTTTGTATTGTTTTGCTGACTACCTTTCTGAGTTCTGTAGCAGTAAACTAGTTAAATTATCAAAAGAAATACAACTAGTTGGATGTGCCAATCCCAAAACTTTCTTCTATCTTATACATCTTAATATTTCAAAAACTAGTTACTCATGTTAATACTCCAATATTATTAGTTTAATACTATACCAACTTTGATTTTGATCTTAAATTTCTGCTTCAGTCAATTAAACGAACTAAAAACGAAAATAAATCTATATCATGATATTTGTTAAAATTAATACTTTTTCCTTATTCTGTTGTTATCAGATGTTTGCGGATAGCCGGCTTAGCAGGAAGCGAATTCCCGCCTTTGCACGAGCCGCCGATGGACAATAGAAGTACGAAAAATCAAGAAAAGTATACAAAAATCGCTATCACAGAGCCCCTTTACCCCGCGATATTTCCAAATCCAAGAAGGACCTGTTGGCCAAAGCCAAAAACATGCACAAAAAATTCGGTTCAATTGTATGCATAATTTTATACACTTTTCGATGGTACAATAAAGAAAATGGCACAAACATCTCTATTACAGTGCCCCCCTTCCGGCAGATTTTTTTCAAATTCAGGGAGGACTTGTTTGCTATAGCCAGAAACGTAAACAAAAAATTTGGTTCAATTCTATGCATAAATTCATACACTTTTCGATGGTACAATAATAAAAATGGCACAGAGATCCAATTATAGCGCCCCCTTCTGGAGGAATTTTTTCAAGTTCAGGGAAGACTTGAATGACATAGACAGAAACATATACAGAAAATTTGGTTCAATTATATACATGACTTCATACACTTTTCGATGGTACAATAATGAAAATGGTACAGACATCGCAATTATAGCGCCCCCTTCCGGCGAAATTTTTCAAAATTTAGGGAGGACCTTCGTGCCATGACAAACACAAAAAATTTGGCTCAATTCTATGCATAACTTCATACACTTTTCGATGGTACAATATTCAAAATGGTACAAAAATCGCTATTACAGCGCCCCCTAACGGCGGATTTTTTCCAGGATCTGCTTGCCATAGCCAAGAACTTAAAATAAAAATTTGGTTCAATCCTATGCATAACTTCATACACTTTTGGATGGTACAATATTCAAAATCGCTATTACAGCGCCCCTTACCGGCGAATGTTTTCCAAATTCAGGGAGGATCTGCTTACCATAGCCAAAAAATTAAAATAAAAATTTGGTTCAATTCTATGCATAACTTCATACACTTTTGGATAGTACAATATTCAAAATCGCACAGAAATCGCTATTACAGCGCCCCCTACCGGCGAATGTTTTCCAAATTAAGGGAGGATCTGCTTGTCATAGCCAAAAACTTAAAATGAAAATTTGGTTCAATTCTATGAATAACTTCTTACACTTTTGGATGGTACAATATTCAAATTCGCACAAAAATCGCTATTACAGCGCTCCCTACCGGCGGATTTTTTCCAAATTAAGGAAGGACCTGCTTGCCATAGCGAAAAACTTAAAATAAAAATTTGGTTCAATTCTATGCATAACTTCATACACTTTTCGATGGTACAATTTTCAAAATCGCTATTACAGCGCCACCTACCGGCGAATTTTTTCCAAATTCAGGGAGGATTTGCTTGCCATAGCCAAAAACTTAAAATAATAATTTGGTTCAATTCTATGCATAACTTCATACACTTTTTGATGGTACAATGGCGACAGACAGACGGACACACTCACAGACAGACATTTTCTATAAACATGTTTTTTGGAATCTCTGACCCCTAAAACGTGTAAATCCGTCGAAAACCGGAAGTCGAAAAAAATTTCGATTACAATACTTTCTTCTATTGAAGATAGAATAAAGTAAAAAGCAGCCAGACTCAATTTGTCATTGTGTTTCTTTGGGCTGCGAAAATATCATACATCTACCAGACCTGAATTTCTCTACTGTTGTCCATCAACAATTCTCTAATCTATTTTCTCCAAAACTTTGTTCCGTTTTCAGAAATCTCAAAATATCATGAAGCTATTTTAATATGAAGTACGACTATGACTCGTACACAACAGAAGACAAAATCTTTCATAAAATGAACCAATAATTATAATTTTTATGTTTTTAGTTGCAGTATTTTTCTTTGGAAAGGAATTTTTTTTTTTTTTTTTTTTTTTTTTTTTTTTTTACGTATAAGTATCGTTATCATTAAACACACATTGCACATATCATTTCAGTTGGAAAATAGAGGAATTTGTCTCAAGTTGGGAAATTTTTGAATTGTAAATTGGGAAATTTTTGAATTCTCCTCCCTGAAAAAATATCTGTAGCTACGCCCCTGAATAGAAAATTGATTAATACAGTAAAAAAGCCACTCATAAATCTTTACGGAATTCAGTGCCAAAAAAAAAAAAAAAAAACTGTTTTTGTAAATACTTTTTTAAATTTCGAAAAATTATTTGGTTATTGGGTTTTCAAAGATAAAGAACGTAATGTAAAATAATTAGATTTTTATGAACACAAAATGATAATTTTTTTAAATAAAAAGTCAATTATTTCAAGCTTAAAATAATACAGTAGCGCTCAAAAGTATTTTGACAACCTTATATTCTCTCTTATTTTATTTAATATAAAAATGTAAAAGAAATATATATTCCCTATAATTGAGAACACTATGACTGCAGCTATTCAAATGTATCAAGTTTCAACTTGCTTGTTTACATTCGGCGCCACCGAAGAAAGATGACTCCCGCTTAGCTCAAAAGTATTTTGACAATTAGTTTGCATTTAATTGTTGAAGGTGTCAGTGGCACTATAGCTTCAATTAGTGTTTATATTGACTTATTCTGATTATTTTTAAGGATTAGGAATGCCAAAATGTAAAAAAATATTGAAGTGATTCTAGAAAAGCCGCTGCACTGTGGTCTCCGTCCAAATATTTCGTTGGACTGACCAAATGATTAGTTCATAAAAATTTTATTGAACTAACAAAATCCTTTGGTCAGTCCAAAAAAATATTTGGATAGGGCAAAATTGGGTCGACGCATCTATTTTTTTTTTTTTTTGTTAGTTGTTGCTTTAACAAAATCGTTTTTTCCGTGTAAATTTTTGTATGTATCATAATTAGCAAAGAGATGTAATGCTGCAGAAAAAAAGATTTTTTTATTTTTATTCCCTTGCGTTATTATTATTCAATGATCACTGTTGCTTCATTTTCGATTCAGAGTAATGCACTATACTTCCTATTCATAATCTTTGGTGTGTAACTGCGCTATTTAAATTAATATATGAATATAATATAGTAGAGTTTCGTAGCGAACGCAGCATACTTATTTTATCATTGTCTCATTAATTCACGATTTAATCAATAATCTGATAGAAAAAAAAATGTTCAAAGTCATCAGTTATCTTATTCACAGAAGATCCTGATAAATGTATCTTCAGTCTTCAGCTATCACAATATTATCGGGCTTGCAGATATAAAATTATCAAAATTACACAGTATGACCCCTTTTACAGTGACACATTTTTGTTAAAGAAAGTAACAAATATGACCGATGAAAAAGGAGGTAAGGTTGATTTATTTTATTTGCAGAGATGCCAACGATTACAGATCCTCGAACGGTCAGGTATCTTTGAAATAGCGAAAATTTTAAGGCTTGTTATCGAAAAAATTCAGATAACAAGCCAGAGTAAAACACAAATGCGCTGGCGGGACGCATCCTCCTAAACATTTTTGTAAATCAAAGGAGAAAAAATAAAGTTGATGTCAGACTTTAATAAATACTGATACATTAATAAATTTTTTGATAAATTTGAATAAATATGGATAAACTTTAATGAACTTTTTGAAAAATTTTAATAAATTTTGATATTATAAGAAAGATTCTTTAAAATTACTGTCTGGGCTAAAATCACTAAGGAATCGTCGAAATCGTGATCTTAGTTCATAGATTTCAATAAATATTGATACTTTAATAAATTTTCTTGATATTTTAATAAACATTAAATATTTGAACAAAAAATATAATAAATATTGAATATTTTAATAAATTTTTTGGTAAATTTTAATAAATATTGGTATTTCAATAATTTTTTTTTAATTTTTAATAAATTTTGATATTTAAAAAAAGATTCTTTAGAAATACTGTCTGGGACTCAGGAAGATCATCAAAATCGTGATCTTAGTTGAAAGATTTGAATAAATATTGATACTTTAATAATTTTTTTGATAAATTTTAATAAATATTTATACTTTAATATTTTTTTTTTTTTTTTTGTAAATGTTAATAAATTTTGATATTTTTAAAAAGCGAAATCATGATCTTTTCCAATCAAGGAGCGAACTTTTCCAGTCAAGTTTAAGCAGAAAAAAATAAAGCTGATAGATTTTAATAAATATCGATTCTTTAATAATTTTTTTGATAAAACTAAATAAATACTGATACTTTTTTTTTTTTTTTTTGAAGAGTGTTCATAAATTTAGATATTTAAAAAAACGTTCCTTAAAAATACTATCTGGGAAAAAAATCACTCAGGCAGATCATCGAAATCGCGATCTTAGTAGATAGATTTTAATAAATATTGATACATAAATTAATTTTTTTTGATAAATTTTAATAAATGTTGATACTTTAATAATTTTTGGATAAATGTTAATAAATTTTGACATTTTGAAAAATATTATCTCGGCAAAACTCACTAAGGCAGATCATCGAAATCGCAATCCTTTCCAATCAAGGAAGGAACTTTTCCAGTCAAGTTTAAGGAGAAAAATAAAGTTGTTAGATTTTAATAAATAGTGATATTTTAATAATTTTTTTTGACACAACTGAATAAATATTGATACTTTAATAATTTTTTTGATAAACGTTAATAAATTTTGATATTTAAAAAAAAAAAAAGATTCTTTAAAAATACTATCTGGGGGGGGGGAGGAAATCACTCAGGCAGATCATCGAAATCGCGATCTTTTCCAGTCAAGGAGGGAACTTTTTCAATCAAGTTTAAGCAGAAAAAAATAAAGTTGATAATTTTAAATAAAAATTGATTTTAATAAATATTGATACTCTGAAATGATTATTTTGAATGAAACCAGGTTTTACGAACAAATTTGTTTTACAAATGTTTCTTTAAACATTCTGGTACCATTGTGACATTTGGTAATTAAAATTAAGTGGGGCGTATACTTCCCACCGCCATATAAAGGATTAAAAAAAAGAATCTTGAAAAATATTATTTCGGCAAAAACCACAAAGGCAGATCATCGAAATCGCGACCCTTTCCAATCAAGGAAGGAACTTTTCCAGTTAAGTTTAAGAAGAAAAATAAAGTTGATAGATTTCAATAAATAGTGATACTTTAATAAATTTTGATATTTTAAAAAAGCTTCTTTAGAAATACTTTCTGGGCAAAAATCACTCAGGCAGATCATAGAAATCGTGATCTTTTCCAGTCACGGAGGAAACTTTTTCAATCAAATTTAAGCAGAAAAAATAAAGTTGATAATTTTTAATAAAAATTGATTTTAATAAAAATTGATTTTAATAAATATTGATATAAATATTGATACTTTGATAAATTTTTGATAAATGTTAATAAATTTTGATATTTTAAAAAAGATTCTTTATAAATACTATCTGGGCAAAAATCATTCAGGCGATGAAATCGTGATCTTTTCCAGTCAACGAAGAAAATTTTCCAACCAAGCTTAACCCTTTATCTACTGACGATACTTATAAGTACCATTAAAATAACTTGTTATAAAATTCATTTAATACACCGATTAGTTGTAATACAGTTTAGAATGAGTTATAGCTATATTACTTTATCTTTTTCCAAAAGTATTATTGGTTACACAAAACAAAAATATTTTTAAAAGGATGATTTCTTTTGCCTTTGCATCTTTTCAGCTTTCTTGGCAATCGGGAGGAGGGGGGGGGGGGGATTTTTCAATTCGGAAATATTTCTATATTTCTGGTTTAAGAACATTATATTTGTACATTTCCTAATTCTACAAAATACTAAGAAAAATATTTAAAATAAAAGATTTGAGTGGGGTTATACATATGACACAAAATCCCTATAAATTCAAATTTAATTAATCCTTCTAAAATTTATCAAACGATTATGTAAATCTTCTAATGTAGTTTAAACAATTCACGAAAAAGGCTTTAGAAAATAAAATTTTCACGAATTCCTAATTCAGTACATGAAGGGTTAAGGAGAAAAAGTAAAGTTGATAGATTTTAATAAATATTGATACTTTAATAAATTTCTGGATAAATTTTAATAAATAATGACACTTTAATAAATTTTTTGATAAATGTTAATAAATTTTGATATTTTAACCCTTCTACTTCAGTTGCTAAAATTTTGAAATGATTGAATGACACCAGGTTTTACGAACAAATTTGTTTTACAAATGCAAAAATTGTCTTTAAACATTCTGGTGCCATTGTGACATTTGGTAATTAAAATTAAGTGGGGCGTATACTTCCCACCGCCTTATAAAGGGTTACAAAAGAATCTTTTAAAATACTATCTGAACAAAAATCACTCAGTTAGATCATCGAAATTGTGATCTTTTCCAATCAAGGAGGAAACTTTTCCAGTCAAGTTTAAGGAGGAAAAATAAAGTTGATAAATTGTAATAAATATTGATACTTCAATAATTTTTCTAGAAAATAACTGCAAGGTCATTTCCCCCCACACTTGAGCCAAGTTTAGGACTGATCTAAATCAACGGCAAATATTTTAGGGGCAACATTTCATGAACGCATCATATTTGGCTTTAATTTCGGCGGCTTAAAAAATGTCTTTGTTTTGTAAGAATAACAAATTAGTGTCTAAGTGGGTGAGGATCTACAAAAGTCAGCTAGCCTATGTTATAGATGCCAACATCTGTTAATTACTCAGGAGTCTGATTCAAGGCAAACGTGTTTCAAAGCGGAAAAAGCTACGGTGCTGTACATTCCCTCGGCCGCCATCTTGGATTTCTTGGCGATTTTTTGTTGGCGTTGTTTATCGATAAGGCAACCCCGTTAAGCCTAACATGCGCACATTTACTACTTGGCGGAAAGGGGTTTTCATGCCAAGAAAAAAATCCAAGATGGCGGCCGAGGGAATATACAGCATCTGCTCCGCGGAAAATATACATAAAGAAGTTTGACTTCTTTCTATAAGGTGCATTTTAGATTTCATTTTGAATTTTTTTATTAAATAAAATGCCCGTTTGAAAACATATTCGTCTTGGATCAGACTCCGGAATAATTAAGAAGTGTTGGCATCTATGCCTATATATGGGTGGACTCCTCCGCCAACATATGAGCAGACTCCTAAGCAGCTGCAGTTGACCTATATATAAGTAGACGCCTCCACCTACATATTGGTGGACTTCTAACACAGCTACCCTCCCCTGGAGACGAAGTACCAATTACACAGGTATGCTGCTTTGCACAGCGCTACGGTACGTGATATGTTGAGTAAAGCAATCAAAACAGTTTAATTTGTTCGAAAAAATAAATTAGCATCTAGGAAGATGAGAATTTGCAAAAAGAAGCCGGATACTATCATGATGTAATGTTTTCCACAGATTTATTTCGGGCCCCACCAGTGGCTGAGAGGTTCTGCTCTCGAATCTGGTAGACGGGAGGTGCGGGGTTCAATCCCAATCGCGCCCGTCGGCCTAATCGTTCGGAGTTTTCGTGGTTTTCTTCGAACCTTGGATTTCCAAGCGTTAATACGGGTTAGGTTCCCTTAGAAAGACCCCCACGAAGGGCACTCCCCCCCTGGGCCTATATCCCTCGTGCAGATAATTGGCCGTCATAAAATACAACAAATACAACAACAACAACAGATTTATTTCGCCGTCAGTGGCATATTTTTTTCCAACGACCTTTGAGACCAATTCCTTTTATGATTCTAGATGTTTTACTTCCAAAACTAAGCCATAAGACCCCTCACCAATTTTTTCAATGAAATCAGAACCATTTTGCTCAAGATGAGCGACAGCTTCTGTTATTTTACCGTAAGTTTTAATATCAATCACACATGCACGGTATTGCTTTTTAAAGTACTCAGTAATTGGACCTTTTAACGAAAATATATCATTAAAAACGCTTTATTATCGCAGTAATCGGAAATTACAACCTAGCTGTAACTCGTTCTCAGATTACAGAGATTTCCATTCTTTAATTTCAATTTTGGTGATGGAGGTCATTTTTACATCTTTAGCTCGTGAATACATTGTTGATTTGGAAAGTTAATTATTGTTTTTCAACAACATGTGACGATTTTAATTGTTTAACAGCCGAATAATAATGGTTGTAAGTATTGTTCCACACGTTGTTATATCATTCTTTTTTATTAATGAAGCATTCAGAACATGCTTAGTGTTTACTGCTGTGCTTAGCTCAGTTCTTTTGCTGTACAGATGAATAAAAATCCCTGATTGTTATTGTGTATATGTAAAAGTGTGCAGTCACTTGTGCATGTAAGTATACCCCTGTGAAGCCAACGGGCAAACAGAGCAGATGCCCACAGGGTCCCGCGGCAGTTACTGTTTTGTTAGGGATTCCAAGCCTTTCTTTGCAATTTGAAATAACGTTTCCCTGTGAAAAGAAATAATAATAGTGCTGTAAATTTGTCTTTAAATGTTTTTCTCGAAAAAAAAGTTTGTGTTAATTTTATTTCTTACAGCCAAAGTTTATATAATTGTCCGTTAATGTATAGATTGAGAAACCTGAAAATAACCGTAAAAGAAAAAAATAATAATAATAATAATGAAAAAAAAATACAGTGGGTTTATACGTTTCTCGTTTATACAATTATATCATTTATATATCTTTTTTAACGGTCTCAGAAAAATCAAAAGGTAATAACGTTCAATAATTTCATTTATGCGCTTTCCTGAAATCGCAAATTTCATTTATATGTTTTTTTCTCCAAGTCAAGAAGAGCGAAAATGTGCATTTCAACCTCTGATTCCCACCTCCCGATTGTCCAGTCTTAGAAAAGGCACGCGACGCGACCTTGACCAAAACCTGCACAGTTGAACAACAACAACAACAACAACAAACCTTACCCCTGAGGAATATGAACGTCTCACTTTCTATAAAATCTATAATGTGAACATTAAAAATTCCACAATCTTACTTAAAAGGCGACTAATGTAATGAAAAAATGTTACAAGTTTAAGATATACATTTTATTTAAAAACTTCTTAGTACTTTCAAACCTTCCAGGTTCATCATCAGAGAATATCTTGATAACTAAACGTTGTTTATTTATACAAATACGTTACTCTGTTTTGAAAATGAGAGAGCCAATAATTACTAGAGTTGAAAGTAGAAGTAGTAGTAGCAGTTTCATGGATTGAATTTAATTAGAGGAAATATATATTATTATTATTAATTGTAATTCCATTTATTTTATGACATCACTTTGTTTCTCATACGTCACTTTCCATGGATAGAAGAAAATATTTAACTTCTATACTTTAAATTTTATTACGTCACTTCTGATTGAAACTAAAACGAGAGAGAGCTATGGATTGACGACAAAATTTGATGTCTGCCTTGTGTTCTTTTATTCTTTTTTTGAGTTTTCTTTTGGTCATTCCGATGTACTCCATTAACCTATTGCTGTCAGTTCTAAACGGAATGGTATATACACCAGCTAATTCATCTTTCGGTGTTGGATCTATTTTCGTACATATTAACTCTTTTAATTTTCTTGGTGGACAGGCTATTAAATTTATGCTGTGTTTCAGTAGAGCATATCTTAATTTTTCGTATAGACTAGGGAAATAGTTAAACTTTTTGTACATCATTTCTGTATGGTTTTCTTTTTTGATATTGCCATGCAAATTGAATTCATAGATAAGTTTATTGATGAGAATTCTTGAAAAGCCGTTTTCCTCAACGATATCTCTAATGGTATTAAACTCTTTTTCTAAATATTTTTCTGAACATACTTTAAAAGCATCATTCTCATCAATAAACTTATCTATGAATTCAGTTTAGTTTGCATGACAATATCAAAAAAGAAAACCATAAAGAAATGATATACAATAAGTTTAACTATTTCCCTGGTCTGTACGAAAAATTAAAATATGCTCTACTGAAACACAACATAAATTTAATAGCCTGTCTACCAAGAAAATTAAAAGAGTTAATTTGTACGAAAATAGATCCAACACCGAAAGATGAATTAGCTGGTGTATACACCATTCCTTTTAGAACTGACAGCAATAGATTAATGGAGTACATCGGAATGATCAAAAGAAAACACAAAGAAAGAATAAAAGAACATAAAAGCAGACATAAAATTTTGTCGTCAATCCACAGCTCTCTCTCGTTTAAGTTTCAATCAGAATATCGCAATAGATTTTGATTAGGCGAAAATCATATTCCCAACATCCAATTATTATGCATCCACTATAAGAGAATCAATAGAAATCCTGTATAAAAACAATGAAGTTTGTAACGACGCCCTAACGTACAATATCCCCATTTTGTGGTTCAATATCCTGAAAACCTGAGCAAAGTGACGTAATAAAATTTAAAGTATAGAAGTTAAATATTTTCTTCTACCCATGGAAAGTGACGTATAAGAAACAAAGTGATGTCATAAAATAAATGGAACTGCAAGTAATAATAATAATATATATTTCCTCTAATTAAATTCAATCCATGACACTGCTACTGCTACTTCTACTTTCAACTCTAGTAATTATTGGCTTTCTAATTTTCAAAACAGAGTGACGTATTTGTATAAATAAACAACATTTAGTTATCAAGATATTCTCTGATGATGAGCCTGGAAGGTTTGAAAGTACTAAGAAGTTTTTAAATAAAATGTATATTTTAAACTTGTAACATTTTTTCATTACATTAGTCGCCTTTTAAGTAAGATTGTGGAATTTTTAATGTTCACATTATATATTTTACGTTAAATCAAGGTGAAAAATTGCGTTTCGTCTTATGATATTATTTGTCTCACTTTTTATAAAGGGTTGTTTTGTGCTCTCCCTATGCCCAGCAGGGGGCAAATTCTTCTCCTATCGGCTTCAGTGTTTGAATTCTATCGTTCCCTAGCGGTTCACGATGACTTCGCACAATAAAAAAATTTCTGTCATTGAAGGAAAAAATTTGCATTTAAAAAAAGTGAAAGAAAACCAACATTTAAAAAGAGTGGAGCGTGCCAAATAATTAGATTTACCAGTTTCAACTTCAAACAGACTAATTTATAAGCGTAAGTTCATCGAGGAAAGACATCAGCAAAGAAAAAAAAAACTTCGAGCCCAAAGCGGAAAATTCGCTGATGCAGAAAAATTATTTTTACAGTGGTTTAATCAGCGTCCTAGTTTTAAAAATTCCCATCAATGATCCTTTGTTTATGGAGAAAGCACAAGAAACGTCGAAAAAGCTGATTGTGGAATGCGATGCATCAGTTTTTTCAGGATGGCTTCACAAGTTTGAATTAAGACACGGCATAACAGTAAGTGGAGAGTCTGGAGCTGTTGATTGCGAAATAGTGGATGGTTGGATTCAAAACCAGATCTGATAAGAGGATATCAAGAAAAAGACATTTTAATGCAGATGAAACAGTTTGTTTTATAATCTTATGTCGTCTAAAACTGTTGCAATCCAATCAAATCGGATACGTATCATGGAGGAAAAAAAAGTAAAGCGCGATTGACACAGTGTTATTGTGTGCCAATGCAGACAACAGATGAATCTGAAAAAATTTCCTCCTTTGATTACTGGCAAATCAGTGTCCAGCTCATCCACCTGATACGGACTTTCTAAAAAACATAAATGTCAAGTTATTCCCTGCAATTTGCAGCCACTGGATTTAGGAGTCATAAAATCCCTAAAACAACATTATCGAAGCTATCGCCATTTTAGACCACAGAGACTTCGAAAACATGAACTTTGACTTCTTGCAAGCTCTGTATTTCATAATGATGGATTGGCAAAATGTTTTACTGTAAACGATAAAAAACTGCTTCGTCCTATTAATAACGCCGAACCTGATCTCGAAAACTGGTTAAATTTAAGTGATATTACTGCATTTTAAGGATTTGTGCAATGTGATTCGGAACTTGCAACATGTTTTCTACTAACAATTGATGAAATGAGATCGCAAATGAGGAAGCTAGCAGTGAAGAAGAGGATAATTGTATTGAGTCACTGCCAAATTTTCAAAAAACTTTGGGGGGTTTTAACACAATGGAAGAATACCTCATTAGCAGTGATTTAAATGTTAATATTAAGATGGCCCTTTCAACTGTGCAGAATAAACTTTTTTTCTGTGCATTTCGAAAATGCCCTACAACCTAAAATAACTAAATATTTTGTACAAGCTGAATGAATATGAATAGTAGTACTAGTTGTTCATTAAAATCCGAAATAAAAAGTTTAGTATTACATACCTCTTGTATTTAATTTCCATACAATATTTTCTCTCATTTTTTATTGTTGGTTACTACGAAAATCTTCGCACTTTTGCGAATTTCGTTTACACTTTTTTATATTTATGCGTTTTTTTAAGTCCCTTGAAAAACGTATAAACGGTGCTTCACTGTATGAATGAAAAATTTTAAACTTTTCATGTTTTTTATTAAATAAAAAAATATTTTTCCCGGTCGCAAGGCTTTCTTAAACTAGAGGCCTAGTGCAACCACACTTGTCGCACATACAGGGCTTAATTTCTAAGAAAAAAAAGCATCACGTTTCTAATAATCTTCAATAATAACAAACGTAGTGTAGTCTTCCCCGTAACCTCCCGCATATTTATATTTTATACATAGTTTTCAAAATTTAAAGCAATTTCGTCATTAGCAAAATATTTTTTTAATGTATTTGCACTATATCTATAAGCATTTATATAAAAAAAAAATCTAAAAAAGCAACAATATTAAAATTTAGGGGTGGAGAATTTTCAGAAAATCACACTCGCAAGGATTTATTTGTATCAACTAGCAAAATACAACACACAACGTTGTTTCGGTGGGCTTTGGAGCGCAGTATTTATAAGCTCAGGTGAATTCCGATCAACATTTAAATATAGACGCTTTCAGTCGTGACGTCAGTCATGACGTTTTGCTTGGAAACCGACTCCAAACAAACGGTTGCTATGCTGTGTTTTCTACTTTGTTTGTATTTTATAGCTATATCTTATAGCTATACATCACAGATAAGTGTTTTTATACTTTATAGGCAGTGATAACATTTTCTACGATTTATATTTAACAAGAAATGAAGCACAGCAACCGTCGTTTGTTCGGAGTCAGTTTCCAAGCAAAACGTCATGAATGGCATCACACTGAAATCCTCTATTCAATAAAATCAAAGAAGTTCCGGAGCAGAGCTCCGGCATTAAATTAAGCACTGCGCCCACCCCTAAGGATGGCTCTGCCTACACATCTACAGCCCGATTCAACAACAACAAAAAAATTTAAGTTGAGCAATCTTTTATAATCGAAATGTTCCATGATTTTAGTTAACAATGCTCTTCTAATAATCGAAAGAAATATCGACCACCCTGTCGTTGAAAATATGATAAACTGTTCTATAAAAAAGGGCAGCTGACAGGCTGACATTACAATGGGGTAATAAGAAACACCTGCCCGTTCTTATGATTCCTACTATACACATGAGTACGAGCAATTTGATTGGTCTACGTTTAACAGGTCTATGATATGATTGTCCTACACCACCATGTTGATTCCTGCAATGATAGCTACGACAAAAATTGCAGTCGTATATTGGTTAACGGCAATGTTTGTTTGTAAACATGTCCTTTCCTTATAAATTATTGTGGATAATATTAAGTTTGTATTTTATGGTTTTTTTATTTGTATTTTATGGCCGTTTGTATTTTATGGTTATTAATTATAATTTTATTAATTGGTTTATTTTCAGAAAGAGACTGTCCTAAGAAATACCCACTAATTAAAGTGAGGGGATTACTTTTGCCCGAACCACATTTCTCAACAGAGACTGTAGAAGAGGTAATAGATTTCAAACCTCGAGATACTGACATATTTGTTGTGACTTATCCAAAATGTGGTACAACTTGGACTCAGTTTATTGTGTGGGAAATTCTTCATAAAGGAGCTGTTCCACCCAGTCCGAACCAGATGATGTTCCGGGAATTTCCTTTCTTGGAGTACATTGGAACAAAGATTCTTGATGATGTTCCTCCTCCTAGAACCATGAAGACACATTTGCCTTTTCATTTGCAACCCTGTAATCCGAAATCCAAATATATTTACATTGTGAGGAATCCGTGGGATTGCTGTGTGTCGTACTATTATCACCATCAGATGGACTCCACGATGCCCAACTTAGCATTTGATGAATATTTTGAATTGTTCATCAAAGGAGAAGTTGGGTGGGGTGATTTTTTCGACCATGTACTCTCCTGGTTTGGACACAGGAATGATCCGAATGTTTTGTTCCTGACTTATGAAGATATGAAAAAGGATAAAAAGGAATCTTTGCTGAAAATAGCTAAATTTCTAGGAGAGTCTTACTATAATGATTTGAATGACGATCGGATCCTGGCAAATTGTTTGAAACATTCAGATTTCAAGTATATGAAAGAACTAGGAATGTTTTTTCCTGATGCAGCAACGAGCGATGTATTACAGAAAATTGGAGATATAGATCGTTCAACAACTAATCCAGAATTGTTCAGAGAAGTGAATTTCTTCAGAAAAGGTGAAGTTGGAGATTGGAAAAATCATTTTTCAAGAAATCACATACAAAAGTTTAATGAATATATGCTAAAGAAGCTTCAGAATACTGAAATGGAAAAGTTTTGGAAGCTTCAGCCAGAAGAGACTTCTTTAGATTGCTAAATACGTTTTCATCAAATTAACATTGATAATTTAATAATTGTATGTGTAAAAAATTAATAAAGTGCGCAAAACAAAGTTTGAAAATTATAACGCAAGCTTTATCTAAAATAAATGATTTTGAAGTTTATTGTTAGGTAAAAATCTTCAAAACAAAACAAAACATTTTTCGATCGAAAAAGTCTTTTTTCATTGAAGTGGGAAAAGTGGCTGATTGTATATGTAGTTATATATTTTTTTTTTTTCAAATTAGACGACCCCCTATCTAATTTGGGATATGAAAGGATATTATTAAACGTTACCAAATGCTAAAAACATAATTTAAAATAATAGGATTTTATCAACTTAATATAAGATTATTAGCGTGTTCTGAAGCAAAAGTCCTTTGACATGAGTTAAGAGTTTTTCCTTTTTTATTTTAATTTATTTAAAAATATGTTTTCCTAAGACCACCATTACACCATTTACCACCACAAGTTACCACCATTTTCGAACATTAATAGAACATTCTTTTCTGGGGGTTCTATGGGTCCGATTTAACGGGAATCGATTCATCCAAATTAGCTTATGATTTTCTTACTACTTTTTGTGCCATCTTCCATCGCCAGGGGACGCATTCTTATTTAGGGTTCTATGGGCCCGATTTCAACAAGGTTTGACTCATTCAACATTGTTTTCGATCGATTTTTGCTTAACTGAGCCCCTATCTTAATAACTCAACGCCTATTACTCATATCCCGTCAAAACTAATTTCAAATCATATTAATATCTTAATTATCATTTCTCATAGTCTTAAAGTTAATTTATGAGTAGTGGTTACCACTATTTGAGAAAACTTTTTAAATTAGACTCCTATCTTGGGTACCAGCCCAAATTTTTGGCCAAGGTTAGTCCTTACTTTTGACCAGTAGTTTTAATTAGTCATTTGCCGGAGAGCACTTGCATCTCTCCTTCCCCCTTCATCGATTTTTGCTTAACTGAGCTATATCTTAATAACTCAACTCCTGCTACTCATATCTTCTTGAAACTAATTCCAAATTATATTAATATCTTAATAATCAGCTGTCACAGTCTTAACGTTAATTTATGAGTAGTGGTTACCACAATTTCCAAACAGTAATTTCAGCAAATTTCTTAAGGCGTCATGTACCTTTGAAGCTGATAAATTGCCTGACAATGAGACCCTGGTAGGGATTGCTATAACTCCGCATCTGATTAACTTTTGAATATGAAATTTTAAAAACACGTTAAGAGTTATATGCTAATAGATAATGTTCTAAAAAAAAAAAGTCTGGATTCATGTAAAGATTTTTTAATTTCATTTGAAATTTAATGTTTTTTAATAAACGAATTTATCTTTATATCTCTTGTGCGCATAATTTCTCATACTTGAATAGACACAGAGAGCCCAAAACTTTTTATTGAGTAGCGATATAATGTGTTTTTAAATTGACCTGCACTGGAAAAAACAAAATGATTAGCTTTTGAAAAAACAAATGTTAAATAAAATATCTCAAAATTTTGAAATTATTTTTGTATAAAAATAGTTAGAATTTCTAAATTTCTTAATAATGAACATAATAGTTAGTAGCTTTGTACATCTATAAGGTTTATGCCTTCAATTAAAATTTCATGAAATTCTATCCAGCCATTTTTTATAAATCATGCGTGCAGTCACCAAAATCAATGTTTTGAGAAAATTGACTTTAAAGATCGAATTACCCCGTTATAATATAAAGAACTCAACTATTTCAGACATATCTTCCCTTCTAAAGCGAAATTTTGCATGGGGTTTCTTTTAAAATATTCCTTAAGGATAAAATTTTAATATAAGTTATTAAATAAAAAAAAATATTTTTGGATACTTTTAAAGGTACCTGACCCCTTAATTTATGTTTCTGGCTCAGGTGCCAGCCCAAATTTCTGATCAAGGAATCCAGTACTCTTATTTAATCATTTGCCAAAAAGCACTTGCACTCCCCCCCCCCCAGGGGATTTTTCTTTTATTTGAGCCTCCACTCCCTCAACTACCATATCACCAGATAGGTTGAATACCGTAGTTTTGTCGGAATAGAGGTTTGTTTAGAACAGTGCTCCCCCTGGTGGTGGAAAGTGAAACTAACAGATTTTGGATTTTAGGTATGTTTAAGATTATTATTACGGGTTCAAGCAACGCCGGGCGAGTCAGTTAGTTCATTGAAAAATAGAAAAACATGAATTTCAATTCAAATTATTTCAACAGTCTTACCTGCCAATATCATGCTTTTATACACATTAAAATGAGCCTGCGAATGTGTCAGAAAGTTTTGCATTGATGAGCAGGGAAAATATACTTTTTTGGGACCTATCTTCATCATTCAAGAAAAAAATTATGCAGCCCTAATCATTTCTACAAAGACTCATAGAATTATAGAATGCTCCAGTGAAGCTTAGCGGTATGTTTCACTTAACCATTTCATGCAAGCCAATTTTCAAATAGGTAAGGGATCTGAATCACGAAAAAAATCGCCAGTTGTTGCGACAGTGATAGTTGCGGTTTTGGGAGCCACAGCATTGTCAAAGTGAAATGGACGAAAGTTTGATTGTGAATGTTTAGAGATGTATATTATTCAGGGTTCATACTCATTTTCCAAGAAAACATCCCCTGAAAATCCCCTGATGCATTTTCCGGGATGTACAAAGTGTACTAGGAAAGTTTTGCAATACGGATTTATTTATCGAACTTTTTCAAAGTACGTTACAAGCAATACATTTCTGCATCCTCCAAAACCAGTTGTGCCAAGTTTCACTAGGGAGTTAGGCACACTCATTGTCACAAGCCCTCAGAAGTGCCTCATGACTGAAAAACCGAATCACTTTCAGCTTCATTTTGCACATGCAGGAACAGTGTGAAGTAGTAGGGGGCAAGCTCTGGACTGTAAGGAGGGTGTTCAAGAAGTTTCAGTTCTATAGTGGCCAAATATTGAGTGCAGGGTTTGGACGGTGAGCTGGAACGTTGTCATGGTGGAGGAACCAGGTGTTCATTCTTGACTTAGGTTGCAAGTTCTTCAAAGATTCTATGACCGTAGGCAGGCACTGTTCAATGTACCACTTAGCTGGAACTGTCTTCTGTGTGCCCAAAACGATACGCTCAACAATTCCACTCAATTTGAAAAATACAGCTTTCATTTTCTTCTTGACACATCAGGATTTTCAGACAGCTACCAGCGCGTCCTCATCACAAAGACTGAAACTTTGTTTCGAGACTTAGTTGGCACATCATAATAATATAGTCAGATTTTGTCACCTGTCACGATGCTGTTCACATACTGAGATTGTCTTTTACCAAACATCTTTAGCATCTTCCGGCACCAAGTCACACGTCATGTCATCCACTCCTCAGACAGTCTATGTGGCAACCAGATACAACACAGTTTCTTCATGTGCAAATGATCATGCTGAATTAAATGAATTGCAGGTGCATTTAGGCCTAAAGTATCCTCTATCCGCTGGTAAGTTATTCGTCTGTCTTTGTCAAGAATTTTCCACACAGGAGTAATGTTTTCCTAAAAATTAATTGACGTTCAGGGCCTTCCCACTCTTTCGACGTCCTCCAGGGAGAAAATTCTCCTTTGGAATTCTCTGTACCATCTATATATAGTTGTACGATGTGGACAATCATCATCAAGTGCAAGAGTAATTTCTTCTAAGCATTGATCTATGTTTAAAACACGCGCAAAGTTATACCACAAAACTGCCCTTGTCTCACTTCATGACCAGAATGCCATTGGAAGAACTTCACACTATCACAGCTAATGAATAACTGAACCTACAGACTTGTGGTTATGTGCAGGTGTATAAATATGAATGTATGTCAACATGCAGCCACCTGCGACTTTTTGTTTCATCATATTGCAAAACTTTCCTAGTACCCTTTGTACAATTTTTCCATGTCAACAATTAACGACATATTTTAAACCAGTATCATGACACTCCCACCTCCTCAAAATAAAATTAAAACAAAGTAATCCCAAAAGTAAAGCTTATAAATCACTTATATGAACAGAACTTTAAAGGAAAAACATTAATTTGTGTAAAACAGAGATGAAATCTGCATGCCTTATGGAGCTGTCCTTAAAACCTTGGTAGCTTGCTGCAAGAATTTAATTTCTACTTTGTGATTTTATTACCTCTACGAAAAGCATTTTGAATAATATAAAGGCGACAAGTGCCAATATCAATTTAAAAATATTTTTTATTTTTCTTAAGTTCCTCTTGAATAGTTGTCAAACCTCACGATGTTAGAAGGTGTGTCTAGTGACTGAATAGATGTCGACCGATGTTAGAAGGAGCACAGATTAAATATAACACACACTATATGTAATCTGTAAAAAGACAGGGTTCATACTCATTTTCCAAGAAAAAATCCCCTGATGTATTTTTCGGGATGTACAATTTTTCCATGTCAATGATTAACAAAGTTTTTTAAACCAGTATCATGGCACTCCCACCTCCTCAAAATAAAATAAAAACAAAGTAATCTCAAAAATAAAGTTTATACATCGCCTAATATAAACAATATGAACAGAACTTTAAAGGAAAAACATAAATTTGTGTTAAACAGAGATGAAGCCTGTATGTCTTGAGGGGCTGTCCTTAAAACTTGGTACCTGGCTGCAAGAATTTCATTTAATTTCCACTTAACGATTTTATTACCTCTTTGAAAAGCATTATGAATAATATGAAGGCTACAAGTGCCAATATCAATTTAAAAATGTGCTTTATTTTTCTTAAGTTCCTCTTGAACTGTTGTCAAACTTCACGATGTTAGAAGGTGTGTCTAGTGGCTGAATGGATGTCGACAGATGTGATATCATAAAGCATGCGAACAGCAGCAATTGCCCCCAGTTTCCCAGAGTAGCCAGTCATTTAGCCAGGTTTTCCCAGGTTTGGGGAGTTTTTTGTATTATCCCCTGATTTTTACAACCCAAAATTTATCCCCTGATGAGTATGAACCCTGAAAGAAGTGGCTAGTATACAATTTTATATCTCACGATGTTAGAAGGTGCGTCTGTTTGATTTCATTATGGTATCAAGCACACGAACATCAGCAATTGCCCTCAATTTCCCAGACTAGCCAATCGTTTCGCCAGGTTTGGGGAATTTTTTGCATTACCCCCTTTTACAACTAAAATTTATCTCCTGAATTCCATAATCTCCTGATGAGTATGAACCCAGTTACTACTTCAGTAACATCTGTAATTGAGTTCCCGCACACTTCTATTGGACTGAAGGATGATGGGCCTGCAAGGCCACATCCATCGGTCTCTCGAGAGCTGATGGCTCTTTTGGCGATTAAGATAAAATCAATGACATATTTAAAGATCAGTTTGTATGAAAAGACTAACTGAAGAATATTGCTGTTTTCAGAACTAGGCTGTGTAACTGAAGAGTAGCAGGGTAGCTTTGTATACAGTAGAGTCTCTAAAATCTACACTCCTACAATCCGTAATCTTCTGAAATCCGCTCTCATTTCAAAACATAAACAATGAAATTCCCAGTTAAGAAGTATTCTTTACAATTTTTATTCCAAATATCAGCGAATGAAAATAAAATTATTTTTAACATAAATTTATGAGAAAATAAGTAATGACGCTGAATATTACGCAAATAAAACGCTTTTATTTCACAGAAGTCTAACCACAACAAAATGTAAACCAATAGAAATTGATGTGAAGCATAAACAAGCCCACAAAGGTCTTAGTAATGGCACCTTCCATCGGCCACTATAGAAAGTAGCAAATTAACTTATTTTAAATTTCATGTAAGGTTGAAAATACTCATTTCATTATTATTTTGCATTTTCTTTGAGTTGTATAGACCAACAGCAAATAATGACTATTAACAGAATTCAAGAGAAAATGAAAGTTCTCAAGCAAAGAACTATACAAGGAATGTTTAAAAATTGTAATAAAAAAAATTTTGGGTATTAAAATTATAATATACAGGTAAATAAAAGGGATTCAAGTTTTGATATGCTTAAATTGAATTATTACAAGCTCTTCTTATAAATGGATACAGATAAGTTTAAAAAAAAAACTGCAAAACTCTTAAAATCCGCACAGCCTTCGGTTCCAAGGTGTGCGGATTTTTGAGACTCTACTGTACATCAATTAAGAGAACATATCTCATCACAGCTTGATGTAGCTCTCGAGGCAGTTCTAAAAAAAAAATACTATTATCAATACGAAACTTTCTGCCACATTTTAAAAGTAAAAGCATGACAGTATAGCAGGCATGAATATTATAGTGATTTTAAATCGAACAGTGCTTTTAACTTTCGGATAAAGGAATTGCATCTTGAATTATAAGCGATTGTTGTCTCAGGATAGCAATCCCCCCCCCCTCCCCCCTCTTGCATTGCTGCATTCTTTAATTTTTGGCAGCATTGTCTGAAAAATATTTTGCTTTTACCAAAAAAGGAAAAAACAAACATTTCAATTCCATGTTAATGTTTCATGTGGGACACTAAATATGAAAAATATAAAATAAAAGTATCAGAATATAGCTATTATAAAATTTTGAATACATTATTATAAACGAAATTTCAATTTTTCCAATCTGGAAAAATTGAAAAATAGCCCTTCGGGGAAAAAAAAACAGCCCCCCCCTCCCCCCATTATTTCCAGTTTTTTTTTCTCAGCATTCCCATCTCTATATCAAAATTATTTTTTTTCTTTTTTAATTAAAAGTTCACTTGACCTATTTCAAGCACTGTTATTGCCTTTTTTTATTTTTAGTAATTTTTCTTTAAAAGACAACTCTAAAAAGGGGCAGGAGGCTAGTTCGAAAAAAGGGCACTATTTCATGAGGAAATATATCAGAAATGTATTTAGTAACGATATAAGAATGTATATATATATATAATTTTTTAGTACAATAAATAAAGTGCCATTAATTTTTAATAATTTTATGAATTATAGATTGAAAAGTACAATTAAATAACAACATGTTTTATTAATATTCCATTTTTTTCTAAAGAAAGAAAGTTCTATCATTTTTGCAAGGTCTTGGGGCGCATCAATTTAGAAATACTGTGGTATGGGGGAAGTGTTTTTTAAAGAAATCTCTGGCTACAGCTTAATTTCGATATTTTAAAAAAAAGCAGGGTGCATTTTGCCAATTTCAAAAGGGACCCTTAAACAAGTGGGTAAGTGTGATCACAGATCGCACAGAGGGTTTTGTTTAATATTCCTTTCAAAACACTTTATCCTTTTGAAAAATCTGTTAGTTCCACATTTCGCAACAAGGGGCGCACCCTATTCTAAACAAACCTTTATCCGAACGAAACTCCGTTTTACATACTATCCATAGATATATTAGTCGAGGGGATTGGACCCATAGCACCCGAGATAAGTAGGCGCCCCTGGCGGTAAAAAGTGGAACTAAAATATGTAAGGCTATGGTGCATAATATGAAAGAATGGTCAAAGGGGTGTCGGCAAAAGTTGGAAAAGTGCTCCCCAGGTGAAAAGGGTGGAGGTTAGAAAAATTGCTTAAAATATACAAGTTAGAGCACGGAGGAGTAAATAATATAAGACTTTTTGAAAATTTTATGATTTGTCGACAGGTCTGAGGTATTCAGCTATACGTATGCAAAAATTCATGTCTCCAACTTAATTAGGGGCTCTCTTAGAAAGAATTGCTTAAAAGACATATGTGGTAGCTCAAAGGGTTAAACGTAAGACGTTTTCAAGATTTTATGATTTGTCGCCTGGCCTCAGGTGTTCTGCTATAAAGTATGCAAAATTTCAAATCTCCAATTTAATAAGGGCCTCAGTTAGAAAGAATTGCTTAAAATATGCATGTGGGAGCCCAAAGGGTTAAATGTATGACTTTTTCAAATTTTTATGATTTGTCACTGTGAGAATACTTCTCACAGTATTTAAATTTGGTTTATTTTTATTTCCTTTCAGCTAGTTTTTTTGCATCGATGTCCATTTGAACCCAATCTTTACGCCGCGATGTTGACGCTTTTATCTCTCACCGTAAAGCAAGTTCATTTTTCACCGCCGATATTCATATCTGCGTTGAGAGCGGATCGGCAGCTTGCGCATGCGCACTCCGCTATTTTAGGAGCACATCTTGGAGCTCTCGTTTCGTCGGAGTTGATTTGCCTTATGATGACGTCATTGAATGATGCGCCGCCCTCTTTTGATTCTGTCCGTTGACAGGAGAATATCGTTTAGTTTCGCTTTCCAATCAGTGAAACATTTTTAATTCTGTAGCTTGTAATTCGATTCTCATTAATTTCCCGTAAATGTTAATTTAGCTAATCAATTTAAAGTTTGCCTTTTAATTACTTTGTCAACCCCGTATTCATCATTTAAATACTAAAACTCGTTAATTTTAAGTTCAGAGTTTGGTTTGATGTTGTCTGAAAAAGATGTAGTCTTTTAACGTAGTTTTAGCCAAAGCCGCCTCAAGACTATAAGCCAGACACGCCCTTCATCCCCCCACGTGTGACGTCACAGCCTGGGGCTGGCTAACTGCCAACGCGCCAGCCCCAAACATTTGAATTTTGTATCTTTCTATTTTACGTGCACGTGTGTTTTACTCAGCTTAATAACACATTCTTTTCAAGGTAAGTTTTATTTTCAAATTATATTTATTTGCTATCAACACAATTTTTATTTCTTGTGTTCAAAATCTTTTATTTTTAATTTCTTTGAAATAAATTAACTAGCAAATCCTAGTACGATTCTATCAATAATACCATGTCTCAAAACGAAACTATATTATTGTAGTTCTGTTTCGTTCCACATAGACCAATAATTTAAAATGGCAAACATCCCTAAATCGTGTCAAGACTTATATCATTTAATTTGTATTTTATCACACCATCCTCTCTTTCTAATTTGTTCAGAAATTTTCATAAAAGTCGCTGTGAATACATAGCATTTTTATGTTGTTTACTTCTTTTAAAGCAAAACCCGATCGATATACATGTATCAATTTATTGTTGTTTTTTAATCTTAAACGTTTGCTATCTTAATAAAAATTCTTTTTATAATTTTTTGTTAAATTATAAATGCTTATATACTGCGTAAATAGAGCTATGGGGATAATGTTTTTGAATCTCCCTATTTTTGCCACAAATGTAAACAATTTATTTACAAGACTAGAGGAAGGGTTGTTAGTACCCTTGTGCAAAACAGTAGTTGCCCCCCCCCACACACACACACACACCTTCTTCGCAAAAATCCTATGTGTTTTCATATACATTTTAATGTTTAATTAAAAGTAACAATAAATAAAATTATTATTCTATAATTATAAATTTACTTTTAGATCTAGTCAGGAAATACTTTTCATCTCATAAAAATTGATTATTTTAAGTTTAAAAGATGTGAACAAACATTTAAGAACCCACACAACATTATTTTGGAAATGAAATATTTATATTTGTGGAAGGTTTTTGTGTTTTTCGATGTTTTTTTTTTATCAGCTATTACCTAAACATTCGAGGAAAATGAACATAAATTAGGAATATTTTAATTCCAATTGATGAAAGTCTTTTCTTTCTTTCTTTTATTTTTTTCTTCATATGTCAATACACTTTTTAAAAATCTATTGCTTATACCTTACATAATATATCAAACTAATACAAAACTAAATAATAATTTTCTGTTTCATGAACTTGTGTTGTTTTAGTATTATGACAGTTTTGTGGTTTTTAATTTAATGGATTTTATGTGAAAATTACCCATTTCTGATAAGTAAAGTTTACAGTACGAAAATTTATTTATAAGAATACTTAATTTCATGTATACTTTAATTTTACTATTTATTATATGCAGGTTTCAAATCACTTAATATTTAATAGGATATTTACTGTATAATTTCAAGCCCGATTAAAATAAAAATATAACACAACTTGAATTTGTTTTCATTTAACATTCACTTTTCTTCCACTTTAATTTAATTTTTAAATGTGGGTTTTGATTGGCACACTTATTGTTATTTATTTATTTTGAAATAACTGAAAGCAAAATAATTCGATTTATGTGTTTAAACTACAAATTTATATTTACATATATATATATATATATGTATGTAATAATGTATAATGTCTTGTTTTTGAATATATACCAAATAGATAATTGATATTGTTTCTAAATTTCAAAGTAGAATAAATAATAGAAACTGTCTACTAAAATAAATTTAATACTTTGGATTTTCTTTTCATTAACGAACGAATTTTCTTTAATGTAACTTTAATTCTGGTGCACATTTTCATTGACACAGTGGTATTATTTCATAAATATTGTTTTTGTGTTATCGTTATTATTATTGTTTCGAGTGATCGAAATTGATTAAAAAGCACTTAATTAGCGTCTTTAAACTATAAGTTTTTATTTTTTCCTATATGCTGTGATAATAAGTTGAAATATAGAGGAAAGAATTAATATGTTTTAATAACGCATGTGCTCTCCACGGCTGATCTAAGCCCCGCGTCGTGACGTCACGAAACCTTGTGTTTGGCTTGTAGTCTTGAGGCGGCTTTGTTTTAGCGGAGCGCCAGCCCGCCGTTCGAATGCCGTGCCGCTTTTTTTTGGCCGAATAAGTTTGCCGTACTATGGGTCATATTTTGGTTATGTGGATATGTTCTTTCTCAAGATTTAATTTTTAACGATGTGCTGCACTCATCTAAAGGAATCCCACGGAAGAATTCTAATTAAGAGATTCCGTTCTTTCAGTTCTTTAAATTTAAAATGGTGACCAGAAGCAAGTATTTTCATAATCTTCTACTGCTACTAACGACCGAAATAAAGAATATTGTTTGTTTCATCAGTTTGTCTCTTCACTGTCTCCTGTAAAGTAAGAAGTCTCCAGTTTTTATTATTTCTTTAACGATCAATAGTAATTTAGATTTATTAAAAGAACTTCACAACGTGTACTTTAACCCTTTTACGATCACAACACATTTTTACCGCCACATTTGGCGCCGTAGTACCTTTCGAATTGCAACGCTGTTGTTTTGGGATTATTGCAATCTTAAAAATAATGATTCTTGAAGATAATTTTTTTTTTAGAACTTTTTGTTCTTTTTTTAGGAATTATGAGAGTTTAGGTTGAAATATTTTAATAGAAGTTACATTTTCATGAAACTTGTTCTAATTTTGAAAAAATATTAAGATCGTTATGCAAGAAAGTCAAGTAAATTCTTTTTGAGGAATTGTTCTTATTAGTTCAAAAGAAAATGGTTAATTTAATTCAAGATTTATTGGATATAATTTATGAAAATATTTTAGAATATTTGATGTTCTTGTTCTTATAGATTCTTGAGTTATGCCATTTTTATGTTAAATAGTTGCATTTTTTTTCTTACAATATTCTAACGAATTCATATTTAAATTTTACTATATTTTGAAGAATATATTATTATTCTAATCAAGAAATGAATTTATATAATTACAATATTGAAAATGAATTTTATGTTGGTGCAAATAATAGCAATATTCTGTTTTTAAGAATAGAATTCTGAGGCAGTTACATTTTTTTAATTGATTGAAAATTTTGGAATTGAAAATAATTTTGAAGAATAATTATTGAAATTGAAATATTTGTATAAATGAATTTATGTTCTCAAATAATTGCAATGAATTTGAAGTTTGGCAAAAATTGTTCTCAAGAACATAATGTGATATTTTAGGAGGCATGGCTTTTGGGTTATATATATATTTTTTAATTTTCTACTTATTAATGGCACTTTAAATGAATTATAAATTTGAATTTCAATATATATATCTAAAAAAAAAATAATAAATAATAAAAGATTGAAATTTTATTGAAGTATTATTTTTAATTCTTGTTGCTGAGAAATTTTGTTCTTCACTTAAAGTTGTTCTCATCTCATTATGCTTATTTTCTCCAACTGAAGTTTGGTATTCTTCAAGTAATTTATAGTAGTAATTATCCTGTATGATTATTTTGAGGTATTGCCTGCTTCTCTGAATAACAAAAATATAATATGAAAATTTATAAATAGTTATCCCCTTTGAAAAGTTCTTAGACTTGCTCCTTAGATGATTTGTGAAATATGCTGTATGTGTAGTTAGCATGTTGTCTTGTGGACTAGTCTGATTTCATCTTTAATATTTAAAGTAGTGTTTCTAATATTTCAAGAACTGTTCCTATTTTTAAATTTACCTATTGATGTTGTTATAGAACTCTCAGCTAACAAATTGAAAATATTCAAAATTTTCATTGCTTCAAATTCAATTCTTTCACAAATTTATAAGTCTATGCATGACATATCCACATCGACATCATCATACCTTATTCTCATGTTGCCTTATAAAAATAAAAAGAGCAACATTATTATTTTTTTTTTTCATTTAAAATGAAATGGGGCTTCTTCAATCCTGTAACAGTTCTACTTAAAAATTCCATTCATCATAAGAAAAATATTTTTTCTTGCCAATAGTGAAGATTACATTTATATATTTATTAACTATCATAGTTTTTAAATTATGTGCCTTTTGCCATATTTGATGATGACTGTTCCTGTATATGCTGCTAGAAAAATTTTTAAATTACCTGTAATGACATTCTTCTGACTTTTCTTCCATTCATCTGTTGCTTACCTGATGAAGATGGTCAGTGGTTTTGTGTGACATCCATTTCTTCTGGTCTCTTCTCTGTTGTTGCACATGTTATCATGGAAGCTAAAAATTATAAAATTACCCGCCTACTTCTTCAAAAGTTTCCTACATCTACAATAGTTTATTTTTTTGTGTGTATAAACATACATACAAAAAAACGTATCCAGCCCCGTATCCAGCCATAAGATGCCTGGTGAAGATGTTGTTCATTTATAGGCAAATATCCATTTATGAAACCACTTCATTAGAGTTCTTCGGTTTGTGAAGCTACAAATAGTGTTTACTACTTTGTTCTCTTAAAAATAAATAAATAAATAATTTTCATTACTGATTATGATAGTGTGTCAGTTAACGTTTCTCATGTGAGAGTAAATATCCTCATCAAGTGAAATTGTTGACTTGTATGCTGCTAGAACTCAGTTACTCATACCATATAATTATTCTAAGTCTTCTCAAAACAAGGAAGTTTAAAATTATATTACTTGAAAATTACTGATGCATTTTACCTTCATCAACTTTATTTTATTATGCTGCATTTTCTCCAAATATTCTAGCAGGTGCAATTAAAAGTATTCAGAGTTAATTTTTGCTTGTGTGTAGCAATTCATCCTCACATTGCAAAATTTTTGCTCATTGATAATCAAGTATGAATTCTCAATTAATATAAGAAGTTTGTGAAATATTTGTTACAGTGTTTATGCAAGATCAAGTTATTTTGAAAAGTTCCCATATTTATTTATTTATTATGTGCATAGTGCCTTTTACTTTAATCTTATTTCATACCCAAAGCCTCTAAGTTTTTATTTTGCCATTTGCCTCATTGATTTAAAAAAAAAAAAAAAGAATGATTATATTCATTTTCAAGATTTTTTGTTTTATGAAGAATTGAATAGTAAAAATGATCTTCATTTTGAAGTTTTCAATGTTTTATGAAGAAAGTGAAAATTATTAATGTCTTCTCTTCATACCTACAAATAATACAAGAAGATTACAGAAAAGCACAACTCTAGATGAAAATTTTACCAGCGCATTTATATATATATAGAATTTTTTTCTATAAATCATCTAGTGAAATTTTTTTTACAAAAAAAAAAAAGTGCTTCTTGACCTCAAATACCGATTATGTCCTATCATACTACATTTCATCATAAGTGCACTGCCGACTTCTCATCCTTCTTCTGCAAAAGTGATTCGTGTATGTGTCGCAGGAGTTATGATTGCTCTGCTGTGATGAGTACGATGTCGTCAGTTAAGTGCTTCAAAGAGAATGCAATGCATACTCATTTTCTACAAAGTCTCTTGTCATGTTAAAATGTTCTAATGTCATCATGCAAAAATCATCTAATTTTGATGATTAAGTGAATGCTCCAGTGTTCAGTTTTTCGACATCATCTATTCACATCTACAAATGTTTTGGTGTATGCATTTGTCTATTTAGTGCTTGTGTACAACCTTAGGATGTAATGCTAGTACCAGTGTACCACCTCATATTGTGTTACTAAACTTTCAGTGACATCAATTAATCTTTAATAGCCTTGTTCCATATGGCACTGGGCTCAATGAACATTGTTTTGAATCCAAAAACATTGCCTTTACCTCCTACAATTAGACAGTGTTATTATATTTAAAATTTTCTTTTACCTAAGATGTTAGGAGATCCAAGCCACCTAAAATTTTACGTAGGAGTTCTTATATGTGTTTATTTTTGTTCATGGACATGCTGATGGCTAGGGCATGATGGTCGTCGACATGGTTGTGGACTTTGATATTTACATATATATATCTAATTTTTTTTGTTTGTTTACGGTGTTGCTGATGATTTATCTTTGTCATTATCATTATTGTGAGCTTAACATTGAATTGTAATAATTTTATTTCTATATTATATTTTAAAATTATATTCCTGGTACATGGTATTTTAGTTTTATAAACTCATGATTTTGTCAATTTTTTTCTTTCATTCTATATGGAAGTACTTAAATTTTTTTTTTTTTGGTGATCACCAGTCTATCATATTTTGAAGAAAAATCATGGTATATGTATATTTATCTAATCTTTTGAGTCTCATACATACATATTAAGAATTCTTATGACTAATATATTGAAATTTTTATTTAGAGTAAAGTATAAAGTTTAAAGAAATTGCGTCTAAGATGGGATTTATGACACTTAATTATGACATGTCTTTTGATTGAAATAGCAACTTGTTTCTATGGGATACTTTGTTTGGGTGATTGAGTAGTGCACGACTCAATTACACAATTGGTATCACATACAATTGGTTGTCTGTTTTAATTTAAATGAAATAAAGTTTGATACACTAAAATGATATCATTATGTTTTATGAAAGTTTATTTATATATGGCCATTTCATTTCCTTTCATGTTAAGAGTAATAAAGAAAACTCTTTATTTTTTTAGATATAATTCTAAAATTAAAAAGTCCTAGGCATGTTGTAAAAGTCAAACTACAAAATGTTTCCTGACTTTTTTGTTGCTTTTGTATTTGCAACTTTTATCAGAAGTTAATTCTGTTTTTATTTGGTACCAAGATAGCAAAATTTGTTTGACTAGTCAATGATCTCAATTTTGTTTGTTAACTTAAAATATGTTAACACTTTTATCATGATAATTTTATGAGATCAAATATAAGGTTTTGCCAATGTTACTGTATTTTTGGCATTTTTATTGTATACTTGATGTATTGTATACTTTTTGGATTATGAATGTACTTTATGCAATGTATATTCCTTTTCTCTCTCTTACTTTTGGTCACCATTTTTTTTTTTTTCTTCTGCTGTTAAATCACCAATTTTTTTTTTTTCCATCACCTTAACTTTAAATTTTATTGTTCGACTTTAATGATTTTTTTTCGCTTTGGCAGTTCAAAATTTTGTCATCCCATTTTCTGTAAAAGGTTTTTGATCAATTTTGCCTTTTACATCTCCTGGTCTTACAAAATTTTCTCGGTGAAGGGAGGTAATGTGAGAATACTTCTCATAGTATTTAAATTTGGTTTATTTTTATTTCCTTTCAGCTAGTTTTTTTGCATCAATGTCCATTTGAACCCAATCTTTACGCCACGATGTTGACGCTTTTATCTCTCACCGTAAAGCAAGTTCATTTTTCACCGCCGATATTCATATCTGCGTTGGGAGCGGATCGGCAGCTTGCGCATGCGCACTCCGCTATTTTAGGAGCACATCTTGGAGCTCTCGTTTCGTCGGAGTTGATTTGCCTTATGATGACGTCATTGAATGATGCGCCGCCCTCTTTTGATTCTGTTCGCTGACAGGAGAATATCGTTTAGTTTCGCTTTCCAATCAGTGAAACATTTTTAATTCTGTAGCTTGTAATTCGATTCTCATTAATTTCCCGTAAATGTTAATTTAGCTAATCAATTTAAAGTTTGCCTTTTAATTACTTTGTCAACCCCGTATTAATCATTTAAATACTAAAACTCGTTAATTTTAAGTTCAGAGTTTGGTTTGATGTTGTCTGAAAAAGATGTAGTCTTTTAACGTAGTTTTAGCGGAGCGCCAGACCGCCGGCCGGCCGTTCGAATGCCGTGCCGCTTTTTTTTGGCCGAATAAGTTTGCCGTACTATGGGTCATATTTTGGTTATGTGGATATGCTCTTTCTCAAGATTTAATTTTTAACGATGTGCTGCACTCATCTAAAGGAATCCCACGGAAGAATTCTAATTAAGAGATTCCGTTCTTTCAGTTCTTTAAATTTAAAATGGTGACCAGAAGCAAGTATTTTCAGAACCTTCTACTGCTACTAACGACCGAAATAAAGAATATTGTTTGTTTCATCAGTTTGTCTCTTCACTGTCTCCTGTAAAGTAAGAAGTCTCCAGTTTTTATTATTTCTTTAACGATCAATAGTATTTATTAAAAGAACTTCACAACGTGTACTTTAACCCTTTTACGATCACAACACATTTCTTACCGCCACAGTCACATGACGGTGTTCAGCTATAAGTATGCAAAATTTCACGCCTCCAACCTAAATAGGGTCTCACTCAGAAAGAATTGTTTAAAATGCACATGTAGGAGCCCAAAAGGTTAAATGTACTACTTTTTCAAAATTTTATGATTTGCCGTTTGATGCTCAGCTATAAGTATGCAAAATTTCACGCCTCCAACCTAATTAGGGGCTCACTTAGAAAGAATTGTTTAAAATACACATGTGGGAGCCCAAAGGGTTAAATGTACGACTTTTTCAAAATTTTATGGTTTGTCATTTGATGTGAGGTGTTCAGCTGTAAGTATGCAAAATTTCACGCCTCCAACCCAATGAGGGTTCACTTAGAAAGAATTGTTTAAAATACACATGTGGGAGCCCAAAGGGTTAAATGTACGACTTTTTCAAAATTTTATAGTTTGTCGCTTGATGTGAGGTATTCAGCTATAAGCATGCAAAATTTCACGCCTCCAACCTAATTAGAGGCTCACATAGAAAGAATTGTTTAAAATACACATGTGGGAGCCCAAAGGATTAAATGTACGACTTTTTCAAAATTTTATGATTTGTCGTTTGATCTGAGGTGTTCAGCTATAAGTATGCAAAATTTCACGCCTCCAACCTAATTAGGGTTCACTTAGAAAGAATTGTTTAAAATACACATGTGGGAGCCCAAAGGGTTAAATGTATGACTTTTTCAAAATTTTTGGATTTGTCGTTTGATCTGAGGTGTCCATCTATAAGTATGCACAATTTCACGCCTGCAACCTAATTAGGGACTTACTAAGAAATAATTGTTTAAAATACACATGTGGGAGCCCAAAGGGTTAAATGTACGACATTTTGAAAATTTTATGATTTGTCGTTTGATGTGAGGTTATAAGGATAATTTTGCTATAAGGATGCAAAATTTCACGCCTCCAACATGTATAGTTTCTGAGAACGGACTTTGTGATAGACGGACGGACAGACAGAGGAGCAAGACGAATAAGGTTTCGTCAGATGAACGAAACCCTAAAAATGGCCTAGAGGAAATAGTAAGTAATTACATAATTAATAAAAACTGCAAATAATTAATTTCATTAGTTAATAGCCCAAATAATAAAACTAACACATATTACTTGCATTAGTTATTAGCCTAAATAACAAAACTAACACACATGTATGTACAGGGGAAGGGAAATGTATCATTTTACTCGCCACTGGCGAGTGAATTTTCTAACCGGGCGAGTGAATTTTTAGGTAGTTTTTGAAAACTGCAAACTATAGAGATATACCGAAAACTTTTTTTTTAGTAGTTAGCTGTATTTTTGAACTTTCCTAATTATTGCGATGTAAACATGGTACTAAGTTCTAAATATTAAACTTTCATCTCTTGTTTATATTTTTTAAATTTATAGGAAAGAAAAATATGAAAATGCATTTTAGTAATAGTAATCAACTATTTTTGAGTTGTGTAATTTTGTCATAATAATTTTCACCTGTACATTGCATTTTACTGTCTGGTGAAATAAATCCTTGGCTGGTAAGATTTTCTAGAAATTCCCCACCCCTGTGTATGTATATGCTAACTAAAGAAATTATAAAAATGATTTAAACCCATTCATTTCATATACACACACATACAGAGTAAATATAAGAATAGCTAGTTATATCTGAAATTCTAAAAATATTCAATAATAACATTATCATCTCTCAGTGGGGATTATTAGCTTTTAATTGTTATTTTTTTTTTAAAGAAAGAAGTTTCGCTTCCTTTTGTTTCAATCCCTAATTTTTTTTTTTTTTTTTGTTGTTGTTTGTTTGTTTGGTGTAACATGAGTTACAAAGTTAAACAACACTGAAGAAGCTCTTGCTCTTTAACATTTTTATACCAATTCTTTTTCTCTTATACATTCTTTTCCAATAGCTGTTGAGCAGATGTCATTCTCTCATTCTTAACTCCAATATTTGCTATAAATTTATTATTGCAAAAATTTACTATACTAATGAGAAAATAAAATTCTTGCTATTTTATTCTTTTACTTGCAGAAATTTACTATACTTGAAGCTATGCTTATTTTATATAAAAGAATGAATAATTTGATTACTTAATGAAAATTACGACATTAAAAATTATATTAGATTTAAATATTTTTAAATGAAATGCTTTTTATGCTAGATAAAAACTACACTATTTATAAACTCATTGAACTTAATTTTTTTTTACAATATTCAGGAATTAAGCTTAGAAACAATTATGGGTCATTCCATGCAAAATGAGCAAATCAGCAGTGGCAGACATGTCAGAGATTTTAATGAAAATCAGTATATAAGTAGATCATATCTATTTATAAGTAAATTTAAAATAATAGATTTCAGGATTGTTTATTTAAGTATTAAAATTTTTATTAAAAGTGGATGCAAAATCGAGGTTTTGTCTAAAAGCTTAAAATTTCAATTTTGATTATTAGCCTTAGAAATGGAAAGACTATATTAAAAATTATTTATAATTAGGAATGAATAATAAGTAACAGATTGGCGTAAGTTAGTAATTGTATTTTTATTCCATAATAAGAAAAAAATTATTTTTCAAAAATTTTGAGGGAAAAATGCAATATTTCTATTACTCAATTAAGCATGAAGGACAGCTCTTACAAAGTTAATATTTTTTTTTACGTTATAGCTAAAAGTGTATATTTTAAATATCGAAAATTTTATTCGTGCCCTTTTTATTCCTTAATGAGAAAAAAAATAACTAGTAAAAAATGTTGAGGGTAAAATGCTATATTTCAATCATTTTTTTGAAAGTGAGGGAAGCTTTTTAAATCTTTTAAATGATTTGATATTATACATAAAAGTGCATAGTTTAATTATAGAAACTTTTATTCTTGCTTTCAGTTTATTTTTACCTCAAGAATATATTTAATTAAAGTAGAAAAAAAATGAGTCAGTTTGGAGAAAAAATTACATACTAATACTAAATCCAGATACAAAAAATAGATGGCAGCACACATCCTTTTCACCTTGAAATCGTGCAATATTTTAAGAAACGCTTGCAAATTCAAAGAAAAATAGCTCATGGAATGTAGTAAATATTGCCTTTTTGAACCCATTTTTGGTATGTTAGGAATCAAAAGGCAATGTTGATTTTTTTTTTTAGCATATCATGGACTTATTGATCTTTATGTCTGTGCAATAACTATAATGTCTGACCGTTCCTTCATTATTTTTTTTCCCTATCTATAAGAGGAAAAATTATGATTTGTCTTTTTTTTTAATGTTTCTAATTTTTTTTAAAGGTGAAGGAAATAAATGGCAACTTTCAAACTTGGGGAATTTGATCTTCATATATAATACTACATCTGGCATCAATTTCACAGATGTTTTTAAATTCCTTTGATTTTTATAGCGTTTCTAATTTTCTCAAAATTCGCAAATTTTCAATTTTTACAAGCAATTAAAGATTAATTATGGTGTTACCAGATTATTATTACTCAATAAATATGAAGATAATTTTTCAGAGGTTACATTATTATAAAAAAAATTCATTTCAGTTAAATAGTTTTCAAGATACAGAACTTCAAACTTGCAACTTTGGACGAATGCACACATGCCATTCATTATCACAAGTTTTTTAAACGTCCAAAACTGTTAAGATAATTTATTTTTTGTAAAGATATGTTGCAGAGCTCTATTTGAATATGAAATGAACCTGTTTATCAAATTTTAATAAAATCGGTTACTATGTGGCCATGACTTTTTTTAAATTTTTGCTCATTTTACGTGGAATGACCCTTATTTAAAGCTTTTTTTTTTGTTTATTCATAAGTCAAAATACCTGTAGAAACTTTCCAAATTACGTTCATCTTAGATTTTAATACTTTCATATGTCATTTTAAAATTTAGAAAATTTATGATTTTAATTAATGATTAAAAAAAAAATCATTGATTTAAATCGTTGTCACCCTAGTATGTTTAAGATTTTTATTATCTTCACTAGTGCTGTGAGTAACAGCTAATAGAAGGACTTTTATAATTCCCCTGCTTTTCGTATCAAGTGAATTCGACTGTATATTTAAACATGTTTATGCATAGGCAAAAGGCACTAGACAACAAAACATATTGTTCGTATGCTATTCTCAAACTGCAGTCACTGCTATTCCCTAGCCGACTGTTTCTCAACATTTTTTTTCAAATGGGGATCATTTTTACAAGTTAGAATGTTCTGTGGACCATATTATTCTTGTTTCCATTAAAAAAAAAAAAAAAATGTTTAACCTGTTTTAATTAACTTTTTTTTTCATAACATATTTTGATATATTTTTATTAACCTAACAAAAAATTACAGAATTTATATTAATGAGTTGTATGAGCTTTCTGATTCTTACACAGTTGTTCTACGCTTGGATGTATAGTGGTAAGCTTAAGCCTGAGATCTGCAGATAGATCAAATTGATTTCAGTACCTTATTTAAGTTAAATGGTAAAAAATTATTTATAAAATGCTGGATATTTAAATCATGAGATAGTTCTTTACTTTTATAAGATGAGATTGTTGATACACTTTAGAAGGAGAGAATTCCACAATTGAATCAATGTAAATCTTCTTTATTTTTAGCCATAAAACTCAGAAAGGAAATTATTCTCTTCTGGCCATGTAAAGATATTCAAGGATGAACAATGAAAAATTTAATTAAGCAAATTATGTTATTTTCGTAAAATTATCGAAGAAGGTCAAAAGAATAGCAATAAAATTTTATTAGTCGAGAGAATTTTGGACAAAAACTTGGGAAACCTCATATTATTTTCAACCTGGAATTATTGCCCATATCTTCTTTGTTTACTTGTCTAACTCGGCGAAGCGAATTCATCCAGGCGAAAATCATCCGGTCTGAGCATGGACGCTGTATGTCACTGCTCTTCTATAAAGGCACTCTAAATTTTTGTAAAACATTGCATTTTATCAGTGTGTGATTTCGATTAAGTGGAGCATTTTCACCTGCAAAGAATTTCAAAGCAGCTGTATAATAGTGTGTATAATAGTATAATGTATAATGTAAAATAAGTATGTATAACGTATAATAGTAACTCCTATTAAAAGAGATTTCGGTAGAATCTTTCTGATGACAACAGATTTATTTTCACATGATATGCCACCTTTTTTATTTTTTTCAAGCTTAATGATTATTTTATATTTTCAACCATTAGAGGTCAAATTTCAAGAATTATGCTATTGCAACAAAAAATATTTTTCTAAATTCACTTTCTACACAAAAGTAGTTTGTTTCATTTTGATATACAGTAGACTCTCTTAAATCTGCGAACGCCTAAAATCTACGTATTTTTTCAGATGTAAATAATGAAATTTGCACTTAAGTTGCACGATTAAAATTCAAGATGGCGCCGAAATCAGCATCCACCGCTGTTTTTTTTTTTACTAAATTTTTTGTTAATCATTCTCTTTTGGCTATTGCAGCTGATTTATTACTAAATAAATTTACATTACTTTTGATTTTAATATAAATTAGCATATCAATATCAAAAATTCCAGGGTTCGAAATGGAAAACTCCACAAATCGGGACACTATTTTAAAATTATTGTTCGCGGAATTTTTTTTTTTAAATTATAGACAAATTTATTTCTAAACATACAAAGCAGTATAAGAAAAGCATTCAAGACTCTTAAATAACAATGAAAAAAGTACAGAGAGCGTCCGCGTAATGCTAAGAACGAATAATGATGTATCGATCTTACGATCGCTTTACCATTAGATGGCAGCATATGACTTTTGGAATCGAATTGAATCGATTTCATCGGTAATAATTTAATATTTTTCTAAATTTTTATTTTACATAATTATTTTATAATTACTTACTTTTAAACTAATAAATTATTTTAATGGTTCACTTTATTGTAAGCATTCATTATAATTTCCCTTGCTTAATTACCAATCAAATTAATGTTTCAAAAATGTAAACAAATCAATGACCAGAAATCCGCAAAATTCTAAAATCCACACAACCTCTGGTCCCAAGCTGTGCGGATTTGAGGTAGTCTACTGTATTACAAGTGATTATGCAATCCATTTTTACATGGAATGGTTGGCACATTGCCATTATCCTATCAACCACTTTGCATTAAAAACATTGCAAACTATAGGATTTAATTTCAAAGATGCATGATTGTGGCATTTCATTCACTTGACGTCCGATACATCCAAGATATTTTTTTATGTCATCAAGTGATTTTTAATTAGACATTTATTTTTATTGATTTATTGGTTATCGTGATAATTTAAATAGCAATTATTTCTTTTACAGGGCAATGCCATGATATTAAAAGAGAAAAAGTTTTGATAAAATGTTGCACTGCATAGTTGCATACAATATATCAGTTTCAACTGACATCACAAACACTTATGCACCAGCTAAGAAGGATAAATTAAGAAAAATAATGTAAATTAATAAATATCCAAGATTATTTTTTTCAGTTTTCATTAATATATTATTTTATTGTTCAAAGTTAATGAGCTGATACTTTAGTGAATGGGGCTTTTCCCAATATTTTGTATTTTTTTTTTAGATTCCAATCGCAACATTCCTCCACTTGTTTATTGGACATTATAGTTTGGCAATGTTTTTTTTTATGGGAAGTGATTGACCGGATAATGGAGAAGTACCGGATGGTCTTATTACATAAATTGTGTAAATATTGAACAAATTGCTTGTGTGTATAAAACAATGAGCTAGGAAGTACTTTTGAAATTTTTTCTTTTGTTGGCAGGACCTAGGGATACACCAAATAGTGATTTTGGCCGAATACCTTACCGAATATTTAGCTTACAGGTGAACCAAATACCAAATATTCGGCTTATGGGGTTACTATTCAATACCGAATATTCGGCTGACAGAATACTTTTATATTTCAAAGTTTAAAGGCATTAAAATGTTAAAACAATTTTACATAACATTTAATACAAAAACTTATATTTTGATAAATAGGCGTTTTTTACAAGTAAACTTTGTATTGAAAAAAATCTGCCTTGAGTTATTTAACCACTTCACCAGCGACAGGAATGAGAAACAGTGCTTTTAACCCTGACTTATCTCGGGGCAACCGGTGAAGTGGTTAAGAAGAGGATATAGTTATAAAACTCAGAAAGAATAACTTTTCTATTCTTTTGATTTAGCAAGGAAGTTTTTAAATGCATCCTCGATCAGCATCTGGAGCGGGCAATCATTTTCAGAGATTATAAACATAAAGATTGTTTTTAACCCCGACCGCCGTGCAAAAGGGCAAATTTGTAATGTTGTTTTCACTGTAAATATTTTTTAAATCTAAAAAAAGATGATTTTTCCAACATGATATAAAAATATTATTTATGTATAGGAATATAAGCCTTAAGAGTATTAATCATAACAAAATGTTTTAAAACTGCAGTATATTTGAACAATTATATTAATTTAAATAATTTCTCTGATGCAGTGAAACCTGCAGCTTAGTGAACGGATGTATCAGTTTGCGGCGGTGAGAAGATTAAAATCTTGCAACAAACTTTCGACAGGGATAATATGGTCAACAAACATTTTTTGAGCAAGAAACAACATCTCAGCCCATTTATTCCATCAAAATTACAATGCATTCAATCAAAAACACTGGTTGTGTAACTACAAGCCGAAAATGAATTTTCATTCACAACTTTATCAATAATGAAGATATTTTATCGAGATTTGTTTCATATTAATTTTGGGTACTTGATAGTTATCCCGTCGACCAAATTACTGTCGCCAAATTGTAAGATTAAATGCCAATAATGGTTGATCGTAAATGTCACATTCACTTGACAATATGTGTTTACATCATCAAGTGATTTTTATTTCGACATTTTATTTGTATATTTATTAATTTTATACTAATTTATTTGTTATTTAAAATAAAAATTATGTCAATTTGTATAATTTGGCGATTTATATAATTTGGCGAAATTGGTCGACGGGATAACTAACAAGTACCTAGTTTTGTTGGTATTAAATGCGATGATATCATTGAAAATGACTGAATTTTGGCCAGTGACACCATATAAATAGTCAACTGCATTCTGAATAAAAGAATGTCTAGCTCATAGTTGTTTGGATATGAATGGTCGTAATTTCCAGCACTTCTCATCATATCATATTTCATAAAAATCAAAGCAAGTCTGTTGAAAATATAATTATGATACCTTCATTATTGTTAAAGTAACAAACGAAAATCCAAATTTGACTTCAAGTGAGATGAGATACACTGTATTTATGGCTGAATAAGTGGATAGCCATTATGTTTTCCCCAACAAAAATTGCCCGTCTTGATGTCTATTCTCAACACTGAACGATTTTCTATTTTATTTTGAAACACAAAAAGCAAGAAACAGATTATTTACTAAACAATGTTCAGGAACTTGCATTTGTACATCATCAATTCCTTTGAAAATCCTCATTAATGGTTAATTTTCTTAAGTGATACTTAATAAACAGCAAATAATCATTCCCTTTTATTAAAATATGATTCTATTTTTAATTATTCTGAATATCTTTATAAGTTGACAGTTAAAAGTAGAACTTGTGTAAGGTTTTTAAAAATATGCTTTAAAAGATTTTTTAAGTATTCGGTTCAGCCGAATATTTTGACATTCGGCCAAACCGAATATTCGGTAACATGGCTGAATACTGAATAGATTCAATCAAATATTCGGTGCATCCCTAGCAGGACCATTTTTTCAATCTTGCCAAAGCTCTTATCAAAGGGAAGTACCAAAGGAAGAAATGCAGAAGCATGTTGATATGCTAATAATCCTTCAATCAATAACAACAATCATACAAAAGTGATCATTTATTTCGATTTAAAACAAAATAATCCACATGTCATAATTCATGGATCTCTCCTCAAATGATACATTACAAGTTTGATTATTTTTAAGCCTAGGTTCTAAAATACAAAATTAATTTGAAAGATGCAGAACTTCACATTCATGGCAAGTAATCTACAGGATTTATAAATATGATCTACATACATCATGCATTGAACAGGAATTCTTTATATACACACATCTATAAAAGTTTTGTACTGTCTGTTTAAAAGAATCAATTTAAGGCACAGGCTATTTTATTACAAATGTCATATCTTCATTACTAAGTCATCAGGCTTATAATAGAACCTACATCTTTCATAGAAAACCTAAAAAATTAGAATGTTGTACATTAATAACCATGAATTATAAATTATAATATAGCACTATAGTGAAAGCCATTTTTAAACATGCGTAATAACAATCACCATATGCATCACACATTTTTAACAAATAAGAGTTAAGCGATAAAAAATTCTTAAATAGAAATGGATTTTTTGTACAAAATACTTTTATAAATAAATCTATTTTAAGTTTTTTAAAAAAATCTACATACATGTCAGAATTGAGCAAGAGATCCCGATAGTATACGTCAGAATTAGGTGAGTCAATGCACCCAGTACACAGGTCACTCAACAAACAGGCCACTTATGGTCCCCATAACCATAATTACAAATACATTACAATTGTTTTATATGTGCTATCCCAAAGCAATGTATCAACTCTAGAAAAGATTGTGGTTAAGGAGTAGATCAAAATCAACCTTAATTAAAAAAAGCTCTTTTATTTTGGAAATCAAAATGTAATATGAGAGTTTAACAAAAGGGCTATCAGATTGTACACATTAGAAAATAAAATTCTTATCTTTGTTTATATATTTCTTTTTAAAAAATCTATACAAAAATGCATGAACACCCTCTGTGAATAATTATACAATAACCTCAGCTTGGAAGGATCATATCAGAAATCGCTATGTTTCATTTTATAAACAAATTTAATAATTGATCAAAAAGTACTTGGAATGGTGGCATAAAACAAAAGATATTGCATCACCTTCAAAGTAATCTCCTCCGACTGCAATGCACTTCTGCCAACATTTTTTCCAATCATCAAAGCATGCCTTAAAGTCGTTTATGTGAAACCCCTTCAGAGTTCATAAAGAATTTACTTTAATCGGGTTAATCGACTTAAAACTGTGACCACAAACAGGCAATTTCAACTATGGAAATAAGAAAAAGTCACACGACGCCATATCAAGTAAATACGGAGCTTGTAGAGCCGTATTTGTTGAATGTTTGGTTAAGAATTCATGAATAATAACTGCATTGTGAGAAAGCACATTATCATGGTGCAAAACCCATGAATTTTCTCAGCACATTTAAGGTTGTTTTCGACGAATTACTTCACGCAAACGGCACAAAACATTAAAATAATAATTTTTATTGACAGGCTGACCAGTTGGTAGGTATTCATTAATGCACAACACCACGGCAATTAAACAAAACAGTGATTTTTGAGCAACTTTAATTGGGTCTTTTCAGTCTTGCCTTTCAAACACCATTTACTTGATTGCTGAGTTGTTTCTGTATCAAAAGCATATATCACAGTTTCATAACTTGTAATAATGTGTTTTAAAAAGGAATCGCCTACAGAAAGCATCTCTTGGTCCACTTGAGCTTGTTGCTGTTTTTGGAACAAATTTAGAGTTCTTGGAGCAACTCGAGAAGCGACACGTTGCAGCTCTAATGATCTTTTAAATTGCTTGACAGGAACCAAATGATAAAGGAACTTGTTCAATAACACCTTTTATTGTAAGATTACAATCACTAATTCTTTGACCATATCGATATCTTGATCATTAATCGAAGTGGATGGTCTACCAGTTCAAGGATCATCTAGAAAAGATTCTCTACCATCTTTACTCTTTTTATACCAATCAAATACTGTTGTTTTTCAAATCAAATAGTCGTCTTTAAAAGCTTTTTGCAATATTTCAAATGCTTTTGTAGGAGATATTTCATTGCAAAAACAAAATTTAACACGTTGAATGCCACGTCAGTCACCGGTGACCGACACTGACTTTTCTGTTTAGGCCGCATCAGTCATTGGTGGCTGATACTTATAGATTCTGTAACGGTTCGTGGCCTAAACAGAAAGACAGACGAAATAGACTCGGCATTCAATGAGTTGATGCATGTTCTTTGCCATTTGGCATTTCGGAAAATCAACAGAGTGAAAATTCTTATCTCATTTTAAAAAAATTTTCAGACGATAAAATGAAATAAATTCTTGACTATTGCCAGATGTTTATAGAAGTCATAAAAATATTTGATAAAAGTTTGCAGATGATAGCTACTATAGATGTATTTTAAATGAAGCATTCCGGATACTTTTTGATCACAGTAATATAACAAACTATAGTAGAAGATCTTTATAATGTAAACCAAAAATGCAAGGCTGCGTGTTATATAGAATTATGCGTTATATGGATTGCATTTCACACATCATTAAATTTACCTTGTAAACACGACCAAATATATCCGAAACATATCAAAATACATTAGAGTATCTTTATAGTGCATTCCTTGTTACCAGGAGTTAATAAATTTTTGCATGCAATATAGATTATTCCACACAATGTTAAATTTACTTTGGAAACATGGTCCAATTCAAATATACCTGTATCAAATCATTCATTACATTACTCATTTTCAGAAATGTTTATTGTAATAATAGCCTTTTTTTCATAAAAAAGTTCTGAATTAAAGATAGAAAGTTGTGCTAATGTATCAAAATTTAGTTTTCTAAAAAGTAACAATTTTTTATAATGGAAATGTAGGTGCTTCTTAACTACAAAATTCATTGTTTACATCTGAGAAGTTGTACGTTATGTGGAGAAGTGCGTTATAAAGATCTTCAACTGTATTTAATGAACACATGTTCATAATATTCATACATACTACTGCAGAACAGCATTATAGTAGCAGATGTGTAACCACATCTAGAACTTGTGCAAGATAACGACAATTACATTATTCAAATTAGAATCTTTTTGGATAATATGCAAAATAAATTGTTTTATTTTTATTTATTTATTTTTTAACACTGTGAACTGAAAAAAAAGGACAAATAAAAATCACTATAAAGTTTTCTACAGAACAGTGAATATTTTTTAATGCATAGTAAGTGGTAAACTGAAAAATCTTTTGTGATGATTCGACAAAGAGACATCAGAGAATTCATATTACGAGAGTGAATAAATTTTGAGGAAACTTTTTAAAAAGGTTATTTTGAAAATATTAACAGTACTAAAATTATGAATGTTATTTTTCTAAATAGCTTTCTTTAACATCTACATGTTTTTTTTTAACATATTGGGAATTTTTTTTTAAATTCTTGTATAATAAAAAGAATTAGGCCACATATGAAGCTAACTGCCAAAAATTATTTAGTTTTCTTCATCTGATGAAAATCTTTCTCCTCTAAACAATCTTTGAGAAGATCAAAACAAATGTTATTCCAAAGATGATAAGTTTAGCCTATAAAGGAGGATGACTGAGTGTTGTCCACTGAAATTTTTGTTTTGTTACACCTGCTGTATGAGGTCTTGCATTAAATAACAGAAGAATAACATTCAGATTGGAATGATGGAGTTTTAGGACCAATGCAGTTTTAAGCTTCCCCAAAAATTAACATTACAGCAAACTCTCTCTGTAAGGTGGACTCTGTGTAAGACGGAAATCTGCCTAACTCAGAAAGATTTTCAAGTCCCTGTGAATCCATAGACATACAATACAGTAAAATTTGTTTAAGGCAGAATATTTCCTTGGTGCCAATCGATTCTGCCTTAGACAGAGTTTACCGTACTACATGCATAGACGTCAACATTGTACAGACTTTATCAGGAATAAACAAGTTAAATTTCAGGAGATTTGGACACTCTTCAGGAATTAAATATTAGCATTTCAGGAGTCGTACAGTTTTTTCAAGCTACACTTTCTCCGAATCTTCATCCCTTACAACAGTTGCACAAAATTCGTGATTTTTTCAAAGGCAAATTGACAAAATTCTCGATTTTTTTTCTCGCAACCAATTGATGAAGTTCCAGCTTTTATTCAGCGACTGATTGACAAAAATTGTATTTTTTTTTCCCGCGAGCGACACATGACATTCGGTGACTTTTTCTGTGCAAGACAGACGGAAATCACGCCCCCCCTCTTCCTTCCCTGAGCAATTAATGAAAATTTCTAATAATATTAAAAAAGCATCTTTTATATACACCATTGTAGTTGATATCTACAATACATACATTAAAAAAAATGTATGTGCAAATAGAAGTTGAAACCACTCATTTTTTATAACAACAATGATATGCAAGAAACGTTTAACAACTTACTTTTGTACTCCTATCTTTAACTACTTCTTCAACATTTAATTCATTTTGTATAAGTCTAAACTGAAAAAAAAAATGGAATAAACAAATATATAATATATATTTAAGGAAAACAAGAAAACTTGACAGTGATAAATAAACAAAGAGTTTATAATTAACATTAATAATTTCTATATACATACTACTAATTATCAAACTATAATGGATTAAAAAATGAAAGGCTACGAAGTTAGATGTATGTAAGGAGGCAATTTTTTAAAAATTAAAGCATAATTCTTCAATAATAAAATTGATTTTGATATACCAGATTTACTCAAATCTAAAATGCACTTTAATTTTTAGCCTCAAAAATAGGGATTTTCCTTTAAAGTTCAGAGATAACATACAAGAAAATTTGAAAGAAGATTAAAAAATTTAACAAATACTATAATAAATTTAAATTTTATGTTTTCTCAAAATTATTTCAAATTAGTAATTAATGTCTCATATTTAATGCTCTCTGTCTACATCATTATCATCAGATATTTATTTCACTGCATGAATTGAATCTTCACTGCTGCTTTTGGATGTGGCTTGGATTATTTGACTATAGTCATCTTCAGTTCCATCCAGAGCACATGTCCATAAGAGGAGGGAAGCAGCGGGGACGAGGAGGAGGGTTGTTGAGAGATAAATAAACTTTCTATATAAAACACACACACTTTTGGTTATACAATATTTTAAATAGCTTTGATTCTGGAGAAAAAGTGTGCCTTAGATTCGAGCAAGGTATGAGATATCACTTGACATAGCACTGCAGATGGCCTCACATGAGCTCATAAAACAGTTTTTCAGAATATAATAAAACATCCCATTTTGCAATTGGGCAGGGATGCCGCGGACGCGCTATAGCGCGTAAATTACGCGAAAAATCGGAGACGGGACGCAAAAAAATAGCTCTTATGCATCCCGTGGGACGCGTAATTTCGTCAAAAAATCGCGGAAAAATGCCGATTTTCGTCAAAGAATCGCGAAAAAAAGCGCAAATCTCATCAAAATATCGCGAAAAAACAGCGATTTTCGTAAAAGGACCGCGAAAAAATAGCGTATTTCGTTAAAAGATCTCGAAAAAATAGCGAATTTCATCAAAAAATAGCGGGAAAAAGCCGAATTTTGTCAAAGGATCGCGAAAAAAGCGCAAATCTCATCAAAATATCGTGCAAAAACAGCGATTTTCGTAAAAGCGCCGCAAAAAAATAGCGTATTTCGTCAAAGGATCGCGAAAAAAAAACAAATTTCGTCAAAAAATCGCGGAAATAAGCGGATTTTCGTCAAAGGATCGCGAAAAAAGCACAAATTTCATCAAAATATCGCGAAAAAAAAAACGCTATTTCCGTAAAAGGGCTGCGACAAAACAGTGTGTTTCGTCAAAAGATCGCGAAAAAATAGCGAATTTCGTCAAAAAATCGCGGAATAAAGCCGAATTTTGTCAAAGTATCGCGGAAAAAACACAATTTTCATGACAAGCTCGCGAAAAAAAAGCAAATTTCGACAAAAGGATCGCGGAAAAAACGCGAATTTCGTCAAAGTAACGCGGAAAAAACGTGAATTTAGTCAAAGCACCGAAAAAGATGTGCAAACTAAACTTAGAGGTAGAAAATTCATAAAATGGGATTTAATTTTTTTTTTATGAGATTATTAAAAATACAGAATGATTTCAGTGTACTTTGATAATGTATTCAGTAGGTGGACCAGTGAAAAATCCCCCTCCCCCCCCCCCTTCTTCTTACTGCATTGAAATGTCTCCCACCTTCAGAACATTTAGGATTTGATGTTTATTAATGATTTAGATGTAAATTTCCTATCCAAGGAAAATATCTGATTCCAACACAGATCTATGCTGACAAATAATTCAATGGGAAGCATAATGAAAGCACCTATTCATTCAACGAAAAGTACACCTTTACTTAACATAAGTATTCTTTTTTTCAGCAAAAATATCTTTTTCAATAAACCTGTCTTGCCCATTTTTAAAAGAAATGCGAACATTAGTGATACTTGTTAGTGGAACTTGGTATCTTCTACTCTCAAATAAACATTATTTTACAATTAAAATTGCCTCTTGCATTTTTACTTTTAAAAAAGTAAAGAAAATTTCTCTTAATATTTTTTTAAAAATATCTTATTTGAGTGCAAATAATACTGGTTTTAATTCATTATTTAATTATTATTAAAACAATAATTAATGCATTTCATTTATCATTTCCAAATAAACAAGTTTCATTTTCTTTTAAAATATAAATTATTATTGATGGGGACCCGCTTTTGTAAAAAAAGGACCCAGATTTTTGGAAATCCTGGGTCCCGGGGACCCAGGTTTTTTCAAGTACAGAGGCATCACTGATTGGATTTTTACTACTTTAAAATATGTTATTTTTGTTATTATTATCAAACAGCTTGGAAATTTCTGAAAAATTAGTCTGTAACAGTATTTCTTTATGACATATTCAGTTGGAAAATCTGTCTTTGACAAATCTGTTTCTATTCTGCATTGTCAGGAAGTTTATCTCAATCAAGCTGAACCAGTCATTGCCGGTATACATTTTGTACATAAATTTTCATTCAGTTATAGCTAGTTAACTTTATAAATTGCTTTTGATTAAAAATATTTTTCAATTAAGTTAATTTCTCATTTTTTCCTACAGATACTCATTCTGATATCCATCTGCTTTTGAACTGCATTAAATAAAAATAAAAAAACTTTTAAAGTGAAACACTGTTAGAATCATGATTCAGAGCATGGATGTAAATTGATGTGGTGAAAATCGGGAGCAGTTTCGGGTGGTGGTGTAGGACAGGATTTGTTTGTAGTTGCATCTTTTTTCTACTAGTTTCATAAGTGTTTTTACTAATGTTGGTGATTAAAAACTATACATTTTAATCACCAAATTGTCAAGAAAAAAATGTAAACGAACTGAAAATGGTGGGTTTTTGCCCTCCCTCTTCATCCCAGCTTACATATATGATTCAGAGGATGAAGGTACAAAACTTTTAAATGGTTTACAAATTAATTATAATGTAATTAAACTTTAACCAGCATATACCCATTTTACCCCGAACCATGGGGTAAAATGGGTATACACCGCGGTAAAATAGGCATAGTCTTTTATACAAAAATTAAAACAAAAATTATGTTTAATTTAGACCCAAGATACATAATGTAAAAATATTGAACAAAAACATGATTATATTTCATAATGTTTCTGCTATGAAGCATTAAAATTAAAAAAGCTGTTTTTTATACCCATTTTACACCGGGTGATCCTTTACAACCACATTCTAAAATATAATTAATAATGCATTATTTTATCACAGAAATAAGAAAATCAGGTGCATTTCTTCAAAGAAGCACAGCATGGAGCATTTTAGATGATGCTATATAATTGCTAGAATATTTGATAGTTCTTATAACAAGACTTAAGTCTTCTGTTATTTTATGCATCATAATACAATCAGCCAAAAGAAAAAAAACAAAAACTATACACTTTAATCACCAAATTGTACCAGAAAAAAAAAAAGCTTAAATAACCATTCAACCTCAAATTATGTTGTCTTTCAATTTATGTTTTAAAAAAGAGCCTTTTGGAGTCATCTTCATACTGAAATTCTACCAAACTTTGAAATTTTCAATATAAACATAATTTTGACAGCATTTTTTTGGGGGGAAAATTTTATCTTGTAATACCAAACGGGAATCCAATAAGTCAAATTTGAGGAATTGCGAAGGTTTAAAATTTAACTTCCTGTGTTGGATTATGGATATCTGGCAAACATCCAGTATCCGGCCAACATGCCGGATATTGTAATTATCCGGCCGAACATCCGGCTTGAAATAAATGTTCCCAATAATGAAAAAAAAATGGTTTTAATAAATGAATAACTAATAATATCAGGGATTTCTGGCAGAAGCCGCCAGTGCTCTACCATCTGAGCTATCCCGGACAAATCTGGTGGAACTTTTCCACCAGGAAACCTTAATGATTATAGCATCTGGTCTGAAACCTGGTTCAGCTCAACAGAATAAATCACAGGTAATGGAACTCCAGAAATCGCTGGATACGTAATCACCCAGTTGGAAATTTACATCTATTATGATTTATTTACCAATTAGAACAATTGTGTTAAAATTAATCGAGTGTGACTAATAATATTATTTTAAAAATGTATTTTATTATTAATTTTAAACTAAATTTAATTTTTAAGAATATTTATTTCAAACGTATTTTGCTTCGATAGAATTTTTTAATAGCTATCAAGGGTTGATCCAGGCAAAATTTTGGGCCTATTTAGGGCGCCTTCACAGAAAGCAGCTATTTATAAAAATTTTGTTGTTATTACATTCTGGTAAATGCAATTTAAAAATTAAATTTGATCAATTAAGTATTAAGTCAAAAGATTTTCTGCACTATGAACATTACTGAAATTGCATTTTTAGCAACGTCTACATGAGGGTATCCATTACTGGAAATCGACTAATTAAGCATTCCAGTAGTAATGAATACGGCTCTTAAAACCTTAAAAATAAATAAAATTTTGTAAGTAACCAAATTAGTATATAAAATTCAATGTTTTCTATTACAAATTACTATCAAAACAAAAATATGCAAATTTTGTAAGAAAATAATAAATATATAAATTTATTAAATGTCTCTTGGCATGTTCATTAAGATTTTCCCTGAATAACAGTGGAATTCAAAACATTATCTTCTGCTTGTGCTTTCCGACTGGTTTGATTAAAAGTGCAAACAATAACACAGATTATAAAACATGCAAGGGAGAGTTATGAAGAAAATAATAAAAGCTAAATTTTTATTGGTTATTTTTTTATAAACCAAAAACATTGAAGGCTATCTATTACTGTTATATCTATCCTACATGATTTACTTTTTTTTGTTATTTTACTTTTTGTTACTATTTGTTATTTTACTATTTTTATTTCATTATTATTGTTATTATTACTATTTAATTAAAATAGTACTAATTAAATAACTAATGATAATGAATTTAACTATCATTATTAAAAATTTAATATTTATGTTTTCTATAAAATAAGAACTTAAAATAAAAAGTTTTTAATTGTTTAACTGAAAGTAATAACTTTAAAAAAATGTTGGAACAACTTGCGAATATGCCCGGAGTCTGCCATCTTGTTTCTTTGTTGATCATCGCCGATTTTAAATTTCTTTATTTGGATTTATTTATTTATTTTTGTTGTTGTTGTTTATTGTTAAATTAAGCATAAAGTGGTTATAAATGACCAACCAAGAAACAAGATGGCGGACTCCGGGCATATTCGCAAGTTGTTCCAAAATGGAACATTTGATTTGGAAGGAAAGGGCAGAAAAGTAAACATACTGCAGCCGGATGGCCGGCTTAAATTGCAGCCAAATAGACATCCGTTGCATCCCATATTTTACACCGGGTGATCCTTTACAACCACATTCTAAAATATAATTAATAATGCATTATTTTATCACAGAAATAAGAAAATCAGGTGCATTTCTTCAAAGAAGCACAGCATGGAGCATTTTAGATGATGCTATATAATTGCTAGAATATTTGATAGTTCTTATAACAAGACCTAAGTCTTCTATAATTTTATGCATCATAGTACAATCAGTCAAAAGAAAAAAACAAACAAAAACTATACATTTTAATCACCAAATTGTACCAGAAAAAAAAAAAAAAAAGCTTGAATAACCATTCTACTGCAAATTATTCAATTTATGTTTAAAAAAAGAGGCTTTTGGAGTCATCTTCATACTGAAATTATGATGTATTTATACCCATTTTATCCCGGGTGATCCTTTACAACTACATTCTAAAATATAATTAATAATGCATTATTTTATCACAGAAATAAGAAATCAGGTGCATTTCTTCAAAGAAGCACAGCATGGAGCATTTTAGATGATGCTATATAATTGCTAGAATATTTGATTGTTCTTATAACAAGACTTAAGTCTTCTATAATTTTATGCATCATAATACAATCAGCCAAAAGGAAAAAACAAACAAAAACTATACATTTTAATCACCAAATTGGACCAGAGAAAAAAAAAAAAGCTTAAATAACCATTCAACTGTAAATTATGTTGTCTTTCAATTTATGTTTAAAAAAAGAGCCTTTTGGAGTTGTCATCATACTGAAATTCTACCAAACTCTGAAATTTTCAATATGAACACAATTTTGACAGCATTTTTTTTTTTTTTTTTTTTGGGAAAATTTTATCTTATAATACCAAACGGGAATCCAGTAAGTCAAATTTGAGGAATTGCGAAGGTTAACTTCCTGTGTTGGATACAGGTTGGTGATTAACATTTTTAAATGATCATAATTGTTTTCTCTTTTAACTCAATAACTATTGCTGGTAAAAGAAGGAACAATAACTGGAGTAGGATATGTGACAGCCGACAATAACTGAGGTATATGCAAAAATGTATTTTAATAAATTTTTAGGAGGAGAGGAAAGATTTATTATTTGCAATTAAAACAAACAACAACAGTTTTTACAACAAACTTTTATTTATTATTTGCAATTATATGCAAATCAAAAGTTGACCTGCCATTATAAAATGTGAGTCATGTTTTGCGATTTTTCTGGAATTTATTCTTAAAATGCAAATAAATCTGAATCTTGTATTATTTGAATAGATTTAGCCATAAAACCACTCAATCTTTAAAATGTGCATCTCAAAATTGAAAAATCATTAAGCACATTTTAATTTGAAAGAGGTGGCTTCACTGAATCTCCCTAATTGCAAAATCTCATGTTAACCTATAGGGAAATTTAAAGGTGCAATTACTCATTACCTAATGATATTATTAAAGTATAGTTTTCACCATCAAAAAGTAGATGTTAGATGCCAACAATATGTGTTTTTAAAAATTGTCTCCATAAAATTTAAGTACTTAAGAAATCCATATAAACTTTGAAATTTCCACTTGATGAAATTTTATCATAGTCTTAAAATTAATTGAAATTTATGGAAACAATTTTTAAAAACACAAACTATCGACATCTGATGTCTACATTCATATAGTGAAAACCATGTTTTAATAATCATATTAGGTAAAGAGTAATTATGTTTTAAAGTTTACTCATAGGTTAACGTGAGATTTCTTGATCTGAGAGTTTTAGTGAAACAACCCATTAATGTGTTTTTTTTTTTTTTTATAAAATTATCAAAACAGTAACTGGCAATATAAAGTATAACATGATCCACACAAGACAACGTGCATAAACTAGAGTTATAATTCAGATGCTAAGTTAAAGGATCAGCCATTAATTACATTATATTTCAAGAGGAGAAAGCAGTGTTCGAAATTAGCAGTCAGTTGTCGTCAAATGCAACCAAATTATTGCATTCGACTACAAAATTACTCTTGATCATCAAATTTGACACCGACCTTTTTCTTTTTTCTTTGTTAACATTTATTAATTATTATTTTAATAGCTACCACACACACACAAAAATGACTGCACCTTTTGATTTAATGTTAACAAGATTCAAATCTCGATGCATTTTTTCTTTCTTTTTTTTTTTTATGAAATTCTATTGAATTACCAACACTGGATAAAATTTTGTTTCTGATTTGCTAAAAAGTTATCAAGTTTTATTTTTGCTTTACAAGAGCAAGTACAACTAAGTGCATTTTCTATTAATTTTTAAATATAATAATAATAATTAAAAATGCTTTACATCAGTTTTACAGTTGCTTCAATTATTATAATCTTGAAAATTTAGAACTTCAATAATTTTCAATAGAAAAAAAATATTCATGCTTTTCAAAAAAGCAACACACAATATATATATATATAAATACAAATATGTTAAAAATGAATTTTAGAAATTCGAAACTAAAAATTTGACGCCTAAGACATTTCTAGTAGGCATCATTTGACGCCTACCTTTCATTTCCCAATTTCTATCACTGGGAGAAAGGTTTCACAAAATTTGACAGAGGGGAAGATTAACTTGTTGTGATGTTACATCTGGAATAGGAAAATAATTAGGTAGGCACTGTTCACAAGCAGCAAAAACAAAGTTCATAAGAAATATGGCTATGGCTGTAAATGAATAGTATTTATTTCAATGGATAATATATATAAAAAATAATAAATTTTAATCAAAAATAGCTCTAAATAAGTTGTAAAAATGTTATGTCATAACAGTGACAGGGACATCACTCAAGAGCTACAACCTGGGACATAGGGGAAAAGGTGTTAAAAAAAAAAAAAAAAAAAAAAAAAAAAAAAAAAAAAAAACAAGTGTGTAAGTATGATTGCAGATCGCACAGAGGATTTTGTTTAATATCTCTTTTAAAACACCCTATCCTTAAATTAATAAATAAAAATTATTAATTTAAAATTGATAAATCCTTATTAACCTAAAACAGGGTTTCCAGTAAAACATGACAGGAAAATTCCCTGGCTTTTTCCATGACCAAATCTCAAAAAATTCCCCGACTTTCCCTGACCCAATAGGCATATAACGAAATTTGCAACTTATTTTTGCAATCCTTTTTCAAACTTAGCGATTTTTTTCCAGAGACTATTTGATGAATTTTGCGTCATTTTTCCTTTTTTCTCCAACACTTTTTAGAAAATATTTGTAAATTCCCTGACTTTTCCTAAATATATTGAAATTTCCCTGACTTACCATGACTACTTTGAAATTACATGACTTTCCCAATTTTCCCTGACTTTTCATGACACTGGGAACCCTGTAAAATTATATTTATTGCTGCGATTAAAAAAATTTGTTGGTGCCCCTCCCCCCTCCGAAATTAAACTCCCTCTCCTTCTTTAAAATTTTTAAGTGTTATCAAATATCTGAAATTTTAAAATCTATCAATAAAATCCGACGTAAAATAATGATAATTACAAAACGATTAGATTTAAATAATGTGCCATTACAAATCATTTGTTTATCGTTAATTCATAAAAATGCCTATAGATGGCAGCATCAAACAAAAATTCTGCTCTCTATTTTGCCTTCTTCTCTCTTTTGTATTTTAGTTTTTTAGGGGGGGGGGGGGGGGCACACTTTGGCAAATTTATTTTTAAAAAGAAATCCCGCTAAAAGATTTACAAATTTAAGTTTTTAAAAAATGTTTACTCTTTTTCTTTTTTGGGGAGTGGGTGGAGGAACACATAATACTTCACAAATTTATGTTTAAAAATAAATTCTGCAAAAAAATTATAAGTTTGAATAAAAATCAAAATTTTGAAGTTCCGCTGAGAACTTCGGTCCCACAATCTACTGTGTGAAAGACATCTTTGTGGTCAACACCATCAGTGCTCAGGGATATTTGCTGAATTTAAGATTATGTTTTGAAATCGAAAAAGAACGAATTTGCTTAGTTAAAATAACATAAGGATTTTTCAAAATTTTATGATTTTGGGAAGGATAGGGTGTATTCAGCTCTATGGAAAAAAAAAAAAATAAAATAAAATAAAATAAATCAAGTCTGTAACTTAAATAGTTTCTCAGTATGAGGCTGTGATGGACAGACAGACAGAGAAGTGAGACTATAATAGGTTTTGTGAGATGAACGAAAGCCTAAAAAGTATGACATAATTAATGGAGGAGCGCTAATATGAAAAAATAATTTAATACATTAATAAAGTTACCTTTGTTTGAACTTTTTTTAATTCTTTTAAAACTTCAAAATTATCTGGATCTTTCTCCTTTAATTTTTTTAAATGCTGTAATTCTTCTGAAGTTGATTCAATACATTTTTTAATAGCTTTTTCCCTTGATGTATGGGATTCCATTAACTGTAAATATAAAGAAACCACACTATATAATTGAAATTCAATAGGTATTAAATGTATTATCTGTGTTCACACAAAGAATAAATAACATGATGATATTGTTTCTAGATTCAAAATTGTTTATTTTATAATTTAAAATCAGTAATGAAAATAAGAGCATAATATCCTTAAAGGTTAAAGCGTCAATTTAATTCTAGAATCAAAGATACCACTCAGATTAAGGGAAAAAAAAAATACACATGAAGTAAAACTTATGACATTTTTCACAACATTTACATGTTAATAGAAAATAAATAGATTGACAAATGCATTAAAAAAAATGTTTTATAATATTTTCTGTAGTAAATATATTGCTTGTCATTTTCATAGTTAACATATGCCCAGTGCAAGAAAGTGTTGTAGCTGTCTGCAAGAAGCTTTTAAAACTTCATTACCTGTCTGCAAATTTTGCACCTAATTTTAATGGATAAATAATCCATTAAACTAAAATTTTTTTATCATTTTATTTAAAACATGGTAAGCATGATGCATTCTCATTAATTTTGTTTATAACTTTTCATAATCTAATTTCTTGTAGGATTTCTAAAATGGGAATGATAAGCAAAACCATATATAGACAATAAAGATGCTTTTAAAAACCTTCAGAAGCTACAGAGCTGATTTGTTCTTTCTTGGAGTTCAGAATGTTCTGCTTTTTTAAATATGTTTATCAAATTTTTAGACCAGGGTAATTTCCAATTAATATTTTGATCAGGGTGGCGTCCTTGAAAATGTGTGCTCAAGTTTTTTTTTACAATTTCACAGTCACACTCACCACATATAACCTTCAGACATGCTACAGGCTCAGCAAAAAAAAAAAAAAAGTCGAACTTTTACGGTCTCACGTGTGAAAAACGCTGAGGTTTTCCCATAATTCTTTGATGAAATTCAAGATTTTTTTGCAATCCTTCGACGAAATTCATCTTTTTTCGCGGACTTATGATGAAATTAGTGTTTATTCTGCGATCTTTTGATGAATTTTGTAGGGTTTTTTGCGACTTCTTGAAGAAATTTTTTCCAAGGCCTTTTGATGAAATTAGGATTTTCACATAACACTTTGACGAAGTTTGAGTTTTTTTCACGGCTTTTTGACAAAAATAGTTTTTCCCCCATGATTTTTTGATGAAATTTGTTTTTTTTTTACGATCGTTTGGCAGAATTAGTTTTTTACCATAATCCTATGACAAAATTCTCAACTTGTTCCATGATCCTTTGATGAAATTCACACTTTTCCATGATCCTTTGACGAAATCTGCATTTTTTTCACGATCCTTTGACATAATTCGCACTTTTCTACGATCCTTTGATGAAATTTGCTTTTTTTTTTCACGATCCTTTGACATAATTTGCATTTTTTTAGTGATCTTTTAACGAAATTCACATTTTTTCGCAACCCTTTGATGAAATAAACATTTTTCCGGCAATCCTTTGACGAAATTAGTGTTTTTTCGTGATCCTTTGACAAAAATCGCATTTTTTATGTGATCCTTTGGTGAAATTCGCAGACAATTTTTTAAATTGATTTCATGAGTGCAGACAAAAATTGTCTGCAAGAGATTTTCTTTGTCCGCGACTATGTCGCCGTGTTTCTGCCACTGGGGACATATGAATGAAACAGGTACAGAGTTTCTCCTAGGCAGTATCAGGGGTGTGCTGCAAGCATCTTGCCCTTTGATTTAGAAAATAACACCCACCTTGCGCTTCATCCAAAAATTAGCATCCTTCTTGCCCCTTATCCAGAAAATTAGCTCAATCTTTTTGTTTTAAAAAATTTGTTTGCATAGCAAAAACTTCCCCATTGTTGTCTTGAAAAGAGTGCTCTGAATTTTAAATATTAAAAGTGGCTTAGAAAAAATGAAAAAAAGAGTACATTTTAAAATCTAAAAAGTTCTGTTAGGAATAAAAAAAAATGCCTTTAAGTACAAAAAAGTGCCCTTAACCAGTAGCACCTGCCCCTTTTTAAACTTGGGAGAAATTCTGCTATCAACTTGTACAGTTTTGTACTACAGTAACACCCTTTCAGAGAAATGTATAATTTGATTTGCATATATTATAATCAGAAGCAAATAATCCAATAGTAATTTATTATAATTTTTATATATACAGAAAACAATAACTTGGACCAAATTCAATAGTATTTTCTTTTTCTTAAATAATATAACAGGGTTCCTACACAATTCTGGTTTAAAAATTCCCTGACTTTTCTAAATTTTCCAAAAATTTCTCCAAACTTTCTGAATAAAAATTCAGCTTATATATTGCAGTACCCCCCCCCCCCCCCCCCCCAACAATGGACAACTTTAATCTAAATAAATGCTAAAAAAGTATAGGCTGTAAGAATTGCCCAATTTTCAATTATTTTTCATATTATGCTATTGTTATTTGTTTGCATAAATTTCATATAAAAATTTTAGATTGGATGAATAATTAATCTAAAATTTCTTTATTTTCGACGTTAATCGTCATTCTGATGGAAAAGTAGTATACATAAAAAATTCCCTTACTTTTTGCCTAAATTTTCGAATTCCTTGACTTTTCCCTGTTTTTCAGGACCTATAAGAACTAGGAACCCTGTATAATATTATTCACATAAGTATATTACAAATTTTCAGTGTTTTTTGTCTCTTAAATGGCCATGTTTTGTAGGAAATCTCACATCATTTTAGAGAATACAGTACAGGACTTATTATCCGGAATTCCGAAATCCGGAAGGACACAAAATCCCCAAACAAAAATTATTTGAAATTTTTCTAATTTTGTAAATTTTTACTAAAATTTTTAGAAATTTTTACAGATTCCTAATTTTTTTTTCAGTCCAATATGTTTCAATGTGTAACCACTAAAATGTGTTACTTCAGTGGCAGGGGAACACTATTTTTTCTAAATTAATATATTTTTAATAAGATAAATATAATAAGATTTATGTAATATTTTAATAAGATAAATATTTTTCTAAATTAAAAATCGTATAAATATCCATTTTTTTTTTTTTTTTTTAAAGAAAAGAAAAGAAATCGATATGATTTGATCGCCGGATATTGGCGAAAAGACCTGATTATTTTTATTATTTATAAAACATGTAAATATATTTATATTTTTATCATACACTTTTATATGATGACTGTGCAGAATTAGAATATTTAACTTTATCATGTGATTTTGTAATTTTTCTATATGCTTGTATAGTTAAAATAATCCCATATAAATATTAAATTTATTGAAAATCATTTGCAATGTACTGATATATATATTTTCTAAATAATTACGAATTATGTAAATATCCATGTTTTGAATGAAAAAATCGATATGAGTTGATTGCCGGATATTGGCAAAAAGTCTATTTTTTTTTTATATTATGAAATATGTAAATGTATTTTTATATTAATCGTATACTTTTAATATCATGACTGTCCAGAATTAGAATATTTAATTTTATATGTAATTTTAATTTTATAATTTTTATATATGCTTGAACATTTCAGATCAACACATATAATGGTCAAATTTATTGAAAATTGTTTGCTATGTACAGACATAGATATTTTCTTAATAATAAAGAATCACATAAATATCCATGTTTTGAAAAAAAAAAAAAAAAAAAAATTGGTTGTCGGTTATTGGCAAAAAGCTTGCTTATTTTGTTAATATTATGAAACATGCAAATACCCTTTTAATTGTATCATAGTTTTATACCATCAGTGTCCAGAATTAGAATATTTAATTTTATAGGTAATTTTGTTAATTTTCTAAATGCTTGAATATTTCAGATCAACACATATAATGGCCAGATTTATTGAAAATTGTTTGCAATGTACATATATCTATATTTTTTTAAATAATTAAGAATCGTGCAAAAATAATCAACGTTCTGAAAAAAATATTTCGTTATGAGTTAGTTGCCGGATACTTGCGAACTTGCTTATTCTCTTAATATTGTGTAAATATTTTTTTTATTATAGTTTTTATAATATAACTATAAAATTCAAACATTTGATTTTATAATTTCCCCTGTTTTTTATTTATTTATTTCTAAAAATGGTAGAAGCCTATAATTATTATTATTTTTCTATTTCCCTGTACACACTTCATTTTCAGTATCTCTAATGTTTACTATTATCCAAAGTTGTCCCCAATCAACTTTATATACCTATATTTTACACCAGGGGTTATTTTATCTCCAAATCCTTCAATTTTCCTGTTTGCAGTATAAAAAATGACAACGCAAAATATACATATATTATCTATACCTTTTATAATGCATATACAGAGACGTTTTTCGTTATGTATGAAAGTAACACTTAATAAGCATTATTTACAGTAAAGAAAATACAATGTACAGTAGATAGTCGCGCCATCTGGTGACGACTGTAGTCTTTAACGATTCCGAAACTAAGGGATATTGTGAAGGCTGTATAAGGCAGGCGATCGAGTTTGGCCGTGGTACAGCATACTTTGTATGTTTTTGTATACCTATTATTTCAAGATATTTTTTTCAGTCAGTAACTAGAAACACCGGTAGCAGAAACAGTGCAGCACAGCAGGAAGCACCGCAGATTACTAAACCTTGCCCATTAAGCCACCACCAGCTTAAAAAGAAAGGTTGGACTTGAAAATAGCTAAAATTAACTTAAGGCGCCTGTCCCGTCAGGCAAAAACACTCATGAGCTAATGCTAAACCTATGGGGAAGTTCTTTGATCTTTACTATTATCTCATTTGCATTTTGACATTTTAAAATATTTTTTTTTAATTGGATAGCTGAGGTCGATCCCTACAGTCAGCCCTTTTTACTTTGTCGATTTTGGTTACAGATATTTTTTTTTATAAAAGTTACTTTCACCCTTGGAATTAGTTTCGAAAGTGAAAGTGTCATCATAAAAAAACTGCAACCAAAAACAGAAAAGCAAAAAAAAAAAGGTTGGGAGGGGGGGGGGGGGCACAGGGATTAACCTCAGCTGTCGAAATGCAGGCAAGATATTGGCAAAAAACCTCCCCATAGGTTTGGCATTAGCTTATGACCGACTTCGCCTAACGGATCAGGAACCTCAAGTCTCTGGATTTATTGTATCCTTTCATTATATTTTCTCTATAAAAGCAAATTTTGTGTGTTACTATTATTGTTTATGATAGTATACTTATTCTAACATTGTTGGGGCATAGATAAATTTTAGTTTGCAACAGATTGACACAGAAAATTCTCCTTCTGGGCTAAAAACCAAGATTTATTTCAATACCTGGGAGATGCCAGGTAGATCAGTTAATAATTTAACTATGTCAAACAAAAGATAACAAACAAATGCATGTCCCACAATTTCCAGCATATAATCCGTGGATCACACAATTATATTTGAGCCCAGAAATCTTATTTAATCATTGAAGTCAAATATTTACTGAAATCTAATAAATTACATTTTATAAAATAAAATTTCTGGGCCCAAACACAATTGTTTGATCTCTGCAGATTACATGCCAGAAATTATAGTTATATATATATTTTTTAATTATATTATAAAATACAATATATATAATTTTTATGTTTATAATCCAGAAAAATTTGCAAATCAGACATTTCACAAAGTCTTATTCTTTTTTTCATTTTTATTTTGAATAAAAGAGATCATAGGTGACACTACTACGCATTTGAGAATGTGTTTCAAAAACTTTCTTTTAAACAACCATTTTTTTCTTTTTTATAATTAATTGTAATATCTTACATATAGGTAATTTATATAGAGATACATCTTTTTTTAATATTAAGTTTAAATTTGGAATTAGTACTATTTTTGTATCACTATCTTATTTACTTTTTAAAAAGCCACAACAGATGGTGCCAAAACAATATAAAATCCGATTTTACATTTTATATATATTTCTTCTTTCTTAGAAGTTCTTACAGTGATGTCGCTGTACTTGAAAAATCTTGGGTCCCGGGGACCCAGGATTTCCAAAAATATGGGTCCTTTTTTTACAAAAGCGGGTCCCATCAATAATAATTCATATTTTAAAGGAATAAATGAAACTTGTTTATTTGGAAAAGATAAAGTAAATGCATTAATTTTTGTTTTAATAATAATTAAATAATGAATTAAAACCAGTATTATTAACACTCAAATAAGATACTATTAAAAAATATTAAGATAAATTTTCTTTACTTTTTTTAAAAGTAAAAATGCAATTTTAATTGTAAAATAACATTTATTTGAGAGTAGAAGATACCAAGTTCCACTAACAAGTATCACTAATGTTCCAATTTCTTTTAAAAAGGGGCAAAACGGGTTTATTGTAAAAGATATTTTTACTGAAAAAAAGAATACTTATGTTAAGTAAAAGGGTACTTTTTGTTGAATGAATGGGTGCTTTCATTACACTTCCCATTGAATTATTTGTCAGCATAGATCTGTGTTAGAATCAAGATATTTTCCTTGGAAGTGAAATTCACATCTAAATCATTAATAAGCATCAAATCCTAAATCTTCCGAAGGTGGGAGACAGAAGGGGGGGGGGGGGGGATTTTTCACTGGCCCACACCTGAATACATTATCAAAGTACACTGAAATAATGCTGTATTTTTAAGAATCTCATTAAAAAAAAAATTAAATTCCATTTTATGAATATTCTACCTATAAGTTTGGTTTGCACATCTCTTTTGGCGCTTTGACTAAATTTGCGTTTTTTCCGCGATGCTTTGACGAAATGTGATCTTTTTTCGAGATCCTTTGACGAAATTAGACTTTATTCCGCGATTTTTTGATGAAATTTGCCCTTTTAAGAAAATTGCGTTTTTTCTGCGATATTTTGAAGAAATTTGAGTTTTTTTCGCGATCCTTTGACAAAAATCTGCTTTTTTTTGCAATTTTTTGAGGAAATTCGCTCTTTTTTCGCGATTCTTTGATGAAATACGCTATTTTCTCACGGTCTTTTTGCGAAAATCGCATTTTTCCGTGATCCTTTGACGAAATTTGCGCTTTTTCGCGATCCTTTGACAAAAATCGGCTTTTTTGATGAAATTCGCTATTTTTTTGCGATTCTTTGATGAAATATGCTATTTTTTCGCAGCCTTTTTACGAAAATCGCATTTTTCCGCGATATTTTGATGAAATTTGCGATCCGTTAACGAAAATTGGCCTTTTTTCTGCGATTTATTGACGAAATTACGCGTCCCATGGGACACGCAAGAACTATATTTTTGCGTCCCGTCTCCGATTTTTCGCGTAATTTACGCGCTGTCTGAATTCGATATTTCAAAATATTATTAATTTGATTTTTCATAACAGTAGCTTGGCAAAAGTAGCCTACCATTGCTATATTGTTAACATAATAACAAAACAATCATCGATAATGTGTAAAAAATAAAATAATGTTCGCTGTATGTGACTTTCATTTACATATTGTAATTTATAATAAAGTCTTCAAACATGAACAATGAAATCATCATCTATGATATCATTAAATATTTGCCACACACACACAAACACAAAAAAAGAAAAACCTGGTTACAATAACGAAAATGATTTTTAGCCAAACAATACTTATTAAAATAAGACAATTGACTGTGTTAATATATAATACTCCTCAAAAAATTACAATAAATTCAGCAGTTAGTGTAAATGTAATAAACAATGCAATAATAGGCTCATCATATTTACACATATTGTACCTGATTATAAAGATCTTTACACTGATCTGTAGCATTGTTTTTATCAGCAAATGAAGCTGTAGGAATTGTGGTATTCAGGGCATGGACAATATTATCATCAACTTTTCTCATTATTCTTAATGATTCCTAGAAATATTGAAATACACATGTCAATATTCAATAACATTACAGTATTCAAACTAATAAACTGAATATATCCACAGTATGCATTATATACAAAAATTATTAAGATAGTGTTGACTCTTGAAAAAAAGGGCACACTATTCTCAAAGAGGGTCGGTCTCATGTACCTTGTTCATAAAAAAAATATTTCGAATTTGTTTGTTTAGAGTCCTTTCTTATCAGTATAATTCTGCGATATTTTTCCATGACAGATTGAATTTCAAAATTTTCCCTCCTACTGACTGACAAATTTTTCAAACCGGCAAATGACTTAAGAATTTCTCAATTTTTTTCTTACGATTGTCTGCTGAATTTTACGATTTTTTCCTGCGACCAATTGATGAATTTCATAATAAAAGCAACTGACTGAAGATTCTTGATTTTTATCCAACAATCAATTGGCGAATTTCTCAATTTTGTGATATTTTATTTCTACCAATTGGTGAATTTTGCTCTTTTTTAATAAATAAATTGTTAAAATGGGCGATTCTCCCAAAAATGAACCATACGCTAAAAAAAAAAAAACCTATAAAATTTTTCTTTTTATTTACGGCTAATTAAAGTACATAGTCTGAAGTATTTAATTCATGTATTTTGTTATTTTTACAGGTTTGTTTTCATATGTTTATGGAGGTCAAAATTGATGTTTACAATATTAAAAAACGCATGCATTTATACACCTATACTTTGTTAATCTCTATAAAAAAATATACTGCACTTTTGATCAATTTTTGGCTTTTCAATGTAACTGCAGGCCCAGTAGAAGAAAGTTCGAGACGGGAGACAGGCGTCGCAGATTTTCTTTTCTCTTTTGCAGATTCTTTTTCATCGAACCATTATTTTGCTTCATATTATGTTTAGCTCTTTATTACTTAATATAAAAAGTTAAGATCATTATTAATAAAAATTTATAAAATGCCTAAAAACACTACAGGTAAGTGATTGTTTGATTAATTAACGCTTCAGTTGTAAAAATATTTTCACCTGCAGATTATTTTTTGCCCCTGAAGTATATGTCGCAGACACTTCAAGAAATTTCTGCTACTGGGACTGCAGGCATATTTAATAAAAAAAGGTTTAAAAAAATACAAAAATGATGGTTTCAATAAAAACAGAAACAATGCATCATCATGTTGTTCAGCATAAATCTGCAAAATTGTAATACAGCAATAGACCATTATTTAGCATATACATTTCATTCTGTGGAATATTTCTCTCTTGAACTAATAAAACCTCCGTTGCTTGTATTAAAATCTTTACAAGGTTGTAAAAGTCAGAAGCAGAATGCACAAACTGAGAAATTTGTTCGCTCATAACTTTTTGACGAACAAGTGATTTTGCTCTTCCACCTACTCCATCTTTCCCACGAGAAGTGTCAAAGTATTTCCAGCTAAAAGTTTTCTGGTACTGCCGGCTAAATTCTTGTAAAAAAAGAGCCATAAATTTATTCTTGGATTCAGATGATGAACCAAATCACTTCTTCCAAATTTTTATTTTAATCTGAAAAGGAGTTCCAGATCAGAGTAAAGTAACTCAATAAAAGCTCTGAGTGTATTTTTCTCCTTCTCTTTTGCATCCAAATAAATTAAAAATCTTGAACAAACATCCTGAGAGAACATAACTGCTGAGAATAAATTCACACTACTTCCAGACCAAAGAGCCCTTTGAATTTCAGTTCGATATTCACAGTTATAATTCATACCTATCAAATTCCAGCTGAAGAACATTTATATTGGGGTCTCTTTTATCATTCCGAAATTCTTCATTTTGAATTTGTTTAATATTTAAGTGGCAAGTGACTAAAAAAATAAAAGATTTCTTTTAAGCTTGATAAAACTTTTCCAATGCAACCTTCTTTAACATTACATCTTAACTTGCCTCCTACATCTGTTCCCCATTATTTCCATATGACTGTATTTTCATCCTGCTCATCATTTTCAATCTTTTCTCCATGAGAACAATCACTACAAATACAAATACTTTGCAAACAGTGAGAATTCGTAGTATTTTTACATAATGCTTCATCCCAAAACATTTCAGAATCACACGTTATCTTAAGACATGTTAACTTTAGAAAGAAAGTCTCACAAATCATACATTTGCATTGATCGCTAGGTGTCGAAATAAAAGGTTTTTAAGCACATTTAGAAAATTTCCTTTTTAAAAAATTTCAAATTATGAGTACATTTGTGTCATTTATTGGCAGTTATTTTAAGTAATTAATATCAGCATCATATGGAATACATGATTAGTATCGTATCTATCATGTATTCTCGTAATTTAACATTCTAACTATGTTGAGAAATTGGCACAGATGTCATATTCGCCCCATATTGGTGCGATTTTTTCCCGACGCCGATTTGGCGAAAACATCAGCAGCATAAACAACAACATCCGCGTTACCATATCAAGCAAAATAACGACACTTTGGTGCCGCTTAAGTATACATTGCGTATATGACACTGGCGTCAGAAAAAATCGTGCCAATATGGGGTGCGAATATGACATCTGTGCCGAGAAATTTTATAAATCTCAGATGGTATGCAAACGAGTCAGACATGTCCTGTGCATCACATCTAGATAACCTATTAATTATTTCTTAAGATTAACTTAATATTGTATAAAATCAATCTACTAAATGTTCTTTCATTACAAAAAAAAAAAAAAAAGTATAATCAATAAATCCATGAAACATCACAGAAATTAACATTAATATCATATGTAAGCATTTTGATTTTTTGTGAATTCCGTGCATCATGCATACATTTTAATTTCTAATTTATTCAATTTTTAAATGTGCGAAAAAACCTGCATGTCTTTCTGAAGTACAAGTCAAGGTCTTATACCTCATAATTATCGAAATATTTTATAACTTTAATTTCAGTAAAATTTAATAGTTTAAACAGATATAAATGTCCCGTGCATCACGTAAGAATCGCACAAATACATTTTAGTCAACATTTAAATTTAATAAAACTATTGTATAATCAAGCACATAAAACTGAAATTTTGTAATTAAATGGAAACTATTGAATATATGTAAATATTTTTTTTGACGTCCAATAAAACAGAAAAAACAAATGATTATAGATTCCTTCTACATCAGATGAAGCAGAATGAACGCACAAATCAGCCCAGATTTTTAAAATTCTTTCGTCTAAATAAAAAGAAAGTCAGATCCACCTCCACCCCCCCCCCCTAAAAAAAAAAGACTATTAACAGCTAATTGTGTTGGAAACACTAATTAATTGCTCCCGAAACTACTCGCGTTCAATGTTTTTTTTTTACAGGTCAAAAGAGGATTTTTTATTCACATCTTTTATTTTATCTTTCAGCTTAACAACATAATTTATAGAATATATATAAATCGATAAATTAACAGTTGTGAGTATTTTAAATATTAAATGCTACCGAGAAACAAAAAACAAGATACATTACTATAATGAAAACAAAAAAGATGTTTAGTTTAAATGCCGGCTTTTATATTATTTAGTTAGTAACTGATTTTCTAAGAAGTGTAAAAATTTTAAATTTATAGACTAAAAATGTGAATTTTACTGTTTAGAAATTGGAGAATTGAAACTGTAAAATAAGCAAAAAAATAAATAAACCTTAAATGCTGATATATCTTCACAAGACATGTCCACCCTGGGCGCCGCCATTTTGTTTTCTGCATTCCTGCTTTTTATTAAATTAAAACCTGAAATATTTCATATTAAACTGCTATAATACTACAGAAATCGAATGAAAAATCTACTAAAAAATTTAAAGATAGATTTTTTTGGTAAATAATGCATTTTTAAATGTGGATTTTTTTTTTTAATTTTTAAATGCGACGATTGTGTTTTTAGGGTTACCTACAGCGAGTGGCTAGTGGTAATCACATCTTGCAATAGTATTTTTGCAAGAAAAGGTACGTTAATCATAGAAATAAAATTGTATTTTTGAATAAATAAGTTATTTAGTGTTTCATTTTTGTACCTAAATACACCTTAAATTCCTAAGAGCTATATTCATGTTCGCAGACGATCAAAACCGCTTCAATTAGTGTGTAATGTAGTTGCGTTCATGTGACCATTGGTGTAATAAATCTTGTTTTCATTTGGTATAATTTCAGTAAATACGTGTTATTGATTATACTATTATTTTAAAATTTCACCTGAATACTGATTCACGTGTATTAATTAAAAGAAGCATTTGCTGTCACGTGTCAAAATCTTATTCGTTTCACATCAAAATTTAAATGGTCAGAACATATCTTAAAATTTCTACAGAATAAATTCAAGAAATTATTACAACAAAGAATTCAAAAGTAAATTAAAAGCAAATATATTTGATTCTGTTTGTTATGTAATATGATGATTATAAATTAAGTTATTCATGTCCTATTGAACAGTACTTTTTATGATTAGTACGTTCTAAACTTTACTGAAAATGTAAAATATCCAGTTATTTGTTTTGTTTGGGATTATTCTATTTTTTTACATTATACATAATTCGTACGGTAACATATAACTGTTTAACACATTAAACATTGTTGATATGTTTACAGCCATTATTTACCATGGAATTTTGTTTTTGCGTATAGCTTTAAAATGAATCGATTGCAAGTGAAAATATCAAAATTAGTTTTGTTTTGTTTTGGGATCAATAGATTTACATTTTAATATGTAGCCATATTGCTTAATTTAATAGATGCCCATTACAAGTTTTAAGAAAACAATAAAAAATATTATTTTTATTAAAGTAATTTATTGAATATACAACTTGTTTGGGTATAAGTGAGTTTTGATTTAAGCTCAAAATTTCACTACGAATTACTTAATAAACGAAATAAATATTAGTAATATGCGGTATCCTTTAACATTACTTTTTAAAAAATTATTAGATCCATCATTTTAGTGATTTGTTTTTACGTCCTATCTGTTTAATTTGTATAGGCCAGGATTGAGTTTCTCTATTCTTTCTATTTGGAAGATGTGTAACCACTGTTTTTTCTCAGTGTGCAATAATATTAATCAAAAGCACTAATTATTTTCTAAGAAAACCAATCTATTTCTTAATCTGTGTTAATATTGCTGCATAAAATGCTTTAATAGGCATATAGAAACTTCTGTGAATACTATTTATAAAATATCTTTTTTATGCTGACTGAATAATTTCTGAATAAAACTTTGAAGTTGAGCTGTTAAAAGTAGGGGAAAGTGGTGATAAAATCAAGCTTTTTTTTAGAGAAGGTCCTAAAACCGAACTATTAAATTTATTTTAATGAAACTTTTGATGAATTTTATATAGGGTAGATGTGCCAGTAATGGACACCCCTTGATGTTTTTGGTTCATAAAAAAATAACTAATAAATATTTAGTTTTAATTATTTTTTTATAATTCCCCCTTGTATGTTTTATAAAACTATGTTATTGTTGACACTTTTAATCAAACCAATCAGGAAGCAGAAAATAATGTTTCAAAGTTTTGCTGTTTTTCTGTGAAAATCTTAATGAAGATGTTAAGAGCTGGCTTCATTTAATTAATTTATATATTATTTATTTTCTTGCAAAATTTGAATGTTTTTGTTTGAGTAGCAATAGAAAACTTTGAATTTTATATACTAATGGCTATTTACAAAATTTCATTTCTTTTTAAGGTTTTAAGAGGGTGTGTCCATTACTGGGATGGTTAATTAGTCATTTTCCAGCAATGGACACCCCATGTAGACATTGCTAAAAATGCAATTTTAGTAATGTTTATAGTGCATAAAATACTTTGGCTTAACTGCAAACCTAAATAATCAAATTTAATTTTTAAATTATACTTACCAAAATGTAATAACACCAAAACTTTTATAAATAGCTGCTTTTAAGTTATTTTATGTGATTAATAAAATTTCGATATTTTATTTTATTTATTATTATTTTTTTTTATGTAGTACATATATATACCTCACATATTTTATAATCTGGCAATCAAACCAGCCAGGAAGCAGAAACTACTGCTTAAGAGCACAGTCAAAGAGGGGCTCATAGGGCTTAATCCCTCTCCGTTTAAATAAAAACAATTAAGTTACAGAAGCTATTAAAAATCCATTTTCTGTCTTAAATGTTTCCTTATTTAAAAAAAAAAAAAATTTAATACTATTAATGAAAGTTATAGGTAATATTCATGAAACTAGTAAATCTGCAGATCAGTGGCCTCAAACATCAGTTCTACAGTTTTATTTTGAAATTATTTTATTTAGTATTTAAAATATTCAACTCACAATATCATTTCTTTCATATTTGTAATATTAATTATTATAAATGATATATCAAGTAATCTCTGGAAGATTGTTAAAAATAGTGACACAAAGCTAAATATTAATATTCCAAAACTTTTTTTTAATTATTATTACCTTTTAAATCCCCCACTGTTTCAATAATTTAATAGCTGTAATTGCCTGATATTTAGTATTTTAAACTATCCATCTAAAATAATTAAAACATCGATCTTCTGACAATTACAATAATTGATGCAAACAGTAAATGATTATCACAAATATTTTATTAATTACTGGTATCCTAATTGTTAAATTTATTTAAAAATAACTATTTTGTTTCATTAGTATGTATTCATTAAATTCTGGTTCTAAATATAGTCATAAAAATAATTATATTTATTACTTTTTATGGGGTGTCCATTACTGGGCCAGAGGGTGTCCATTACTGGGCTTTTGGGTGTTTTGATATATTTCTGTTATTTAAAATTAAATTTCTATTCATATGGAGAAATGAGGCTATAAGAATGGTTAAATATTGTTGATAGATTAATATAATATTGAAAAAACTGGAATATAATAATTATAACTATTAATAAAAAAATAATTTTTAAAGAAATTCCTTAAGGGTGTCCATTACTGGCACATCTACCCTACATTGGATTCATATAGATTAAACATAAAGCATAATCATTCCATTTTGTTCAATTGTTTGCTCACAGTGATGCATTTAAAAGAGCATGTTTTGATACCCTCACTTTACCTCATGGTGGGGTAAAGTGGGGTGGGGGTAGTTCCAAAATTAGTGTATATTTGAATAAAAATATGTAAATATTGTTTTTGAAATAACAATACACTCAAATAAATGTATCTTAATTATATTTAAAGGTACAAATGCACAAAAAAAAATATTTTTTACATATTTAATTTAAGAAATAATGTCCACTGCTATTAAAATTAGGTTAACTTAGTATGCAGCATATATTTCAGAACTTTACACAATCTTCAGCGCCAATAGCAGGAAAAGTATAATGGCTCTCCAATGGTGACTTAGTCAAATACTTTATGTGATAGAGTGTATTAATTTTAATCACACTTGACTGATGAATTTAGCTGATCGGTACTCAACTTCTACCCATGAACCTTGATTTGTTTCTTTAAAGTCTACTTTTATGTTATCTGTTTTCATTTCTTTTACTTTTTAAAATTGCTCTGTTTTTTTAATTTTGGATGTTCTTCCTTTACTTTTCTTGATATATTTTCCGTTTATAGTCAGTTTCTTCTGCATTTTTTACGTCCTTTTCTGTATTTGCTTGACTGAATTTTTTCTTATGGCCACGTTTTTCGCCAACCTTTCTAAAACAGTTTCATTGGTTAAAACTTCACTCTTGCTCAGTAATTATTTTATTGTATGTGTGTAGTCATTTTATTATAAAATATAGAGCATTAGACATTTACTAAAGTTAACACAGAGGTAAAAAAAAAATCCCTATCATAGAAAACTTAGTTAAGTCTAACCATACCCCCAAATTACCCCACCTCAGAAAACAACTCATAATAAATAGAATTATAAAATTTATTATTATCTTTCCATGTAGATCTGTTCCTTAGGTATTCCTCTATGAGTCTGAACTAAAATTAATAGTTTTTGACAGTTAATAATGATGTTAGAAGCAAGTTCATCTGACGCTTAAACTAGCATACCATATGCAAAGAACATAAACAAGATAGTTTGTAAACATTAAATTTGTTTCCAGTTTCTAAAACTAAAGTAAAAATATTTGCCGTAATCTCAATATATTTCTCTAAAAAAGAATTAACTAAATATTTTAATTTAAAAAGAGAATATAGATGTTTTTCAATATACCCCACTTTACCCCATGGGCCCACTTTCCCCCACCTGACCCTATTGAAACAAAGTTAGTAATTTAAAAAGATTTGAACATTTTATATTGAATTAGTATCCCAAACATAATATTACTTACCTGATGGACTAACTCTACAGAGCATTTATTCACTAGTGCAGGGGTGGCGAACTTGGGCACTATATTTTTGGTATGGCACATTACAGGACCATCTACCCTTCTTGGTGAGCTTTATTTGCAACCAATTTGAGAGTAAACACACTTTGTAAATTTTCAGAAAATTTTAGGGAACTAAATGTAAAATTCTCCTTCTCATTCATTGTTAAATTTGAGTTTATTAGATAGCCATAAAATTAATTACTAACTAAACTCTGTGGCAATATTATTCATTAAAGGTCTTCACCTACAGTACCAACTCTGCTTATCAGACTATGGTCCCTGAGGGGCCATCCAAGGTATGCCCTTGTTAGGTGGTTAGGAACCCAATGTGGAATCATCATTTAGTTCCCAAGCAGGTTTGATACCTAGACCTACTCATTTTTTCAACCATGAAGGTATGAGAAACTGAGTGAACCTTCCAGTTGTTGATTCAGGTTTTTTTTTTTCTTGGGGCACATTGTGAAAAAAAGAAAGTCATTTTTGTGAAAAATTATAGTAACAAAAGATAAAATCCAGTTAGTATACTCATTCGAACAAATCATTTAGGTCAAGCAAATTCTTAAGGTCCTTCTGATAAAGTTTTTCTCCTTGGTGAACTTGTTTTGTTTGTAAATTACACATTGTCTAAATGTGTCCTACAAAATAAAAATTAGTAATTAATGAAAGGTATGTTTTTGTAGAATGGAATGTTATTAAGAGAAGGGTACAGATGAGTTTGTGACCCACAGAAGAAAAATAAAATGAAAAAAAAAATTTGGTGAAATTTTGGCAATGAACTGTTGTTTGTGGCAACCCAGATTTATGGTAACCTTAGCTTGCTGTATTGTGTCTGGCCGGAGGCTTGTAAAATTTTTCAGTCTCGTTTGTACTTTTTTTTCTTCACACAATCATATTAAAGCCCGGAGTCCGCCATCTTGTTCCTTTGTTGGTCATTTATAACCACTTTATGCTTAATTTAACAACATAAACAACAGCAAAAATAAATAACAACATAAATAAATAAATCCAAATAAAGAAATTTAAAATTGGCGATGATCAACAAAGAAACAAGATGGCGGACTCCGGCGAATCCACAAGTAGTACCTCAGAATTTAGTCTTTTTTTTTTTTTTTTTTTTTTTAATTATTATTATTATCTGATACTCATAACTTATACTTGAAAAGTTTGCCTTCATAATGTAATGTTTCTGTATTATTTCTTATTTAACTAAATTTTATGATCTGATTTTCTATATTAGATGCTAAATATATTAAAATCAAAGTTTAATTTTGTAATGTTAAATATTTCTTTAATTTTCAGTTGATATTGTATGTTAATCTGCTGAAAATGTTGTTATTGAAATTGATCGTAATTATGAAACTATGATCAAGTTTTGTTTTGAAATATGGTGATCACTTTCAAAACTTTAAAACATTAACTTTTTTAAAGTCTCGATAAAATTACTTTAGTTTTGTGAGTAACTGCTGGTTTATCTCTTGAGTTTCAGATGGCCAATAATTTTCAAAAATAGCATTTTTTAACGTTTTGAGAAAATATCTCCAAGTTCATTCTGCAGACCACAAAAAAACCACTTACTCCAAGAGAAATTTTGTGAAGGGGTCTGTTTTATTAAAATGAATTTTGTAAAGGAGCTTGCTTTATTAAGAGGACTTTTGTGAAGAGACCCTAATCCCTAAATAGGAATTTATAAATTTTGCCTAGAAATCGACCCATGCCTTGCTGAAATCCAGAGTCAAACTCTGGACCTTTTTAGCATGGTACCACGACACACCAAACACTAAGCTTATGGACTTCACCATAAAATTAATATTCAAGATAATTCAGGGTTTTTGTACAAAAACCCAACCCACCCGGGTTTTTGTGGGCTTTTTTGGTTTTTTGTGGGTTTTAGTTCTTTTTCTGTATATTTATATAATATATATGTACTCATTTAAAAATATATTTATTATGTTACATTTTTTAATTACATTTGATCCATTTATTACTAATTAATATTATTTATAACATCAGTTAATAAATTTATTCTATTCTGATATTATAAAATAATACTAATAGTATTAATATTAATATTAATACTATTATTATTATTATTAAAACTATTATTAATTAATAATAATAATAATTAGGGATGCACCGAATAGTGATTTTGGCCGAATACCGAATATTTGGCCTGCCGAATAGTAACTATTCGGCCGAATGCTGAATATTCGGCTTGTCGAATACTTTTATATTTCAAAGTTTAAAGGCATTAAAATGTTAAATTATAAAGCAATTTTACATAATATTTAAAAGAGAAACTTTTATTCTAATAAACAAGAGCTTTTTTTCAAGAAAACTTTATGCTGAAAAAATCTGCTTTGAGTTATTTAAGAACAGGATAGTTATAAAAAAAAATTTAATTAATAAAATTTTAAATTTCATGGCTTCTTCTGAGAATTAAAACAAATGAATAAAATTTTCTTAAATTCTAAAACAAACATTTTAAAATCAAAGAGAAATTGTGAAAAAATTGGAAGAAAAATTATACAGGTACATATATTTGTTTGTCAGGAAGAGACTAAAGTAAAAGTTAATAAATAATACAATCGATTCAAATTTTATAGGGTGACAACTTAGCAAGAATAACTGTTCTACTCCCTTTGATCAAGCAAGTAAGTTTTTAAATGCATCCTAGATCGGTGTCTGGAGTGGGCAATCATTTTCAGAGGTTGTAAATGTTGTTCTTAAAATCTTAGCAAGAAACAGATTATTTACTGCACAATGTTGAGGAACATGCATTTGTACATAATTAATTCCTATAAAAATCTTCATGATTGGTTAATTTTCTTAAATAATATTTAACAAACAGCAAATAAATAATGTAAAAACGTTCTCTTTTAGGCTGAATCCATATCAACTCAGGCAGGGGGGTTACCTTCATAGTCTCAGAAGTTTTTGAATTGAACATATGTTAAAATTTAAGAAAAAGTAAGATACTTGTATATTTTCCTTTTGCCCAAAAAAATTCCTGGCCCGAGATACAGGCCGCCAAAGATGGCATCCCCGGCATCCTTTCTCATTCGCGATTTTCGATAAAAATTTTAAAGGGCTCTATCTCTAGAACGGTGCAAGATATTTTGTTGCGGTTTATTTTATTTTAAAGATAATATTCTTCTGTTTAAAATGATATACCCAATTTTGAAAAATGTATTAAACTTTTCTTGTGGCAATCTTTTGAAAAAAAAATTTTTTTTTCGAAAATGCCAATCCTAAAAATTTTGATTTTTTTGCTGTTGATCAATACCATTGGGAACTATCTTCACTGTAAAGGAGAACTTCCACTTTTGAGTTTAACAAATTTTAGAAACATTTGAAAAATTCAGAGAATTTTACAGGAATTGTATACATACAATTCCAATAAAAGTCACTGAATTTTTGCTTATTTGTATCATATTTGTAAGGATAAGCCTACTATATATCCTAAACAAGTTAGAAATTGCAATATCAAATGTGGCAAATGAGGTGCGTGCATAGTATTAACTAGTTTTGTAAATATTCAGATCTTGGTGCAATAAGTGTTACACTCTTGGGCAAAAAGGCATGAATACAAAATTTACTATAATACCATATATTAAATTCAGTAATACGGAAGTAATATGAATTTATCTTAAAAGGACTTAATCGCCATGGCAACCTAGAATCATGGCCTATCATGGTATATCATTGAATCAATTATGTATTATAGGATTTTTAAATAGAATGAAGAAAACTTTTATTAATGTCTTTTATGTTTTAATTTGATTTTCATAGCATTTGAAGTGATACATACTTTATTTTCAATACCGAACATTGTAAAACAATCTCAATAACATATATCAATTACACAGCAATACAAATTATATTAATACAAGTTAGAGTTCAGACAGATGGGCAGACAAATCAAATCCATAAAGACTTTCAACTATGTTGGAAATTGTTAAAAACACATAAATAGGTCGGAATTTGACTTTTAGAAATTTATGTCAATAGACGGAAGCATACTTGAATACTTTCATACAACCCTGTATTTTACCTACTATCTTTATATACATGTCACTATTTAGCTAATATTTAATTAAGATTAAAACATCCTTAAAACCAGTGAAATCACACTTCCAGAGATTATCATCCATAGATGGCCATGTATCTAATTCTTTGCGTGGACCTGTATATCATTTTATCTATATTCTCCAAACATATCTTAGTATATTAAATGTAGTTCGGCGTAAAAATGCATAACTCATTTAAAAATCACCTTTAAGCTACTTTCATTCATACTCAGTAAACCCTTAAGATTTCTTTTGTGTAGCCCTGTATATGATCTACAGCATTTATGCACACAACGTAATATGGAAAAATTTAGTTAAACTTAAAAACTCATATTGCAACTAAAAATGCACTTCCAGCAATACCCTTACGATTTCTTTTGTGTAACCCTGTATATGATCTACAGCCTTTATACACACAATGTAATATGGAAATATTTAATTAAACTTAAAAACTCATATTGCAACTAAAAATGCACCTCTAGCAATCATCGCTAATGTACAGTATTTCCAATAAGGTAAAGTATCTGAAATCTTTTGTGTGCCCCTGTAAACACTATGCACTTTCTATGACACAGGAAGTAATTTTTTGTAAACCTCTGCAATAAAGTATGTATCACTTTAAATGCTATGAAAATCAAATTAAAACATAAAAGACATTAATAAAAGTTTTCTCCATTCTATTTAAAAATCCTATAATACATAATTGATTCAATGATATACCATGATAGGCAATGATTCTAGGTTGCCATGGCGATAAGTCCTTTTAAGATAGATTCATATTACTTCCGTATTACTGAATTTAATATATGGTATTATAGTAAATTTTGTATTCATGCCTTTTTGCCCAAGAGTGTAACACTTATTGCACCAAGATCTGAACATTTATAAAACTAGTTAATACTATGCACGCACCTCATTTGCCACATTTGATATTGCAATTTCTAACTTATTTAGGATATATAGTAGGCTTATCCTTACAAATATGATACAAATAAGCAAAAATTCAGTGACTTTTACTGGAACTGGTATGTATACAGTTCCTGTAAAATTCTCTGAATTTTTTAAATGTTTCTAAAATTTTTTAAACTCAAAAGTGGAAGTTCTCCTTTACAGTGAAGATAGTTCCCAATGGTATTGATCAACAGCAAAAAAATCAAAATTTTTAGGATTGGCATTTTCGAAAAAAAAATTTTTTTTGAAAAAAAAAATTTTTTTTCAAAAGGTTGCCACAAGAAAAGTTGAATACATTTTTCAAAATTGGGTATATCATTTTAAACAGAAGAATACTATCTTTAAAATAAAAAGAGCCGCAACAAAATATCTTGCACCGTTCTAGAGATAGAGCACTTTAAAATTTTTATCGAAAATGGCGAATTGGAAATGGTGCCCAGGATGCCATCTTTGGCGGCCTGTATCTCGGGCCAGGAATTTTTTTGGGCTAAACCAAAATATACAAGTATCTTATTTTTTATTGAATTTTAACATATGTTCAATTCAAAAACTTCTGAGACTATCAAGGTAAGATTTTTTCTTTGGCTGCCTGAATTGACATGGATCATACCTTTATTTAAATATGATTCTGTTTGTAATTATTCTGAATATCTTTGTAAGTTGACTGTTAAACGTAGAAGTTGTATAAGGTTTTAAAAAATAATTTTTAAAAGTTTTTTTTAAGTATTCGGTTCGGCCGAATATTTCGATATTCGGCTAAACCGAATATTTGGCATGCCGAATAATTTGATATTCGGCCAAACTGAATATTTGGCAACATGGCCGAATACCGAATATTCGGTGTATCCCTATGAATACCGTGTTTACTCGCGTAATAGTCGCACCTCCGATTTGAAGCAGAAAAAATCATCAAAATATTTTCTTCGCATAAATTGGATGGATGAAAAAAGGATGAAAGATTGGGTTTGCAATGTTTAGAAGAAAAGGTCTGGATCATTGTTCAAAAAACCAGCCATGCTGGTACTCAACAGCTTTTTGATGATGTAAAGAAGGAACTTTCAGAAGGCAAAACAGATCTTTTGATAATTTCTGAAGGGGACACATCGATTCTGCAACTGTTTAAAGACAGTATAGGACAAGTATAGCTGAGATTGGATGGTCAATGTGAACAAAGAAACACTCCCAGTGGAACAGTAAGGTGTCCATCCCTGGAACCAATGTGTTGTTTGATATTACAAAACTTGACTTTAATGACAAGCGTTATAATTTCAAAAAATTTTAAGAAGACTTATCTCTGACGCTTTGGACAGAAGCGAAGATGACATTTTATGGAATGACGGAGATTTTTCAGACACCGATTCACATTACAATAGTGATACTGATACATTCAGTGAAAGTGATTTATTATGAGAATTTTTTGTCAATTTTTACAAAGATTATTTGTAAATTTTACGTCTATAAAAATATTACCATAAAAAGAAAAATTATTTAATAAACAACACATAATCGGGAAACATTTAGTAAGTTATTAATTTTATTATAATGTGTTTTTTTATACCAGTGATGTTTTAGCATTAGAGTGTACAATATTGTGTAGTAGATTTCCCCACATGATAGTCACACCTAGACTTTCACAATGAAAAATTGGCAAAAAAAAGTGTGACTATTACACAAGTAAACCACGGTACTATTAAGTGATAAAAGTGAGTTCTTATCTTATCACTTTTAAATACATTTTAGTTGCCATAATGAATAATTAATTTTTATTTTTGTAGTAACTATAATAATTAAAGTTCCTATAATAATTAGTAACTATAATAATTAAAGTTGCTATAATAATTAAACTAGCTGGCTTCTCATGCTAGCGAGCCCCTCCTTTTATTGGAGCCTCTAATAATATGAAATCTCGAAGCGAACAAACCTCGAGACGGGTGCCAGCTGCCTATGGCACCATATAGCAGGGACACAAGGAAGTTATACTGAAACGCTACAAACAGGTTATCGGGCATGATCATTTTTTAGCTAATATAATGGGTGCAAAATTTAGAGGGGAAAGGCATAATTCAACGGAAGAGGAAGAAGCTGAAGCATGGTAATGCAATATTATTCAAAGCGGTTACCTGCAATATTGGCATTTAAAATTAAAGACAGTGGCTATTTTCCTAAATACCTTCTTTTCTCAGAAAATATTGTGTCAAAAATCTTCAGCTTCAAAATGGTGGGAAATTCTGAAAGAAAATGTACAGAAAAAGAAAAACAACAAGTTAGATTGTAATTTTTGAAGTTTTTTCCGATCTCTGCATTCTGTTCCATTTAGTTCTGCTTCCATCGAGAGAGTTTTCTCTACATTTGGATTCATATGGTCTAAATTGCGGAACAGACTAGGCTCAGAGCAGTGTGGAAAACTAGTAAAGATTTATAAATATTACCATAAAAACAAAGTGAATGTGATTTTGACTGGTAAACTATAAAAAGGATCCATTATAATTATTTTAAATATATTACATCGTGTAAGTTATTTGAAATAATTTAAAAAAATAAATATTCTGAAATAAACTACCACCTGATTACCACAAATACGACTGATTTTTATTTAATTATTTTTATGTAATTTTGATAAAAGAAACCACCTAGGTTTTTGGGCTTAAAAGGTAAACTTGTATTTTGTATTTTTAAATACTATAGGAGGGATTTGCAGATTCAGAAATGATTTTTAACAAAAACCCAGGCGGGTTTTTGTTGGTGGGACCTGCCCACAAAAACCCGGGTGGGTTTTTGTGAGCTGGGTCCACTTTGCCAACCCTGATAATTAGGCATTTTGCTTGAGGAGCTATTATTAAATTTTCAATGATTTAGTAGATGGATAAAAAATTAATTTCTTCTATCAGAAAATTTATTGGATTTTTTAATCTGTAAGCACACATGCTGAGATAAATCTTAACCCAATCAGTTTTTTTTTTTTTTTTTTAAGGATAAATTTTTTTGATGACGCTTCTGACCTGCCTTGTACTTTTCAAGGTCGAGAAGGAGTGGATGAAGCAATGTCTTTGTTTGCTAGGAGGGGAGAAATATAGTACCTCTTCAAATTAAATAATCCTGTATATGTACAGACGTTTCAATATGTTCATTTATTGTGGGATAGTTTGTACTAAAATAATTTTAATGAAAGACTAGCATAAAAGCTACTTGTATATATTGATAAAAGGGTATTAAATGCTAGGAATGCACCGAATAGTGATTTTGGCCAAATACCGAATATTCGGCCTACAGTTGAACTGAATACTGAATATTCAGCTAGCCGAATAGTAAATGTTAGGCCGAATACCAAATATTCGGCCAGACGAATAGTAACTATTCGGCTGTCCAAATGCTTTTATATTTCAAAGTTTAAAAAGCATTAAAATGTTCAATTTTACATAACATTTAATACAAAAACTTGCATTTTGATAAATAGGAGCTTTTTACAAGTAAACTTTATACTGAAAAAAATCTGCTTTGAGTTATTTAAGAAGAGGATATAGTTACAAAACTCGGAAAGAATAACTTTTCTATTCCTTTGATTTAGCAAGGAAGTTTTAAAATGCATCCGGCTGAATCCATATCAACTCAGGCAGGGGGGGTTACCTTCATAGTCTCAGAAGCTTTTGAATTGAACATATGTTAAAATTTAAGAAAAAGTAAGATACTTGTATATTTTCATTTTGCCCAAAAAAATTCCTGGCCCGAGATACAGGCCGCCAAAGATGACATCCCCGGCATCCTTTCTCATTCGCGATTTTCGATAAAAATTTTAAAGTGCTCTATCTCTAGAACGGTACAAGATATTTTGTTGCGGTTTATTTTATTTTAAAGATAATATTCTTCTGTTTAAAATGATATACCCAATTTTGAAAAATCTATTCAACTTTTCTTGTGGCAATCTTTTGAAAAACAAAATTTTTTTTCAAAAAAATTTTTTTTTTTGAAAATGCCAATCCTAAAAATTTTGATTTTTTTGCTGTTGATCAATACCATTGGGAACTATCTTCACTGTAAAGGAGAACTTCCACTTTTGAGTTTAACAAATTTTAGAAACATTTGAAAAATTCAGAGAATTTTACAGGAATTGTATACATACAGTTCCAGTAAAAGTCACTGAATTTTTGCTTATTTGTATCATATTTGTAAGGACAAGCCTACTATATATCCTAAACAAGTTAGAAAAAATGAGGTGCGTGCATAGTATTAACTAGTTTTATAAATATTCAGATCTTGGTGCAATAAGTGTTACTCTTGGGCAAAAAGGCATGAATACAAAATTTACTATAATACCATATATTAAATTCAGTAATACAGAAGTAATATGAATCTATCTTAAAAGGACTTAATCGCCATGGCAACCTAGAATCATTGCCTATCATGGTATATCATTGAATCAATTATGTATTATAGGATTTTTAAATTAGAATGAAGAAAACTTTTATTAATGTCTTTTATGTTTTAATTTGATTTTCATAGCATTTGAAGTGATACATACTTTATTTTCAATACCGAACATAGTAAAACAATCTCAATAACATATATCAATTACACAGCAATACAAATTATATTAATACAAGTTAGAGTTCAGACAGATGGGCAGACAAATCAAATCCATAAAGACTTTCAACTATGTTGGAAATTGTTAAAAACACATAAATAGGTCGGAATTTGACTTTTAGAAATTTATGTCAATAGACGGAAGCATACTTGCATACTTTCATACAACCCTGTATTTTACCTACTATCTTTATATACATGCCACTATTTAGCTAATATTTAATTAAGATTAAAACATCCTTAAAACCAGTGAAATCACACTTCCAGAGATTATCATCCATAGACGGCCATGTATCTAATTCTTTGCGTGGACCTGTATGTCATTTTATCTATATTCTCCAAACATATCTTAGTATACTAAATGTAGTTCAGCGTAAAAACACCTTTAAGCTACTTTCATTCATACTCAGTAAACCCTTAAGATTTCTTTTGTGTAGCCCTGTATATGATCTACAGCCTTTATGCACACAACGTAATATGAAAAAATTTAGTTAAACTTAAAAACTCAAACACAACTAAAAATGCACTTCCAGCAATACCCTTACGATTTCTTTTGTGTAGCCCTGTATGTGATCTACAGCCTTTATACACACAACCAGTGGTGTAGTCGTAAAAAAAACAGAGGGTATACGTTCTAAGCAGAGGGTATACGCTCAAGGCAAAGGGTATACCCTAGTATATATATACTATAGCTTTCTTGAGAAACAGAGGGTATACGGTGTTCCTTAAAAAAATCCAGAGAGTATACGGCGTATACCCCCGTATACCCTCCACTACATCCCTGCACACAACGTAATATGGAAATATTTAGTTAAACTTAAAAACTCATATCGCAACTAAAAATGCACCTCTAGCAATCATCGCTAATGTACAGTATTTCTAATAAGGTAAAGTATCCGAAATCTTTTGTGTGCCCCTGTAAACACTATGCACTTTCTATGACACAGGAAGTAATTTTTTGTAAACCTCTGCAATAAAGTATGTATCACTTTAAATGCTATGAAAATCAAATTAAAACATAAAAGACATTAATAAAAGTTTTCTTCATTCTATTTAAAAATCCTATAATACATAATTGATTCAATGATATACCATGATAGGCAATGATTCTAGGTTGCCATGGCGATTAAGTCCTTTTAAGATAGATTCATATTACTTCCGTATTACTGAATTTAATATATGGTATTATAGTAAATTTTGTATTCATGCTGTTACGGCGTAAATAACCTCAAATTTATTTGTTTATAATTTAACTCTGTTTATCTTTCATGTTGTAAAGCATAATTATAAAAGTGATTTCTTTTGACAGAAAAAATCTAATCTGTTTATCTAAATTGTTTATAACCCTGAATCAATATTTATGAGTAACATTATGATTTCAAGGTCATGTAATATAGATTTATTTACTTTATAATAATTTTGAATTGATGGTGATTTATTAGTTTTATAATTACTTGGATGTCATTTAAATGAATATTATAGCTATTTAGAAGATTTATAACTGCATATTGTAATTTTTATTTTGATGTTTATTTTATATAATATGTATCATTTTTAAAATGGTCAGTCTTGACTCTGTAACCAAGCAGAGAACATGTAACATGTCCTGACTCTGTAATCAGAGATGCCAATTGTTAAATCATGGCTCTGTTTAATACAGAGTGTATAGTGGAAGTCCTGACTCTGCAACCAAGCAGAGAACACATTTTTTTTGTATTGGCTCTGTTAAATACGGAGAATTACTATTATGGAACAATTATTAACTTCTAATGATGAATAGAATTTACATACTATTTCAGTTTTATTTAATAAACTATTTATTCTAATTGCTCTCCCATCTCACTTGGATTTTGAAAATTTATTTGTCAGACGAATTTCGGCGCCAACATTTATTTTTGGTGCCTCGTAACCCGCGAAACATTTTTTTTGAAAGAATAGTGAGCAGTTTGTCAAAGTGATTTGTGATTAACAAGTGTGATTTATATTTCAACCTGTGATTAGTGTGGAATTATTATTGTGCCATTTGGATTACGACATGCCATCTACATTACCTGGAATTAACAGGTAAGAAAATATTTTTTTCATTTTCTATGAATGGTTAATGTTTTAAAATAAGAATTATTCTTTATTTAAAATGGAAAATCTTGAAAAGCTGAAAGCAAAACGTTCTGTTGAACGAACGAGTTTCACGAAATTAATTACAAAATTAGAAACATTATTAAATGATGACATTGATAATACGAAAACCGATGAATTATTAGAGCTTCAAGAAATATTTCTCTTAAAAGAAACGGCTTTCCAAAGTTTGAATCGTGATATTGAAGCTCAAATATCCGACTTAAAAGAATATGAAAAGGACATTGCTAATAGTGAAAAGTACACTGACCAATTGATCAGTGCTAAATTTAAAATTAAAAATAGATTAAGAAAATGTAAAAAGGATAATGTTTCTATGATAGCAACTAGTCGTGTAAATTCATTGAATGGTTCTGCTAGTGGAACAGAAACGAGTTCTGCCATGAAATTGCCTAAATTAAATGTTCCAAAATTTTCTGGTGAAATCGAAGAATGGGTCGAATTTTTTAACTGTTTTGAAACATCGATACACCAGAATAAATCCCTATCTAAGATAGAAAAATTCGCTTATCTAAAATCCTTGTTATGTAATCGGGCCTATAATGTGGTAGAAGGGTTTCCTTTGACAGAACAAAATTATGATACTTGTATTGATTTATTAAAGGACCGTTTTGGTAAGGTTGATGTTATTATTAATAAACACATGACTAATTTATTAAATATGGAACCAGTTAAAAATTGTTCAAATTTAAATGCATTAAGAAGATTGCATGACATGTGCGAAGTTAATATTAGAAGTTTAAGAAATTTGGGGGTAACATCCAGTTCTTATGGACAATTGCTAAATCCTATTTTGCTAAAGCTATTGCCCCATGAATTAGTGATTGAATATCATAGAAAACGTGATACTAGCAAAGAGTCAGATGTAACCGATCTAATTGCCTTTCTGAAATGTGAAATAGAATGTAGAGAAAAGGCTTTGTCAATGACAAGTTCTAAAAATGATGCATCCTCTTCTTTTGTACATAAAAATAAAACTGAATTTCGTGAAAAGAAAACATCAAATAAATATCAACATGCTAATACCTTAAATGCCACTATTAAAGTTTTTTGTGTATTTTGCAAAGGTAATGATCATTTATCTTCCGAGTGTAAAAATTTAGCTGATGATAAGAAAAGATTAATGTTACGTAAGGAGGGTAGATGTTACAAATGCTTTTTGAAATCGCATTTATCTTCGCAATGCCGCATAAAATTAAAGCCATGTCTAAATTGTAAAAGCACTGAACATAACAAATTATTTTGCTTTAAGAAAAGTTTGAAACCGGAAATTAATGAAAATCAAAATCAAACAGTTGTATCTAATTCTCATTGTAATTTTAGAAATTCTAAGCATGCTGTTTTATTGCAAACATGTTGTGTAACTGCTCAAGGTAATTCTAAATCAAAGGTAGTTCGATTATTACTTGATTCTGCAAGCGAAAAAAGCTTCATAACAAAAGCATTAGCTCGTGAATTAAATTTGCCTGTTTTAAGAAAAGAACATTTAACTGTATTCGCTTTTGGCATGGATCAAGGTCGCGAAGAAGAATATGATGTTTTTAAAATTAAATTGCGAAGTAAAATGAATTATCATCGTTTTATAGATGTTGAGGTGCTAGCTACCGATTTGATAAGTGCAACAACATTGAAGGTTCCCAATTCTGACCCTCTAGTTATAAAATACATTGAAAGTAAAAGATGGAGGTTAGCCGACCCTACGCCCGAGGAATCCGAAGTACAAATTTTACTTGGAGCTGATTATTTCTGGAATGTTCAGAGAGGTGTCATTGAAGAAATTAATGACCATTTATATGTAGCTAATACACTTTTTGGGTACACAATAGTGGGAAAAATAAACTCTAAAGGTAACGAAACAGTTAATGCTCATCTTGTATCTGTTAATGAAATAGAAAATTTTGATTTGCAAAAGTTTTGGAAACTAGAGTCTTTGGGTATTTGTGATAGTAAAAATGAATTATTTTCACAAAAGGATTTAGATGCTCTTGATTTATTTAATGATAATTTAAATTTTGTAAATGGAAGATATGAAACTAAACTTTTGTGGAAAGTAAATAAAAATGAATTGGAATCCAATTTTGATGTAGCTAAACATAGACTTTGGGGATTAAAATCAAAATTGTGCAAAAATGAATGGTTACTTAAGGAATATGAGAAAATATTAAATGAACAATGTGGTTTGGGTATAATTGAAGAATGTGAGTTTAATAAAGATGAAATAAACACGTATTACATGCCTCACAGACCAGTAATAAGGGAAGATAAATCGACAACTAAAGTAAGAATTGTTTTTGATGCGTCATCCAAAGATAAGGGGGCAAAATCGTTAAACGAGTGCTTATTTCCTGGGCCCAATCTAAATCCTAACATATTGGACATTATTTTAAAATTCCGTCTCCACAAAATTGCTTTCTTGGCCGATATAGAAAAGGCATTCTTGCAAATCCAGATACAACAAGAAGATAGAAATTTTTTGAGGTTCCTGTGGTTTGACAATATCACTAGTAACAATCCCATTTTGAAGGTTTTTCGCATGACCCGTGTAACTTTTGGTGTAACAACTTCACCCTTTTTCCTTTCTGCAACCATCAAACATCACATTGAGGGGTATAAAGATTTGTTTGGAAAAATAGTTAATATGCTGGATACTTCCTTATACGTTGATGACCTGTTTCATGGAGCTGATTCAGTAAATGAAGCTTTTGTTTTATCAAACGGTGCAGAGAAGATATTGAGTGAGGCCAATATGAAACTCAGAAAATTTAAAACCAATTCTTCCGATTTAAAATTTTTATGGAAGGAACATGGAATAAACTTTGAGGAAGACACTCTTGAACAAAATCTTTCGAAGGTATTAGGAATTATATGGATAACAGAAAGTGACACCTTGAAAATAGACATACAACCACTTTTGGTAGAATTTGACCATAAAATTATTACCAAACGTATTGTTTTACAAACTGTGGCAAAAATTTATGATCCTATTGGACTCATTTCCCCTTTCGTGATAAGAATTAAATTTTTAATGCAAGAACTCTGGGAACATGGAATTGACTGGGATTCTACATTACCAGATTCTTTAAGTGGAAAATTCAGAAAATGGCATAATGAAATAAAAGACTTGGTAAATTTTGAAATTCTTAGAAAATATTTTGTAACTATCCCAAAATTAAATCCTGAAACCGCTCAACTTTTCATATTTTCTGATGCTAGTTTAAAGGGGTATGGGTCAGTGGCTTATTTACGTGATTCTTCTTCTTGTGAAACTTCATTTGTAATAGCAAAGTCGAGAGTAGCGCCTCTCAAGAAAATTACATTGCCGCGCATCGAACTTCTTGGAGCACTTACGGCTGCAAGATTAGCGAATTATTTAAAGGAAATATTTAAAATTGTGAATGAAAATATATTTTGTCTAAGTGACTCCCAAATTACCTTGCACTGGATTAAAGGAAGTGCTAACAACTGGAAGCCCTTTGTGGCAAACCGCGTACGCGAAATTCAGGAACTTGTTGCTCCTGTACAATGGAAATTTTGTAAAGGAAAGGAAAATCCTGCAGATGTTCTCTCTCGTGGTTGCTCTGCATCTGAATTGATTAATAACGAGGTATGGTTACATGGTCCTAGCTGGCTGGAGGAAGAATCGTTACCAGTATTTCCCCCTGAAACTCAACCTAATCTACCTGATGAAGAGGTCTTGCAAGAACAACGTAAAACGCTTGTTTGCTCCATATCCCAAAATATTCCAGAATTTGAGCTTTTATTTAAATTTTCATCCTGGTCTAAATTAAAACGAATTACGGCTTGGTGCCTCAGATTCATCAAAAATAGTACATGCCCATCTGAACGAGTCTATGGTTTTTTGACTGTTCCAGAACTTGAAAGGGCAACAAATGCTATTGTGAAATTAATTCAAAACCATGAATTCGGAGACGAACTGAAAATTCTAAAATCCAGAAAGATCCTAAATTCTAAAAGCAAACTCCTTCCTTTACATCCATTTCTTGACGAAAATGATATTCTTCGTGTTGGAGGTAGGCTAAAAAATGCAAACTTGTCTGAATATCAAAAACATCAAATCATTCTCCCTAAAAGGCATCATGTTACAGACTTGATAATAAAGTATTTTCATGAGAAACATCTTCATAGCGGGACTCAATTGACAATTTCAGCAATTCGACAAAAATTTTGGATAATTAATGCTAAAGAAGCTGTGAAAAGAGAAATAAGGAAATGTATGAAATGTTTCCGAAATTCATCACACCTTTCATCTCAGTTGATGGGAAATCTGCCATCAGCACGCGTGACACAAGCTCGAGTATTTTCAAGAGTAGGAGTCGACTTAGCCGGCCCCTTTTTGATCAAACCTCGTAAGGGACGTGGTGTGAAACCCTTTAAACATTATGTTTGTCTGTATGTTTGTTTCGTAACAAAAGCTATCCATCTTGAGTTAGTCACTGATCTTACAACTGAAACCTTTCTAGCCTCATTGAAAAGATTCGTGGCTCGACGTGGAAAACCTCTAGAAATATTTTCCGACAGAGGTACAAATTTTGTAGGGGCAGACCGCGAAATAAAGAGAATGATGTCTCTAATTGCTTCTGATGAAAAATTGCACAAGTATCTTACTGACGAAATGATAGTATGGAAATTCAACCCACCTTCCGCCCCTCACTTTGGAGGCCTTTGGGAAGCGGGAATAAAACAAATGAAAAATCATTTGAAGAGAACAATTGGTGATCAGATTTTAACTTATGAAGAATTTTTGACCTTAATTGCACAAATTGAGTCATGCTTAAATTCAAGACCGCTTGTCGCTGAGTCTTCTGATCCAAATGACTTTACGGCTCTGATGCCAGGACATTTTATTATAGGAGCACCCTTGACCTCCTTACCTGAGCCTGATATCTCCTCTACCTATGTAACTCCTTTGGAACGTTGGAAATTGCTACAAAAGATTTTCCAAAGTTTTTGGAAAAGGTGGTCGTCAGACTATCTCTCACAATTGCAGCAACGTACAAAGTGGTTTAGAAGCAACCCGAACTTAAAAATCAATGACTTGGTGTTGATAAAGGAAGAAAACCAGCCCCCATTAAGGTGGAAATTGGGCAGAATAATTGAACTATTTCCTGGGGATGATAATATTGTTCGTGTTGTCAAATTAAAGACTTCTACTGGTGAACTGAAACGCCCTATCACAAAATTGTCTCCTCTACCGATGGACATTTAATATAATAGAATTTTACTTTATTTTAACTAACTTTATTATTATTATTATTTTTTTTCTATGTCTAATTTTTGTAACTTTCTGAACTATTTTGTATATTAATGTCTTTTTCTATTTTTAGTTGTTCCAGAAACTGTTTTTTATAGAAGTAGTAGGATTTAATTGCATTTCATTTTAGTTATACTTAACATTTAAGGTAATATTTTAAATTTGTATTTAATATTTGATTATTTAGTATGTGATAGTGGAAATTTGGTAAGTTATAATTGTTCGATGAACTCCTTTCATGGAGGCGGAGGATGTTACGGCGTAAATAACCTCAAATTTATTTGTTTATAATTTAACTCTGTTTATCTTTCATGTTGTAAAGCATAATTATAAAAGTGATTTCTTTTGACAGAAAAAATCTAATCTGTTTATCTAAATTGTTTATAACCCTGAATCAATATTTATGAGTAACATTATGATTTCAAGGTCATGTAATATAGATTTATTTACTTTATAATAATTTTGAATTGATGGTGATTTATTAGTTTTATAATTACTTGGATGCCATTTAAATGAATATTATAGCTATTTAGAAGATTTATAACTGCATATTGTAATTTTTATTTTGATGTTTATTTTATATAATATGTATCATTTTTAAAATGGTCAGTCTTGACTCTGTAACCAAGCAGAGAACATGTAACATGTCCTGACTCTGTAATCAGAGATGCCAATTGTTAAATCATGGCTCTGTTTAATACAGAGTGTATAGTGGAAGTCCTGACTCTGCAACCAAGCAGAGAACACATTTTTTTTGTATTGGCTCTGTTAAATACGGAGAATTACTATTATGGAACAATTATTAACTTCTAATGATGAATAGAATTTACATACTATTTCAGTTTTATTTAATAAACTATTTATTCTAATTGCTCTCCCATCTCACTTGGATTTTGAAAATTTATTTGTCAGACGAATTTCGGCGCCAACACATGCCTTTTTGCCCAAGAGTGTAACACTTATTGCACCAAGATCTGAATATTTGTAAAACTAGTTAATACTATGCACGCACCTCATTTGCCACATTTGATATTGCAATTTCTAACTTGTTTAGGATATATAGTAGGCTTATCCTTACAAATATGATACAAATAAGCAAAAGTTCAGTGACTTTTACTGGAACTGTATGTACACAGTTCCTGTAAAATTCTCTGAATTTTTTAAATGTTTCTAAACTTTGTTAAACTCAAAAGTGGAAGTTCTCCTTTACAGTGAAGATAGTTCCCAATGGTATTTATCAACAGCAAAAAAATCAAAATTTTTAGGATTGGCATTTTCGAAAAAAAAATTTTTTTTGAAAAAAATTTTTTTTTTCAAAAGGTTGCCACAAGAAAAGTTGAATACATTTTTCAAAATTGGGTATATCATTTTAAAGAGAAGAATATTATCTTTAAAATAAAAAAAAACGCAACAAAATATCTTGCACCGTTCTAGAGATAGAGCACTTTAAAATTTTTATCGAAAATGGTGAATTGGAAATGGTGCCCAGGATGCCTTCTTTGGCTGCCTGAATTGACATGGATCATACCATCCTAGAACCTAGATCAGTGTTTGGAGTGAGTAATCATTTTCAGAGATTGTTATGTATGTAAGTATAATCGTAATCGTTTTTAGTAGCTTTAACTGTAACCGTTCCCCTAACTGATTTGTTGTTGATTTCTTTCGCCATCTCCCGCCCAACCATGCTGTTCTCTTGTTAATAAAGTTAATCTTTTTCAATCTAATAATTTCATCTATTACCATCTAAAAACATCTATGCAACAAATATATTATGGTGTCAGAAGTTACCATTACAGTAGTATTTAGTACATCTATCGTCTAATTAGTATTTTTTTTGCTAAATTCTAAATACGTTGTCAGAGACGGCATGGCTCACAACATTTTGCAAATGGAACAATTTGTTCCTGGTGATAATCCAGCAGAAGCCTGGATGGATTCGCGACAAAAATATGAACTTTTTGAAACTGCAGTTAAATATCACAAGGAAGAAGATGATACGCGAATCGCCTTATTACTTAGCGTTATCGGCAAGGCTTCCTACAAAGATTACCTAACATTCGAGTTTCCGGCTCTTACCAATGGTCAAACTAGAAAGGTAAAAGACGTTTTAGATAAATTTGATGAACATTACAAGCCTTATCGTAACATCACTCTAGCAACTTTTGTGTTTAATAATATGATCCAGAAACCTGGACAAAATTTTGACTCTTTCGTAACAGAAATTAAACTGCAAGCTGATCAATGTGAATTTGGTGCAGCTTATGAGCGTAACGTCAAAGACCGTATCATACAAGGCCTACGTGATGATGTTTTACGTGAACGGCTTTTGAGAGAGCCTGAACTTTCCTTAAAGAAAACCATGGAAATATGCAAGTCAGCTGAACTGTCGAAACTACATTCTCTCGCCATGTCGCAGCCTACATCTACATCATCTACGCACGTCGACGCGATCAATCGCCAGAAAACCAAAAAATATAATCCAGGAAATTCAGCAAAACATCAAAGCAGTAATTCGAAGCCTACTTATAACAACAAGCATCCGGCAGCTCATCATAAACGTCCATGCTCAAGATGTGGATCGCATCATGTGCCCAGAAATTGTCCAGCTTACGGGAAAACATGTCATAATTGCCATATGTCAAACCATTTTGCCAGTGTCTGCAGACAACCTAAAAGGCAATTACCAAAGCAACAACACCATCAAGTTTCATCAATTGTTTGCAGTCCAGATATAGCTTATATCGGTGCTATTTCAACACTTGAGGAATGTGATTGGGTTCAGCTAATCCATATTGATAATCATCCCATCATGTTCAAGCTCGATACAGGTGCCCAAGTGAATGTGCTTCCCTTATCTGTGTTTCAGAAATTAAATAATTGTCCAGAAATTCATCCAAGTACCCTTAAAGTGTGTACTTACACCGGTGATGCTTTACCAGTTGTGGGTGAAAGTATTCTCAAGTGTGTTGTGAATAATATGTCCTATGATTTAAAATTTATTATAGTAAATCTGAATGTACAACCAGTGTTAAGTGCAGCTGCATGCGCAGCTTTAAATCTCATACAGCGAATGGATTCCTCTGTACAAGTAAGTGGAAAAAGTAGTGTTAATTGTGTAAATACAAATTTTTGTTTGAATTCCAAATCTAATGTAAATAATGACTCAACAAGTGTCACTTCACATTCCCTTTCATCTACTAGTGCTCATTCTAACCCATCTAATAATGTAAATTTTCCTCCATCTAAATTATTAGTAATTTTGAATGAATATAATGATATATTTGAAGGTGTAGGTCCTTTACCTGGTAAACACAAAATTATTTTGCATGAAAATGCAACACCTGTTATAGCAGCTTCTCGTAAAATACCATTGGCTTTAGAAAGTAAACTCAAAAATGAACTTTTAAGAATGGAACAAGATGGTATAATTGAAAGGGTCACTAAACCTACTGATTGGGTAAATCCAATTGTTATAGTACCTAAGAAAGATGGATCAATAAGAGTTTGTCTTGATCCTCGTCCCCTTAACAAATATGTCAAAAGACAACATTTCCAAATTCCTTCACAAGACCAATTGTTGTCAAAGTTGAAAGGTTCCAAAATCTTTTCTCTCGTTGATGCAAAAAATGCATTTTATCATATTCAGCTAGATGATGCAAGTTCTGATCTTTGCACTTTTATAACACCATTTGGCAGATTTCGTTTCCTAGTAATGCCTTTCGGATTAAATTGTGCTCCTGAGGTATATCAAATGTGTATGGTTAATATATTTGAAAACTGCCCAGAAATCTACCCATGTTTTGATGATATATTGGTGTACAGTGCAAATTTAGATGATCATTGTGAGAAATTAAAGAAAGTTTTTCAAATTGCTAGAGAAAGTGGACTGAAGCTCAACAAAGATAAGACTCTTATCGGTGTATCTAAATTACAATATTTAGGTCACATAATTTCACCTGATGGTCTTTCTCCTGATCCCAAAAAAGTCTCTGCTATTACAGATTTTCCTGTCCCAACCAATAGGCAAGAATTGATGAGATTCTTGGGTATGGCCACATATCTTATGAAGTTTGTGCCAAAATTTTCACAAGAAACTTCCATTTTAAGAGATCTATTAAAGAAAGATATAAATTGGCAATGGGATTCTCATCATAATGATGCTTTCTTGAGGGTTAAAGATCTTTTGCAATCAACTTCAGTTCTCCAGTATTTTGACAAACATAAACCAATTGTGCTCTCTGTCGATGCTAGCTCCTTTGGACTCGGTGGTGTACTGCTGCAGGAAAGCAAGCCTGTAGCATATACATCTGCAACATTAACCGATGCTCAGTCAAGATATTCCCAAATCGAAAAAGAGCTCCTTGCAATTGTTCATGCCTGTGAGCATTTCCATTATTATGTCTATGGACAACATATTGTTGTTGAAACTGATCATAAACCCTTGTTAGGTTTAGTGCAAAAGCCCTTTGATAGAATATCACCCAGACTCCAGAGATTACTGCTTCGTTTACAAAGATACAACTTCACTCTTACACATGTTCCAGGCAAACAGCTATGTGTAGCTGATGCATTATCTAGAGCTCCTCTGCCTATTGATCCTGTTGTTACTACTGACATTGATAATGTCCAGCTAATGGTCTCTGTAATTGTCAATGTTTCACAATCTAAGCTGGATGAAATTAAAACAGCTACACTAGACGACTTAGAATTGCAATCTGTCAAACATTACATTTTGAATGGCTGGCCGCAGAGAAAACATGATGTTAATGTTCTAGCTAAGTCATATTGGAACTGTCAGTCAGAATTGCATATTGAAGATGGTTTTATTTGCCGTGGACAGAGATTAGTAATTCCCAAGTCCTGTCGCAAGGACATTTTACAGCGTCTGCATGTAGGTCATAGAGGCATAGTCACATGTAAAAATCTTGCCAGACAGTCTCTCTTCTGGCCAGGATTAACTACTGAGATTGAACAACTGATATCAAATTGCACTATCTGTTTACAAAATCAAAGGCAGAACATCAAAGAGCCTCTTCTTGATAGGAAATTACCTGATCGACCGTGGCAGAAAGTTGCTATCGATTTTTTTCATTTGAATTCTATAACATACCTTCTAATAATTGATTATTTTTCAAAGTACATTGAATTGCAACATTTGCATCATACAACAGCACCTGTAGTCATAAATGCATTAAAAACTTGTTTTGCACGCTTTGGAATTCCTGAAGAAATTGTCGCTGATAACGGCCCACCTCTTGATTCCAGAGAATTTTCTAATTTCTGTAAGAGTTGGGACATTTTCTTCAATCCCTCAAGTCCTGGTTTCCCCCGTTCAAATGGGCAGGTCGAGAGATGTATACAAACCATCAAATCTAGCCTCACCAAAGCAGCACAAGATCACAGGGATTTACACCTTGTTCTGATGGAATATAGGAATGCTCCAATGGATGGTTTGCCTTCTCCAGCTGAAATCTTGATGGGTCGATGTATTCGAACTTTAGTTCCCATTCCCACTCTCCCTAAAAGTCTTGCTCCTCACTATGACTGCAGAACAATTAAAGAAAATTTAGAACGCAGACAGCAACACCAACATTAATACGATGTACATTCTCGTCCACTTAAGCCATTGCATCTGGGACAAGAAATCCTATTTTGGAATCAGAACAAATGGCAGAGAGGAAAGGTAGCTATAGTGGGACCTCAACCAAGGTCTTATACTATTGTGTCAGAGAATGGTAGACAATACCGTAGAAATCGCTTCCATATAAAACCCTTTAAAGCTTCACAAACATCTACACCAAGACCATCAGCTGAAGATCTATTTTCTAGTTCAATTGATCCAGCGCCACCAACTCAACCAGGTGTATTTCAGACTTCTCATTCTACTGACACATCTATGCCATTGCATCCATCATCCCAGACTAGTGATACCCGTGTCACACGTCTTGGTCGTCTGGTTAGACCACCAAAACGTTTTACTGACTGATGTGGACATACCTATAACTTTTTATTTTTTCTAAGTGTTTTTAAGTGTGTATTTTTAATCAAGTTTAATCGCTGTTTATATTGTCATTTCATACATTAAAAAAAAAAAAAAAAAAAAAGGGAGATGTTATGTATGTAAGTATAATCGTAATCGTTTTTAGTAGCTTTAACTGTAACCGTTCCCCTAACTGATTTGTTGTTGATTTCTTTTGCCATCTCCCGCCCAACCATGCTGTTCTCTTGTTAATAAAGTTAATCTTTTTCAATCTAATAATTTCATCTATTACCATCTAAAAACATCTATGCAACAAATATATTAGTAAACATAAAGGTTGTTTTTAAAACCTTGCAACAAACTTTCGGCAGGGATAATATGGTCAAGACAAACATTTTTTGAACAAGAAACAACATCTCAGCCCATTTATTCCATCAAAATTACAATGCATTCATTCAATCAAAAACACTGGTTGTGTAACTACAAGCCGGAAATGAATTTTTGTTCACAGCTTTATCTCAATAATGAAGATATGTTATCAAGATTTGTTTCATTTGTCGAGATTTGTTGTGATATCATTGAAAATGACTGAATTTTGGACAGTGACGTCATATAAATACTGTATTCTGAATAAAGGAATGTCTAGCTCATAGTTGTTTAGATATGAATAGTCGCAATTTCCAGCCCTTCTCATCATATCATATTTCATAGAAATCAAAGCAAGTCTGTTGAAAATATAGTTATGATATCTTCCTTATTGTTAAAGTAACAAATGAAAATCCAAGTTTGAGCTCAAGTGAGATGAGATACACTGTATTTATGGCTCAATAAGTGGATTGCAATTACGTTTTCCTCGACAAAAATTGCTGGTCTTGATGTCTATTCTCAACCCTGAGCGATTTTCTATTTTGCTTATAAACACCCTTTTTTTTTTGTTAAAAAGCAAGAAACAGATTATTAGACAATGTTCAGTAACTTGCATTTGTACATCATTAATTCCTATGAAAATCTTTTTTAATGGCTAATTTTCTTAAGCGATACTTAATTAAGAGCAAATAATGTAAAAACATTCTCTTTTATTTAAATATGGTTCTGTTTCTAATTATTCTGAGTATCTTTATATGTTGGCAGTTAAAAGTAAAACTTGTGTAAGGTTTTTAAAAATATGCTTTAAAAGATTTTTTAAGTATTCCATTCAGCCGAATATTGTGATATGCGGCCAAATCAAATTTTTGGCAGACCGAATAGTTTGATATTCGGCATACGGAATAGTTTAATATTCGCTCAAAAAAAATATACCTATCCTATCAGTGACTTTAAACAATAAATTTGATAATATATTAATGAAAAAAAAAAAAAAATTAAGGCATAATCCTAGAATAAACAAGACAGCTGACTTTAGTGATTTTTCTAGCATGTGCCTACCTAAAATACCTGAAAACTCATGTGATTGGTCCACTTTCTTGACTGCCATCAAATTGCACTTTTCTACTACGTCATCATTTTGGAAGCATGGGAAATACAATTTTTATAAATTACATATTAGAAAACACAGAAAAGCTCATTTTTATGCAACAATCAAAATAAAACAACAATTTTTACAGCATAAATTTATTAAAAAATGTGGAATCTTTTAACACGTTGAGTGCCATATCAGTCACCGGTGACTGACACTGAATTTTCCGTTTAGGCCACATCAGCCATCGGTGTCAGACACTTATAGATTGTGTAATGGAAATCTTATTTCGTGGCCCAAACGGAAAGACAGACAAACTAGACTTGGCATTCAACGTGTTAAATGACCTTTCTAAATCAGAGTAAGTGAAAATTTCCTTACTCACATCATTTACATTGTGACGAACAATTCATTACTTAGTTCCAACAAGAGTTTCATTCACTAAGTAAACATTGAATGCAAAAAATTTTGATTTTTCAGCAACTTTACTAATAAAATCATTCCATCATAACTCTGTTTTAGTCTTCTAGCCCAATACATTAAAATTTCTTTATTTGCAAACTTAAAAATGCACAAATTTATCAATAACTCCTGCTCCCAGAAGCAGAATTTTCTGCGTCAGTCTGCAGCAAACTAAAATTTATCTGCGACCGAATAAGCCTGCTATTATAAGAAATAACAGAAACAAAGTAAGCAAAATTTCCATTTATAAAGAAAATATAATATAAGGATATAACAAATACCATAAATCTAGAGACACAAAGCAAATTTCAGCTATTTTTTGAGCTTAACATTTCTTTTTAAGTTGGTGGATGAATCTGCAAGGTTTAAAATAATCTGCAGCATCTGCTGCCGTGCTGCACTGTTTCTGCTACTGGGCTCCTCCTTTAAATGTCAATAATTCTGGTTTTAAATAAATGTCAATAACTTTGGCCCCAATATATTAAAATTTTTTTATTCGCAATCTTAAAAATTCACAAATTCACTGCAAAAATCTTTAGAACACAAAACAGCACAGTTCTTTAATTTGCACAAGTTGGGACCAAAGGTTGTGGAGATTATAGACTATTATGTGGATTATGAGGGTTTTTTTCTCTTCTGGAGAACATTTTAATACCACATTCAATATAGCATAAGATAAATATGAAATATAATAATTTAATATGCTATCAAAATGTAATTTTTCAAGTTCTTTTATTAAGATAATATATTCAATCTTTCACCTAGAAAGAATTACAATTTATAGAATGGAGGATAAAACAGTTTAATACTGAAATAAAACAAAGTAATAAATTCATATTTAATACTTATATGTGTATTTACATATTTGATGAAGGATATTTATATTTGTAAATACAAAATTTTATAGTTTAGCAGCCAATCATGGCTATTTATAGATAGATAACTGCAAAGTACAACAATAAAGCAACGGAACCATAAAACACATGTTTTATTGCAAACTATTGATGATATATTTAAAAAATATAAAAATCAATATATTTTTCAAATAAGTGTTACTTAATTCAATATGTTTAAGTGTGTAATTTATTTTTAAGCATTAACAATCTAAATTTCTCCAAAATATGAATATATAAAGGTTTAACAAAGAGTTAAATTTACATGACCTGTAATCTGCAAAAAACAAATCCAAACACTTGGAACCAAGTTGTGCAGATTAGTGGTCTTCTACTGTATTTTGCTAATATTTAATTTATAGTCAAATTTCTAAATTAAATTTTCTTTTCCTTTTAGTTTCACAATGTCTGCTCATAGATTTCGATATAAGAATGCCGGATTAGATGCCCAAGAATTAAGAAGGCGGAGAGAAGAAGAAGGTGTTCAGTTAAGGAAGCAAAAGAGAGAAACTGAAGTCAGTAATATTTCCACTTGGTTTTTATTCAAGTTACAAACTAGTTGTTTTCTGAACAAGGTTGTCAAATTTCTTCCAATGTGGAAAAAACTGGCCCGGAAGGAATAGGTTTCTTCCATGTGGAAGAAATTGTTATTTTTTAGGAATTAAGAATATAAGTTGTAACTTTGTAAGATACAATAAATGCATTTTTCTTATAGGTATATTTAGTAAATTTAAATAAACCTATAAAAATTTAATTATATACTAAATTAATAATTACATCAGTTTTTTAGCAAGAAGATAACACACGTGAGTAAAGCTTTTCAGTCGTTGGATATACTCCCCCCCCCCCCCCCCAAAAAAAAGAAATTTTATCCAAAATAGATCAAAATCCATTAAAAATTGTCCATTGCTATTAAACCAGCATATATATATATATATATTTATTTAAACCTCTTTAACTGGTAGTACATATGAATCATAAACCAACTGTAGGATGAAACTTATTTTATTATTTAAGTAAAAGACAGTTCTTTTAATTTACATCCATTTTATTAAGGGAACTAATATGAGCAGAGAATAATACCTTGTAGGTGTGTAAGTTAAGGTGCAATGCAAATGAAAGGGATGATAAAAATTGTATGATAATAATAAATAATATGAGAGACTGCTACTACCTATAAAAAAAGTTATAGGACATTAGTTTTTTTAAATCAGCATTGAGATATGGGGCATTCTTACAATCTTTTGACTTTCAAGAATAAAAATCTGGTGAAATTAAACTTGCTAAAATAACATTTTAATCTGATAGACGGATGCCTTAATGATTCAAAATAAAGAAAAAATGGTCAGCAGCGAAATATTTTGTATTTAACTGAGGTTTAAGTTAAACTTGCGAGTTTAATTTTCCTTACCATTTTACCACTGTAACTTTCTATTTTATTCCAAATTTTTACGTATAATGAATTTGCATAGTACCCACAGGGCATTCAAATAAGAAATAATAACAATGTAGTATTTTTAGTACAAAATTTTGGTATAACATTGTCTTAAAGAGGTATTAACCACTTTACCGGTGATAGGTGTGGGGAAACAGTGCTTTTACTCCCGAGTTACTTGGGGCAAACGGTAAAGTGGTTAAAGAAGTTTGTTTATTATTGAAGTTTGTTATTAAAAAATAACTTATTTAAAAAAAAAAATTAAATATTTAGTTTTTCACATTAGATTTAATGTAATTGTGCTTGGAGTTAAATTCTTTTACATAGTTAATATACCGCAATTTCCCGCGTATACGCCACGGCTTAGTTAAGTCTTTTAAAAACCAGAAACTTTATTTAAAAAATGAAGTCAAATAAATGCTAAGCAAAAGAAAGTTACATTTCATTTAAAACAAATTTTGGTAGGAAATCGAATGACCTGAGCTGCAGTGTATATGCGGGAAATTACAGTATTTTAATTTTGAATTCTGTTGGTTTCTTCCAGAAGAAACCCAACCTTGTTTCTAAACCTTATTGCATATGCAGAAATTAATTTAATCTTTACATAGATACCAACCTATCTTAATTATTTCACAGTCTGATCCAATACAAATATGTTTAAAACCGGAAAGTGTATATAAAGTTATTATCAGATTATTACCAGACATTATTCAGGAACAACTTTCATTTTTACAATATTAAATTCCTACGAAGGTCAAATAAATAATATAAAAACATTCTCTTTTATTTAAATATGAATCTATTTTTTAATTGTTCTGAATGCCTTTAAATTCATAATTAAAAGTAGAAGTTAAGTAAGGATTTACATTTTTTTTTTTTAAATATTCAGTTTGGTTGAACATTTTGATATTTGGTAGTACAGCCAAATACTGAATATTTAATGCATTCCTAGTTCAGAGCGAACTGAAAAGGTAATAAAGATATTGAAAGTCTTAACTAATTTATCGTGCAAGATTTAAAAATTTGATGGTCAACTGAAAATTACTTAATTACTTAATGCTTGTTTTTTTATTTCTTTATGAGGTATCTTACTGTTTTCTCTTATTCTAGTTATATAAAAGACGCAATCTCAGTTCTCCTGATGAAAATGGTCAGGATGAAGTTTCAAGTACAATGATGCAAGATGATTGTCCTACTTCCACAGCTCAGGTATCATTAAGCAAGCTTTTAAAAACTTAATTGGAACTATCAAATTAAAAATAAAAAAGTTAAAAATTATATTTAACTTGAAAAATAAAAGTCTAGCTTATAAATGAAATAAAAATGGGTATTTTGATATATATAACAATGCTGATTAATATATTAAATCAGTAATGAGGACTGTACGGGAAATTACAAAAATATTAGTCACTTTTTACAGTGTGAAGTTACCAAACCTTTGAAAAATTTTGTACTTTTATGTTAGCCAGGAACAAATGATAAATCGCCAAATATTATATGTGAGGTCATAATTTCTATTGCATTCATTTCATTAAAAATATAAACCTTTCACTCATTTAATTTAAAATACATAACTTCAATTTAAAACACACACAATTAAAATACATATATACATTTAAAATAAATGCCTTTCATTTTATTTAGGATACAAAAAAAAAAAAAAAAGGAAGAAAAAAGACTACCATAAAATCCAGATTGTAACCCTCCTCTCCACCTTCACAAACTTTTTTTGTGGAAAAAATTGATTTAAAAAAAATCTAAGGGAGATAATTTAGGGGAATCTTTTGACTTTTTTGGGTTGATTTCCATATGTTTTTACATAATTTTAATGAAATCCACCACCCCCCCCCCCCTCCCCTCCAACTCTGCATGAAATGTCTGCTTCCCTTCTTTGCTCTCCCTCACCAGCACAAAAAGTTTAACATCTTGAAAATCTTAATCCTTTGTTCTATTTATTGCTCGCTAGTAATAATAAGCCTTTAATAAGTACATAATCATTTATCTAAATTGCACTCTTTTATCCAAAAGTTCTTCTTTCTCCTCTGACCCCCACCAAGCAAAGTTTAAAATCTCTAAAATCATCATTTTTTTAAAATCTGCCCTATTTCTTATTTTGCATGTAGATGATTATTCTATAGATGATTTTCCTATAATCTCACTCATATCCGAAATCTTCATCCTCTTTGAAAAATTTTTGCTCCATCCTGGGGAGATTCTAAACATGTGGGAGAAAAGCAAAAGATTTTTTTTTTCAGCTTGGCTGTTTTCACCTGAATTACATGTATATATTTTATCTTTAAATAAAGAAAGTGAAAAAAAAGTATTTCATATTCTGTGTGTGGGATTTTTTTAAGGGGGGGGGGGGCACTAAAAAAAAAAAAGAGAGAGAACGGTGGATGGTGAGAAATAATTTAGGTGGTTATTTAAATATTTTTACAAAAAAAAAAAAAAAATACAAATTGAGTAGAAAAATAAAGAATTTTATAGATTTAAAAAACTACATGACATGCAAAGAGGGGGAGGGGTATTCATGATATGAAGGTGGGAGGAAGGGCTAATTTAGGTGACATATTATTTATTTGTTACTATAGTGTATTAAATAGGTCAAAAAAGAAATGTAAAACTCCTTTCGGCATGTGCCGACAGGAAGAGGTAGCTTTCACATTTATATTTTTTAATATAGCTTATTTTACTCAAACACACGAAGCCAAAATTACTGAAACTCGATTAGATGATTAAAAAAAGTTTTAAAAATTTCGCAAACTTTTCTCAAATTTTAAGAAGTTAAAATGTGACGAACCCAATAAAAGAATATTCGTCAATACTGAATTTGAATGAGAATTGCACCAAATTAGTAAACTATAGCCAAGTTGGCATCATTTGTGGTTGCTTAGTTTTGGTTGCCAAATTTGGTGATTTTTGCCAAGTGTCGTCAAGCTTGAATATGTTCTCTAACGCTCGTAAATTAATACCTGATTTTCTTTAATTGTTGTCTTGTTTCAAAATGTCAGCCACCCTAGAATTTTAAACTGCTATATCTGAACCATTTTTTTAGTTAGAGACAAAATAAAAAATACTCTGGAATCCTTATATCAAAGCCTAACATCTAAATATAAGATAAATTTGGATTTAAAAAATTTTTGTGTATTTTTTTTTTTTTAGTTTTAAATATTTAAATGGCCATCATTTTGAAAAAAGATGGCAGATGAAGTTGGCCAACGAATTCGGTCGAAACATTTGTATGTACTATACACACAATAAATCTCATCCAAATTGGTTTATAAATACGAGAGTTATTGCAAGACAAAAATCAGATTATATATATATGTCACATTTGAACGGAGGGTGGATTTGGGGTCTGGGGGGTCATGATCTGTGAAAATACACCAAAATTTTTTCGGAAATGATTACCTCCAGAGGGCTGCAATAGGTAGCTGTTTACTTGTTGTACTACCTAAAACTAGAAAACAGGAATTCTGCTTTTTCAAAATTTAGTGTCGCCCCCGAAAAAAAAAAGAAAAAAAGTGCAGTATATAAATATAGATAGTACAAAACATATTTCAGTTTTAAGACTTAAAATATATACTTTTATTTTATATAAAATTATGTCATTTGCATCCGCTGAAGAATTCCACATTTACAATCCACTGTTATACAACATCTACAGAAAAGTATGGATATGAATGAGGTCACTAAGGCAGAATAATACACAGTTCCAGCAAAAAACTATTTCGTCATTCAAGAAACTCGACCAAAAAAAAATGGTTATCTAGTGATTCATATGCCTTCATTTGTTTGTAACATTAATATAGATACTGAAAATTAAATATGGTTTATAATAGCTCCATGTCTTATCAGAAGTCATTCATTTAATATTTTTCTTCAAAATAGCACATATTTTAATTACTTTTTTTAACCATTTGGAAAAATGGTTATTGTCCTTGGTCAGGGTAGGAAATCAAAAACATGTCTGAAGTGTTTTATTAGTTGAATCCCACATTTTATTCGTTTGGTATTCTGATTGGTCTATACAGTAATCTGTATTTTCCCTTTACTTTCAACAGAGATGGATACTTCTGTTGCTACTATGACAAAAAAGTAATAAAAACTACAAAAAAATTTGATAACTCAGAAACAAATTGAGATAACAGCTTTCAAACAAATTGCCTTTAAAAGTACGTTTTTTTCTCTATACGACGGTGTAAAAAGCTATATTTTGGAATGTTTAGAAGTTTAAGAATGAAATTTCATTCAAAATTGGTCCAAGAATATTAATGTTTAATCCATGGCGTACGTAATGTATGGCCAGCTCCGTAGAAAATTAAAAATTTATAGTACCAAAAATTGTAAAACTGGAATTTCTTTTAAAATTTCTTCATGATGGGTCCAGGAATGTTAATGTTTAATCCATGGCGTACGTAATGTATGATCAACTCCGTGCGATTTTTTATGTCTTAAATTTTAGTCTTTGAAAAAATCATTTTCCAAATGGTTGTTGTAATTTGTTAAATTGCTTTTTTTTTTCTTTTGTTATTATGAGAAAATGGCAACAAAAAGATATATTAGTCTACCATTTTCCAACTATTTTTCATTTACTTTCTAAAGAAATAAAGTACTTCAGTTGCCAACATTAAAAAAATTTCGTTAAAAACTACAAAAAAATTAATATCTCAAAAATAAATTGAGATGCAGTTTTCAAACAAATTGCATTTAAAAGTACCTTTTTCCCCTATATGACGGTATAAAAATTGAAAATGTGCGATGCTTAAAAGTTAAAAAAATTGCAGTAGAGATTATCCCCAGACCTGCCTACTGCTACGAAAAAATCATAGTTGCTACGATTTGGACCTATGAACCACGATGCTACGAAAATCGGTTTTAAACTACGATTTTTTTGCAAAAGACACAAAAGCATTTTTTGTTTCTAGTTGCGATTTTTATCCTGCGCAGCATATTTTTCAGGAGTGATTCTGTTCCGAAATTTCCAAGTATTCATTTCCGTAAGTTTTAAAAAATTGGCCATTAGTCCGAAAATTCGGACATTAAAAAATGCTCATGAGAAAAAAAAAACTTCTTAACATAAAACACTCTAATCATGTTTTTGTAAATATTTATACAGGAATTCCGTTCCTTAGAAACAAGGGTGCCATTTTAAGAATTCTGGAGGGGGTTCCTTGAAAGGCAAGATTTGAAATAGTGTGCAAAATCGCACAATTTGCGATAAACTATCGCGAATTTCGACAAATGACTGTGTAAAAAAAACAATTTCGTCAACTGGTCGCAGAAGAAAATAAATTTCGTTAAAGGATTGTGGTAAAAACGTGAATTTTGTCAAAATATCGCAGAAAGAAAACGCGAATTTCGTTAAAAGATCAGTAAGATGATGCAAATTTCATCGAAAGATTAGTAAGAAAACGCAAATTTCGCCGAAAGATCGCAGAAAGAAAACACTAATTTAGTCAAAGGATCGTGGTAAAAAAATGCAAAATTTGTCAAAGGACCGCGTAAAAAATGCGAATTTCGTCAAAAGTTCATGTTAAAAAGTGCGGATTTCAACAAAGAATCGTGATAGGAAAATATGAATTACGATTGTGGGGAAAAAATTGTGAATATCCTGAAATGATGGCGGGAAAAAAAAGTCACGAATTCCGTCAAAATTTACTGCACTGGGCTAAAAAAATTGAAACCAGGCTCCTTTTACAAATGTAAAAAAAAACGCTGCGAAACGAAAATAAACTCAAAAAATCGTATAAAAATTCTCAGAGGAAAAAAATTTACTATATTGAGTTGAAAGATGAAAACCTTATTCCTTTTAAGAATCTCAAAAGATGGCTGTGAAACACGAAAAACCAACCAACCAACCTCCAGATTAATTTAAATTTTGTGTGCTACGATTTCTCATTTTTAAAGGTTGGCAGGTCTGATTATCCCATACAAATTTGTTTTATGGTTGACTTTTAGAGACGATATTTTAATTGCTAGCCGAAAGAAATAGCATATCGGGGCCTAATTAAAGAGTTTTATAAATTAAATTATACATGTTTTGATACCAAAAGAAGCAACAAAAAAGGAAGCAGATTTTCTTTTTGAGGGTGGTGAGGCGTTGGAGGTTTAGATGACTGATTAGATGTTTTTGCAATTAAAAAAAAAAAAGTTTTTGATTAAGAATTTTTTGATGGAAAAGATTTTGGGGAAGGGTGGCATTTAGATATTTTTATTACAAATCGCAAATTTGGCTAAATACGGATGATTCTCATCCCTGTATTTGCCTTATTTACTTATAAATTAAAGGTAAAAAAGGGTTTTTTAATGACTTAAAAAGAAATCTCGATTATAAGCCCCCTCCTAAATATAAGCTATTTTCGTTATGGAAAAAAAAGGGGGGACTTACAATCGGGATTTTATGGTAATAAAAAATAATACCATAAGCCAAGGCATTTATTTAAACATCAAAGCATTTGTTCTAATTTGCATATCCGAGGCACTAAAGCTGCTACTGATAAGGAAAAAAGTGCTATTGGTGAGATTTGCACTTGGCTAACATATTTACAAAATTTTAGATAATGAAAAGATTTTCTTTGCTAAAAGAATATAAAATATAGTAGTGCTATTGTGTTATTTAATATTAATACTGGCATATAGTACTAATGTTAATTCAACTGAAAACAAATGTAAAAAGTTGCAAATAATATATTTTTTATTTCTATTTTTACAAATTAATATCATTAGAAGATGTTTTGTGTAAAACATTAATTATCACTTTTCAACTAGTGTGTTACTTTGACACTAAACAGGAATGCTGGTGCCTATAGATATCATTAACAAATCAATTTAAAATTACTATTAAAATAAATGTCTGCAAGTAGGGTAGATGCTCCAGTTGTGGCCACCTTTAGAGAAAATTTGAAATAGAAATTTTACAGTTATTGACCGATTGAAGAATATTAAATCATAATAACATCATTATTTAGCAAATTTAATTGTCTTTCTGTGAATTATAATGATTTTCTACAGAATATTTTAGATTGTGAGTAATAACTCATTAAATAATTTATATCAGTTTGTACCAGTTGTGGCCACCCCTGCACCAGTTTTGGCCATCTCTATGCACCAGTTGTGGCCACTCCAATATCATGTAGTTTAACAAACATTTTAATTTATAATAAGTAAAAATAAAGCATTTTTATGCAACATGTATTTTACTACACATGTATTTGTTAATATATTAAAAGAATTTTGCAATTTTTTTTATGAATTGATAAAAACATCAAGTAAAATGTACTTATGTTGATTTTAACTGAAAATTTCAATTAAAAAAAACAAAAAATATATTTAATTTGATTCATAAAAGGGACAACAGTGCCTGTAGGACATCAAGATTAACTATTTAAATCAGTTTTATAATTATCCAATGGATTATGGATTGATTAAAACACATGAATCGTCACCAAAAAGTTATATTTCTGGTGCTCCAAAACTTTGCTAGCTTGTAGTGCTGGCATTATACATTTTGAATGGCCTTAATTTTACTTCTTATCCTAGAACAGTGTTCCCTCTAGGCCATTTTTTAAGAGCACCGAATTCTGTGTTTTTTAAACTTGGTAAAATGAACGCTGTTCTTTTTAAATAATGGGAAATACATTCTTGCTTGTATTTAGATATCTCTAGTTAAGATTTTCGCAATATTTAGTATTTCTAAATCCGTTTGCCCGAAATCTGGCAAAAATTATGGAACTTCTTCCTTTCTTTAGGAAAAATACAAGAAATCATGCTGTAATTTTATTGAACTTTTTAATTTATAATTTGTAAAATCTTTCAAAATTTATGTTTTAATTTATTTATCATATAGGACCTATAGCCCCTCCCCTTTGGTTTTATCAGTACTAAACACAATATATACTATATTTTCTTTAGCAATATATCATTCTTTAGTTACTAGCACAGTGTCCTTTCTAAAGTAAATTATCTATTGGACAGAGAAAACAAAATCTCTTTAATAGAACTGCTATTAGCCTTGCTTTTTTTTTTATTATTATTGAAGCCATTACATATAAAACAAAACTAAATTGATTTTGTTTTATCCTGATGTTCTTAAAATTTATTTAATGGCTAAAATTCTCACTATAAGGAATCATGTGGCCAAAAGTGGAACATATGTTGTACCTTTTTTGCCACTTCCAACTACCATGGCCACAACTGGTACATATAGCAAATTTAAAGCACCAGTTTTGGCCACCCCCCATTAAACTGTTAAAATAATTAATTTAAATGTGAAATTGCATTAGAGAGGAAGCTTACCTCATAAAACCTAATAGTAATTTGTTTCAGGACAAACAGAGCCCAATAAGTGCCTAATATTGAAAGATTTGGAAAACTTGACAGCTAAGCAAAAATCTTAATACATGTGAGCACACACTACAGTTTCACACATTTATTTTTTTTGAAAGTCACATTTTATCAAAAAATAAACAAATGAGATTGTAAATGATAAAAGGGGGTTTGCTTAAGGTGTAAAAATGCATATTATTTGTCTGCATCAATTCACAGCTTAAATATTGGACAAACTTATCCAATGTGGCCACAACTGGAGCATCTACCCTACATCCATTTATTGATGTGAAATATGTAAAATAGATTTAATCATTATAGTCAATTTTAGAAAGATTATTTTTTGTGTATGCATTTTGCATGAAGATATATATTCGTCTTTCTTAATTGCAGTTGATAGAATTCTACCCATATTTGAGTTCTTGAAAACATAGCATTGTCCTGTAATGAAGAATGTAGCATACTCAGATTCCATGTGATGCAACAGCAGCATAAACCAAATCAGCTCTCAGCAAATAATTAAACTAAAAGAAAGTTATTAAATTAAAAATTAACTCTTTCTGGATTAATTAGAAAATATGTATGTAAGGCGATTATAACCCGGGTCAACAAAAGTTTCACTCATTATAGGTGGTCAGCCTTACAATTTTGTAATCTTATGGCATACATTGAAAATAGCCTTTAAAATCTCAATCCTAAAAGTCCTGTGAAACTTAAAATTGGAGTAAGTACTCTTCTAAATTATTCTAGATAGTGTTTCTTTGAACAGTAAAACACCATTCAGTAGAAACTTTTGGTCGCGACTCAATAGTTGTAGAGTAGCTTAATGCTGCTTCACCAGTTATAATATGCAATGAACTCTGTTCTTAAACACATAGCGGATGCTCAAAGCAGGCTACAAAGTAAGCGTCCTATGTTAAATGGAAAGGTAACCGCAAGATTAAAAGCGAGGTCACATCAATCAAGGTCACACGCCACACAGCAGACGAGGTTGAACCACAGGAATATACCTACTTGTTTTCTTCTTTATGAATAATCTATTAATTGTACATCTATGAAATAACTGCGCAAGCACAGACATCGTGTTTTCATTTGTTTACAGTATTTATATTCTGGCAGTATAGATTATTCTATTAAATTTTATTCGTGATTATTTAATTTATTTATTGTAGTTAATTATTTAAATAAAAACAGTTCTTTTTAGAACTAATATTTGTTAAAATGGCAAAATGTTGGCCATCGAATAGCTGTAGTTTTCGAAATTGTAAGAAAATTCTTTTTCTGATAGAATTCATCTCTGTCCTTTTCCAAATAGTACAACAAGTTAGTTAGTGTTTTTATTTTAATTTATAAAAGAAAAGAATATTATTTAATATATATTATCAAATGTTGGTGATTTAAATACACTCGATTTTAATTATTTTTTTTAATGTAATGAAAAATGCCGCATAAAAATTAGTAAGTAGATAATATGTTCAGATAGAATTTTGTAGTCTCATTTTTTACTCAATTCTTGATGCGCGAAAGTTATAAAAAAATGATATACACGGTTGTTTTCCACATGAGAATACAACATTTATGAATGGTTATAATATGTATAGAATTTAACTATAAATAAAATATTCAAGTCCTTTTTTTCTTTTATCGGGCGCAGACAATATTTCCAATATTCTCTTGGTTGTATTGCACTCATGTTAACTTACAAATATTTCATTCATTTAATTTAAAACTCATTTCATTTTTTATTCAGAATCACTTTAATTTAAAATGCATTCTTTAAATTTTGTACTATTAAACGAGCAAGTATTGTTCATTTATTTAAATATTTTGTGATTCTAGACAATAGCTTAACTAATTTTCTTAAAATCAGCAGATTAGTTTTTTTTTTTTTTTTTAACAGATAAAGCCATTTAGAGAATCCCCGTTAAAAATTCAATCACGAATTTCAAATTCTGTCACTCACAGAAGATGAATCTTGTTTACCAGATTGCAAAATATTTTTGTTACAGCTTGTTTTGATAAAAATATGTGTATTTAAAAAATAGTCGCAATGTCATTTTAGTTTTAGGGTAAAAGTCAATAATGTTTTCGTAACATTAGTGCTTTATCTCCCAAAAATAAAGTGATATTGTGACTATTTCTTTTTTTAAATATACACAATTTTATCAAAACAAACTCAAACTGTAACAAAAATGTTTTGCAATAAATCTGGTAAACAAGATTCATCTTCCATAAGTGAGTAAAGATTCAGAAAATATGTGCAAGAGATGCGCAGATAGTAGATATTCTGTCATATATGACGTCATACTAAAAAAACGCATATTTGCATTATCAACGCCATCCAAAAGATGGCACAGCTGTCTCAATTTACGCCAGATTCCAGCATTAACACAGCATGCTTAATATGTATGCAGTTTTAGCTGTGCTCTTGTCTCGAGCGATCACTTTTCTAAAGCTAACTGCTCTTCTCTGCTAAAAATCCCTGACTAACTGCTCTTCTTAGGTAGAGGTGAAAATTAGTCACAACTCGCCACATGGTGATTAAAGTTGTAAAAGTAGCAACTAAAAAATCGACCATCGATCGCCACTCGGCGATGAAAAAAATCTACCGCAAAGTGAAATGCAGCTTTTTTCATGGAAATATGCATCTCTGCTGTGATTACATCTAATTAGCAAACTGATTCATTCTTTTTCCTACCGGATGCAAGCAGATTTCAACGACTTAGCTGTATTTTCAATATTTCGGCTTTTCACCATCTGCTTGCTCTTCAGTTGCATTGTTGTTTTCAAGAAATATAGTTTTATTCTGCAAAATATATTCATCAGGATTCCACATGTATTTCAAGTAATTTATTCCTTTTTTCCACCGGATGCAAGCTAATTTTAAGGATATTGCAGTATCTTTAATATTTCGACTCATAACACATTTACTTATTAAATAAAATCCAAATAACATTTTGCTGTTTTTTATTATTATTATTATTGTATACACCTAGCTGTTGGAATTTTGATTTAGTTATTTTTTATATAAAGAAAGTAATAGTAATTCAATTGATAATTGCGTTTATGAACATATACAAATAATCCAAAAATATATTCTAAAAAAAATAATGTGATAACAGATTTTGTGATTTTAAAGTAATTTTCTTGAATTTTGACTGCTTCCCCATCCTTATCATGAATAGTTGGCTGGTATAAAACTCTGATTTATAGAAAAATATGTGTATATACAGCGATTATTATAGTTTATTTAGATGTCAAGAAAGTTTGAAATATTATAGTGGTCACTAATGAAACTGAGTCTACCAGCCACTGGCAACTAACTCAATTTCCCAGTTTCCCCTATATTCTTAAGATCCCATAACGTAACTTTACAGCTCCTTAGGAGGATGAAACCAGGGGGGTTCATCATCATTTACCATGTGATCAGAGTTGAGGATGTTTCACAATCACAGGTGAGTGTCCAGATTTGCGTTTTCCTGATTCCTATGCTTTCTCCAATGGCTCAGAGGGTCATCTCTCGACTCTGGTGACCTTCACCTGAAGATTGTTCCATCCATCACGGCATGAACCAGGTGGAATTCTTTCTGATTTTGTATCAAGGAAACTTCGAAAAACAGATGGGTAATTCACTTTCAGGTTGTAAGCACTTGACTCTTGTACTCAGCTTAAATTGTAGTATCTTCTCTTTAATATGTAACCTACGGGACTTTATCTGCTGAGAAAATTATTTATTAAATAGAGATTTCACAAGAGGCTCTAAACTGATAAAATAATTTAAAATGAGATAACATCATTTACTGAATGTCTTTAACCGTCTCTACTCTTTTACATATATAACACTCTAATAAGTATTTTAATAATATCGAGGTTTGAATAATACAGGATTAATTATAAAGCTATGAGAAAACTAAACTTTTGTTTCATATTTAAAAAATAATAATAATGAAGTTAGCAAAGCACTTAGATCCTTGTCATTCAACTAAATAAAGGCAGCCAACTAAATAAAGCCTTGTCAGGCAACTAAATAAAGCAAAAAGATGTTAAAACGATCATGCCTTACGGCAAGCTGCCTGCTGCCCCTAAGCTTGCAGAACTTTTATGCACAGGTGCCAGGTGGGCCTGATTTACCCAGGACATCATACAGATATACGCTATCAGGCAAGAAGGAGCACTGCCTAGCATGCATAATTTCTTCTGAAACTCTGAACTCTCTTGAACATTTTGCTGCTCCAACAGTAATACTTTATTAGGCATATTTGAAGTGAAATGTTTATGATCTCAGTTTTATTCTCGAAAATCAAAAGATTATAAAACTTGAGTGAAATAAACAGTATTCTGTGAAATTAAGTATTAAGACTACTATCGTAATATTTAAATTGTATTTTAGATCTGAATATGATCTATAAAAAAATTAGATATAAAAATTGAAAATTCGTTTTGAGATATTTTTTTAAAAATATTTTTCGTTTCTTTTAGGTTGCATTTACACCGGACATAATAAATGATCTCTATTCTGACAATCCACATCAACAATTATATGCCACACAGAAATTTAGAAGACTTCTTTCACATGGTAAATATTTTATATTTTCCTTTTTATTGGTTCCTTTTATAACCTTTATCCTTTCTAATTAGAATTTAAAGTGCACTATTGTAGTGATGGGCGATTTCGATTTTTTAAATTGATTTAATCGATACTATGGCCACTATAAATTTCTTAATCGATGTCTCTAAAGGTAATATCATTTTCTTTTTCCTTCAAAAATTGAAGGTAAAGTACTTGGAAATGCCAATCCCAAAACTTTCATCTGTCTCATAAATGTTAAAACTTGTAAATTCGCTATCACAGTCTCAAATTTAAATGATAACCTATGCCCATCATGGGGATTCGAAAAGCATATGTTCATTGAAGTATGTGCATATTAAAAGAAAATATAAGCATTGCATTTTCCTAACAAATCATTGAATTTCGGACCACACCCTCTTAGGCTAATGTCAGACGAACGTCTTTTGCACGCTTTTTTCGCTCTTACGCCATCCCTACACCTTTGCTAGCATGTGTAGGGACGGTGTAAGTGTAAGAAGCATGCAAAAAGACGTTCGTCTGATATTAGCCTAGATGCCCGCAACGGAAAATCCCAATTCAAAGAGCATAAAATGCAACAGCTGTTGGGCAGTATACACCCAAATCTAATAAGGATCTATTTATCTGAAAGTGTAACAGAATATGAAGTTTGATTAAATTCCATGCATTAGTTTTGAGAAATGGCTATCACGAATATCATGCAAAAAAGCAGTATAGCAGCGCAGCTTGTTACATGATTAACACGAAAAACTCAGGAACAACTTATGTCAATGACACATAATATTACGTTTGATGAAATTCAGGTCATTACTTCTTAAGATATTATCGCTAACATTGTGTAAATCCTGAAAAACAGTGTTGAATTCAGGGGCTGGTACGGGTGGACCCCCCCCCCCGCCCAAATGTCTAAAGAAAAATGTCTGAATTCAACACTGCTAAAAAAAAGCAGCATGGCAGCACAACCTGTTATATCATTTACACAAAAACCTAATCATGAACAATTTATGGCAATGTCTAGCAGAATATTAAGTTTGATGAAATTCCGTTCATTAGTTCTTGAGGTATGATCCCTAAAATCCTTTAAATCCTGAAAAACGTGTTGAATTCAGGTGGTGGCCCGGGGACATGCCCCTACCCCCCCCCCCCCCCCCCCCCTGCAACATTCAAATGTCCCCCCAGAAGGTTTGAGATTTTATGCTTAATGTACAAAAGTCCAATCCTCTTCCCCTCTGAACTGTTCCTCTCTGGATCTGCAGAAATCCCTCCCGGAGAAAATTGTCTGAATTCAACACAGCTGATAAAATCTGCATAACAACGCCCCATGTTGGGCGATTTTCACCGAAATCTAATATGCAACAATTTATGCCAACGTCTAACTGAATGTGAAGTTTGATGAAAATCTGTACATTAGTTCTTGAGATAGAGCTATTATGAAAATCGGGGGGGAAATGCAGCATAGCAGCGCCACCTGCCGATAGATTTACATCAAAAAGTAATCAGCACCAATTTATATGAAGGTCTAACTGAATCTAAAGTTTTAACAGATTCCATTCATTAGTTCTTGAAATAGACTGCCCACAATTTTTTTTTTTGTCAGAGACAAACAAATAGACTGACAAGACAGATAATGTATAAAAATAGTCAAATTGTATTCGAGACAAGATCTTCTAAAACTATAAATCCTTCGAAAACCGGAAGTCGAAATTTTTGACGAATCCAACACTTTCTTTTTCTAAAGATAAAAGAAAAAATGAACACATCGATTCTGCCGGTAACGTAGGATCAGAAATGGCGAATCAATTCAGCACAGATTCGATGTCGATGTTATTAGATGCAGCTAGAATCATTATTTTTTTATTTACTTCAATTCAAATCGCATCGTGCATGAATCGGGTTGAATTGATTCTTCCAGCTTTAGTGGCAGAATTGCTGTAAAATTTTGCTTTTTTCTTGACTGCTCCGTTCGGGATTTGGGGGGGGGGGGGGGTATTTTAGAGTTCCATAAGGGGTAGGATGCACATTTGTCCATTAATGCATAAAATCTCAACTTTCGAGAGGGACATTCCAATGTTCCCTTGGGTCACCCCCTGAATTCAACACTAGGTTAAATCGTTATACTTTTGTTGAAAAGCCTAGTTATTCAGGGTACTAGTTTGTTATGTTGTATTCTTCAAGTTCGTCCCTTCTAATCCCTCTCCTGCCCCCTTTCTTAATTTACAATGCCGTTCAAAATATGCATGCAATTTTTAAAATCTCCAATTCTCGTTCTATTTTATTATAAATTTAAATTATTAAAAAAATTACATTTTGAAACCTTGACCAAAGGATACATTTGAGGTCGCCCCTCCGACCGTGTGGGACTTACCTGTCCCCCTGGGGTGAGGGGCATATTTATTGTTTCTTCTAAACCATCTTGTGTAACATATCGTTGGAAAGCTTTTAATGTCCTCTTTTGTTTTCTGTCCCTCCTCCCCACCCGCCCCCTACTTAAGCTCTTGGCACTTTTTAAGCTCAGAGGCTATCGAAGCCTGAGAGGTAATGTGCCTGCCGGTTCTGTATGTATGTACGTAACGCGAAAACTCTTGAGAGAAATATCTGATTTGCTTCAATTTTTTTTTTTAGGTTCATTCTGATAACGCGCTCCCCTGATTAGTTTTGGGGGTTCATTGGTTAAATATAATGGGGGAACAGGGGATCCCTCCTTAACTTAGATAAATGCGTTTTTCATGCAGAATTATCAGGTTTTCTTCAAATTTTGGTATACCGGTTCATTTTGATAACGAGCTTCACTGATTAGATTTGAAGGTTCATTGTTATTGTCTAAAGGGGGAACAAGAGGCTAATACACCGCCCCCTAATTTAGATGGGTTTTTCTATCTGATTTGCATCAAATTTAGTATACCGGTTTATTTTGATAAGGTGCTTCCCTGATGACATTTGTAGCGTCATTGGTTAAGTATAGAGAGGGAAAACAGGGGGAGGGCAATCCCCCTCCCCCTTAATTTATTTTTCGAGGGGCATTATTCTTTGAAATAAGAGTATAATATACAGTTAGTGCGAATAGCCTGTGAGCTCATGCCATCAGTTTAACTGAACAATTTTCTTTTTAATTATTGTTCCAGTGAGTGCAGTCTGCACGAAAAGTTATCCAATATTATGTGGCTCCATTTTGTCTCTGGTATTATTTTAGCTGTCATATTAAGAATAGAAATGTTTCTGCTCCATTTGTTTAGTCGTTTTAACAAGGTCATTCAAAATATGCATGCAATTTTTAAAATCTTTGTTTTTGTCCGATTTTGTTATAATGCCTCGTTTTGAAACCTTGACAAGACTAAAAGGTATATTTGGCATTGTCAAATATTTTATGTGCCCGGTTATGGTTATGCGCTTCCTGACCATTGGGGGTTAGTTACTCCCTAGAAAAGGGAGGGGGCACTTTCTCATTTTTTCAGACCCCACCATGTGATGTATCGTTGGAAAGCGTATTGCCCCCATATTCATATTTTGTCCTTCTCCCCCTGATCTGTCCTCCCCTTCCCTTTTTTCATCGATATCTTATATTTCATTGGGATCAATCCTTTGATTCGGATTGAATTGTTCATTTTTATTTTTCTTTAAATCGTCATTGTACCCGATTCTTGGATGTGAATATTTTTCGATCCGGGTTCTTATGGGAATAGATCGACATTTCAGTTCTAATTTAATGGAATAATTTCATATATTTATTCCTCCAATTTTACTGTTTTAGTGGCTGAATTGCTGTGAAATTTCGTATAAGGAAAGATTTTTTTTTCTTTATATGTTAAATTGTTATACTTTTTCTTAGAAGCCTAGTTATTCGGGTTGCTAGTTTATTAAGTTTTGCTTTTGAAGTTCGTCCCTTCTCATCTCCTCCTCCTCTTCCCCACCAATCGTTTACAGAGACATTCAAAATATACATGCAATTTTTAAATGTTTAATTCTTCTCCTATATTATTATAATGCCACATTTTGAAACTTTGACCGAAAGTATATCGCCTCTTCGACCGTTAGGGGTTTAGCTTCCCCCTCGGGGGAGGGGGCACATTATAAATTTCGTCCAAACCTGCTCGTGCAACATATTGTTAGAAATCTTTTAATGTCCTCTTTTATTTTCTGTCCATCCCCTTTCCCTCCTCCCCATAGTTACATGCACTTGGCTTTTCTTAATGTTCCACTGTACTCAAAAAGTTATCCTATGTATGGGTGGGTGAATTCAGGCTGTATTCTGGAGACGCAAGAGTGGACCCTTCTGGGAGGGGTAATTTTCTAATTTTATCCCAATGCCTCATGTGATATATTATCGAAAAGCCCTTTGGCTACTCATTCATATTATTATTTCTTATTATGCTCTTTTACCTGCTGGCCTCTAACTTTTGTATTTTAAGCAATTTTTCTAACTCAGCACCTAATTAAGCCAAAGCATGCTTGGACCCCTTTTAGAAGGATTAACCGAAGGATGTATTTTGTCAAGGCCTTTCGAATAAAATTTATCAAAAGATATTGTCTTGTTAATGCTTTTTAAGCTGCGTTAATATCTAAAATATGTTTATATTTCTGAAATAAATTGAGTATTTATCTTATCTTTGCTAAAAATCCTTTTATTTAAATAAAAGCAATCTAATTACTACTTTCATAATCATTAATCTTTCAGACACTCCTGGTTTTAATAAATAACTGAGGCATCTGCCTGTTATCACTCTATCCTATTTCTTTGTTTTTTCATAAACAAAATGATCACAGAAGTCCTGTTTTTCTGTTCTAGTATAAGAATGAGAACACTATTAAAAAATAAAAAAGATCATGATATTCACAGATTTATGTTCCACCTCCGACGATTTTAGATTACTGCAGAAAAAAAAACACATAATAATAGAATATATTTTTATTTATTTGTTAACCAGAGAAAAGTATATTATTTCACTGTAAATGATTCTAGGATGAAAACTTTTTTTAACAGCTGAAAATTTGGTAAACATTAAAAAGAACGATATTTATAAACTGTAAATGCGATAAGGAGGTGTATATTCTAAAAGGGAAAGAAATTTTAGTTAAATATATTATTAAAAGGAGAATTTTGTTTATTAATTGCGGGATAATTAGTATCTGATGATTGGTTAATTACATCATCACAGCTATTTTAAAAGAAGATTTGCAATATTTGCATTTCCCCCACGCTTATAGGGGGTCGTAAAAAGACTAAAAAACCATTTAACTTTTTAAATAAATTTAGAGCCTTCAAAATTTGGCTCATCTGCACATTTTTAAGAAGAATGACATTTATAGGAAGTCTGGTTGAAGGAAATAAGAGTAGAAAGTACATGTTTTCTGGATGAAAAAAAAAATCATTTCTTCCTGGGTGAGGGGTGAGAGGTAGTCGTTACGGCCCTGCTGATTTGATACATTTTGGAATTACTATTTTTGAGCTTATCTGTGAACATCGAAATATCGATTCAAGTATCGATTCTAGAATTTGGAAATCGATTCTTATTCTGATGGATTCTGTTTTATACGATGTCGATTTTAATTGATTCTCAAATTTTCCAGAATCGCCCAGCACTACATTATTGTCACTTTTCATTGACTATTGAGATAAAATTTCTGTTGTAATGATCAACTTTTTGTTTACAAAGAAATTTTCAACCTTTTTTCATTTTCTAAGCAAATATTGCAGAGAAATTTTATAAGATCAACATATGATATATTAATTAGAGTTGCCAACTGTATAGATTTTCCAGAAATTCTTTTGCTAAATAAAAGTTATGATTTTTAAGATATAAGTTTTTAATAATTTCTTCAGTAATGCAAGATGATTCAATTTTTTGGGTTCAAAAGGGAACAGACCTTTAATTTTCTGGGAAAAGTACACTAACAACACTGGAAAATCAAGACAGTTAGCAGCTTTGATGTATTTTTTAGAGAGAAAAAATGTTTCTTATGAAGAAATAATACATGTTTCTGTTTCTGTTTTATTTTTATTTATTTTTTAAGGAAAGTGAAGTTTTCAGTAAAATTTTTCCTTTTGTCGAAAAATAAAGATCTTGTATATTCCATGTATAATTAATTATAAGAGAAATGTTATCCATAGGGTTTCATTAATTATTTTAATATTTTAAACCATATTAATACTATTTAACTATTATTTGACGATTTTTATATTGTTATTCTGTAATAAAATCAAATTAATTTATCCAATATGTTTTTCTTTTGCTATTAATTTTTTCATGATTAATATTGATGTGTACTAAAAGTATACTGGAATCCATCTTAAGATAATTCAGAAATTTAATAGTGCAAGACACTTAAAATAAATTTCTTATATTCATTTTGCATTTAAAACTTTATAAAATATAATCTCAGCCATCCTAGCTTATGAATAATATGCTAACATAATTTGCACTCATTTCATGCTTAATATGCTAATTCAATAATTTTGTCTAAATATCCAGACTAGTCTCGTACCCAAACTGAACCTGAAAATTCCATTTGAAGTCCACTCACTGCCCGACAAAATAATTTTTGTCAACCCACAACCCGGATCTGACATATATTTCAGCCTGAACCCGAAATTAAAAAAAAAAATCAATTCTTATTTTAATGCAGTTATGAAAAGTTTCAATTATATCTCTAAAACAAATTTTACCTTTTATGTAAAAAAAAATGAACATATTTAATATTATTTAATGTTCAAATATAGTAAAACTTCTTAATAACAGACGCCACAGGATCGTTAAATAGAATCTGCACTATGTTCGGCTATTCTAATTTTCTTTCTGTGGGTTGGGTTCACACTAGAATGTTTCTTACTGTAAGATTTATTTTTTTGCAGGATGGGTTGGAATTTAAAAAAAAAAAACATTTCAGCAGTACTATATTTCAGATCAAAATAAATTTGAATATGAATGAGAATATATATATGTTACATTATTAGATCTAATTCCGCCATTTCCTTATCTTATTCTAAATTACTACTTTATATTCACTAAATCCTTATCCTTAAATAATCTCTATCGTTAACTCTGTTAAATTCCCTTTAATTTAATGTCTCACTTGTCAAAATTGCTTAAATATTACTATTTTAGTATCCTTAAATTAAATGTTCCAATTCCGTGCTTTTTTCTTTCTAGAATATTCTTTTAGCTTCCATTTTTACTTTCCCGCGCATTTCTGAGGTTATCCTTTTCCCCTTCAAATTCATCTGCTTGCTCTGTCCGCACTTTTTTCATGACGTGATATTCTTAATTATTCATTGGTTGAGAGCGCGATCTACGTCATATTTGTATTCTTACACTTGAGGAACAAAAGGTCGATACTTGCTGTGTTTCAGCAGAATTTGTCGTATTTCTACTTTGATAACTTCCCCTGGTTGCCGTCTGATATTTTCTGTTATCTACAGGGTTGGGTTTTTGACATGACAGTGGTAAAAACCATGTTTTTATCGGTTTATTCCGTCAAAAACCTATAATTTTCGATTTTTCTCCAATGTATAGTGTAAGTGTAGCATACAATACATTTGTAGATTGATTTTTCCTTGTTGTTCTTGTTATCATTATTCACAATTAAGTTCAAATTTATTTTTTAAATTTATTTAAAAGAAGAGCATTTCCTAAATGGAAAAAAATTAAAAATACAAGAGTAAAAGGAAAGAACAATGTTTGTCATAAATCTCCACTAATATAGAGTCTACTAACTACAATGAACATTAATATTAAATGATAATAAAAGGTTATTATAATTATTAAATAATATACAATATACATTTTTAATAAAATACATTAAAATTATTTTAGAGATGCAAAAATGTGTTATATAGTGGGACAATAGATGTCAAGCATGGACTGTGGTCATTGAATAAATTTGAATATTTTTGGATATGATATTTTGAAATGCATATCTTATGTATTTCATAAATGCAAGTATAGTGATTTTCATTTTCACTTCAATAAGCAGAATCTTAAAATTTTAAATTAATAAAATTTTTATACAAACCTGTAGGACCTGATTTCAGGTGAAAGCTCTTAGACTTAAAATTTATCACAACAAAACAATATTTAAGAAAACACGGAATAAAATAATAATTTATATATATACTATAATTTTTTTTGTTGTTGTTAACTTTAGTGCAAATATATATGAACCTTATAGACAGACCATTCCAGCACCTATATTTTTAGATATAAATTTATACCTGAATAGTCATGAAATATTTTTAACCCCTTTGGGACGAGCATCACATATACGCTCATGATTATTCCTACCAGTTATTTTTTATTGTACATTTTGCCTTATTTAATCAAGGCATTTTCCCGATTCATCTAGTCAAAAATTTCTGTTTTAAAATACCATTGATAAAGATTAAAAATTCTGTAAAAGACGCTTGCCGCAAAGGGGATTAAATCAAAATTTATTAAAGCTACCATAAAGACAAACTATTTATGTCCTGCATACACTTTGCTTAAAATTATTTAGGCATTATTTAAAGTGAATTGAAAGAAATAACACATTGCATATTTTTATTACATACATATGGCTGTATGAGTAAAAATCTGTTACTTTTCAATTATTATTTAATGTTTTTAAATATTCTTAAGTGTTTTATTTTTTAATGTACAGTGAAACTTCCCTGTGCAATAAAGGTGAAAATAAGCACTCGCCAGTCGCCACACGGCGACTAAACGTGAGAAACTGGCGACTAAAAATATGGAAAGTACCGGCCAAATGCAGGATTTTCCAAAGGGATTTCGTCAAAGAATCGCGAAAAAACCCCGTGAATTCTGTCAAAAGATAGCGAAAAAACACATTTCGTCAAAGGAATACGAAAAAAAATGTAAATTTCGTCGAAGTACCGCGAAAAAACTAAAATATCGACAATAGATCACGAAAAACAGCGAATTTGTCAAAGAATCGTGAAAAAAAAAAAACCAGACTCTTGTCAAAAAATCGCAGAAAAAAACTACACATTTCATCAAAGGATCATTCAGAAACCCAAATTCGTCAAATTATCGCAGAAAAAACGCAGTATCGTGAATGGATTGTGGGAAAAACGCAAATATTGTCAATATATCGCAGAAAAAAAAAAACTCTAATTTCGTCAAAGAATTGTGAACCCCCCCCCGAATAAACCATGAATTTCTTCAAAGAATCACGTAAAAAAGAGAATTTCGTCAAAGAATTGCGAAAACAAACACGAATTTCATCAAAAAAAATCACGAAAAATGTGCGAATTTTGTCAAAAGATCGTGAAAAAACACGAATTTTGTCAAAAGATCGCAAAAAAAAAAAAAAAAACATGAATTTTGTCAAAAGATTGCGATAACAAAACAAATTTTGTCAAAAGATCACGAAAAAAACCCGTACATTTTGTCAAATGATCGCGGAAGAAACACAAACATCGCCAATAGATCGCAGAAAAACGCAAATTTTGTTAAAGTATAGTGAAAAAATGCATAATTAGTTCCAGGAGAGACCCCCAGCCCTCCTGTACATTTCAAAAAATTTGCTGTAAATTTCAGATTTTTTTTTTTTTTAATTTTGAAAAGTACCTAAGCATAGTGGACTTATGTAGTTAGCATGTTACGTATAACCACTGATGCAGTTGTAAAAAAACCAGAAGGTATACGCTAAAGTCATGAACGTCATGCCTAGGGTATACGGAAACAGAGGGTATATGGTGTTTCTTAAAAAATCCAGAAGGTATACGGCGTATACCCTCCACTACATCCCTGCATATAACTTTGCTGTTAACTTCATTTAAAATAGATTGGAAATTAGCATCTCAAGTTTATTCAAAACAATATGAATTAAAATATTTTTATTTATTACATAAATTACTTACTTACTCTAAACTTATATATTTTTAAATTAAATATTCAGTGACATAAATGTACTTACTGGCTACTAAAGAAATTATTCTCACTAGCCAGTAACTGGCTACTAAAAAAAATCAACCTACCGGCCAGTGGCCACTAAGCAAAATTCCTTATTTTCATCTTCACTGTGCGACCACTTCCATTAAGCGACCACCTCCCTGAACGACCATTTATTCATGGAACGAAATTTATTCCCATAGGCTCAATACTAATTTTACCTCCATTCAGAGACCATCCCAGATGAACTCCTTCCATGAGCGACCAATTTCTTTGAAGAAAATTCCTCTTTTTCCTCGTCACTTGAAGAAGGTTTTATTAGAAAAATAATTCCGGAGAGCGTGTTATTCATCAAACCTCTAAACTAAGTTTATATTTTTTTATTATTCCGGCAACGTTTAACTGTTTAAACCTCTTTGTGCCTTTTTAGGCGATGGATTTAAAATTAAGAATGACGGTCAATAAACTCCCCTGCTGTATTCTGTCAGGGAACTCCCAAAGAAATAGATAAATTAATGAAATCGTAATTATTTGTTCCCGTCCAAAAAAAATTGCATTTATTTTCTTAACTTCGAAAGCACTGGGAAAGAAAAGTTATAAAAGATAAAGCCGTAAAATCAAAGCAAACGTGAATCTATTCATTTTTTAAACTCTGCAGTAATTAATTTATGTAATTAACTTTTGTTTTGATACTTAAATTTTTATATTTTTTCCTAATGTGAAAAATAAATTTTAGTAACATTGTTAGATTTTTCAACAATTAAAATCAAAATTTAATCATGACCTCCATTAAGTGACCACCTCTAGGAGCGACCAACTTTTATTGGAACGGAACGTGGTCGCTTTGGGGAGGTTTTACTGTAGTTAATTTTTTAATTAATGCATCATAAGAGATCTTAATCTCATTTCTGCTTAAAAATATTTATTTAGTTTAAGAAAATAAGACTAAATTAAACTACTTAACAAAAATATAGTTAAAAATTGAGTTTTCACATGATTTAAAGCTGAATACTGATTTTCAAATTTTAACCTCTACAAGATTTTACAGTGAAACCCGCTTAAGAAGTTTCCCAAGGGAGTGGAGGGGAAAAACTTCTTAAACGGGAAATTAGCATTTTTTGAAAAAAATCAATAGTTTAAATATTGATATTTAGAAAAGGGTTTATTTTACCTTAGTACAATAATACAAAGAGTACTTTCTATAAAATTGAGTTTTCTTAAGAAATTTAAATTAGTTTGCACACTTAAAAAATTAGCTAATAAAGTAAAAATACATAATTACCTTAGAAACTCTTTATTTAATCCAAGACAAGAAATTTCTCTTTAAAAGTGATTTGATATGTTTTTGCAAAAAAAAAAAAAAAAAAAAAAATCGGTTATAGTTTTTAGTTTCTGTTTTTTTTTCGGCAACCTTTAATCAATAACATTTCTTCCATAACTTCATATTTTCCTCTTTTCACATTTTTAATTTTACGAGATTTTTCAGAACAGTTTAAAATGAGATCTCGTTTTGCTACAATTCCATTCAGAGTAGTCACTGGTATGTTCAACTTCTTTGCAATTTCAACTCTTGTTGTTTTTGCGTTACTATCAACTTCTTTCAAAATTTTGATTTTGTCTTCAATTGACAAGGCTTTCCTTTTAATTGCCTTGCCCGACATTTTTTGGGGAAAAAAAACAGATTTTTTTCTCTGTGTATTTTCTAACGAGAAAGCTTTGATGTTATGCACTTTACACTGACTTAAAAACTGCGAAATGAATAAACCAAACGCAGATTTGGTACATTACACTTATGGAATATGGTGGTGGGAAATAATCTGTTGTAACTATTGAACTGAAAGAACCACCCATCGGTAGGGCGGAGCAATTCCCATTTCTCTTATCAGTCACTATTGTTACAGTGACGAGAGGCCCATCCTCTACCCACATTCCATTTCCATCAAACACGTTAAACAGATTTTAAGGTGAAATAGAGGTGACCACATCTGCTATCAGTCCTAAACATTGACCTTTTTGAATAGCGAAGAATAATAAAGAAAGAGATTTCAGCACAGAAAATAAAATAATAATCAAAAAGACAAAATAAACGAGCTTTGAAAGTAAAAATGGAAGGAAAAATAAAACTTTTTAAGCGGGAAAGAGTTTCGAACAAAACTTCTTAAACGAGTTATTTTAGTGTTGTAAGAATAAGAGAAAAATGGGAATCGAAAATATAAACGGGAAAACTTCTTAAGCGGGAACTTCTTAAATGGGTTTTACTGTACTTTGAAGAACAAGTCTTATTACTTTCTCCCAAAAGATGTATGTAATTCTCAACTATTAAAATATATTTTATTTTATTTATTGCTATTTAGAAATAAAAATAATCAATGACAATTTGGATTTAACTCTTTAAGAAAACTTACTTCTGAGGAAATTTCTGAGAAAGCTATTTAGTTTTAAACAGTGTATTACATTCTGTTGAAATTATACACATTATAATTTTTGTAGAATATGCCAATTAGCTGAAGATTATTGTAGAGATCTTCTAACAGCGATGTATATGTATTATTCTAATGCAATTCTTTTTCGTTTTTCTCGGATGGATAAATATACTTTAGAGTCTTTTTGATATTGAATATTTCATGTGAAACAACTTAATACTAAAGATAGAATGAAAAAAAAAATGTAAAAACAAACTACTACTAAAAAAATAGGTTTTTGACATTTTTGACAAAGCGGTTTTTGACATGATGGTAAAAACCATGGTAAAATCCGGTAAAAACCGCCATGCGTCAAAAACTTGCCAACACTGGTTATCTATAATTGCTTACCCATAACTAAATACTACGTAGCGATGGCTTGATTAAATTGAATTGGTGGAAACTGCACCGCCGAAAGCTCTTTCAATAAAATCCTGAGTTAAATTATGCATTGTCTCAATTATTCCGGAGAAACCTACACTGCATAAATGTGTTACCCGGCCTACCACTCGATGACTGCAACTACTTTCCAATATCTATGTTGATTTACTACGAAACATTCTCTTCGTTAAAATTGAAAATTCGTTATATTTGTCGACGAGAATTCAACTGTACCTGTGTTTCTATTATTTTCAACATTGCACTACTGGTAACATAACAACCAGTTATTTCGTTCACTAGTAAAACCTTCCAATGTTAGAATAATCTAACATTTATACATAATTTACTGTCTCAGAAATAAAATGTATATAAGAAATGTAATCATAGATTATTCTTTTATTATGGTACAGTTAAGATCCTTTTTTTTCTTCTTGCAGAATATGAAAAATTCTATGTACATTTCATTTATGATACACACAAAAACATATGCATCATATTTGTGATATTTTATACACACGCATGCATTTTAAATGTGTGTAGCTTTGAAAATGTCCACTATTCAGCGATAAAAGCATACAAATATATAACTGTTAGGAACTAAAAAAGTGAATGCTAAATAGAGGTGTCCTATTTTGGTTTGAGAGTTTTATATGTATAGATTTTCACCTAAAATTTCTTTTGGGTATTCTTTTGAAAAATTGGGATAACCCGAACCACGAGAGTCAAAACCTGACCCACAATGAAAAAGTATAGTTCAAACCCGACCCAAACCAAGCCTCAGGTAAAAGCGAGTAACCCGACTAGTTTGATTGTGGATTCAGGGGTGACACAAAATCTACGTCATCTACTACATATATAAAATGCAAATTGGAATTTTGTTCTGTCTGCTTATAACTTGAGTTCTGCTGAATGGATTTTATGGGAATTGCACTGTTAGTTAAATAATTTTTCAGTGAAGGTTTTTGTATATACCATATCTTTCTACATTGCTTACTTATAGAATTAAGGGGGGAAAGTTCTATAATCAAATGAACCCATTAAAGAATTATTTGATTTAGCTTTTGTAAAAGATTCTGCGGAATGAATTTTGATGAAACTTGCCCTGTTAGTTAGGTAATTTTTTAGAGAAGGTCTTGGTATATAAAATATCATTCTACCTTGTTTAATTATAGAATTATGCGGTAAAATTCTATTAACAGGTAAACCTAATTATGAAGGTTTGGCCTTTTAAAAAAGTTCTACTGGACGGATTTCATGAGACTGGCATTGTTAGATAATTTTTCAGGAATGTTTTTAGTATTATGCGTATCGTTCTTATAATTACTTTTTTAACTAATATGTATTGAAATAAAATCTTAGTTTTTAGTTACGGAAAAAATTTATTGGAAAATATTAGGTAACTAAGGCATACAAAGTATGCCATATTTAAAATATGCCTTATTTAAAAGTAAAGTAAAAATCTCTTTACTTTTGTATGACCAACAATGCGGTTTTTATTAACTGTTTAAATGATTAGTATTTGCATTCTTTAAAATAATATGAGATTTCCTACAAAACATGGCCACGTTAACGTAGTATCACTGACATTTTATTCTTATGTACTTAGTTGAATACTACTACTATATTGTTAGTAAAACAATTAAAAAATATCTTACTATTGAATTTGATCCAAGTTATGGTTTTCTGTTAGGCCTGAGCCTGAAATCGATTTAAAGCTTACATCGGAAATCCGATTTAACCATTGATCTTAAATCTATTTTAGCTAACATCGGAAAACGCGATTTAGCCAATGTCTTAAATCGCGATTTAGCTTTTATCTTAGATCATGATTTAGCCATTGTCTTAAATCGCGATTTAGTTATTGGTTTTAAATCGATTTAAAACAAAATACGGATTCAGAGCTAATATCGGAAAAACGATTTACATACTTTGATGTATCTACCACTTACATGGAAAGCTGGTGTTTAATCGATTTAGGATGATCCGATTTAAGCAAACATTGCAAGCCTCAATGCTTTCCGATTTAAGAAAACCAAGGTAAGCTGGTGTTAAATTGATTTAGGAGGATCTAATTTAAGCAAACATTGCAAGCCTTAATACTTTCTAATTTAAGAAATCAGAACTTATATGGTGGAAAGTTGAAAAGAAAAAGTAATGTTTAATTCTTAAAATCCAAATTCATCGAACTTCAGTTTATTTGTTAATGCACTTTTTTGATGAAGAAGTTTTTACATATTTGAATAACATTGCAATATGTATTTTTTATTTTCTATTATTCTGTAATTAATTAAAATGTTTTAAAGTAGAATCCTGCATTGTTTAAAAAGATTGTTTTCCTGAAATTGATTCAGTATTTATATGATTAGAAAAAAGAATAAAGTTATATTTAAAATCCAAACTCATCGACTTTCAGTTTGTACTTTTATGCATTCTTATGATGAAAAATTCATTTTTTACATGTTTTAGTAATATTTTAACATACATTTTTTATTTTCTATTATTTTGTAATTAATGAAATTATTTTAAAGTATAGCCATGCATTGTTTTATGTATCCCAATTTGGCTGCAATCCACATGAAATATTTTTCTTTTGCTGATAAGATTTTTTTTCTGAAATTGATTGAGTATTTATGGTTGAAAAAAAAAGAATAAAATTTCATATTTAAAATCCAAATTCATCGAATTTCAGTTTTTATTTTTTTGCACTCTTTTAATGAAAAACTCATTTTTCACATGTTTGGGTAATATTTTAATATATATTCCTTATTTTCAATTATTCTGTAATTAATTAAAATATTTTTAAATAGTCATGCATTGGGTTTGACATCCGATTTCAACGCCAGCCACGTGGATTGAGTATCTTGCTGAAATTGATTCACTATTTATATCCAAATTCATCCATTTTTAGTTTATATTTTTATGCATTATTTTGATGAAAAATTAATTTCCATATGTTTGGGTATTATGTGAATATTTTAGTTTTAATTTATTATTATTTTGTAATTAATTAAAAATACTTTAATAAAGTTCTGTAATGAGTCACTTAACTTGATTTTTACAGCAGAATGAGGGAGGGGTGGAGGTGGCATCCATTAGATTTTTCTGCAGATCTGTGGTTTTTTGATATTTTGTTATCATTAAAAAGAGATATATTTTAAGATTTTATTTTATTAATCTTACAGTGACAATGGCTGCGAAAAAATCGGTAATTTCAGTAATGTGTTCCATGGCTTCACACTTTTAACCTTCTCCATCCGCTATATGAATATTAGCATTTATGTTAAACAAATCTTATTATAATCTAAAAGTTAAAAAGATATAAAATTGCACCTTATTTCTCATATCTTCCTTTTTATTTATTTATTTATTTACTGCTTTTCTCATCATGGTAAATGAACAATTAAATTCATCATTGAATTCTTTGAATCTGCTTCTGTTTTACATCAATAACTTTTTAATTCTGTGTCTAAAAAAAAAAAAAAAAGTGTGTGTAGGTTGTTAGCAATGAAGTGCTATTTGGGTGGGCTAGGGAATTCCCCCCACCCCTTTTAAGGAATTTAGATTCTAGCAGGCATAACCAGTCAGGTAAAAAAAAAAAAAAATATCAATTTCTTTTATATTACTTCTTAAAGAATGAGTTAATAAAATGTCTTAAAATAGGTCACTAGTTTTTTATATGGGAAAAAAAAACTAGTGTTTTGGGGCATTTGAAGTTTTTTTTAATGTGTAAAATAAAACCTCTTACCAAAGGTATTTGAAAAATTAAAAGCTAAGTATGCTAAATAATACACGAGGGGGGTGGGGTGGGGGCTGCATAAAGACGTATTTTGTTACTAAAAGTTAAAAAAATAGTCTTCCATATTCTAAAATGTAAAATCAGTGTTAAATCACGATTTAGCACTAAATCGAGATGTTAGATGGATGATAAATCGATTTAAGAAATTTCTACATCGCCCAGTCCCATTTTCTGTGCATATAAAAACGATAATTAACTATTTAATTTTCTTACATTATTTGCTTCTGATTATAATACATGGAAACCAATCTACATTTGGGTTTTAAAATGTTAATACGAGGCATGTACCGTTTTGGAATTAAAAAAAGACGTGCAAAGATATTGCAATAATTTTATTTTTATATGAAAGCCTGTACCTTCATCTACTTTTCTACATAATTTCCGTGATTATTGAGGCACTTGTCATAACGTGGCACCAGTTTTTGAATACCCTCCTCATAAAATTCTGCTGCCTGACTTTTTAACCACTGTATCACAAATGTTTTGACTTCGTTATCGTCTTGAAGACGCTGACCACCCAGGTGTTTCTTCAAGTGCAGGAACAAATGGTAGTCGCTGGGCGCCAGATCAGGGCTGTATGGAGCATGATCTAGAGTTTCCCATTTAAAAGATTTGATGAGATATTTGGTCCGATTAGCCACATGTGGACGGGCATTGTCATGCAGCAAAATGATACCCTTACTCAACTTGCCACGTCTTTTGTTCTGGATTGCACGACGCAGATTGTTCAATGTCTCACAATAAGACGCTGTATTGATTGTCTCATTACGAGGCAGAAACTCCACTAGCAATACCCCTTTTTTGTCCCAAAAAACTGTGCACATGATTTTCTGGGCAGAAATTGTTTGCTTAAACTTCACTTTTTCGGGTGATGATGAATGTCGCCATTCCATGGATTGTTGTTTCAATTCTGGTGTGACGTAGGCCACCCATGTTTCGTCACCAGTAACAATTTGGTCTAAAAAATCTTCACCTTCATTGTGGTACCGCTCAAGGAAAGTTAATGCACTGCCTAAAAGTTGGGTTTTGTGCAAATCCGTCAACATTTTTGGAACCCAACGTGAACACAATTTCCGGTAATTCAAGTTCTCAGTCACAATGCGATACAAAACACTACGAGAATATTGAGAAAAGCAGTCGCACAATGATGAAATTGTAAAGCATCTGTTTTCTCTACCTTTTCGACCACTTTCTGCACCAAATCTTCATTAACGACCGAAGGACGCCCACTCCGTTCTTCATCATGCACATTTGTGCGGCCATCTTTAAATGCTCTCACCCATTTCCTTACCATTCCATCACTCATAATGTTTTGTCCCTAAACTTCACAGATTTCACGATGAATATCGATCGGTTTTACGCCTTTAGCACTAAGAAATCGTATAACAGCCCGTACTTCACAATCAGCGGGACTCACGATTGTCTGAGACATCTTAAACACTCAGTAAACAACGTATACAATGAAGAATCAGACTGTAATGGCGTCAGTGCGTAGACAAGAGATGTAGGTAACCAGCGCGCATGCGTGGAACGCCGACCGTAGCGCTGCGGCGGCGGAATCGCAAAACGGTACTTACTTAAAAAACATGCCTCTTATATTATAAAACTGTACAAGTTGGCAAGTATTTTCTTCAACTCAAATATGAAAATGCAATATATTTATTACAGAAAAGTACTGTAAAACATATTAACATAAGAAATTTGTCAATGTATTTCTTTTATATTCAATATAATATAGTTTACAAAATTAATGCATAAATGTTGTTATAAATTTTACTTTCATGCATAAATTCCTCTTTTTTGTTATTTTTCTGAGTGACATCCCTGTATATTAAATAAGTGGAAACAAACTTTGCCTTGATAGAAAATTTCAATATCATGTGAAAAAAGTGTAATAAAATTAGGTAATAAACGAGTCATTTAAATTTTACACATAGATTTCCACTTATACAAAAGTAATTTTTTTTCATTGCATTTTGGTCACAATAATTGCATTATTTAGTTGTATAAGGCTTAAAATGTTACAAATAATTGAAAGCTGCGCTTAATGTTATTTCTTTAAGATAGCAGACCTGTTGAAAGATGTGGTCTGCTGGTCCGAGACCACCAAAAATTCAATCAGACCACTAATTTGAAAAATTTAGTGGTCCGCAGGATCAGTATTTTTTTTCCCCCTCTCTCAGCAGACTTGTATAAAACCAAAAACTGTCTGCCCACACAAATATTGGGTCAAAAACTTTCTGCAAATTAATTTACTGTTTAATGAAATAATGTATTATATTATTTTGACGATATGAATTAAAAACAGTAGTTTTAAAATAATTACTATTTAAATTAAAAATTAATGGATATTAACTAAAGAATAATTATTTTGGTTAGAAAAATTATAAAGTTAAAAATCCATAAGAAAGAGAATTCTTATCAATTATTTTGTCAATGCATTTAGAAACAACCCCATCCTTTAATATTGTAACCTCTTCTCACAAAATGCCAGTCACTCTGTTCACAGAAATAATGCGGCATTGCTCCTGAAACAACTGAATCACATTTTATAGGGAGAAGTCCATTCATAGGTATCGTCATTAAAGAGACATGAGTTTTTATCGCTTTTTGACGAAATTCCCGGTTTTTTAGCGATCTTTTCACGAAATTCCCTTTTTTTAGCGATCTTTTCATGAAATTCGCGGTTTTTAGCGATCTTTTCACGAAATTCGTTTTTTTTCTCGATCCTTTGACAAAATTAGTTTTTTTTCCGCGGTTCTTTTACAAAATTTTCAGGTTTTTTTGTAATCCTTTGACAAAATTCGGGTTTTTTTCCGTTATGCTTTTATGAAATTCGTATTTTTCACGGTCCTTTGAAGAAATTCGTGTTTTTTCTGCGATCTTTTGACGAAATTAGTTTTTTTCGTGATCCTTTGAAGAAATTTTTTTCCCGCGATTTTTTAAGAAATTTGTGTTTTTTTCGCGATCCTTTGACAAAATTCGATCTTTTCCGCAATAGTTTTACGAAATTAGTTTTTTCCTGCGCTCCTTTGAAGAAATTTGCGTTTTTTCTGCAATTCTTTGACGAAATTATCTTTTTTCGCGATCCTTTAGGAAATTTCCATTTTTTCCGCGGTCCTTTGACGAAATTCGCATTTTTTCCGCTGTCCTTTGACAAAAGTCGTAATTTTTTTCTGCGAACCATTGACGAAATTCGTTTTTTTTCGGCGACCATTTTTTGAAATTTGCAATATTTTTTAGTGATATTTTTATATACTTGAATTTTCGGGTTGATGGCCGATTTATTAAAATTTTCGGAACCGAATGCCTTAAATTTTCGGAAAATTTGGAACAGAATCACCCCTGGCAAACAATAAATGAATCGTACATAAAATTGGGGAATATTTAAAAAAAAAGTTGCAAGAACAAAAATTTCGTTTCTTTTTTCAAAAAAAAATTTCCGCAAAATTCCGAAATTTGCAGAAAATTTTCCGTGCACGTGTGCGTCTATATTATACGACTCTGTCTCTCAGAGGTAAGGTTAAGTTTTCCTGTCCATGAGAAAACCGCAACCAAACACAAGTCACACAATAATAAATAAAAATTGCATTAAACCTTAGTCAGTTGAAATAAATAATCAGAAATAAAATATCTAATTAATAACTTTATAGTTTTTCTTCATGTATATATTGTTTATTTAATTTTTAGTAAATTATAATTTTACATTTTATTATGCTGAAAATTTTGGATAACTGTAAAGGAGGTTTGGTTTATATTCTAGGAGGGGGGGGGGTGTCACTTAAAGGGTTAAAGGGACTTAACAGAGTTTTACGTAGCGGGCCAGTGATGATGACTGCGGACCAGTAAATTCTCATGCCTACTGTCCTTGGGACCAGTGACTTTTTTTTATCAAAAAGTAACAGAAAAGTTACCAACATCAACTTAATTAGTAATTTTCTTCTCATATGTTAGGAATGGTGTAAATAATTTATTGCACCAACATTTTTTTAAATTAAATAAATAAATAGCTAATTTTGAAGAATAGCATCTGTAATCTATGTTATTTAGTAACAGAGGTTAGATAAGGTAACCTCTCTTACCAAAACAAAATTAAAATTACCAAAATCAATTTAGATATTTTGTTATCCCTGATATCTTAGGAATGATGTTTTAAGTTTACTACACCAAAAGTTTTCTTAATTAAATGAATTTACAGCTAATTTTGAAGATTAACATCTATATCTGGTAACAGATGCTACAGGTAACAGAGGTTGCATTCAGAAAGAAAAAATATTCTGAGAACACATTTTATTTGGCTTACCTATTGGTCTAATTATTTGAAAGTGGTACCAAATGTTAATTGATTTCACTTATAATCATTCTAAAATCACAACATAAAGGTGGTGATAATTGGTAACAAAGGTTGCATCGAGAAAAACACAAATTTGCCCACTATATCTGATTTTCATAACATATTCAAAATAATTATTGTCACTACTTGCTTACTTATAAACATCATTTGTGTTGTATGGTACACTTTTTTGGCATGAATAGAAATAAATTATAAACAGAGGCAGAGGTTACGTAACAGATATTTCAAAACCCTGGGACACCCATATAACAAAACATAGACTTGAAGAACTAATTTATGTGATATTTTTATTATTATAGTATGTTTTATTATTAAAAAAAATGCTTGTACATGAAAATAAAAATGTTTTAGTATTAAACTAGCAAACCCGCCTCCTGTTGCCTGGGTTCCATTATAATAACTTTAAACGAAACTCGAGTTTGTATGATTTTATATCTTTTAAAATTCATTTGGTCGAATCCATATCAATTCAGGCAGGGGGGTTACCTTCATAGTCTCAGAAGTTTTTGAATTGAACATATGTTAAAATTTAAGAAAAAGTAAGATACCTGTATATTTTTGTTTTGTCCAAAAAGAATTCCTGGCCCGAGATACAGGCCGCCAAAAATGACATCCCCGTACCATTTCTCATTCACGATTTTCGATAAAAATTTTAAAGTCTCTATAATCTCTAGAACGGTGTAAGATGTTTTGTTGTGGTTTTTTTTTTATTTTAAAGATAATATTCCTCTGTTTAAAATGATATACCCAATTTTGAAATATGTATTCAACTTTTCTTGTGGCAGCCTTTTGAAAAAAAAAAAAAAAAAAAATCAAAAAACTTTTTTTTTTTTTTTTCAAAAATGCCAATCTTAAAAATTTTGATTTTTTTGCTGTTGAGCGATACTATTGGGAACTACCTTCACTGTAAAGGAGAACTTCCACTTTTGAGTTTGACAAGTTTTAGAAACATTTTAAAAATTCAGAGAATTTTACAGAAACTGTATATATACATTTCCAGTAAAAGTCACTGAATTTTTGCTTATTTGTATCATATTTATAAGGGTAAGCCTACTATATATCCTAAACAAGTTGGAAATTGCAATATCAAATGTGGCAAATGAGGTGCATGCATACTATAACTAGTTTTATAAATATTCAGATCTTGGTGCAATAAGTGTTACTCTTGATCTAAAAGACATGAATACAAAATTTATTATGATTCTATATATTAAATTCAGTAATACGGAAGTAATATGAATCCACCTTAAAAAGGACTTAATCGCCATGGCAACCTAGAATCATTACCTATGATGGTATATCATTGAATCATGTATTATAGTATTTTTAAATGGAATGAAGAAAACTTTTATTAACCCATTAAGGACTAGCGTTACCATATGGTCACAGCATAGCTGTCAACCCTTTTGCTGTTTGAATACCAGTAATTTAGAACAAAAAATTCCACTTTCCTTAATGACACAAACTCTGCTATAAAATAAGATAAATATTGCTTTTCTGAGAAAGTGGTACGGAAGGCAATTTTGTATTTTAAAAGAAAAAATAATTCTGTCTTTATTGGTTTAATACTTTTTAAGTTTTAATTTGATTTTCATAACATTTGAAGCGATACATATTTTCACTACCAAACGGTGCATAGTAAAACAATCTCAGTAACATATATCAATTACACAGCAATACAACCATATTAATGCAAGTTAGAGTTCAGACAGACGGCAGACAAACCAAATCCATAAAGCTTTCAACTGTGTTGGAAAGTGTTAAAAACACATAAATATGTTGGAATTTGACTTTTAGAAATTTATATCAATAGATGGAAGCATACTTGAATACTTACATACAACTCTGTATTTTACATACTCTCTTTATATACATGCCACTATTTAGCTAATATTTAATTACGACTAAAACACGCTTAAAACCAGTGAAATCATGCTTCTAGAGTTTATCATCCATAGTCGGCCATATATCTAATTTTTTGCATGGACCTGTATATCATTTTATCTATATTCTACAAACATATCTTAGTATACTAAACTGAGTTCAGCATAAAAATGCATAACTCATTTAAAAATCACTTTTAAATCACTTTTGTTCATACTCAGTAACTCTTACGATTTCTTTTGTGCACCCCTGTATATGATCTACAGCATTTATACACACAACGTAATATGGAAGAATTTAGTTAAACTTAAAAACTCATATCACAACTAAAAATGCACTTCCAGCAATCATCACTAATATACAGTATTTCATATACAGTAAAGTATTTGAAATCTTGTGTGTGTCCCTGTAAATACTATTCACTTCCTATTACACTGGAAAAATTCTACTATATTTTGATATAGAACATGAATATATGCCATGCCAAAAATAATCTGCAGCGTGCCACAAGTTCGCCGTCCCTGGTCTAGTGTGTTCCCAACAAACCTCTTTACAAACGAACCTGTAACCAGGCTCCTCGCTACCTAAGGCAGCATATACCAAAAGTGCTCCGCCTCGTAGTAATCAAGCCCATAGAATCCAAAAAAAGAATGCACCAATAATGTTAGAAAATATTGGTAACTGATGTCTAAGATACAATTTCGTAATATAGAAAGTAGCTAAATTGTAATCTAAGTTGAATGAGCCAAATCCCGTTGAAATAGGGTCCTTAGAACCCCGGGGAAAGAATGCGCCCTCAAGTGGTGGATGGTGCCCCCTTCCCTTGTAAATTTCATGAATTAATTTTAAACATAAACACAATATTTAATAAACGGGTGAAATCCCTTATCTAAAGTTACCTTTAAAATAATGAGATTTTTAATTTATGGCTTGTAGTGAGTAAACATAAGTTGGTGCTGAAACAGGAGAATAATGTTCGAAAAAGGTGGTAGCTGAGGTATAAAGAAAGACCAAACCCTGGGGGCAAGGGTCTTAACTCGAATGCTAGTTGGGTATAAGAAAGTTTTTTAGTAGTTTTAAAGTAGCTGGAGGACACTAAAACTATGTTAAAGAAAATTGTAATAGAATAGGATAATTTTTAAAGAAGTTGCAACAAATGCTCCAAGAAGGAGATTGGTTTTCAAAATTGGTGGTAGCTGAAGTCTGAGAAATTTTTTTTTCGCAGTAGGACTTTAGAAGTTGTTAGAAAAAAAAGTTAGTGAATCGGACCATTTTTAAGGAAGCTATAATAAAGGCCCAAAAGAGGGACGAATGGCAGTTAAGAGCAGAGCCATAACACGAAAACTTGTTAAGAGGTCTAACTTCTTAGCACTTTAGGCCTTCAATTAATTAAAATTAAGCATAGGGTATGAATTAATCATTGGAATAAAATTTTAAAGAACTGTGCAAAAAATTGGGGGAAATACTTAAAACAGGGTCCTTCCTAGGGTCGCACTAAAAATAACAGAGTGTTGGCCCGGTGAGAGGAGTTCGACTCAACTTTTGCATTGAGAATGCAAGAAAATCAGAGGTTGAAAATGCATGATGCACAAAAAGTCAAAGGGGCCCCGGATCAGGACCCTAGGGTGCCCCAGGATTTTAACTGGAATATAGAAATAGGAGAATAACTAAATGGAGAAAGTGTTCCGAAAATGAAGGCTGGATTAAGTACTTTTTAGTAGTTTTTAAAGTAATCGGAGGATGCTAGAACTATATTAAAGAAAATCGTAAGCAATTCGGATCATTTTTAAAGAAGCTGCACCCAAGGGCCCCCAAGAAGGCGATTAATATTCAAAATTGGCAGTAGCTGAAGTCTGAATTTTTTTTTTTTGTCCATGTTGTAGCTGGAGAACCTAAGAGGTTGTTAGGAAAAAAAGCTAATGAATCGGACAATTTAAAAGGGGTCAGCTGATAGTTGAAAGAAGGGTTCTAACATGAAAATGTGTTAAAATGTTTTAGTACTTAGTGTTTTAGATCTTCAATTAGTCAAAATTAAGTATAGGATATGAATTATTCATTAGAATAATATTTTAAAGAAATGCGTAACAAATTGGTAAATGCTTAAAAAAGGGCCCTAGGGCCACAATAAAAATATAAGGGTGTTGATCTGGGGAGAAGAGTCCAAGACTCAAATTTAAAATTATGCACTAAGAAGGTGAGAAAATTATGGGTTAAAAAAATGCTTGGCACAGAAAAAGTTCAAGGGGCCCTGGATTGGGCCTTACGGAACCTTCAGAAGATCGGATTAAAAGGAAGCGATTTATTAACAATTTAGCATGCGAAAATTTTCAAGGGGCCCTGTATTGGGCCCCAAGGGTGCTAGGATCTTAACTGAAATGTAGAAATGAGGTAGAATCAGAATGGAGAATTTGTCCCAAAATTGAAGAAAATCTGATAGAAAGGAGGTGTGTTATTAACAATTTAGTGCATAAAAACTTAAACGGTCCCCCAGCCCTTAAAAATCTGAGTCTCGGGTGCATCAAGACATGTCTTGAACTATTCTCACCTAAATTTTCAGACTTCTGCGTGCAGTAGTTTTCGCTAGCCGTAACACATGCATGCACACACACACAGAGCGATTTGTCTTTTATTAGTACGAGTTGGAACCCGTCGAAATTCGACGAATTAAAATGTTTAGAATGGAGCTGTTACATCAAATTTATAATAAACCTACAAAAATAATTACAATAAAAAATTCATCTTGCATTGGTTATCTAACTCTTAAAATACATAATGTTTTTAACCTAAAATTACCAAAATATTATTTCCAAAAGCTTCAACTGCTTAAATTATTGAAAAATTAAACTTTATTAGAATACGTAATCAAGATCAGTAATTATGTTGAAGTTATCGATTGAGGCTCCTACGTTTGTTTTTACGGGATGAAAAATCAGTAAAAAGGATTTCGCTTTGTCACATCATAAAAATTTTCCCAATAAAATCTAAACTGTACGTTATTTTCACATTCTCAAAATTTACATACGCTCCACTCAAATTCCCAATTTAAAAGTATTTTAATGCGCAATACGTTATTAATGAATGTATTTCCAAACTTAAAGTCACGTTTGTCCGATACAACTTTTCATGTGAACATTCGCATAAAATTTAAATTCTAATCTCAGTACTCACGAAAATTTACCACTCAGAAATTTGCCTTTAGTTGCCATAGTATTGGTCAAATATTTAGTTTTATCAAAGAAAATGATCGTCTTGCTTTAAATATGACATCATTTTTACTCATTGAATCATTTTGCCTAGCGTCTCAAACTCAGTATCAGCGTAATATAAAAATATTGAAATATCTTCTTCAATCTTTTGATTTAAGAAGAAGAATGCGTGTTTTTTTTTTTTTTTTTTTAATGGCTGACGTCATTTTCTGTTCAAAAATTAGAAAAAAGTTACATTTATTTGTAATGTGAAAATGGCATCAATAAGGATATAATCAATAAAAATAAATAAAGGATGACTATTTCCCCTTTACTTTTAATAGAAATGGAGTACTTCAGTTGCCAGAATTACAAAATTGGTGCTATAAACTATTAAAAAAATTAATATCTCAAAAGTAAACTGAGATAGAGCTTTCAAACAAATTGCATTTAAAAGTACATTTTTTTCCCTATACGGCGGTGTATAAATTGAAACTGTGCGATGTTTAGAAGTTTAAAAATTTGCAGTAGCGAAAATTGCAAAACCGAAATTTCATTTCAAATTTGAAAGTGTTGCCATTCGCAAAATGACGTATGCGTTACGCACAGATATGTTTGTCCTTTATAATATAGATAGTATAAACAATATCTTTCACGAAAACTTCACCTTGGGAAAGAGCCCTAAAAGTAGGTGATGAATTTTTAAATATTATATTTTGCTTAGTGAATAAAGTCTTAAACATACTTAATGTATTTTTTTTTTAATGAGCAAATAAGATATATTAAAAGTGGTAATAACAGTGAGTAAAAACATTAAATACTTTTCAAGTAAAAATTTCTTCATTTTCCGGGCATGAAATCCGCATGTAAAATTAAAACGACCCATACCACAGAAACAGCTGTTGGTTGAAGCAGCTTTTCTTTCAGTCTTTTGTGATCTTACCAGATTTTAGTGCATAACTTTAATTTGATCATTAATTTGTGTAGAATGATATTACTATTTAAAAAGTACATATGTGTATTAAACATGCATTTTTCATTGTTTTTAGAACCAGATCCACCTATTGATAAAGTCATTCAAGCTGGTATTGTTCCAAAGTTTGTTGAATTTTTGCAGAGAGATGATAACTCAACTCTTCAGGTAATTTCAGCTTTTGTTTTTCTGATAGGAAAGCACAGTTTGTGTGCTCATGCGTTCATTTTTCACCCCTTTCTTATTTAAACATTTTTAAAGCTCAAGTGCAAAGTTTTATTTGTTTTTTGCGAAAAGATAATTCAACTCTTCAAGTAATTTCCACCCAAAATATATTTTGCAGACAGTAAGTGGATTTAAACTTAAATTTAAAGGCAACGTTAAAAACGCCAGAAAATAGTTTCGGTAGCATTTAGCGTACCGTCCTCAGTGCAAAGAATAACGGAAACTTGCTCATTTATATAGAGGAGAAGCGGATTCAACTGAGAACTTCATTAACCAATGGGGAAACAGGAAAACACAGGTAGTATAGGTAATGCCACCAAAAAAGTGAAAAAAAAAACCTGGTAGTAATTAAGCAAAGGAGGATTTTATGAAATATTTCCCGCAATCTGATAAAGGGGGAATAGCGAATTCACTATTAACAATATTGTCATAATTTTTGTAGATATGAAATGCTTCAAGAAAGTTAAGTTCATGTATAGAAGTGGGTTTAGAGATGATTTTGGCTGACTTAAAATCAAGAGTGGTTCATCTCCCAGCAATGTTTGGCAATTGAAGATTTATTGGTTTCCTGTTTTTGAATATATTGTTGGTGTTCCTTAATACAAAATTTTAAACCCTGTTTGGTCTGTCCAATATAGGAAAGACTGCACTGGCAATTAATACTATTATATACCTCAATAGGGTCTTTGAGTTTGAATAGAGTAAGTTTATTCGTAGGGGTAAAAATTATTTTGAAGTCATGCTGTCTAAGAATTTTGGCAATAGGAAAGGATTTAGGAAAAAAGAAAAAGTTCTATATTTTTCGAACAAATGAACCACATTTAACCGAAAACTGTACAGCTAATTCTGGGTATCTCAACGTATTTACCAAACATCAAGCTAATTGGATGCCTTTTGTGATAATTATTGTGGGATATACAAACAAACACCAAAAATTTTTTTATCTGTACAGTAAGCCTTCACTTGGCATTTTGGCAATTATAGAAATTAGTTTATATTGGTTTGAACATGTTTATTTAATTTTACAAGTAAAATTGCCTTTTCAGTTTTATTAAAAATGCCTTAAGAGCAATTTTCTTAACAGCATTTCCAAAAAATTAAATTTTCTTTCAAAAATTTATGTACATTCATTTGTTATTTTTCATAGTTTGAAGCAGCCTGGGTTCTGACAAATATTGCTTCTGGAACATCTCTTCAAACAAAAATTGTTATTGAAGCAGAAGCTGTGCCAATCTTTATTAGACTCTTAGATTCTGAATATGAAGATGTTCAAGAACAGGTAATTTTTCAAAATCCTTAATATTAATTTGTATTTGCAGATTTGTGTGTAATATATGTGGTTGTTGGAATGTGCCATGTACAATTTTAGTAGATTTTCCTCAAGATATTTTTTTAAATTTTAAATTTCCTGGTCTAATAATAGCTAAATTATAAAGTAAAAACATATTAAAAATTGTAGAATAGTGCAATCTTCAGAAAGTTCTTTAGTACTTGTCTGAAAAAAAAGTCACCGAATAATGGGATTTAACGCCAATAAATACAAAAGCCTGATGTCATGTTTAATTAAAAATGCAGCTATAGCACATGATGTATATATTCCATATTATTTATTTTGTGGATATGCCAGTTTTACTAATCTAATGTAGGATGTAAGTTAACTGCTGTTTCTCATTGTGAAAAAGAAATCTTAGAATCTTCCATCTATAAAACTTGATGCAATAAGCTATTTTCAAGGTAATGGAATTCTGCCAAAAAAAAAAAAAGTGTGTATTAATGGGCATCATTTGAGACTTATTTGTAAATGGACAAACGGTGGTTATGTAGTGTTAAAGACTGTAATAAGAGAATATCTGTTAAAAAAGAGACGTGGTTAGATGGTTCCAAACTCTTTTGTAACTACACTGCATTAAAGTTTATTTATGGCTGTTCAGCTGAATTAACATCCATAAAAAACAAACATTGGATTTAAGCAAGAGTATAGTGATTGATTAGTATAGTTATCTCTAAGAAGTTTGTATGTCTCCTTCTAGAAAGGTATGTAGGAAAAATCAGAAGATCTAGTGTAGAAATTGGCTAGTCTTTTTAGAAAGCAAAAAAAAAAAAATTAATATAGTATTTTTTAAATTTTGCACAGGATACCTTTCCAACAATCTTCAGTAATCTGGATTCGTGTATGAGGCATTCAGCTACGGTTATTCACTAAAAATCTTGAGAGTGTAACAGATGTTGCATAATAACTATACAGTTTTGACATTAAATCTTATTGTTTTATTTCTGAGTATTAATCTTAGGCAAGATGCATGTTTCTATTTATTGTAAACAATATTTAAAAGAATTCTGTGTTTAATTTATAAAACTGAAACATTTTATTAAAATTATGACAAAGACACTATTTACATTGATTTTCATTCTGCTGTTTCATTAAATTTGTATAAATGAATCAAAATGTTGGAATTTTTCTTGGTATAACATTTGAAATAAAAGTGGGGGGAAAAAAGTGTTTATTTCATAAAAATATTGTATTCAAGAAAATGTGTAATTGTTTTTTTAATAATGGAACTATTTTATTGCAGTTTAGGTCAAAATAAAATAATTTTCATTGGGTTTTTTATCCTGTTTCTAGATTTAAATCCATTAGATTAAAATTCTGTACCTAATTCCACAAAAGACGGTTTAAAATTTCTGGCGTCAAGCTTTAATTGAATGAAAGTTTCATCCAAATCTATGCTGTTTTTTTTTTGTGTGTGATGCCGGGCAAACAGAATTACAGTTTTATATCATATCATGGTTTCCTTCTCTCCTTGTTTTAGAGATTTCAGTAAACCTGTTTCATATTTTTTTTCCTTCTTAATACAATTTTTTTTCTCCAATTAAATTATTTAGAAGGAAATTCATTTTCAAAATTCCTAAAAGAGAATCTGAAGCAATGGGAAAGATCCTGTTTAAAAATTATGGTAGTTGATATTGCATCATCATTTTCACTTTAACAACCCTTCGTGACAAGTGTCCGATATACTTCTTTTAATTTTTGGGCTCCACTGTGGCTGAGAATTTTTTTTTACTTATTTGTTGAAAGTCTGTTCTTATATTAGGCAAAAATTATTGTTTGGAAATGGTGGTATATTTCTGGCTCTTACATCCATGTAAGTTATGCACACATGGTTTACCTGTTTGTTGTAAAGAGATATAATAATCAAAATTATATTATCATAAGCATAACTTTAAAGTAGTTCCATTTTGGAAGGATGATTGTCTGTATGTATTGTAAATTGTTTTAATTATGCTTTTGGTGAAAACTTTCTTTAAATGCATTTTTAGGCTGTATGGGCTTTAGGAAATATTGCCGGTGATAGTCCAGAATGTAGAGACTATGTGCTTGATCAAGGAATATTAATACCTTTATTGCAGTGAGTATTTAAAAAAAATAATTTGTACTCATAGATTTTTTTTTTCTTTTACTATGTAAATTTGTACTTTCATTTTTACATTTAAAGAAAAGGGCGAATTTTCCATAATCAAATTCGGTACCCATGCTAAATTAATGTATTGTAATGGAAATTTTTGGGGAAAAACATGAAATTAGACATGATTTTCTAGATAAACATTGAATGTTTATGAAAGAGAGTTAATAATTTAAACATTTGCCTGTTTGCTAATAAGAAAATATATTTAATATTAGTAAAAGTAATGTGTCAAATAAAGATTCAATTTTAAATTTCTTCAAATATAAAAGGGTTAAAACTCAGAATTATATTCTTTGTCAACATATTCTATATTTAACATAGATGTTTTATCTCTTTAAATACATTAAACTCATACTGCTCATAATTTTAAAAAGGGAGAAAATGGTGTTTTATTTTACATTGCTCTAAGTATAGTAAAAGTAAAAATTCGCTGTAGTTTCTTTTGTGATCTCAAACACGCTTAGGTCTACTTCTCTAAAATGCCACTTATATAGTCTGTAGGATAAAAATCTGCTAATGTTACTCCATTGATGTTTATATTAAAGCTGCTAGTCACTCAGCAATCGAATTCTTCCCACTAATGTTAAGTCTATGGGCATTTAATGCCTTCGTAAAATTAAAATATCTCCTCAGAAAATTAATATTTTTAATTCCTTTTTTCTGTGTACTCTTCTTAAAGGATGTCTCTTTTATATAAAAACATGGAAACATTTAAAATGCTTCATTTAAAACACATTACTACATAGGTGTGATAAAATATATACAAATGTTTTTTTAAATTAAAAACACTAGATGTTAAAATGATAAAAAGCTATTCCGAGCGCTTTCGGCTAACCAGAAACTCACTTCAGGAAGCCCGCAGGTGGTCGTATCCATTAAACTGTGAGTTTCCGGTCAATCTGTAGCAGTGAACATCGAGCGTCGAGTGTTTTTATCAGTCAATTCTCTTCCCCTTGACAAAGGCTTAAGGTTAGCCGAAAGTGCTCGGAGTAGCTTTTTATCATTTTAACATCTAGTGTTTTTAATTTTAAAAAACATTTGTATATATTCTATCACACCTATGTAGTAATGTGTTTTAAATGAGCATTTTAAATGTTTCCATGTTTTTATATAATAAACAAAGGTGAATCTGGCGTTCAAGATTGGGCTATTTTATTAAGTCAATTTATTGATGTCTCTTTTTTTTTTTTTTTTTTTTTTTTTACTTCTCAAAATATTTCTAAAATGTATACTTAATTTTACATGTGTTAAAATCTTACTCACAGTTCGTCTGCTTTTAACATGTAAAATATTTTAAGCCTATATTTTAAAAATATTTTGAGATCTGGAGAAAAAAATTAACACCTTTTAAGAAGAGTACATACCAAAAAAAAAAAAAAAAAAAAACAGTTAAAAATATTAATTTTCTGGGGAGATATTTTAAATATACAAAAGCATTCTATGCCCATAGACTTTGCATTGGCGAAGAAAATTTGGAAATTGATTGACTTAGCAGCCTTAAGAAGATTTTCTCGATTCATCAGAAAATCCACTCTCCACTGGCGAGTAGATTGCTATAATTTGCCGTCCCTCTTAATATTACTAGTGAGAGGACTGATCTTGGCGCTGTTTTTTTTATATATTTAGTGCTTATCTTTGTTTTAAATCATCTGTTGCATTTGCTATAATCTATTTCTTTCTGCCCCTCCCCCCCCTTTTTTTTTTCTCACTTCACATAGTATTTTATGAAGTGTGTTCGGAAAGTTGAATAGCATTAGTCTAGATTTTTTAAATTTAAACTTATTGTTGATAAAGCTCCTTCAATTGAGCTCCTTCAGTGATAATTCTGCTGCATCTTGATTTGAAGAAGTTTCTTGAATCTAATCTGGAATGGCCTTATTAGGTATATATCTGTTTGGCAATAATCTAATTATGACAAGATGAGTTATTGATTCATTTGAACCTATGTATTGGCACCACACTGAAGTTTAGTTTTCAATTTATCTGAAAAAATACTGAAATAAACGGATTATGTTTAAACCATTTTCACCCTGTTTCTAGTAATATTCAGTGAGCCATCAGAACATGCAATGGATTTACTGCTCTTTATGTGCAATAATCATGTTTGAACTTGCCTAAACTTATAAAATGTCATTGTGTACAAGTACAAACATAATTTATAATTAGTGAAGCTTTATAGAATGTTCTAATGGGTATAACCTAAGCAGGACGTCGTCTGATCCTCAGTGTCATCCCTCCTAGTCCTATTGTGTCTATTGCTTTCTTAGATTTCTCAGTGAGTTCTTGTTGCTGTTTCTTGTTAGAAACCAGCGTTCTTGACGAAATTGCTAACAATATAAAGTTTAATACTTTGTTTTTGCTCTGTTTTGTTGGTTTTTTATAGTTATTATTATTTTTTTTTTTTCAAATCTGATTTAATTGTGAAAATGTAAGAAGGAAATTGGGATATTAACTGTAAGCGAAATTTTGAGGTTGAAGTAAAATTCGGGGCCTGGATATGATTACTTTTAAATGCAATTATCAAAATGCGCAAACTTTATCTTATCTTAAAGTAAAAGAAATTGAAAGCATTTTTTGTTTCTTTTTTCCATGCAAAACTATTAATATTATTAACACCTTAATTGTCGCACATATTTGGGAACAATAGTTAAAAAAACATTTTTTTTAAATTTTTTTATTCTTACAATTGCTACAGATTGTTAAAATTAAGCATTCTGATCTTAACCCCCTGAAGAGCGGGAGGACATATATATCCCACTTAATTTTAATTCCCAAACGCCAGAGTGACACCAGAATTTTAGTATAAAATTTTGCTTTTATCAGGTAATCAAAAAAGTTCTGTCGTTTTTAGGTGAAAGAAAACAAAACAGCAAAATTGTATAGGAAATAATACAATTTATTCATCAAAATAACTACTCACATATGCAACCTATATATACCTTTTCCCAACAGGAAACAACCTTATAAAATCCATTTTTATAAAAGTCAAGATCTTTAGAATTGAAAAAGTTCTGTAACTCCATTGTCATAGCCTCTCGACTGCTGAACTGTCGATATCACCGATAATTATCGAGGCTTAAAAATAGGTGATAGTCAGAAGGGCTAGTGTCAGAGTAATAAGAAGAGAGCAAAAGTGGTTCCTATCCAACGGTCTGAATTGTATCAGAGGTCACACACGCAACATGCGACCTAGCATTATCCTGTGGGAAAAGAATGCCTTTACGGTTCACCAAAGTTGGCTGTTTGTTTTTAAAAATGATTGATGAACTGGACAGATTTGCTCACTATAGACATTTGCAGTAATCGTCTAACCAGATGGTAACAATTCATAGTGAACAATGCCATTTGCTGTCTATCATATGCACAATAACACCTTCTGTTGATGGATCTTGGATTTGGTAGTCTGTGGTGCAGCATCAGTGGCTGACAATCAATGATGTGATCTTTTGGTATTGCTGTACAACAGCCACTTCTCATCACAGTTTAATACACAGTTAAAAAATGGTTCCGTTTGATGGTGATGCAGCAACCCTAAACAAATGTTCAAGTACTTGAGCTTCTGGGCAGGTGTCAATTGATGAGGCATCCATTTGCTTAGCTTGTACACTTTCCCCAGACGATGCAAATGTAAACGGGTAGTTTCATCATTGACGGCAAATTTTTCTGCTAACATCTGCCATGCTTGAGCAGAATCTTCGACTGCAGCCTGTAATTCCTCATCATTAATGCTATATGGCCGCCCTGCTCGTTGGGCATCTTTCAGTGACTCATCGCCAGCAGTAAATTTCCTAAACCACCTTTGGGTGGTGCAAGTGCTGACACAACCTTCTCCGAAAGCTTGGCATATTTTTTGAGCCGTGTGCACAAAATTTGTTCCAAGTTTAAACTCATACAACATACAAGCACAAATTATACAGTTTGGAGAGTACTCCTGTTCATGTCTATTTTTCTACTGTTACGAGATAACCTTTCCAATTCTCATGTAACATTCTTTAACATTTGTCATTTAATAAAAATGACAGAACTTTTTTGGTTACTTGATATAATCAGGGGTGATTGTGTTCCAGGTTTTTTGGTCAATCCTTTCGAGTTTACGAGATCGTTACGTTTAGTGGAAAATTCGGACATTAAAAGATATCGCGAATTTCGACAAATGGTCGCCGGAAAAAAATCAATTCCTCAATGTTCACTGAAAAAAAATAGACAATTTTTTCAAAGAATTGAGGGGAAAAAAATCTCGAAATAAATACACATTTCGCCTAAGGATCGCGAAAAAAGCGCGAATTTCGCAAATGATCGCGGTAAAACTAAGATTTTCGTCAAAACATCGCGTTAAAAACACGATTTTCGTCAAATGATCGTGGGAAAAACGGATATATCGTCAAAGGAACGCGGAAAAATGGATATTGTCAAAGGATCGCTGGAAAAACGCTAATTTCGTTAAAAGATCGCGTAAAAAAACATGAATTTCTTTAATGAATCGCGGAAAAAACACTAATTTCGTCAAAAGACCGCAGAAAAAAACACATAATTAGAATCGGGAAGGATTTTCCCCATCCCGGAATCGCAGGGATAATGCGATTTTCGTCAAAAGTTTGCGGGGGGAAAACGCGATTTTCGTCAAAGGATCGCGGGGAAAATGCAAACTTCGTTAAAGGATCGCGGAAAAAAATGAATTTCTTTAAAGAATCGCGGAAAAAAACTGCAAATTTCACCAAACGATCGAGGAAAAAACGCGAATTTTGTCAAAGAATCTCGAAATAAAACAAATTTCGTCTAATGATCTCTAAATAAAACAAATTTCTTCTAATTATCGCGAAATAAAACAAATTTCTTCTAATTATCGCGAAATAAACACAAATTTCGTAAATGATACATTTTTTTTTTTTTTTTACTCAGAATCACCTATGGTATTGTGTTATCCATACCAATCTCAGTACAAAAATGTCCAGAATTGCATATCTATATCTGTAATGTGTAATACCCAAGAAGAAAGCAGGAAAAAGAAATTTACTTTGTGTAAGAGTAAAGCTAAAAAAAAAATTTCATTTATTTTATTTTTTTCTAATACTTAGCCACTTAGAAGTAAAATTGGATTGGTTTTGATTTTTTTTTACTGTTTTCAAATAATTAGGTATGATTTATTCTATTTTAAATCTACTGAGAGATACCACTCTTAACACATAATTTGTACTTGTTTCATGAGTACTTAAAATAAATTCATTTACTGAGTATAGATTCGAACTTTGCATATTTAGCAAGATAAATTGCACTCTCCATTTGATGAAGTCATTTAGCTTTCAGTGAAACTAACATAAGTTTACCAAATTATGTTTTTCTACAATTGTATATTTCAAACAATAGCAGAAATATGTCATTTGATTTTCATGCTGTTGCAGCATCAGTTGTTATGTAAATTGATATTGGTATATTTTCAGGGTTCGCACAGACTCCTTGGAAACTCCTTAGAAATGAAAACATTCCCAAGTAGTACTTAGAACTACTTAGATAAGCAAATTACTACTTAGAAACTCCTTATATTCTATTGCGGCTTTGGACGCAAGCGATATTGCTGTCGAGGGAAAAAAAAATCACGATTGAAAAATTCACGGTAAATCCTTTATGCACGTCATTCATCTGAAGAGGGTAATCTTAATAGCAGGGCTCCCACTAGGTACGTTTTTCAATTATTAGGTCCGTAAAGTCCGTTTTTTGACACTGTTAGCCGATCATTATCATAGCTGCCAACTCTTCCGATTTTTTCAGAATTCTTCCGAAAAATCGGCATGTTTTCCGATTTTACGCGCGTAATGCGTTTTCTTCCGCTTTTCGTCATTTTCTTCCGATTTTCGGCCTTTTCTTACGCTTTTTACGCGAGTTTCGTCAAAGGATCGCGGGAAAACCCGAAATTTCGCCGAAGGTTCGCGACAAAGACGCAAATTTTGTCGGAAGATCGCGTAAAAAAACGAGAATTCCTTCAAAAGAGCGCGTAAAAACACGAATTCAGTGAAAAGTTCGCGAAAAAATGCAAATTTCGTCAAAAGATCCGGTAAAAAAAGCGCCGTCAAAAGATCGCGTAAAAACACTTTTTCCGTGAAAAGATCGCGTGAAAACGCGAATTCCGTTAAAGGATCGCGGGAAAAACTCAAATTTCACCGATGGATCGCGGAAAAAACCCAAATTTCGCCGAACGATCGAGGGAAAGACGCGAATTTCGTCAAAAGAGTGCGTAAACAACGCGTAGGGGTGATTTTGGTCCGAATTTTCCGAAAATTTAAGGCATTCATTTCCGAAAATTTAAAAAAATCGGCCACCAATTCGAAAATACGGATATAAAACATATCGCGAATTTCGACATCTTTGCCAAAAACAAATAAATTTTGTCAATCGTTTGCAGAAAAATCGCCAATTTCGTCAAAGGATCGCGTGGAAAATGCTAATTTCTTCAAAAGATCGTGAAAAAACGGCAAATTTCTTCAAAAGATCGTGAAAAAACGGCAAATTTCGTCAAAAGATCGTGAAAAAACGGCAAATTTCGCCAAAAAATCGCGAAAAAACAGAAATTACGTCAAAAAATAAGAAAAAAACACAAATATCGTCAAAAGATCGCGAAAAAAACACAAATATCGTCAAAAGATCGCGAAAAAAACACAAATTTCGTCAAAAGATCGCGAAAAAAATACAAATTTCGGCTAAAGATCGCGAATTTCGTCAAAGGGCCACGGAAAAAAACGCATAACTAGTGTCGGAAGTGGGTTCCCCCCCCCCCCCCCCCCCCCCCTGCTGTAACTTTTCAGAAAATTTGCTGTGAATTTCAGATATTTTTTTTCTGAGAATCACCCTAAAAAAAAAAAAAAAAAAAAAAAGAAAGAAAATTGTAGGAGTCAGAAGTTTTAAGTGTCTTTTAATGTGAAAGGTAGTATATCTATAAATATTCCAAAAGAAAAAAAAAGTAATTTTTAATATATTCAAGTTATTCTTTTTTGTCATAATATATATTGTGTAATTGCAAATTAGTGAATATTTTACTCGAGTTTCTCTTTGAAATTTGTTTATTTATAAGGATTCAGTTGTTTTTTAAGCCTTACTGAAAGTGCTATAAAACTTAAAAAATCTTCTGATTTCTTCTGATTTCTTGCCAAAATCTTCTGATTTCTTCTGATTTTTTGTCCAAAATCTTCTGAGTTTTACCGAAATTTAGTTGGCAAGTATGCATTATTTAAAATTTTATCGATGTTTGGCATTTAGCCAAGAATCTCTGAAAAATCGCGTTTTTCGCAAATATGTTCCAAAAAAATACCGTCAAATTTCGTCATTCGATCGCGGGAAAAATTCGTAAATTTTGTCAAAGGATCGTGAAAAAACGTGAATTTCTCCTACAGATCGTGTGAAAACTCTGATTTCTTAAAAAGACACGAATTTCTTAAAAGACAGCGAAAAAAACGCGAATTTACTCAAAGGATCTCGAATAAATGCTAATTTCGTTAAAGAACGAGAAAAAAAAGCAGATTTCCTCTAAAGATCGCATAAAACGCGAATTTCCTCAAAAAATCGCGAAAAATGCGAATTTCCCCAAAAGATCGCGAAAAACACGCGAATTTCCTCAAAGGATCGCGAAAAACACGCGAATTTCCTCAAAGGATCGCGAAAAACACGCAAATTTCGTCAAAGCATCTCGAAAAACACGCAAATTTCGTCAAAAGATCTGAAAAACACGCGGTTTCCATCAAAAGTGATGTCATTAAATTAATGACAAGGATTAAATTAAATTAGATTAGCAGAGTTTAATTAAAAGCACGATGAAAGCTAACGCTAATAGTCCCGATAAAGTGTTAAATAGTTTATGAAAAAGAAAAGAAACATATGGTGGCGAAATAAAAACAAAGTAAGTTTAAAAACAAACTAACGTTTATTAACTAAAATATAAAAAAATAAGTTTAAATATAGTTCAAACAATAAATCAAATCTTTAAATTCAATAAATACATTTAAGCTGTCAAATTAAATATCCAGAAAACCATTTGACAATAAAAGAAAACTGAACTCATAACAATAAAGAAATGAAAAGATCACAGAATGACCGGTCCTCCTCAAAGTTCCATGTTGTTCACAAACATCTAATACGCCGATGAATATTAAACTGAAATACAGTGCATCACATGCCGAAACAACTCCGGGAAAAATACTTCTTTATAGATGAAGATGCTTTGTAAATAGCCATTAGATGAAACGTCAAAATGTAGATGCCGATAACAAATAGCGAGTAAAACTTCTCTATACTTCAACATAACAATAGCCATCTTGACTCACATCAGTGTATCTATTTAAACACGATGTATGCAGAGTCCATCCTTAAATAGCAGAGACGAAGTCATAAACTATCGAACTCATAACAATCATCTTATAAAATGGCCGACGAACGATGAAGTAAAAAGTAAGTAAAAACATCAACTTATTAAAAGCACACAGCAACTCAAGAAGACATCTCCAGCCATAATAGCACTATTAAAATGTCGTGGAAAACCAACACTGTTAGTAAAAGGACGAGACGAAACACGTAGACAAACACAGGAAAGAAAGCAACGAGTGCAGGCAGACAGGCAGGTGAGCAGGGTGAAGAAGGAGAAAAAGTATTTCAATTTATATCAGCCAGGCGTTCGAATAACGCCTCATTACGCAATGCAAGGAGCAGCTGCAGACAGTTCCAGAATGAGATCATCATGACGAAGGAACGCAGAGCCGATGTGTCGTAAACTCAAACGAGCGACGCCATCTGGCGGCGATCGAGAAACTAATCTATGATCACCATTCAAACGAAATGCGTGCTCATGTTTGCACGGAAGCAGACAATTGAAAAACGTGAATATGAACGGCAAAGAAAGATAAACATCGTAAAAAGGAATTAAAGATAGAATAACAGGAATGAATAAAAAGGTAAGTGAAATGACTTTATATATAGTTAATAAAAGAAATATTTTAATAAAAGAAATATTAATAAAAGGAAATATATTTTAATAAAGGAGATATATTTTAATAAAGGAAATACTTTAAGTGCTAAATAAATATAAAGGAAATATGCAGTGTTAAATATAGAGGGATGCAGAGGAGACATATCTGGACAGTGTCAAGACAGGAAATAAAGTATTTACTCTTATCAAAAAGATCGCGAAAAAAGCGAATTTTGCCAGAAAGTCACGAAAAACGGAAATTCTCCCTGTAAATCGCGAGAAAAAAAACGCGAATTTCATAAGATCGCGAAAAAAATGCGAATTTGTCAAAATTTCACCTTTAAAGAAAGAGATTACCGCTGTTCTAAAAAAATAAATTCAAAACTTGTTATATTTTTTCTTGTATAGCATTTAGCATTCTTTTTTGTCTTCTAAAATTTTCTTTAAGATGTATCATGCATGTGATATACATAATAAGTGTTTAGGGTTTGACTAATCTCTATTTATATGACCTAGGGGTGATTTTAGTCAGAATTTTCCGAAAATGTAAGGCATTCATTTCCGAAAATTTTTTAAAAATCTGTCACCAATCCGAAAATTCGGACATAGTCGCCGAAAAAAATAAATTTTGTCAATCGTTTGCAAAAAAATAGCCAATTTCGTCAAAGGATCGCGGGGTGAACGCCAATTTCGTCAAAGGACCGCAAAAAAAATGCAAATTTCGTCAAATAAGCGCGAAAACCCCCCCAAATTTCATCAAAATATCGCGAAAACCCCCGCAAATTTCGTCAAAAGATCGCGAAAAAAACCCCACAAATTTTGTTGAAAGATCGCGAAAAAACAGCAAATTTCATCAAAAGATCGCGAAAAATCGACAAATTTCGTCAAAAGATCGCAAAAACCCACAAATTTCGTCAAAATATCGCGAGAAAACCCACAGATTTCGTCAAAAGATCGCGAAAAAACCCACAAATTTCATCGAAAGATTGCGAAAACCCACAAATTTCGTTGAAAGATCGCGAAAAAAATCACAAATTTCGTCAAAAGAGCGTGTATAAACCCACAAATTTCGTCAAAAGATCGCGAAAAAACGCGAATTTCGTCAAAGAGCCAAGAAGAAAACGCATAGCTAGTGTCGGGAGTAGATTTCATCCCCCCACCCCCCCTCCCTCTCTCTCTGGTGTAACTTTTCAGCCCAGTAGCAGAAAGTTATGGTTGTGTCTGCGACAGCAATTTAGTGGGATGAAAATTGTCTGCGGGAGTAGCATATTCAGGGTTCGCACAGACTCCTTAGACACCTTGGAAACTCCTTAGAAATGAAAAAATTCCCAAGTAGTACTTAGAACTACTTAGATAAGCAAACCACTACTTAGAAACTCCTTATATTCTATTGCGGCTTCGGACGCAAGCGATATTGCTGCCGAGGGGGGAAAAAATCGTGATTGAAAAACACACGGTAAATCCTTTATGCACGTCATTGATCTGAAGCACAACATCGATTGTGCAGGGTAATCTTAATAGGTCCGTTTTTCAATTAGGTCCGTAAAGTCCGTTTTTCGACACTGTTAGCCGACCTTTATTTTAAATGTTATCGATATTTGGCATTTAGCCAAGAATCTCGGAAAAATCACGTTTTTCGCAAATATCTTAAAAAAAATAAAAATACCGTCAAATTTCGTCAATCGATCGCGGAAAAAATTCGTAATTTTGTCAAAGGATCGTGAAAAAATGAGAATATCTCCAACAGATCGCGGGAAAACTCGGAATTCTTAAAAAGACAGCGATAAAACGCGAATTTACTCAAAGGATCACGAAAAAACGCGAATTTCGTTTAAGATCGAGAAAAAAAGCAGAAAGATTCCTCAAAAGATCGCATAAAACGCGAATTTCTTCAAAAGATCGCGAAAAGCACACGAGTTTCCTCAAAGGATCGCGAAAAACACACAGTTTTCACCAAAAGATCGCGAAAAAAACGTTAGTTTCGTCAAACGATCGAAATAAAACACGAATTCCATTAGAAGATCTCGAAAAAAAACGCGAATTTTCCCAGAGGATCGCGAAAAACACGTGAAATTCCTCAAAAGATCGCGAAAAACACGTGAATTCCCTCAAAAGATCGCGAAAAACGTGAATTTTATCAAAGGATGGCGAAAAACACGCGGTTTCCATCAAAAGATCGCGAAAAAAAAGTCAGATTCATTAAACAATTGAAATAAAACGCGAATTCCATTAAGAGATCGCGAAAAAAGCGAATTTTCCCAGAAGATCGCGAAAGAAACGCGAATTTCATCATAAGATCGCAAAAAAAAATGCGAATTCGTCAAAATTTCACCTTCAAAGAAAGCGATTACCGTTGTTCTAAAAGAATAAATTCAAAACTTGTTATATTTTTTCTTGTATGTTGCATTTAACATTTTTTTTTTTTTCTTGGCCTTTTAAAATTTTCTTTAAGATGTATCAAGTATGCGATATACATAAGTTTTTGGGGTTTGACTAATCTCTATTTATATCACCTAGGGGTGATTTTAGTCCGATTTTTCCGAAAATGTAAGGCATTCATTTTCGAAAATTTTTAAAAAATCGGTCACCAATCCGAAAATTTGGACATATGGTCGCCGAAAAAAATAAATTTTGTCAATCGTTGGCAGAAAAATTGCCAATTTCATCAAAGGATCGCGGGGAAAACGCAAATTTCATGAAAAGATCATGAAAAAACTCACAAATTTCGTCAAAAGATCGCGAAAAAACCTACAAATTTTGTCGAAAGATCGCGAAAAGCAAAAAATTTCGTCAAAAGATCGCGAAAAATCGACAAATTTCGTCAAAAGATCGCAAAAACCCACAAATTTCGTCAAAAGATCGCGAAAAAAAACCCACAAATTTCGTCAAAAGATCGCGAATTTTGTCAAAGAGCCGCGGAGAAAACGCATAGCTAGTGTCAGGAGTGGATTTCCCTCTCCCCCCTCTGGTGTAACTTTTCAGAAGATTTGGTGTGAATTTCAGATTTTTTTTTTTTTTTTTTTTTTTTTTTTTTTTTTAAACTCAGAATCACCCCTGTAACATGACCATTGGTCACTGCATAAAAAAGTAGATTGTCAATTTTGTATTTAAACTTATGAAATCAATAAGCAATATATTGTGAATACTGTGCTATTTCAGCACTAGCAATTAGATTCTAATAGAGTAAAATTTGTTTTTGAAATGTTTTTCTCGCCAAATTGGGAATTAAAAATTGGAGTGTGCATACCACATAACGATGCAGCATATAAAAATATCGATAACAAAAAAAAAAAAAAAAAAATGACAAATCCTTAAAATTTTTTGGACTCCTTGGATTTTTTCTTCCCAACTCTGTATGAACCCTGATATTACATTTTCTTAGGTACAAACCACTACCGGCACTAATTATGAGTTTTTCTTCAAGATTTTTTGACGAAATTTGCCGTTTTTCTCGATCTTTTGTGGAAAATTGCCGGTTTTCTCGATCTTTTGTGGAAAATTGCCGGTTTTCTCGATCTTTTGACGAAATTTGCCGTTTTTTCGCGATCTTATGAGGAAATTTCTAATTTTTTTCTCTATCTTTTGATGAAATTTGCCGCTTTTTCACGATCGTTTGGCAAAAATGAGCTTTTTTCGCAATCCTTTACGAAATTTGCGTTTTTTCCTCGATTCTTTGACGAACTTCGTGTTTTTTCCCCAATTCTGTGACAGAAATTTGCGTTTTTTCGGCACCTCTGGGACGAAATTCATCTTTTTCCCGGGATCTTTTGACGAAATTCGCGTTATTACAGCAATCCTTTGGCAGAAAATTTGCGTTTTTCGCGATCTTTTGATGAAATTCTGATCTTTTAACATAAATTTTCTTTTTTTCGTGACCCTTTGACAATATCTGCGTTTTTCGCGATTGTTTTGCAGAAATTTGCGTTCTTTGCGCGATCGTTTTGCAGAAATTTGCGTTTTTTCGCGATTGTTTTGCAGAAATTTGCGTTTTTTCGGCGCCTCTGGGACGAAATTCATCTTTTTCCCGGGATCTTTTGACGAAATTCGCGTTATTACAGCAATCCTTTGGCAGAAAATTTGCGTTTTTCGCGATCTTTTGATGAAATTCCGATCTTTTAACATAAATTTTCTTTTTTTCGTGACCCTTTGACAATATCTGCGTTTTTCGCGATCGTTTTGCAGAAATTTGCGTTCTTTGCGCGATTGTTTTGCAGAAATTTGCGTTCTTTGCGCGATTGTTTTGCAGAAATTTGCGTTTTTTCGCGATTGTTTTGCAGAAATTTGCGTTTTTTCGCGATTGTTTTGCAGAAATTTGCGTTTTTTCGCGATTGTTTTGCAGAAATTTGCGCTTTTTCGCGATTGTTTTGCAGCAATTTGCGTTTTTTCGCGATTGTTTTGCAGAAATTTGCGTTTTTTCGCGATTGTTTTGCAGAAATTTGCGTTTTTTCGTGATTGTTTTGCCGAAATTTGCGTTTTTTCGCGATTGTTTTGCAGAAATTTGCGTTTTTTCGCGATCGTTTTGCAGAAATTAGTGTTTTTTCCGTGATTGCCTGACTAAATTCGTGTTTTTTCCTCGATCCTTTGATGAAATTCAAGTTTCTTCTGCATTTTTGTGCCAGAAGTTTGCGTTTTTCTCGCGCCCCTGGAATGAAATTCACGTTTTTTTCAGGATTTTTGGATAACATTAAAGTTTGTACAGCGATCCTTTGGCAGAAATTTACGTTTTTCGAGATCTTTTGACGAAATTCCGCATTCTTTCTGCAGTCCTTTGAGATAAATTTCTGTTTTTTCGCGATCTTTTGACATAAATTTCTGTTTTTTCGCGATCGTTTGACTAAAATTTCTGTTTTTTCGCGATCGTTTGACTAAATTTGCGTTTTTCCCACAATCGTTTGACTAAATTTGCGTTTTCCCCACAATCGTTTGACTAAATTCGCGTTCTTTCCGCGATCCTTTTATTAAATTCACATTCTTTCCGTGATCCTGTGACAGAAATTTGCATTTTTTCCACAACCCTGGGACGATTTCATGTTTTTTTTCCGGGCTCTTTTGACGAAATTCGCGTTTTTATAGCGACCCTTTGGCTATAAATTACCGATTTTTTATGCGAACGATTGTCGAAATTGATATTTTTCGGCGACCATTTGTCGAATTCCCGATATTTGTCAGAATTTTCTCTTTTTTTTTTTTTAAGGAAATACTTTTTTTTTTCTTCTTCAAGTTGGCAAATTTATTTGCAAGGTCCAAAATAAATCTGCCACGCACGTCGCGCGTCACGCACTTTCTGCTACCGGGCTTTTCAGAAGATTTGCTGTGAATTTCAGAATTTTTTTTTAACTCAGATCACCCCTGTGACATGACCATTGGTCACTGCATAAAAAAGTAGATTGTCAATTTTGTATTTAAACTTACGAAATCAATAAGCAATATATTGTGAATACTGTGCAATTTCAGCACTAACAATTATATTCTAATAGAGTAAAATTTGTTTTTGAAATGTTTTTCTCTACAAATTGGGCATTAAAAATTGGAGTGTGCATACCACATAACGATGCAGCACATTAAAGCAACAACAAAAAATGGCAAATCCTTAAAATTTTTTGGACTCCTTGGATTTTTTCTTCCCAACCCTGTATGAATCCTGTATTTTGCATCAATAATTTTCAGGGTTTTTCACTTTGTATCAATTAATTTTCAGGGTTTTTCACTCTGAGTCACAATCACCCCTGTATATAATGTAGGTGAAAAAAAGGCTATTACTTACTTTGAAATAAATTTGTTTGAAATTCCTGGTGTTGGTCAAACATTTCAACATTTTAGCAACAGAAGTATTTTGCCCCTGAAAGGTCGAAAATCAGGTTTGTCAATTCAGTGCTGCCATCTATTTTTGGATCAATAACATTTTTATTTAAAATATTTGAGCTTTGTTCGTATGATGTGATAGAAGAAAGACTGCAGTTTAAAACTGAAAAATACATTGTTTTAAATATATTTATTTTTGCTTTTATACGTGTATTTTTGAAATTTTTTATTTTACTCCTTTTTTAAATCTAGATTATTCAGTAAATGTACTAGAATGTTCATGATGTTATTTTTTTTATTTGCTAACTTTTTGTATCGATAACATTTTCTTTATTTATAATATTTGAGCTTCGTTCTTATGATGTGATAGAAGAAAGACTGCTGTTTAAAACTGAAAAATACATTGTTTTAAATATTCTTATTTTTGCTTTTATACATGTATTTTTGAAATTTTTTATTTTACTCCTTTTTTAAATCTAGATTACTCAGTAAATCTACTAGAATGTCCATGACAAGGAATGCTGTCTGGGCTTTATCAAATTTGTGCAGAGGAAAGAATCCGCCTCCTAAATTTGAACAGGTAAGCATAATTTTGCGTGTTATTTGTTTTAAAAGTTTTTCATGTCATTTTTACTGTTAAACTTTGTTATATATACAGGGTGCGCCATAAATTCGTGCAAACTTTAAAAATCCATAATTAAAGAAATAATGGTCGGAAAAATTTTTGGTTTGCGCGAGTATGATCAGACGGATTTTGGATTTTTTTTCCATGAATAATAAAAAATGATTCCAAGAATAACCAATAGAGGGCGCTCACATGCCATATTGAGACGTTTTATGCAAATCAGGCTAACAATAAAACACCTGGATGGAAATGGATTCGTCATTCGATCTCGGCAGCATGCTATCGTTACCAGATCGAGCGCTGCTGGTCAAACTGTTCTACAAGAATAGGGAATCCACTACTATTGCATTGAGGAAGTTTCGCACGGAGAAAGGACTAAAGGCGCAAAAAAGCCCTATTTCGTTGAATGGAATACTCAATTTAGAACGACGTTTTGAGGAAACGGGGAGTTTGGAGGATCGTCCACGTAGTGGCAGACCATCCTTGAACGCGGATCGCGTCCATGCTGTAAAAAGTGCCATGGAAGAAATGGCAGCCGAGACATCAACGGGAAGTAGCAGTGCTCGTGAAGCTGGTAGAATAACGGGAATTCCGGAATCGTCGATTCGACGTATTCTGCACGGAATCTTGGATCTGTATCCGTACAAGATACAGACACTTCACCAGTTATTACCGGCAGATACAGATAAAAGACTAAAGTTTGCTACATGGGCACTGGCACAAATGGATCGTGACCCACAATGGTTGCTGAATGTCATGTGGACGGATGAAGCACATTTTTCACTCCATGGCGACGTCAATCCGCAAAACAGTCGTATCTGGGCGACGTCAAAGCCTCGGGAGTATCAGACCAAGCCAATGCATTCTCCTCGTGTGACTGTTTGGTGTGGTATCACCGCGGCTTTCATTCTGGGTCCTTTCTTTTTTGAAGAGTCTTGTCCTGAATCCGGCTGGAAAACGTGTACAGTCACTGCAGAACGGTATCTTACGCTTTTGCGTAACCAAGTTGTGCCTGCATTGCAGGAAAGACATGCGTTACCTTCCGTCACCTTCATGCAGGATGGTGCCCCGCCCCACTTTGCACGTGAAGTCAAGGCGTTCCTGTTAGACACTTTCACTGAAGACTGAGTGATAAGTCGAGGTTGTAAGTTTGAATGGCCCCCACGATCTCCAGACTTGACCCCAGCAGATTTTTGGTTGTGGGGATACTTAAAGTCTCGTGTTTATCGGTGCTCCCCAGCCACTTTGGCAGAACTGAAAGATGTCATTCGACTGACCGTCGGTGGCATCGATGCCGACATGCTACACTCACCTGTTACAGGCGTATTGACACGCCTCACTTGCCTAATACCTTGTGGTGGTGGTCATGTTGAGCATCTTTTAGTACCATAAAAGTTAATGCACAGTGTCATGTTATTGTGATTTCTTTCAATGTCTGTTTGTGTTTGTCTGATTTGCATAAAACGTCTCAATATGGCATGTGAGCACCCTCTATTGGTTATTCTTGGAATCATTTTTTATTATTCATGGGAAAAAAATCCAAAATCCGTCTGATCATACTCGCGCAAACCAAAAATTTTTCCGACCATTATTTCTTTAATTATGGATTTTTAAAGTTTGCACGAATTTATGGCGCACCCTGTAGATTGCAGGTAATTGTAATAATAAGCATTAGATAAAGAACAACAAAGTAAGGAAATAAGTAAAGAACTAGCAGGCTTTGTTTGCTATGCTATTTGATTCTTCCAAGCAAAATATATTAATGTATTTGACCTTGAGGTGGTACAAACGGCAGAGTTGGCGTATGACGGCACATGCACAAATGTGTCAATTTTATTCTGAACTGAAAAGAAAACTCACCTTAGCATTTATATATATATATAGATAGTCCCTTACCTGGAATGACCTTAGCATTTTAATATATACAGATAGTCCCTTACCTGGAATGTCCTTCTGCATTGCTGAAAACGATACAAATGTTATTTTGCTATATTTCCTATGTGTCAAACAAAATTTGGGATGTTAAGGTCCAACACTTTTAATTGATCATTTGCAGTTTGATTTGGTAAAGAACTATAGAATGATCTGCAATGTGCTAAACCCACTCCTGAAAAATTGTCTAACTAGCTAATTGTAGTCTCTAAAAAAGTCTCATCAAAATCTGTCCAGTAAAACTTTTTTAAAAGGCTAATCTTTAATAATCAGGTTCACCTGATATCTTTTAAATGAACCTAGTTTCGGGGGGCCCATCGACTTCTGCAGCATCTAGTGTGTTCCCAACAACCTCTTTCCGAACGGACCTGGGTCCCTGCTACCTAAAGCACCATGCACCGGAAGTGCTCTGCACATGTTGGAGACAGTCAAAAACCAAGTTGAGTCAGCCAAACCTTGTAGTGATCAAGTCCATAGAACCCGAAAAAAGAATGCAGTATTAATGTTCGAAAATGTTGGCAACTAAAGTCTAGGATAAAATTTCGTAATACAGAATGCAGCCGAATTGCTATCTAAGTTGAATGAACCAAATCTCATTGAAATAGGCCCTTAGAACCCAAGGAAAGAATGCACCCCCAAGCGATGGTAGGTGTTCCCTTCTAAAAATTTCACAAATTACTTATAAACAGATGAAATCTCTTATCTAAAGTTACTTTTAAAGTAACGTGGTTTTTAATTTACGGCTGTAGTGAGTAAACATATATTTTTGCCGAAAAAGAAGATTAATGTTCGAGAAAAGTGGTAGCTGATGCAAGAAGAAGGTCCGGGTCGCCAGAATCTTAACTGGAATATAGTTGGCTGGAGGATGCTTAAACTATGTTACAGAAAATTGTAATAAAATTAGATCATTTGTCAAGAAGCTTCAACAAAGGCGCTAAGGAGATTAATACACAAAATTGGTGGTAGCTGAAGTCTGAGAAATATTTTTGTCATTCATGTAGTAGCTGGAGGACTTAAGAAATTGTTAGAAAAAAAAAAAAAAAAGCTAGTGAATCGGAATATTTTTAAGGGAGCTATAACACAGGATCCAAAGGGGGCAAGCTGTTGGTTAAGCTTTGTGTCCTAATATGAAAATATATTAAATAGTCTTAGTTCTTAGAACTTTAGTTCTTCAATTAGTCAAAATTAAGCATATGTATGAATTAATCATTAGAATGAAATTTTAAAGAAATGTGCAAAAAATAGAGGGAAATGCTTAGAACAAGGTCCTAGGGTCCCAGTAAAAATATAAGGATGTTGGTCGGGGGAGAGGAATCCAAAACTCAACTTTAAAATTTTGCGTTGAAAATGCAAGAAAATTAGGAGATGAAAAATTCATGCCACACAAAAAATTTAAGGGGGCCCCGGATCAGCCCTATATGATTCTAGGATGCCTCAGGATTTTAACTGGAATCTAGAAATGGGAGAATAACTTAATGGAAAAAGGATTCCAAAAATGAAGATCAGATTAAGAGGGGTTAATTTATTCACAATTTATGGTGCAAAAGTTTCAACGCTCACGGTCCCGAGCCCCAAGGTGCCAGAGACTTAACTGACATGTAGTTGAGTATAAAGATATTTATTAGCAGTTTTTGAAATAATTGGTGGGTACTAGAACTATGTTAAAGAAAATTGCAAGCAATTCGGATCATTTTTTATTCCAAGATGGCGATTAATATTCAAAGTGGCAATTAATATTCAAAATTGGTGGTAGCTGAAGTCTGAGAAATTTTTTTGTTGTTCATTTAATAGGTGGAGGACCTAAGAAGTTGTTAAATAAAGCTAGTGAATTGGACCATTTTTAAGAGACTATAATAGGGACTATAATACCCAAAAGGGACCATCGGACAGTTAAAAACAGGGCCCTAACTTGAAAACATGTTACAATGTCTTAGTACTTATCGCTTTAGATCTTCAACTAGTCAAATTTAACCATAGGGTATGATTTATTTGTTAGAATAATATCTTAAAGAAATGCACAAAAGACTGAGGGTATTGGTCCAGGACGAAGAGTCCAAGACTCAATTTTAAAATTATACACTGAGAAGGTGAGAAAATTAAGAGGTGAAAAATACTTGGCACACAAAAAGTTCAAAGGGCCCTACAGTTCCCTAAGGCGCCCCAGTGTTTTATATGGAATGTAGAAATGTAAGAATAACCAGATGAAAAAAGGATCCCAAAAATGAAGATTGGATTAAAAGAAACCAATTTATTAACAATCTATTTGCACAAAAACTTCAAGGGGCCCTGCAACAGGCCCCAAGGGTCCAGGGTTATAACTGGAAAATTGTAAGGCAAGAATAACTAAATTGAGAAAAGTCCCCAAAAATGAAGAAGATTGGATAAAAAAGGGGCAAGTTACTAACAATTTAGTGCATAAAAACATAAAAGGGCCCATGGGCCCCTGCCCTTAAAAAATTAAAAATCTGAGCCTGGGGTACATCAGGAGCTGTCTTGGACTAACCTCATGTAAATTTTCAGACTTCTGTGTGCAGTAGATTTCACTAACCATCGCAGACAGACACACACACACACAGAGTGATCTTTTCTTTTATTAGTATAAAAAGTAGTTCTATTATCTTAGTATTGTTTGTAGTGACTACTTTCTAGATGCAAGTGTTGAAAGTATTCAGGTAATAAAAAGAAAGAAAAAAGCTAGATTGTGTTTATGATAAATTGTAATTTTGAAATAATTGACTTGATCTTTGACGAAAACAGATCTATAACGAGGAATTACTCTTGTTTGTAGCACATTTATGCATAATCATACATTGCATAATTTTTTTTTTTTTTAGGATCAATGGGGACAAATATGAGGCACACAGAAAATTGTACTAATGTGAGACATGCAAAAATTATATTAAATTTTATTGTGCAACACGAGGCAAATGATTCTAATTTGTATTTATTCAGTAAGAAATGGGAAGCATTTAAACTTTGGAATATGCTTAGGATAGTCTGAGTTATAAACTAACAAACTCAGGTGAGACAGGGCCAGGGTTAAACCCCCCCCCCCCCCACTTTTTTTTTTTTTTTTTTTTTTACCCATCTCACTAGGCCCACTAGTCAAAAACCCGTGTTTTATTGAGCTCTTTTAGAGAACTCTATAAACTTCTAATTTTCATATGCATAATACCTAAATTCTTCATTTATTAGTGAAACCTGGGTACTATAATTTTACATTAATTATGAATTAGGAAAAAAATCAAGTTAATGTAAAAGGTAAATTTGCATTTCATGGGACTAGTTTGCTGCACTAAGGATATATTAAGCCAGCTACAACTGGATTTCTTTATATAGTTCTTACCTTAAGTTAAACATGCTAAATTTATACAGTAGTTTCTTTCATTCACTTCAATCAAAAATCCATTGGAACACAACAATATATATATATTGTTGTCTTCAACGGATTTTTGAATAAAACACACACACACACACACACACACACACACACATATATATATATATATATATATATATATATATATATATGGTTTTTGTTGAAAAAGAATGGGATTCATAATAATACTTTTGAGAATTTTAGCAACATTTGCTACATATATATTGCAGTAGTATTAAATGTTAAGACTGTTCATTTTTGTTCAGAAATGCATGAAACTAGCAGGTGTTGTTGCTCAGTAACTGCGCAATTGAGCTGTTTTTTCTCTTTTTTTTTTTTTTTTTTTTTTTTGCAAATGCAATAGATCTTTTAGAAAATAGTGTCAAAGTGGGCTTTTTGAACCGAATTGCCGCACAAAAGAAGAGTAACCACTCAAAAAAGGGTTAAAAATGTGTTTGTCACATGATCAAAATCGCTTATAACTCAATAGGTAATTGATTGATCAAAAAATGGAAAACACAGTTCGATTCAAAATTGCTTCCATGGTCAAGCTTTCCAGTTTTTATATTTCTGTTTGAAAAATGAATTTGTAAACATGTCAAGTTGTTTTGCGCTTGTTGAACAGAGCAGTTAAGAACAGCCTAAAATCAGATTGTCATAGAAGTCAGTAATCTTTAGGCGTGCATTTTAAAACATTTGGATGCATTTTAGATTACACATGCATATCTTTTCAGCTAATTTCTTTTTTGGTCATTTCATTTCTGCTTAGAAATTTCTTTAAAACTTGTTCTTTTGAAATATATTTAAATGGGCATTTATCATATATATATTTGTAAATTTGTTAAACATAAGCTTCAGATGAAAGTAACTGTTAAAATGTTTAACTTCATATTTTGGTTTTCCATTTTTTTTTTTTTTTTTAATTTTTCCATTTTTGTACCTTAGATTAGTGTTAGTTGTGAAAACATGAAAAAATTTGAAAAAATCCACAACAAGTTTTTTCAAGTGGGCCCGCTCGAAAAAACCCAGGCAGGTTTTTCCGGGCTGGGCCCACTTGGTCAAACCCTGGACACTGCATGGGTCTATTGTGACACAGTGCATGGGTCTGCTGCAGGGCTTAATTTCTAACAAGAAAAGAACCGGAGCCCCAATATTCTGCGGTAGCGGTACTAACAACTGTACCATTCCCTCCTCCCTGTCACTCCAATCTGCATATTTATATTTTGTATATTATTTGCAAAATTTACAGCATTTTTTTTCTTTTAGCAAATTAAAAATTTTAAATTTATCTGTCAGCATATACTTAGCTGTCAACTATTCCACTTTTTAGTTATCACTCCTTTCGAATAGCAATCTTTGCCTAATTTTAATGTTAATTGATATTCATTGTTAATTCTGCGATTAAATATGGTAAGGATCAGTGGTGTAGTCGTAAAAAAAACAGAGGGCATACGTTCTAAGCAGAGGGTATACGCTCAAGGCAGAGGGTATACCCTAGTGTATATATACCATAGCTTTCTTGAGAAAAAGAGGGTATACGGTGTTCCTTAAAAAAATCCATAGGGTATACGGCGTATACCCCCGTATACCCTGCACTACATCCCTGGTAAGGATTAAGATTCGGAAATAGTGTTAACACGAAAAAGGGATAGTTCACAGCTATGCATTTTTATGAAAAAATGAATGAAGTTTACAGAAATTAATATTTATATGCTGAAGAATGGAGCAATGCTTTTGAATTTCCTGTAAAAGTTGCACACTTTAAACTATAATCGATTCCTTCTGCATAATAGAGTCCTTCTGAGTCCAGAAATCAGAATCAAATCAGAAAAATCAGATCAAATAAAAAATTTGACTCCGTTATCGAAAAGATACGCTTTTATAGAAAAGGGGGAAACGCTGTTTGATTGCTTTCTACCAGCATGACAATTATATCTACTTACAAATAAAAGGACTTTTTAAATGTGAACAGAAGAGCCTTAGCATGGGCAGTGTACATGATACAAAATAAATAGAAAAATCCCTAACGTGATTTTTATACTCGTACGCAATAGAAGACAAAAACCTCAAACAAACAAAACCTCAAGCTGATGCATGCTGGCTAAAAACAGAAAATATTCTTTTCTGGTTAAATATCTAAATAAAAGAAATCAGCCATTTAAAAATTATCCTTCTGTCACAAAAGAAAATCAAACTGAAAGCAAATTTATTGTTCAGTCTTTTGAGTGGTGCCTTATGAACACATCGCCGACATAAATTTGCAAATATCACTAGTACAGAAAAACACAATTTCTGTTTTCTCTTCATTCTGATTAAAATGATTTAAAATAGAATATAATACGTAATTTTGAAGGAGGAAAAGTTTTTTTTTTTCTATACATGAATAAATAAAATTTTGAATATAAGATTGAGCTTCAGTCAGCCCAAGCCCAAAAACTGATATAAAAATTGAGTCCATTTTATCCCCATCTCCTACGTGTGTGACACATTACGTCACCTATAAGTATTTTGATAAAACAGAATGCAAAAGCTTGGAGATGTGAAGGAAATGAAAGGGTAATTTAGGCTTCAGTTTTTTGGAAGCACTATTGCACTGGGCTCCGGAGCCCTGTATTTGTGAGCTTTGGTGAATTCCGACCAATATTTAAATATTTACTAAAAACAGAGAAGTACCAGAGTCCTTAATTCAGTGATATCCCATGATAGGTAATAATTCTAGGTTGTCATGGGGATGACGTCCTATTTAAGAGGGAGTCCTATTATTTCTGTATTACTGAATTTAATATATACAAACGTAATAAATTTTGTATTCATGCATTTTTGCATAAGAGTGCAACAGCTTATTGCACCAAGATCTGAATATTTATAAAACTGGTTAATAGTACAACTGCACCATGTTGCATCATTTGCCACATTTGAGACGTGCAATTTCCGACTTTTTTATATTTATTTTTATGTCAAGCCATATTTTTTTATCCCTAATTTAGATAAAGGAAAGAAAATGCTAACTACAGTATCTTTTATTTTGGTTCAGAGTCAATAGATCACAAGTAACTGGAAAAGTGTAGACTTTTGTCTCACTGAAAACAGATTTGGTAACGTCTGCTAAAAATTATCTTCGGCACAGTCTGCTGCTGTCAATTTTTTAAAAAACACAATCTTGTATTGACCTTTGGTATTTATTATTATTATTTTTTTTTTTTTTTTTTAAACAAAATGATCACATACATGAAGAATTATTAGTTAAAAATTGAATATTTAGCAAACAATCAAGAAAACATAAATGGGAATTTGTTGAAATTGTATTTTTTTTCCCCCCTTTAAGATCTCTCCTTGTTTGCCTGTCTTGTCTCGACTGTTATTTCACTGTGATGCTGATGTCCTTGCTGATGCCTGTTGGGCTCTATCATATATATCAGACGGTCCTAATGATAAAATCCAGGCTGTGATTGAAGCTGGAGTTTGCAGACGTTTAGTGGAGTTACTGATGTAAGTTTTACTGCAATCTTTTCAAGAGGTTTAAAATGTTAAATGCACTTTTCATTTAAATATGGGAGGGATATAAAATTTAATAAATGAAACACTTCTAATTAAGAATCTCTGATTTGCATTAAAAAATTATTGGCAAGCTTTAGTCATGAATACTATTTTTTCTACATATTGAGAGCTGAACTGTAGAAGAAAAGATCTTAGTTGTTTTGTTTTGTGTTTTGTATTGAAAAGTGTCAAAAATGATTATTTAAAAATTTGCGAACATCTTACAGAAATGGTATCAAAATTGCTGTATAAAGATGCATTATAATTATTTTGTTTACTGAGCTCTAACATTTCAATGAATTATCGCTGTGAAAAAGGTTTTAATTTTTTCTGATAAATATTGTCGTAGGATAATATTGAAATTTTAAGTCCTCCTCTCATTGCCGCACAGCCAAACTTAGCTACAGATAAAGATCCTAAAATGATTTTGAAAAAAATCTGAAATCAAATTTTCTGAAGTGATTTGCTCAAAACTCAAAAAAGATTTTAACTGGCAACCACATCGCAATATCTTATAATAAAAATCATAGTTAATATGTACGTTTGTAAACAGTTTCTTTTTCTAGTATTCTTTGTGTTGGAATTTCTCATCTCTTCCATAATATTAGCTGATCCATTCTTAGAAAACAGCTTTAATTAGGTGTTGTATAAACAAAATATTTGTATTAGAATTATTTTTTAAGGTATTGTAGCATCCAATAGGGAAAATTTAAATTAACCTGTATTTATTGAGCATTTTTATAATAATGCAGGAGGTCCTCAAAATACTCTCCAATAAATATTTCTGGCTGTTAGTTTCAGATTGAAAGGACCCCAAAAATGTGCTGGCCTTAGGGATCATGACTTTACAAATTTGATAAAATCTGGTAGCTAGCAAAAAATTCTAATCTCCACTGTCACCAGAAAAAAAAAAAAAATCATTCATCATCCCTCTGTTCTGTCATTTATTTTCAAAAGCACAAAAGTCTTTTATGAATTAATTGAGAAAAAAAAAATTAACAAATTTAGTTTAGAATTATTAGTTACATAGTTTAGAATAGTACATAATTCAGAAAGATAATTAACTCTAAATTTTCTAATAAAATTTATCGAAATTACCAATGTTAAAAAAAATAATAATTAAGAAAAAATAAAGAAATGATGTAAAGACTGAATTAACTGGCATGTTTGTGAAAACCTTGATTGATGAGTGCTTTAAATGGTCATATAGTTGACTGCTACAAAATCCTTATCTGATGAGGGGGATCTATGATAGAGTGAAGCAGGGAAATTGATAGAAATTGTAGGCAAGTAATGAAATAACACATTGATTTAAAAAAAAAAAAACAAGATTATTTATATACATAAGTCAGTTTGAATAATAAAGATCTTTATGTGCTTATAAAATATATTCCAGTCAGAGAAATATCGAATTAATTATGCTTGCAAAATAACCCAAGTGTTGTGCTAATGTAATGTTCATTGCTAATCCAAAAACATACAATTATAAAATATTTTTGAGTAAATAATGTAATAAAATTAGAAGTGATAAAATTCTTGAGTAAAATAATGATCTAGGTTAAGTAATTTGTCAAATAACGATCTCTCATTCTTAAATAAATTACTCTCTCTTCTTCTAGAATAACTGATCTTTTACTGTATGTATTAGGTTGAGCAAAAAGTTCTGGGAAATTTTTAATCTAATAGTTACCAAAATTTGTATCATATATAGGAGTAGTAGTGGTATATTTACAGGAGTTCAGGAACTTTGGCTCAAAAAAAAAAAAAAAAAATGAACAGTATGATTTGCATGTGTTGACCCGGCATTGTTAGAGAAAAGGGCTAACAATTCTGAAAGCTGTCAATGAGATTAATGAGGATGAAAATGCAGGTAATGTCGACAAACTTAGCCAGCAAATCCGGAATCTGGCAGAACGGTGGCAGAAAGTCGTGGACTATGATGGTCTCTACTTTAAAGAATACTCCTTGTTGCTTTTGTTGTTAATTTGCGCATAACAACGCAACTTTCACAAATTTCCCAGAACTTTCTGCTCAACCTAGTATTACAAAGTCTCAATGAATAAATGCACAGTATCGCTAGCAAAACAATTTTTAACTAAAATCTATTTTTTTTTGCCAAAATTATTTCGAACGATATAATTTTCACAATTTTTTTCCTTTATTTATTTATTTACGTTTTCTTTCTTTTTTTTAAGAAGCCATTCTGCACAAAGAAGGAGGATCTTCAACCTTTGACATCAGATCAACTAAATTTCTAGTGGTCACTTAAGGCTCCTGTCCCTGCTGGCGAAGGCACTCACGAGCTAATGCTAATCCTATGGGGAAGGATTTTTCTAATATCTCGTTTGCATTTCGACATTTTAAAATATTTTTTTTTTTGCATTGGATAGACAAGATTCGTCTCTACTTTTTTTACTTTTTCAATTTTGGTTGCAGATATTTTTTAGAATGACACTTTCATTTTCAGAACTGGTTTTGAAAGTGAAAGTAACTTTATAAAAAATATCTGCAACCAAAATAAAAAAAGTAAAAAACGTGCAATGTAGAGACGGACCTCGACTATCCAATGCAAAAAAAAATTATTTAAAAATGTCAAAATGCAAACGAGATATTAGAAAAATCCTTCCCCATAGGATTAGCATTAGCTCGTGAGTGTCTTCGCTGGCAGCGACAGGAGCCTTATTTAAAAGTTCTCTCTCTCGCACCTACCTCCCATCAAAATTCTCTGACAAACTGTAAGCCAGATACATTCGCGAATCTTTTTAAACAACTGATACTGGACACTTGTCTCCAAATCAGGGTGGCACCGACCTATTGTGAAATATGTGCCATGCACACATGCGTCATGATAATAAAGGCACCAAGCATTTTAAGGTAGCAAGAAATATCACATTTTTTACATTTCCTTACACACATTGGTTAATTTTATTAAAATTAATTATTAAAATTTTAGCTGAGTTTTTATAGATTTACTTCAAACAGGGTTGCTATGCCACCTAGAAAGCATAGAAAAGTCAGGGAATTTCAATAATTTATCCAAAATCTGGAAATGTCAGGAAATTTAACAAAATTTCATCATGATCACCAAATAAGTATGTGCTTCGTCGGATGATGGAGGAGAAAAATCTTTTATGTTTTTGCAAATTCCATTTATTAGAAGTTTCATTTAAGTCACCTTTCTCTTAAAATTTCCTCAGCTACAAAGCTTACAAATCATTTCAAATCTCCTAAACCCCCACCCTGAAATGTTTGCTTCTCCAACCCCTTTGCCTAAAGTTGGACTTAGTGAGATTGTGATAGTTGCTCAAAATGAATTATGATTCACTACAAAATGTTATATTGATTTTTTTTTTTTTTTTTTTTTAGTTTGAGGAAAACTTTATTTGAAGCACTCATAAATTTTTAAGGAATCCATGTCTAATTTCTATGTCTCTTGGTGGGGAAGGAGAGGGATGCATATGTGAAAATTTCAATCAATGTTATCTATAGTTAGAAAAATTTAATATTTTCGAGACATACAATATTTATTTTACTCTTGGCATGTCTATGTCTAGTTCACACTACACAACGCTAGATGGAAATTTTTCTAAAATACACCTGGAAAAATCAGGGAATTTCATTCTCCTATATAAGTAGCAACCCTGTTCAAATTAATTTGTTATTATCACTTACACGTTGTTATTCTTTAAAATGAATGTGATAGATTAATCATCTTAAACTCTAAGCACAAAATTCTAATTTGAAACTTACAAGAAAACTAATATTTTTTAGCATTGAATCCAATTTTAGATGTCACAGAAGCTGGATTGACACTATTTCTTACTGTTTTATTGAAACCTCCCACTCCCTTCATCCACATTATAACAGGCATGATTTGCTAGCTAGCTAGAGTGGAAAAGGATGGCATTTTCTGTACATGAGATGGAAAATAAATAAACCCTTTCCTGCCACAGTCTGGCAACCACATTTGTCAATCCCTGCCCTTGATAAACTTAATCTGGGTATGCTTGCCCTTCAAAGCATAACAAATGGTTAATTTTGTACATCTAGTAGATATATTTTTCAGAAAATTTCAGATTGATCCTTTTAATCAGTTCCTTGTCTTGGCATTTTTATAAATAGAAACTAAAAATTACATGCTGTACACAACTGTGTACTTTTCTACCCACAAATAAAGTAATAAGAATTGGTCATTGAATGTGAGCTTAAAAATTTTATCTGATACGAAAACTAATCATAATCTTTTACTAATCACAGATGTAGTGGAAGGTATATGGTGGTATATGCTGTATACCTTTTGAATAACTATAAACCCTCTGTAGCTATAGTGTATACTCTCTGTTGTATACCTCCTTCAGGCTATACACAATTGGTACTAATGTGTAATGTGCCAAATGTTATAAACCACTAATTTAGTCATGAGTTATTATGTAATGATGTTTTCCATACATTTTAATCATATATTAATTGATATTAATATATCGTACTTTATTCTTATCTGCTGTTGTTTATAAATTTTGAATATATACTGTGAAATCTGCTAAGTCAGAATCTCAAGCAACCAGAAAAAATTTCAATTTAGATAGTTTTCCATCCTTGAAAGTAAAATTGTATGGTATTCTTTTTCTGGACTATAAAATTGGTTTTTAATTTAAGCAGCATTCTCTGGTTTAAACTTGAGTTCAGTTTTTATAGCTTTTTTGTATTTAAAAAGCAAACAATTTTTTCCATCAAATCATGCGTAACATTAGTCTGATCATTATTATAATTTTGTTAGAAATATTGATATGCGACATTTGTTCTTTTTCATAATAACAGGCACAATACTCACACGGTTGTGTCTGCAGCTCTACGAGCAGTAGGGAATATTGTTACAGGAGATGATGTCCAAACACAAGTTATTCTTAACTGTAATGCTTTACCATGCCTATTACAACTTCTCTCTTCTCCTAAAGAAGGAATCAGGAAAGAGGCTTGCTGGACAATTTCAAATATCACTGCAGGCAACAGACAACAAATACAGGTAATTAACTCTCCACCTTTTTATGCTGTCTGAATATAAAACTAATGTTACTCATAAAGTGTATGATTTTTAAAATATAAGAGTTACTATATAGTATAATTTATGTTCTAGGCTATTATAGATGCTAATATATTCCCAGTTCTAATTGAAATATTAACCAAAGCTGAGTTTAAAACAAGAAAAGAAGCTGCCTGGGCAATAGCTAATGCTACATCAGGTGGTTCACCTCAACAAGTTAGGTATGTTGTGCTTTATTATGTTCTTTTACAAACTTCATAAAATTTTAATGGTGGTGATGATAAATTTAGAGTAATATGCTTGACTTCAATTACACAGTATTTATTCTTTCAGATATATTTGTACTAAATGTGCTTTCTTTCTTAATTTCTGTATGCTGTTTTTTATTTAAATAGTTTTATTTTATACTAACTGCATAGCAACCCGTTGCATTCATTTAAACTAGCTGTCCTTCGCGACAAGTTTGGTCTCCCTTAAAATTTATGTTTGGGAAAGCATGCTAAGCATTGTACCATGTTACTTTATGCATAATTTAATTTGACTCCCTTAAATATAATTTATATAATCCCTCAATCTAATATTAGTTTTTGTTGCATTAAATGTCTCAATTTGTTGATTTTCTGTAAGTAAGTAAGCCCTATTGGTTTGCAGTGGAAGTCTATGGGAATTTGGTGAAATATTACAGATATCGCCAATTTGGCGATAAACTTGATGGTATTTGGCGACAGAACAGCGTCCCCCTAAGGTAACCTCCCCCCCCCCTCCCTTTATAGGTATGGAGCTGCATTAAATGCTTTTTTCATTCAAGGCTGTGGAGTTGGAGTCGGACTTATTTTTGAGCAAAAGAGTCGCTAAAAAACAATCGGACTCAGACTCCAGATTTTTTTGTTAGACATTTTAAAGCGAAATTAAACTAATTATATGTAATTTTAAATCTATAAAATGAATTAATATTGCTATTTATGGACTTTATCAGATTACTCAAGTTAAAGATGACCGATTTACTGCGGTGTACAAAGTAGATACAGGGTACTATCCACGTACAGAGTACATGAAAACTGCTTTAATTCATAACTGTAGTAGATATGCTGTTACTTCTCAGTCAATGGCAGACTAGTGTTTAATGAGGGTTCAGTATTAATAAAAAAAATTGAAATTTAAAGCATGAAGAAACAGTCTTATATTTCCCAGAGACTTATATGTGATTATCTAAATGAATATGGCAGTATACATGATATAAAAATATCAGATTCAATGTGCACTTATGTTTCCAATGCCAGACAACAATATATGAGTTACTTGCAAAACCAAAAATCAACATCGACAAAGAAAAGAAACCTCTGAAGATATAAGGGAATTGATTGTTAAAAAAAGATGTTTGGAAAGTGATATTAAATGTCTAATTAAATCTGCAGGTGAATTTGCAAGAAAAACAGAAGGTAACAGTGATGTAGAATCACTTTGAAAATCTAATAATTTAAAGAGATCTGCTAAAGAAAAACAAGAAAAGATGCTTGAAATTATTTATACATTAAAAGATTTGCAGAGAAATTAACAAATTGACTTTGGACTTTTATTTTACTATGTTTTATTAGCCAAGGACAATTTATTTTTCTTTAGATTTTACATTTTAATTAAGATTAACATTTAATCTTAGTTTTCTTTTTTCTTTCTGAAAATATTTTATAAATGAAACTTCATTAGATGAAAATTTAGAAAGTATCTTTAATAACAAATAGTTAAACGCACATTGAAATACACAGGCAATGTGGTAACTATTTCCTTTATAATATATTACTCTAGAGCCATTTTAATGTGTGTATTAGAATAGTCCTTGAAAAGTGCTTGAATTTTATTTGTTCTCAAATGTATGAACCATATGTAAACATATTACTATATAGTCCTGTTAAAATTTCTGACTCTCACCCATGTTTCTGTAAATATTGTTTCATTTCAATCCTTATTCCATCAAATAGAACAAAAATATTTCAAATAAAGTTTGTTTCAGAACTGTTAATAATCGTTTTTGTTACTCCAAATTAAATAATTTGTATCAGTTTTTTCGTTTCTGTCATTTTTCTTAAATTTAAGTTATTTAGTAATGGTAATTTATTTTAGGTATTTAGTAGAACAAGGTTGTATACCACCTCTCTGTGAATTATTGACACTCATGGATGCAAAGATAGTTCAAGTTGCTCTGAATGGCCTTGAAAATATATTAAGACTGGGTGAACAAGAAGCTAAAGCTACTGGCGGTGTAAACTCTTATGCTGTTTTAGTTGAAGGATGTTATGGTAATAATTCATTATTTATTTTCTGTTTACTTTAAATTAACTTTAATTTTATTACGAAAATGCAGTAAAATCTTTTGATACTGTTTGCCGTGTAGAGCCTTGGTACTCAAAGCTAATTAAAATGATGTCTAAACAGTAATCCATAAATCTAGAGAATTTTGATTCTTAATAATTTATTTTATACTTTAATACTCCTTCAGGCTGTTCTCAAATCCAAACCCACATAGCTTTCTGATGCATTTACAAGTATTTTAAATTGTAAATGTGTAAAACTTTACAGGTATTCAGATTCCAAGGAATTAGACAATTTTTTTCTTCTCGTTTTATTTCTTTATGAAAACAAAACATTTTTCAAAATCTATCATCAATAATGATGCTGCCTTCATCTTATAACACTGTGCAGTAATGAAATTGCTTCTGAATAGCCCCATGTAAAAACCTTCATTGTGTAAAGTTAAGGCTTATAAATATGTATATTATATGAAATTAATATTTTAAAAATAATTGTAGTCTAAGCATTCTTTTACATAAGTTGATTTCTAGAAGCTTCAGCTATGCAAATCGAAAATTACAGCTTTCATTCTGTCAAGTAGTTTTGAGTTATGCTTAAAAAACTACCTGCATTTAAACTTGTTTTGTTATTATATTTAAAAAGGAACTTATTATTAGTACTTCCAAACATTGAATCAACATGATTTTTAAAGTTTTACTGAATGTCTTCCCGTATGGTACCTGAAGGCAAAATTTACCAAAGAATCTAAATATGATGTCAAGCACCAAATTCATTAGAAGTTTTTATGTTAGAAGCATTAGCTTCAGCAATATATGTTGCTCTGTGAAATTAAAATCTACAATGCTTGATTTTCGTATTAGGCATCCATGATCTCATTACAATCTGTGGTTTCCCTAACTCTCTTTTTGCTTCTAAAGGCTACAAATGCAATACAGAATGCTAATACATAGTTTGTGTGTTTTGAGAAAACTTTGAAAAGTGGTTAATTTTCAAGTGCTTAGTCCTTGGAAAATGTTTTAATAGTCCTTAAATTTTACAATTTCTAATAAGCGAAGAAAAATATGTTCATACATATTTATTTGAAAAAATGTAATTGTATCTTTAGTCCTTCAAATAATGAAATTGTCTGTTGTCCTAAATTATGTTGTGTTTGTTCTCCTTGTTAGAAAGTAACAAAATTGTTTAATAAGGAGAAAGCTCTTTTACTTTTAATAAGTAGTGTTCTTTACAGCCAAATCTTTAAATTCTGGTAAAAATTAAAAATGCAACATCATGGAAAGAAACTTTATTTGAGACTTCACTTTTGCTCTTTTAGTGAGAGTACTTATTTTTACTTTTGCTAAAAAATAAAGTTCAAGCTTGGTTTTCTTAACTTTTTAGGATATATGAAATTTCTTGATATAAATGCATATTACAAAGCTCTATTCTTTAAAAATTTTCTAATAATATGGTGAGTTAAAAGTTCCCTATATAAAAAAATTTTAAAGATCGATTGAGGCTTTTTTGAGTTGTGCAGTGTTGAGGATTTTTTTTTTTTTTTTTTTGTATTATTCCAGAGTCATTTTAATACATGTAATATTGGATGCTTTTCCAGTATAAGCTTGCTGCAATTCAGGCTTCAGAAAGAGTGAGATTTGGTGCCAAAGGATATAAAAAGTTATGAAAAAAAAAAACTGGGAAAAAATAGATGAAAAGCTTCTTTATTTTAAATAAACTGTATAAACATTGAAAAAAATTGCTTGTGTATGTGTAACAGTGAATAGGGTGCCAGAAAATGTGTTGCCAAATATTCTTCTCTCACCAAGGCCATTTTCTGTATTTCGCCAAAGGCCCCCCCCCCCCCCCATACTGGAAAGTACTTAATAGTGTGTGCATCTGAGGAGACCCTAAATATATTTTAAAAGGCTTTGAAAAGTGGTTGAATTTTTTGTTCTTAAGTGTATGAATCATGTTTTATATTATAAAAAGCTTAATTCTCATCAAGGTCTTATTTTTGACAGAACGCAACTTGTAGCATTTGAATGAGAAAGGAAAAAAAAAAAAAAAAACCTCTGTCATTACAAAAAATACTTTTATATGCTTTGTTACATAAATATTGCAACTAAGATTACTTATGGGCTGTTTCTCTCCATAATTTAAAAAAAAAATCAAAGGATTGATTTCTTTAAATCTTTATTACTTGGCCAAATCATAGCCAAGTACTTGCCAATACCGAGTACTTGTAAGAATTTCATTTTTTAAACATATTTGAAGTTTTGAAGACAAAGGAATTTATAACTGCTCTGTAAAAAGTTATTTGAATATAAATGTCTAATATATTCAAAAATTCACAAAAACCTTTTTCTCACAAGGAAAGTCTCCATACGGTCATATTCAGAAAAATCTAAAATATTAGTGTTGTTCTTCTCATCTGGATATATATGTTTATAAAAATTTTTTTGGCAGAACCTCGATAGAACGTTCATTTAAAAAAAAAAAAAAAAAAATGAAAATTTTGTTTATTTGGCGATTTATCAAAGGTTGGTGATGAAATGAAATTTTGAAAAAAACTTTTTTATGTTGAATACTCTTTAAGATAAAAATGTTTCATATTGAACTTGCTTAAATAAATTTAATGTAAATATCTTTAGTTTTGTCAGTTTTGCTTTGATTTAACTATAGTTTTGTCATATATATATAATATATTATGATAGTTAAATATCAAATTTTATGAATTAAAATTGCTTCAGTATCTCAAAATTAAGTCCAATTGAGCACTGTCGATTCCATATTGTTGCTATGGAAACGAAGAATTCTTTGATATTGGAATGAATAACTGGTAAATGAATCTTGCCTTTTTATGGAATACGCTTAAATATAATATGAAAGTACTTTTTATATATTAAATTGTTTTTAAAATAGTAAAGCTAAGTAAAAAGCAACATAAATATATAAGAAAAAATATATTTATTAAACTCTCACATTGTTTATGTTTAAATTCATTAAATACTTTTTACACGCATTCTAAAAATCAATTAACAAACAATGTTCAGGTACATTAAAATCGTTTGCTTTTGGTGAGGAAAAGTACTGCTCGCCAAATTGTGCAAGGCTTTCATCTTTTCGTGCCAAATACTCGAAAGTATTTTATTTTTTTACAGACTTTCTACTGTAAGTCTGCCGCTAAATTTGACTGATTCTTTATTACATACATAACTAGTTTAATTGTTTTTTTTTTTTTTTTTTTTCAAAATATTCTGAGTATGCCCAGTAAGGAGACCTTCCTTGTCAGCATATAAAAATATTTCTACAAAATATAGGAAAAGGTAAGAAAAACTCCTATATAAAATTAATTTAGTTTTATATTTATACAAATAAAATAAGTCATTTTTAAATCAATATGAAAAGACCATGATTTATGGTAAAGAAACATTGTGTAGAAACAAATACAATAAATGCAATAAAAAAAGGTAATAATTAAATTTGTTATATTGCAAATTATGATGCAAAAACATCAATCGTTCTACAGTTTCAGGAGATAGGGTATTTCTTTTGTTCCTTGAAATTTGGCCTACCTCAGAAAAAATGTGTTCAATGCTAAAATAACACCTTTGTATGCTGTTTATATGAAAAAAGGAAAAACTGTAAAGCGAATACAATTTTTCTAATCAAAAGAAAATAAGGTACAGTTATAAAATATGAAACATTTTGCACAGTGGATTGATACAGCAAGCAATAACCATTTTTGATAGACAGATTTCATGTATTGGAATGAGTAATGGTAGCTTAAAGAACCAGTTTTAATTCCACACTGATTGTGTTTATGTACAAATTTTTTTTTAAATATTTTTTAAATAAGGCTACAGTTTTAAAGTTTTTGAATTTACAAAAGTTCGTGTGTAAAGATGCACAATAAATTAAATTTCGAATTGAAATTAATTTTTAAAAATATGATTATATATAAAAACCCACACACACACATAAGGGTGTTACTCCTAAGCTCATTTCATGTGCATATCAATGATTTTTTCTTACACAAAATTACCCAGTATCAGTACTCTGTACTCTGCCATTATCTTTATTGTCTGTGCTCAAAAACATAATTACTGTTGTTGTGTGACATTAGAAGGAGAGAGAGTCAAAATTATGGAAAAAGATTTTGAATATTTTTTTTTTTTTTTAAGGAATGGAATCAATTACACATTTTCAATTTGCCGTTATTTACACATAGTAAAATATGGCATTTTAACTTAGCTAAGATTTCTATTTAGATCTTAGAAGTGTTTTAAGAAGGATTAAGGTCTCCAATGAGCTCTAAGCAGTATCGTAAGCTTTTGAATATTTAGGAAGATGAAAATTTTATTTCCGTCTGAGGACACTTGCTTACTAATAAGTTCTTTCTAAAGAACGCTACTTGAATTTTCAATATTTAACTCTCTCTCTCTCTGTTCATATTGGTAAATGTTTATCAATTCCGCATTTAAAAATTTACCATATGAATTAAAACTAAAACAATACTGTCATGGATTGCAGCTCTGGGCTGGGCCATCCTCATGTGTTTCATGCGTAAATCTGATCCTGTATATGTGTCATATTTATTGGAAAAGAAAATGTTATTCAATTCTTTATGCCTGAATGATCTGAAAATTTCTAGACTGTAAGGATGCAAATGGAGTTTGAAAGATTTATGGGTACTTTTCGGTTAGCCGGGCGCCAGTGTTATATATACATATTTATATACAAACATATATGCATATATACATATATGTATGTATATAAATATGTATATATAACACTGGCGCCCGGCTAACCGAAAAGTACCGATTTATGTTACGTGGCATAGTATATATATACTAGCTGACCTGCCCGGTGTTGCCAGGGCCCGTGATAATATTCTTAAATGAACCTTAAATTTGTATGATGTGTTATATCTTTAACTTGATTTTGTCTGAAATACATACTTGCTTACCATGTGAAAATGGGGGGAGAAGCTGCTAATTGTTGAGATTTGTTATGTAATTTTTTTTTCAGAATTTTCGAAAAATTGTATAGGGTAGTAATGAACAAATTAAAATTTTAATAGGCCCTCTAGTGATGAAAAAATGATTTTAAAAAAGGGGTGGGGAGCGGCTGCTTAGTAATCTACTGGCCAAAAGCTTTCAAACAGTATGCAGACCTGCCAACTGCTACAGAAAAACCATAGTTGCTACAATTTGAACCTATAAACTACGATGCTGCGAAAATCGGTCTCAAACAGGGTTTTCGCTGCCGCTCGCCATTGCGCCAAATCACGACAAAATGCTTCATTTGGCGAGTAAACGAACAATGCGACTCACCAAATTGCGAGTGTTCAGTTTCTGTGCTGTTTGTGTGTGCGCCAATACAGTTGAGATTCTTATTTGCGTTTCTGAACGATTGATGTCGCTTTACATGTTTAATTGTAGCGTGCCATTTATATTGCTCTATTTATAGAGATACCGACTTAATACCAGTTCAGATTAGCAACTGGCAAAGTCATAAAGGATTATGTGATAGGTATTTCTCTACTGTCAGTTACAATTACTATCTACGAGCCGGCGTCGCGCTGGTAAAAACACAAGCAAAATTACTCGTATCAAGTGCAAATAGAGAAAAGTTTTGCTGGAATGCTGTGTTGAAATCAGGGCTGTGGAGTCAGTGAGAAAAATGGATGACTCTGACTCCGGGCATTTTAACAGATCAGACTTGGACTCTTTCATTGAAAAATGGGCGTGACTCCGCAGCCCTCGTTGAAATTATCAATTTACCATACTACTTATTAGTTGTATGTAAAGTATCATTGGCTGTTCAATTTTTTCTATTGGTTTATGTCGAAATTTCAGGGGAGGAGATATGCCCTAACTATCTGGGGTCAAAATAGACCCAACCAATCGAAGGTCTGTGAGGAGTTTCACCTTTGGTCAATGAGGTCGAATCTCGCTGTAACTTAATTAGGAGCTGAGTTAGAAAATTAAAAAATTGAATCCCTTTTTTTTGGGGGGGGGGGGGGGTAAAGTTCATAATATGAAAGAGTGGTCCAAGGATTTTTCGATGATATATCACATGGGGGTTTCTGAAAAGGTTAGAAAATTGCCAAGATATGGCCATATATTCTAAAATTTTCGACCCCCCCCCCCCCTCCCCAGAAACATGTGTTCAATTTTTTTTTTAGTAGATTTATTTTCTGGAATTTCATGCTCCTACATAAAACGGTTTCTGAGATATGGCCACATGCTCTAAAATTTTTTACCCTTTCTTTTAACCCCTTATGGGATTTTTAAAAGTCCTTCCTTAATCCACATTTATGTTATAAGAAGTATGTTCCCCCAATTTTTATGCTTCTAGGTTCAGTAGTTTGGGCTGGCGATAATGAGCCAGTGAGCAGAACATTGCCTTTTATATAATGGAGATATAAATTGATCATCTTTTCTAATCTTGGCCAGTTTTTAGCTGCAACAAAAAAATTAAAAAAATTAATTAAATATGTGAGTAACCTAACCACACTGTCTTAATTGCATCAGTCAATAAATCATTAATGCTGCAAAAGGTGGTTTTAAAATGTTCACTTTTACATAAACCAACATAATTATTTTTACTGTTGTGTAAGTCTTAAGTATAATTTAATTTAAATTGCTTTTAAAAGCTTCCATTGCTGTTATTATAATTTTATCTTTCTTTGTGTTTTTAGGTTTGGATAAAATAGAATACTTGCAATCCCATGAAAATATGGAAATATATCAAAAAGCTTTTGATATGATTGAACATTATTTTGGCACTGAAGAGGAAGATGCTGTTATTGCTCCACAAGTAGATGCTGGAAACCAACAATTTCAGTTTAATGCTCCTGATCAAAATATGCCCATGGGAGGTTATAGTTTCTAAAGCAGCAGCTAAATACTAAAAAAGAAAAACTAAATTGTAGAAGATATATATATATATATATAATTTAAGAAAAAAATAAATAAAAATAAACAGCCAGTGCAGAATTTTTCAGACAGTTATAGGAAACTTGCAGATGAGCATGATTTTTGTGGTCAAAAGTTCTTTTGGAATATGTGCTACATTTCCCTCTTATTGAAAAATAATAAAATAATCATGCCAATTGTCTGAAAAAAAAAAAAAAATGAACGATCTGCATTTATATTTATGGAGTAAAGACTGTTGAACAATAAATTTATATTCCAAGAAGAGTAAATTATTTGCTTTATATGATATTGTATATTTTTTCACGATTGCTGCATTTTTACCTTGTATGTAGTAATTTTTTGGACTTAATTGGATTATATTTGATTAGTTTATTGGACTGAATTGGAATATCTTAAATAATTGGCATTTTGACTGGCATTTTTGGCCTTTGCAGTATAAAAAAAAACAAAAGAGGTAGATTGAGTTAAGACGTTAATCAAATGTATCAAAAACTTGACTTTTTTGTGCTTTGTAAATTTGTTGATTTTATTTATAATAATTTTGAATTTCATTTATCATTTAAGCAGACACGACTTTTGTACAAATGTATAATCAACCTATCAGATATCAATAAACTTTTGTTGAAAATATTGTATTCATGTTGTTTTTCTAATCTCTTCACTTTATTCTATTTATTTTCCCCTCTACACTAAAAAATGTAGAATGTTCTTTCATTGGGGACTAACATTCTTCACTTTTTACCTATCTATTTAGTAACTTTTAGAACTCTATTTTAATTTTTTGTGTCATCTCTGCCTCCCTTTTGTTTCTTTTTATGAAACAAAAAACAAACTTCACTTTTTTGTTATTCTTATAAAGTTCTGTCTGTACTTAAAATGTCATGATCTAATTTTCTCTTCAAATTTCTTTATTCAAGATGATACTCTTTATTATTATTATTATTGTAATTGCAGGCAAATGCAGAAAATAAAAGTCTTAACATTTTAAAAGTGAAAGCAGCTTAAGCTCTAAATACAGTCGAACTCTGTTAATACAAGAAGCAAGATGATTACAAAGTCTTCATATTAACCATTACTCGCTCTTATGGCGATATTTAAAGTCTTCAAAAACACATAATTAAACTAATTACTACTATTAATTGCTACATTTAACTGAATATCATATTTTTCGGAAAACTCAGCTAACATTGAAATAGTTACTACAATTTTTTAGCTATTGATTTCATGTATCTTTTTCATTTTAACACTGCTATAAGAGACATGAAAAGGCTGCTTAATATGGCTCAGAGTCCAATTTTAAAGAAAACAATTTTTTTTCCCAATTCTCCTTACTCCCCATCATTCAGTTGTAAATCTTACTTAATAATGGTAGTTGAAAAGCCCTTATCTCTACTTTTATTCTTTGAAGACCTCTGGATCTTCCTTTGCATTTTCTCTTTTTTATCTACTAAAACTGATAAATTTCTGCATTTTAGCAGACAGTTGTAGTGTAGAAATATAACTGAGAAAGAACGGTGTTTGATAAGAAAGGGAATACTTTCCGCGATTCTATCCTGCTTTTTGCTGAAAGTCACATTAAAATGAACAAATGTTTTGCTCATTTTGCTTTTGTAGTTTGTAAAAAGCTTGAAATTCTTAATAACCATGCTTGTTTTAACCGTTTCCTCATTCTCGTATTAAATGAGTTTGATTGTATTTTCCATATGAGAGATTTTTTTTAATGCAAATAAATTCCTATTGGTTACAGTATATTATTTCAGTTTTATTACCATACATGTATGATCTATGTTTGGAAGTAAAAAAAGTAGGATTAGTATGGAAAAAATTCATATTTTGGTTAAAAAAATATATACACAAAAAGACTTTGAAATTCTTGCTATTTATTTCTACATACTAATACTTTTAAATTGCAGTCTAAAATTCCAAAAATCATCTTGATAAATCTATGCTTCTCTGACATTTCAACTTTGCTTGTTTTTGAGTTAGAATCTAAAGTTTATGATATATTAACATGATTTTGTGTGATTTTATATTCCCTTGTTATTGTTAGATCGGGATGCAAAAAACTTTCGAACATTTTTGTTTACTTGTGCTATTTATGTTGCTAAACAAAATTACATTATGCTTATCCACATAATTTTGTTAATAGTTTATAAGTGAATAATCTTCTCTTTAAGATTTTATTTACTATTGGTACTTACATGTTAATATATGTATATTTGAGAACCTTTAAAAGGTGCACGTGTGTATTTATATTATTTTCCTTTTCCTTAGTAACTAATATTGTGTTAACTCACAGTTAATATCAACATGCATTAGAATTTATATTGCTTAATCTAAAAAAGTAAAATAAAACCTTTTATTAAAGACTTTTTCTTTTTTTTAAGCTTTAATATTTTAAATATAATTTTAGGCAACTGTAGTAATAATCTAATAAAATACTTTATTTGTAATTAGAAGCAGCATTTTAACTAATTTTTCTAAGTGCTTGAAACTCTTACTATAATTTAAAAAAGTATGTTCATTTATTTTATTTTTCATAAAATATAACTGCAAGGATGTGTTAGATTGAATATTTTACATGTGTAATTGGTTAAATTGCATTCAAATTTTTTGTATTGATGCTGAAATACATAAAAAAAAAAAATTGAAATTTAAGATTATTAAAAACATTTTATTAAGGTAATAGTAATTATTGTAAAGGCAGTTAAATGATTTCCTTGTGATCAGAATATTTTAATTATATATAATAAGTGGTATTGAGCTATTTATTATTCATATAAAGATGTTGGAATAATGTTTTTTATGATAAACAAAAGGCAACCTCCTGTTGAATATTAATTTTGAATCCTCAATTTAATATTTGATATGAAGGAAATCTAACTTTTTATCAAATATTATTAAAAAAAAAAAAAAAAGTTTAAAGCAGATTTTGTTTACGTATACTTAATTGTCAAATTTTATTGCTAGCATAACACAATCATCTATGATAAAATAATTATTGAAAAAGACTATAAAATTTGATGCATCTGCATGTAAAATTATTTGTTTATTAATAAGTATCATAAAGAATTTTTTTTTCACTTTTTTACTTTCGGCTGAAAATACAGTGTGTATATTTTGTAAGATACTGTGTATTTAAAAAATAATAATATAAATTAGGAGCTTGTGCACCAAGATGTATTGATTATGTTAACACTTGAGTACCATAGTATGTTATTGTCAAAGTCTCTTTTTCTAAAGATTTGCTCTGTGATGTGTATATATTATATTATAGATAATAATTAAGTACAAGAGAGAATATCTCGTGTTTTTTAAAGTTCCTGAATGATAAGGCTGAACTATTAATCAGTGTCGGTCTTAAAGGGAATATATAAACTGTACTTCCATAGCTAGAAGTTTTTGTGTGAAGTTATAGAATATTTTGTTCAAATAATGTAATTTCTTTGGTTTGCTTTCCAAGTTTATTGATGTAGTTTATATGTTATCAGCATGAGCACTGGTAAGGAGAGGCAGGGAACGACCATCCTTGGATTTTTAAATTTGACTGACTTTTCTTTATATCTCACGATTTTGAAAAAATAGTCAAAATTATTTTCCCCAAGTAACTTAAAATAATCAAAACTCTAAGATGAATGGAACAGTAAATATAAAATAGGCAAAGCTAGCTGTGCAGAATTATTTCCAATTCTGTGTGAGGGGCGGGAATGGTTACATTCACTAGTTTAAAAGATATATATCTGAAACAACTTATTCAAGGAAAATTTGTTTCTGTTCTATTAAAAAAAAAAAAAAAAAACTGAACTTTTAGCATTTCTCATGTTACATTTCTGTGTTGTTTTTTTATTTTTATGTTGATATGGTTAAAAATCGTTTTGTACAACAGCGTTCTAGCAAAAAATTCTTACTTTAGCCTATTTCATATTTACTTTCTCCATTTTAAAAAACATCGGTTTAAGAAAGCAATTTATTGCCATTTTAAAAACAGGGGATCTTGTCCTTTCAACTTGGAGATTAATATTACAAATGATGTTTCGAAAATGATTTCAAATATAGGTTGCAGATCCCAGGAACACCTGTTCCAAAATTTTGCTTCTCCCTGGATTTCGCTCTGCCGGTGCTCATGATTATCAGGTGTTGCCTTCATTTTTCCATCCAGAAATTCTTTTTACCTGTCTGAGCTTTGTTGAAATATCTGCAAGTTTACCAAATGTTTTCTTTGTAGTTTATGACTGCTCTTCTTCTTTTTTTCAACACACACACGCACATACAACATAAATTAACAAAAAACACTATACATGTAGCTGAACAACATTACACTACAGACATTTCAGTGGAAGATATTACTGAAACTGGTGGCTACTAAAAAATTAAATACCTTAATTTTTGGCAAGTTAACTTTTTGCTATTTCATTATTTTATAATTTTACAGTAATTTAGTAAATTAATAAAAATGGTGACATGTTACCATAATTATAATATACTTTAGTGAGAGTGTATTATTTAAAAACAAAAAATTAAAGTAATTTTTACACATGATCATAAAAAAATTTTATGAAATTAATAAATTCTAGAAAATTTTTGATTGTTTATTTAAATTTTGTATTATTTGGGATTTCCCTTCTTTAAAAATATTCAGTATATTTATTCTATTGCCAAAAATTATAGTATTTTGAAATAAGTGAGCTGTAAATTGATGTTTCAAAACTCTGTCATGTACAGAGAATCATATCTTCATTTTGATATAAAGCCCTTAAAATATTTCCTGTAATACAATTAATCCTGCCAAATTCTTTGAAAAAGAAATCAAAGAATCCTCTGTGTGCGATTTTTTTTTCTCTTTGTCTCTATAAAAATAATTTAGCTTCTTGATATATCTGCCCTAAAATTTTGTTATATTATTCTGATATGAAGTTTTGTGACATATTTAATTATTCAAATCTGTTTGCAGTGCTTTTCTCCCCTGACTTTGAATGTGATAGTTGGAATTACCAATAAAATTTAATGATACTTAAAGTAATTATTCTAATTTAAAATATGTTTTGTAAATGATTGTTTGTATTTAATTTTTCTAAATATGCAAGATCTCTATTCTATTTTCAATATAACTTTTCTATTCTTGATTTTCAATAAGATTTGTTCCCTTTCATTATTTATTACTATTATTATTCGAAACATGCTTTAAAAATAATTTTTGACAGTATAATTTTCTTAAACTTTGATTTAAAGTGAATATTCAGAGTGTTAAAATGTATTTATTCAAAGAAATTTTCAATCATTGATAAGCGTTTAATTTTCTAAAGTATATTAATGAATGCTCAAATGTAATTATATTTTCTTCACTTTTATATTAAGGTTGTATCGTTTTAAGGTTTGGTGTTCGTTGTTAAAATTTTATTTGTATTTAAACTGTCCAGCATTTCTTATGATTTTTTTTTCTTGTTATTGTGGGAAGTGATTCATATTTATATATTTTGTTCAATTCTTGCTCAGTTTTTTAACTCTTATTACTTTGATATTTTTTTTTCCGTTTTACTTTGTTTTTAAGTGCTTCTTTTTTTCTTTTAATGACCTGATATTAGATCACATGTCAGGCATGAAAGTTCCTCCAAAAGAAGGAAATCACTTTTTAAAAAACACTTTTGGGTATTCCCTGGATTGATTCAAAATTGCAAAGATAATATTAGGTTTAAATTAGGGAGAGAAGGGGGGGGGGGGGTGCTCTTTAAGAAATTTAGGTCACAAATATTTTATCTACTTAAATCTTAAACCCTTATAGAGTTTGTTTCTTTTCTTTCATATAAATCAGTTTATGGTATGAGTATTTGAAAATAATGAAGTTGTTTAAAGTGTCTGACTTTAAAAGAAACAAATTGTGCATAAGGTTAATTTTTGAAACAGAATATTTTGCTCCATCCATATCTAAATACTTTTGGATAGTTTCAGTGTAAAAATGTATTACTGGGACAAAGACAAAATTAATGTTGAAGGACCTAGCATAGTGAATAAAACCTTTTATTTTTCTAAAAAATAAAGTAAAATCTTAACAGGCGAACAATCCTGAGTAAAATTTGGTGTGAAAGATTTATTGACCCACAATTCATAAAATATATTTAGACTTAACCTTTAACAAGCTGTCTTGATGGTTTTCATTATCTTGATTCAATCATTGTTAGTTAGGGGTGCACAACCTTTTTAAGAGAAGGTCCACTTACAAAAATTTGTGCGTTGTCGAGGGCCACATAAGTACCATGAAGAGAATTCTATTTCGGAGAGGTGTCTGTGGCCTATAATCAGATAGCAAAAATATGATTTTAGAGGTGGGGGAAGTTTTACCCCTCTAGGTTCCCTTATCCAGTCAACATATCAAATTCAGTCGGCAAGAATATATCAACAGTTTTCATTTGTATATGTAACAGGCATAAAGCAAGAATTATTTAGGAGTGATAATATTCCTTGACTTTATCCAGAAGAGTAAATTTTGTTGTATTAAAAATGCTAAAAAACAAACATAGGCATGAAAGTGTCTAGTGCCGAAAAAAATGTTAACTTTATGAACGAAGGGGGGAGCAGCAGCCGATCAATGAAATTTGCGATTTTTCCGTGCCTGATCAATGAAATTGCCGATTTTTCCGCTCACGATCAACGATATCTGCGATTTTTCCACGCCTGATTGACAAAATTTACTATTTTTCCACGCCCAATCGGCGAAATTTGCAATTTTCTGCCTCAGATCGACGAAATTGAAGATGCGTTGCATCAACGAAATTTGCAATTCTTAACTGACTCTAACGAAATTTGCAATTTTTTACCATGGCAAATTGTCGAAATTCACGATCTTTTCTGGCGATAAACTGACAAAACTCGCGATTCTTCCTCAACCGATCAACGAAAATTTAAATTTTTCCATGCATCATCGTAAAAATTCACGATTTTCCATGCCTGATCAACGAAATTGTGATTTTTCCGCGCCTGATCGACAAAATTCACAACTTATCCGAAGCCAGTAAACAAAATTCGCGATACGAGATTCACTATCTTTCCGCACCTGATAGACGAAATTTGCTATTTTTACGTTTCCGATCGATGAAATTTGCAATTTTTCTGCGCCAGATCGACGAAATTCCCGATTTTTCCGTATCCGACCAACAAAATTCGCGAGTTTTCGGAGCCCGATTGACAAAACTCGCGTTTTTACCGTGTACGATCGACGAAATTCATGATTTTTCCATGTCTGATCAATGAAATTCGGCATTTTTAACTGACTTTGATGAAATTTACAATTTTTTCCCGCTCATATTGACGAAATTCGCGATTTTTTGCTCGCAATAAGCTGACGGAAGTTGCGATTTTTCCGCAGCCGATCAACGAAATTTCCAATTTTTCGCACATCATCGAGAAAAATCGCGCCTTTTCCGTGCCTGATCAACGAAATTTGCGATTTTTAAGCCCCTGATCGGTGAAATTCGTGATTTTTCCGCATCCGATCAATGAAATTCGTTATTCTTAACTGACCTTAAGGAAATTTATGATTTTTTCCCGCGCGAATTGATGAAATTCGCGATTTTTTTCTTGTCGTTTTACTGGCGAAAGTCGCGATTTTTCTGCAACCGATCAACGAAATTTTCAATTTTTCCGCGCATCAACGAGAAAATTCACAATTTTTCCTAGCCTGATCGTCGAAATTCATGATGTTCCCATGCCTGAATGACAAAATTCGCTATTTTTTCGTGCCCGACTAACAAAATTCCCGATTTTTCGGAGCTCGATCGACAAGACTCGTGATTTTTCCATGCCCGATCGACGAAATTTGCGAATTGTACCCGCTCGACCAACAAAATTCGTGATTTTTCCGAGCTCGATCGACAAAAATCGCGATTTTTCTGCACCCGATCAACGAAATTTGTGATTTTTTACTGACACAATTTTCAATTTTTTCCTCTGCAAATTGACGAAATTCACGATTTCTTCCTGCGACCTATGGACAAAAATTGATATTTTTTCGAATTATAAATTGACGAAGTTCGCGGGCCACAGGTTGTGCATCCCTAGTTTAAGTTTAAAGCAGAGAGAGGAAAAAAAAAACCGTACATATTTCATTTTATTTTAGAAATATGTTAAATATAAATTAATAAAAAAGAAAAAAATTATCACTGTAAAGTGTGAATTTATTCTCCTTTCTTTTTGACTCACTTTCATGCCTGATGATATATAGAACTCTTAATTAGTCCATTACAGCATAAATTTTACATTCACTCCTAGAATTATTTTTTTAAACTGCTGAAAGCTATTTTGGCTTACATGTGTAAGCTATAGATAATTTTCCAACCCTATATCACTGAATTGTCTTTAATATTATTCTACCATTTGTGAATTAGGTCTTAGTTAAACTTGTGTTGTTTCATGTTCTTCAAATTTCTCATAATCCGATCCAGTAAAGAACTGCAGTGTTCTCTTCTGATGTCTAATCAAGCTTATTGTAGATCCAAATGCACTGGTTTATATATACTATATCAGTTGATGAATCTTTATAAGTTTATAAAATGTAATATTCAAGAAATAATGGGAAAAAAAAAAAATTAGTAATTATTTTGTAGTTTCAAGAAAATTATCAAGCCATATAATGCAACCCCATTTTAAACAGTCAAAATTTTCTAAAGTGGCTGGGGGTCAATAGACTTTGATTCTCATTTCATTCTCTTGTTAATTGATTTTAAAGTTTAGAGTCTTTCCCTCAGTTTCATCTAATTAAAAAAAAATGTTTCATGGAATTTTTTCCTATAAGTATTTGTGCTTATCATTGTATGATTTTCACATGCTTGTTTCAAAATTGAACTTATTGTATATTTTTTGTGTTTAAACCTCTGTGCTAGTAGATACTAATGAAAATTGAAATTAATTGTATCTATGCCTTTTTAAAAAGAGATCTTGCATTACTTATTATCCTTGTTTTGTATAATTTTACAGAGTACCGTTATTTATATGTTTAAATTCATAAGTTAATGATATTTCTCGAAAATTTATTCATATAATAAATGAATGTTTCTACAAATATCATTAGAATACCCTCTAAAATCTGATATTTTATTTTTATTTTTTAAAAGTTTATTTTCTTTTTAGTATTTAAGATATTTGATGCACAAACTAATTTTATTTCGTTATCAGTTCTCTACAATTTTTTTTTTTTTTTTTATATATATAGATTTGATAGCTTTTTGATTGCTTGCATCATTTAGCGTTCTTTCTTTTAAAACAGGTCAATGTAAAAAAAAATAATAATAATAACAGATTTGAAGTTTTTGCAATATTATATGTTAACAAGAACTTCACGGTATCAAGTGGGCTTCTTTAAAAAACAAAAATAAAAGCTGTGATACTTTTATATGAAATATTTTATATTTGCAATTCGGTTCTGCAGTTATCTTTAAACTGCTTTTAACTCCTTGTGGTTTTGATAAACCATCAATGGCAAATGGTGCACCTCTGATTTAAATATTTGACTGTGCCATTATTCCTCTCTGTTATTCTAGTCATCACTCTTGCCAGTGCCTTTTTATGTTAAAACTGTTCTATTTGGTGGCAAATACATGTCAATATGTAATTGTGTTCTTGGATCTATATAATTGCATACTTATTAATTAAAGTAGAAAAGTGTCCTTGTGTAAATTAGGAATTTCATTTTTATAGATGATTAATTTAACAATTGAGATTGAAATTAAATTTAATTAAAGTTCTAGATAGAATAAATTTTTGTCATGATGTGCAGCTAATATTTTCAATTTTATATGTAACATGAAACTTAAAGCATTAGGATGTTATTTTTATTGAAATATGAGTGCTTCTTAATTTAATAAGGGACAAGTAAAATTTTTTATTGTCAGATAAAAGCAATAAGCTCATTAAATTCAATATTCAATTTTAGTAATTCAAATTAAAACGTATCAATTTAGAATGAACTTATTCAGCTTTCTTCTTTCTTCCCCCTCCCCCTTTCTTTCCAATATTAGTGCTTCTTAATTTAATAAGGGACAGGTAAAATTTTTATTTGATTGCTAATTATAAGAGAATTTAGAATGGATAATTTTATTTTTCACTTAGCAGATAAAGTTACAGTTTGCCACCAAATTGAATTTGAATGATGCTTAAGTCATTAAATTTAGATATATTTATCTTCCCTCAGGGCAATGGAAAACATTTCTCCTCCCCCCCCCCTTTCTAAATGTAAATTTTGCTTAAAAACTTTTAAAAAATGTTTGTTGATAGAGCCACATAATCTTTGAATTCTTGTTTGAACTGAGGTTAGGTTGTGACCATAATTAGCAAAGAAATTTGCTTATATGATGGGGTGGTTGTATTCCATGCTCGTTAATTTATTGCTTTGTTACATTTTTGAAAAAAAAAATTTTTGGTCTAAAACATTTTAATTATTTAAATATTAATCAAACATATCTTGTATTTTTTTTTTCTCCTACAGTAAAACACAGGTTTTTATACAAAGACTTTATTTCTCAAAAAATAAAAGTTCTTATCTTTTAAAGAAAATATATAAATTTTCCATGAATATTTTTCATACTAGTGGATATCTTGTATTGTTGCTGTTTTTTATTAGTATTTTTAATGTGTCCAATAATGGGTGCCCATCAATTTTTACCTACAACCACCCTCTCATTTAAATATATGCATTTACAGTTTGTTCAGGCAGTCAAATGATTTTTGTAGAATTTATATTATTTCGTTAATTTCTTGATGAATCTGTTTAAAATTGCGAATTGTTGATGACTATAAATGATAAGCTGAATTCTAAATAAATAAGTTTATTATTATTTAAGTAATTATATCTTGAGCTTTCCATTGGAACAGATTTTATATTATTGCTTAAATTCTTTAATTTAAATTATGTAATTCTTTAACTTGGAAAGTATAAAATTTTCTCAATTTGAAATTTATTACTGTATAATAGGATTGATGTGCTTTTTACGTGTTCAATGCTAAAATTTGACGTATTTTAAGGTTTATTTTATTGTAATTATGGTTTTGCATAGTATAGTTATTTTATAAGTTTTAAGAAAGTTTATATATGCATCTACATTATCAAATCATAATTTTAATTATTTCCCTTTGGTGCATATTTATTTCATTATAAATGTGATATTAAGATTTGGAGCTTGGCGGGGACCGTTTTATTCAATTTAGTGATTAATACTTTCCAAGATTTGCTGAAATTTTATTAGAAAAGTGTATTTTTATTTTTTTTCCCTGAGCATGTTTGCAGTTAAAATGCTTATCAAAAAAATTTTCCATTCTTTTATTATTATTATTAGTTGTTGAAAAGTTTATAATTTTATGCTTTTTATTTATAACCATCTGTTAACTACAACTAAGTTTGTATATTGCATGATTCAAAATATTTTTTCTTGTTTAAAAATAATTTTGTCACAAATTCGAGCTGTGCAGTTTTTTAAAGGAATATATCAGGAATTAAAATTGAAACTTATTGTTAAAAGTAATCATTTCTGTGTTATGTTTTCAATAAATGTCCAGATAATATTTTTCTAATAGTACATAAGTGTTTAAAAAACTATTGGTTCTTTTTTGCCCCAATAGGAATTCAACTTTGTATAAAAATCTGTATTGTTTCTTTCTTATATAATGCCACCAATTTTACACTTTAGATACATCTGTCTTTACAACAGAATACGTCTCATGACACATTTATACAAACATGCAGTTTTCATTGAACTGCTTTATTTTGTCCTCTAGACATTTGTACATAAACATTGTACACAAACATGTACATAGTCCAACACTGTACACAATGTATAACACAAACAATATGTGTACTGTTAAAATTGTATTTCAAAAGAATTTGTTCAATAAATTGTGTGCTACGTATATGACTTGTTTATTCTTGAGTTTGAAACAAAAATTTTGCCTTCTGTGTTCTGCCACTATTAAAATACTCTTTTATGTTTGCCAAAAATAAAGTAGGAAACAAAAATCCCATGATAATAAAAAATGTAATTAAAAAAAATCAAAAAACCTGACTGCGTACATAGCGAACTAAAAAGAGGGAAACAAGATGGCATAGGACAATACGAGAGTGTGTAATGGAAATCCTTTTTACCTAAGCAATTGCAGTTGGAGCATCAGATTCATGTTTAGGTATGTACTGCGGCTCTTGGTACCTACATGTTTGCCTCCAACTGCAATTACTTAAGTAAAAAAGATTTCCATTACATACTCTACTATTTTCCTACGTCATCTTGTTTCCCTCTTTTTAGTTTGCTTTTTATGCAGTTGGATTTTTTAAATTTTTGTATTGACAGATTTTTAGTTGTGTTTAATTAATACACTTATCGTTACAGTTGGATGAGGCCGTGACCAAAACTCAAAGAAGTTAACCGTTTTAGTTTTTATAGATTTCGTAAAGCTGGAGATCATATCTACACAACTTTCAGGTTGTGTAATATTTAAACGGAGCTCCTGACTGTAAAATAGCTTAGGAAACATAGTCTTCATTTTGACAGACCTATCCAATGATATGCCACCGAATATGAAGCGTAAAATTTTTCTTTCATCTCTGCCGCCATTTTGAATTTCTGAAAACAAAACCTAGCCTGTAACGTATAATCATCAAACGGTTAAGACGAATTGATAGAGACCTCATTCATTAAAATCCATCCAGCCGATGTGATGTTTCGAGGGTATAAAGAAATCCATATACCCAGATACGCGTCAAACACAAAACCCATCTTGGCAGTCGGGTAAAAACATAGCTGTCAACATTCTTGTTTCTTTCAAGTCTAATAAAAAAGAAATTCAGATTAGAAATTTTATATAATAAATTAAATGAAGTACCACATAACATTTTATTATACAGGTTTTTTTTTGGCTTATCTGAATTAATACATAACTACCATTTTTTTTTTTTTTTTTTTTTTTTTTTTTTTTTTTTTTTTAATCTGGCCCGGGTCAGAAAAAACTGTGCAAAGCATGGCGCCAATTATACTATTTGCAGTAATCCTTATTTTTTGACAGCCATATGGATTATTTATCATAGGTTATCTATTTATTATAGTTTCTTTTATTATTAGAACTAGCTGACCCGCCTGGCGTTGCCTGGTCCCGTTATTAATAACTTAAAATAAAAGTTAAGTTTGTATGAGAATAATTTGTAGACATCTACTGATGGGTTTGAAATACAGCGCGATAAGCAGGAGGTTTTTTTATAAAATTATCCCAAGCCGTATTTTGCTGTTTATGTCGATATATCAGTGTTGAATTCAGGGGGTGGCCCGGAGAGGAGGAAGATTTGAGATTTTGTGTTTTTAATGGTCAAAAAGGGCAATTTCCCCCTGGAGCCACAGAAATCCCTCCTGGAGAAAAGTGTCTGAATTCTACACTTCAGTGTATCTATTCTAAGTTAATTTATCATGCGAACTGCAACGTTAACATACCATGTGGAAGAAAAATTGTAATATTAACTGAACTGTATTTAATATTATGACACTTTTGTTGTAAGGGTTTCTTTTTATATTTTATAAAGCCTTAAATATGGTTTAAATATTTTACTAATATTTCGGTAATTTCAATAAGTATTTCAAAAGTTATTATAACTCGCAACTACATTTGTTTTTGAACTAGTGATTGAGATTTTAAAAGGTATAAGACTACTTTAATGAAATAATATATTTCTTTCAGTAGTTTAATGAAAATAAAGATGTAATTTTATTTATTAAAAGTTATTTAAATTAAGATTTAATTTTATTTTTTCTTACGGATGCATATAAATGAGACCCTTAAAATGCTTGGAAAAACGAAATGAAATTTCTTTTATTTATAAACAGAAAATTTCAACCTTGGTTTTTCAATAAAATAATATATTTCTTTCACTAATTTGATAAAAATAAATGACCCAATTTGTCTGCTTTGTAAATTGAATATTTATTTATTTTCTTATCGATGCATATAAATGTGAATCTAAAATTTCAGAAAAAAAAAAATTAAATTCCTTTTATTTATGAACAGAAAATTTCAACTTTCCCCTTTCCAGTATCGACCCAGAGACCTACAGTTCAGCAATCGGATGCTTTAACCACTGGACCAAGATGAACACAGGAAAAGTGTTGAAATTTAGATTCTTCTTCATTGTGATGCGCACTGGGTATGCGCTTTGATGACTGGGGATCAAATAACTATTTATTTATGAGAGTGTGTTCTGATTGTTAATTAATTACTCAGCTAATAATTAAAATTTTAAAATTCTGAATATCAGGTTAGAGGTCTGCATGGGGCCAAGGCCCGTACCCTCGGCCCGTGGGCTGGTTCGATAAAAAAAAATTAAGCGGGCCTACCGGCCTGATATAAAAGTTTCAATGAAGACAATAAAATGTGGGCCATTTTCAATGAATGACTTTCTCGAGAATAAGTATAAATGTGCGTCACAAGCCGATGACAGTTTGACAACATCAATACAGAAATGTAACATGTCCAACGTAGAGATCGTCATTGAACAGTTACGTGGTATCAGGTCTGTGCTTAATTTTTTTCAGTATTCTCATACCGGAACTGGACTTAATCGTTCTCGGGATGTGTAAGGCAGGCAATATGTTTTTTTAAAATATTTATAGCGATAACAGGGTGTCTACAGAATCTGGAAATCAGGGTATCATGGAAAAATCAGGGAGGTTTATCAATCTGGAAATATCAGGGAAAATCAGGGAACTTTGTAAAAATACACAAAAATCAGGGAAATTTGTCTGTGTGTGAAAATATTTGCACTTTCACCTTGCCAACAAGACTGATTCATCTATTTTATATACCATATTTTTTCACATACTGATTAGTCTTTCCCTATATTTTAAAAAAGATGCACGTGGTATGAGTTTTTGATATTTAATGTAAATTAAGGTGATCCAATGTCCTCATTTTCTGTAGATAGCGCTTATATTGAAGGCAATTTATCCATTTTTGAAAATTTTAAATGATACGCTAGCATAACCTCACCAGGCGGCCAGCTTAATCCAATTAGCTATCCCGTCAGATGTAGATATGTCTTAAGATTGAACATTTTTCAGAAAATGAGGAAATTTTCTGGTCACCGTATATCCATTAGCCACTATATAAAGTTGTTGGACTAAATTTTGAGTTTGGATTTCTAAAACTGTCAACCAATGCTTTGAGTATTAGGCAATTTTTATGTTTTCTCTTGTTTTTTCTTCCAAATAAGATATTAGCAAGCTGGATTAGATAAGTGTGTTATTTGAGGAAGAAGCATACATGAAAAAATACCGTATGTTTATTATTGTTAATATTAGAAATCAGGGAAGTCTGATAAAGATAGTCAGGGAAATCATGGAAAAATCAGGGAACTTTTTTTTGCAATTTCTGTAGACACCCTGGATAATCAATTTCTGTTAACGGAATATTTGGAAATATACATTAAGGTAGGTCTCAAATTCACTGCTAAACAATTCAAAAATTTCTGACACGTTTTCTGACTCATTTTTCACTGTAAAGGCATAAAATTGAAAGGCCTGACTATTGAAGGGATTTGGAATGAAATAGCATTTTTCATTTTTGATAAATAAATTACTTATCGAGATATAAGAGATTTTTGTCACGTGACTGCGAGTTTTTCTCCTTTCCCGTGCTATTGCTTCCGGAAATTCCATTCAAAACGATAACTTTGACAGTATTTTCTCAAAGATATATTGCTTTTATCAAAAAATGGATAATGCCATTCGATTACATAGTTTCTGAATCAGAACACCTGTCAATCTTGCGTATTTCCGAAAAGAAAATTAACACAGAAAGTTAGCTCCTTCGGACTTGAGAAAAGCCTTAAAAAATGGCAGGGAAACATTTTGACAAATCTACTTTTTATTATACAGTTACAAAAGTTATCTTTTACCCTCCTTTTTCTTTTTTATTCTAAACATTATTTTTTTAATGAAGCCTTACTTGAATGTTGAAACGTCTAAGACTCTAAGCAGTGGCGTAGCTAGAGCATTTCGTTTGGGGGGGTGTGGAGATCGAATTTACCGAATGTTCATAGTAAATTTTGTATTTATTTTTATTTTGTATTTTTTCCCATTATTTTCTTTTAGGCGAGGGGGGGGGGGCGGTTAGACATTTACTTACTATTTCAGCAATATATAAATAAACAGACCAAAAAATTTGAACGAAAAACTAAATAATTTCAACCATTTAAAGTTTTACAAACTGATGGGAGCGAGGGTAGTAGAAATTATGAATGGAGGGAGTGAAGTAGATAACTACTGATTCATTTATGGTATTGCACAATTACGAATAAAGCAGAGGAAAAATGTAATTTTAGAGACTAACCCTTAACTGATCAGGTGAGGTGTTTTCCACCCCAGAGAAATTTTAATTATGAAGAATTTTTTTTGTGTGGTATTTAGATACGTGTATTTATATGCATATATATGTACACTTGCAGTACTTCTTCAGTTGTTTTTATTCAAGTAAATAATGCAAAATTCACAGGAGATTTTCTTATTTTAATTCGCTAAAATTTGCGGAGTACACAAGACAAGAAATCTAATTTTGGGGTTGCATATACACCACCTCACCACGTTATATATATATATATATAACCTCATCACTTAAAGTTTAAGCTTTTCGTGCTCGATGCTCCAGTTAGGGGGGAGGGGGCAAAGGAAAAAGCAGCAATTTGGGGTGAGGTGTAAAAGGACAGATTTAGATTGATTATTTATTATTACAATAAAAATAAATTCAACAGAAAATATTTAAAAAATATTTTTTTTTTCTTTTATTTATAACTCAAATTTGAAATTTGCAATACTTTTTAAATTTTAAGTTAGAAGTCTGTACGGGTTGACATTTTCAGGCCCGGGCCAGGCCGACCCATATAAAAAAATTCGACTCAGACCATTATAAAATGTAGGCCTGAACTTGGCCAAGCCTGTCGAAAAAAAATATTGGCCTGCCCCGCGTTATAACAGCTAAAATTGCAGTCTGCGACCATCCTGGCTCAAAAATAAAAATCTCGACCCCGAGCCTGGCACGGCCCGAGTGAATTTCTACAAAACATTGATTTTTACGTCTATTTGGTTAAAAAATTGTCTGTACGAGGAATTCTGACCATAAATACTTAGGCTAATGTCAGACGAACGTCTATTTGCACGCTTTTTGTTTCAACGTGCACAGAAACACATGGTAGCGAAGGTGTAGGAAGGTTGTAGGAAGGAAAAAAGCGTGCAAATAGACGCTTGTCTGACATTAGCCTTGATCTTAGCTTTTTTCTTTTTCTTTTTTTTTTTTTTTTTTGTAGTCTTCATTTTTATAGAAATGGCGTAGGCTGCGATGTATTTTTTAAAAATAAATCTCTATTTGTTGTATGCAAATGTTTCGATTATCATTAATTTTGTTAATCCATATTCCATGTATTGGAGACTTAAAAATCTAAAAAATGCTATACAGTAAAATCTTCTAAGACGGAATTGCACAGTAAAGTAAAAAAAAAAAAAAAAAAAAAAAAAATGCATTATATACAAGTTCCCTTCTTAATAGGTGTAAATGTATTACATATTATTTTCTTGCATAATATTATATCAATTATGCATGGATCAACACCATTTTCAGTTTAAAACATGATTCCGTCATAGGCAGGTTCTTTTTCACACGTTTAATATATTTTAATTTAGCTGTATTTTGCTACCAGGCCACCTTGAGAAAATGATTTTTATATGGGCTAGGTGAAAACCGGGGCTGAAAATTTTGGTCCGTGAAGACTTGGAAGAATGAAACCAGTCCCGGCTTGGTACAGAACACATGTGTTCTGTTTGATTCTGTTCCAATTTTGGTACAGAAGCCTAATTTATGTTTTGCCAAAATGGTGCCAAAGTTGACGTTTGTAACAGATTTTTTGAAAACGTGACAAATTGGCAACAGATCATTATGAGGTAGCAATTGATTATAACTTTATATGTAATAAATTTATCAAAAAATTTAAAAAGGCTATTTGATTTCAAAGCACTTTATGCCTCATGCCTGCTGATTTCATGCTTCTGGATTTAAAAAAAAATGTATCAGAAAATTTAACATTCCCGAGAGGAGTAAAAATATTTTTTAAGAACAAGTGTTTTAATTTTTTTTTTCCATTAACGTGGCATTTAATTCGAAGTTAGAAAACTGTTTAGTTGTTTCAAATCTTAATCCGTGTATGGTGTATTTGACAATTTTGATCATATGTGACAGAAAAATGCACAATATAAGAATAGGAGGATTTGGATTTTATTTTTTATTTTCTTTTACTTCTTTCTCTTTTTTCCATAAATATTTATCCAAGTAAAAACGTAAGATAAAATAAGAAAATTAATAAAAATTAAATAAAAAAATATGAGAGAATTGGTTAATTAGTAGTTTTTATTTTCTTTGGTAATTAGAATAAGGATAATTGTTGCAGAGATCAATCTTCAATGAGAAAATTTCAACTGTCTGTTCTCCAAAGCAGATCAAAGGACCAAAACAAACTACAGAGGACGACGGAAACATTTAGAAGACAATATTGCATAAAGCCGGACAGAATTTTTTTTCCCTTGGAACTTTTTTACAGAACGTTTTACTTGGATAAATATTTATAGAAAAAAGAGAAAGAAATTAAAAGAAAATAAAAAAGTAAAATCCAAATGCTCCTATTCTTATTAGCTCCCGGTACGGTATGCTATTTCTTTCTCACAGCTTATTTTGTGACATCTTCAAAAAATAACGTTACCTTACGCCAGCCGTAAAACACAGCAGTACGATTAAACACTCAATAGCAATTTTTTAAACTTCTAAGCTTTACACATTTTCAATTTTTTATACCATCGTATTGGGGAAAAAAGTACTTTTAAATGCAATTTGTTTGAAAACTGCATCTCCATTTATTTTTGAAATATTGACTTTTGTAGTTTTTGGGGCCATTTGCTTAATACTGTCAACGGAAGTACTCCATTTTTGTAGAAATTAAAGGAAAAATAGTTGTAAAATGTTACTCATATATTTTTGTTGCCATTTTTTCATAACAGCCGAAAGAAAATGTAATTAAAATACGTGCTATTTTGAAAAAATATAAACGAATCGTTTCTGTTAAAACATGGAGCTTTTATAAACTATATTTAATTTTAAGTGTCTATATTAATGTTACAAACAAATGAAGGTCTATGAGTCATTAGACAGCCTTTTTTTTTTTTTTTTTTTTGCGTCGAGTTCCTTTAATTACGGCATCTTTTTGCTGTATTTGTGTATTATTTCGCGATAGTGACGTCCTATGCATATTTTACTGTAGATGTTTAAGAGTGGATCGTATGTGGAATTCTTAAGTGGATGCGAATGACCTCATTTTACATAAAATAAAAGCACGTGTTGTAAGTCATATATATTTTTTTTTTCATCAGGGAAGACACAAAATTCTGAAAAAGCAGAATTCCTGTTTTCTAGTATGGTACATTTTTCTATCACATATGATCAAAATTATCAAATACACTATACACGGAGTCGGATTCAGATTTGAAATAACTAAACAGTTTTTTAACTTTGTATTAATGCCACGTTTATGAAAAAAACAAACACTTGTCCTTAAAAAATATTTTTACTCCTCTCAAGAATGTTAAATTTTCTAACACATTTAAGTAATCAGCAATCAATTAAGTAATCATGTAATCAACAGGCATGAGGCATGAAGTGCTTTGAAATCAAATAGCATTTTTAAATTTTCTGATAAATGTGTTACATATTAAGTTATAATCAATTGCTACCTCATAATCATCTTTTGCCGATTGTCTCGTTTCAAAAAAATCTGTTCCAAACGTCAACTTTGGCACCATTTTCTGAAAAATCAGTTACCTTTATAGAAAAAAAGAGAAACGCTATTCGTTTACGAATAAGAAAGAATATCTGCAAATTTCGCGCATTTAAAAATGAAAATTTCTTCACGAAAGTGTAAAAAAAAGATGCAAGTTACGATTTCAGAACAGCTTTAAATAGTTTTTAAAAACCACAAAATGTGGCTAATCAAAGCTACATTTTATTTGTAGGATATTTTTTCTGTTGAATTTTTAAACTGAAACTCGTAACATAGAAAGTTAGCAGAATTGAAATAGTCAAATATCATGTTAAGCAATTGAGCATAAGTATAAAATTAAATATTGTCATTTTAATTTCAATAAAAAAAGAGTTTTGAACACAAAAAGGTTTTTTTTTTTCGATGGAGAAGGGAAAGGGGCGAGAGGGTATAGATAGACAGAGTGGAAAATTATTTTATTTTCTGCAAAATTACTTTGCTTGCATTTTTTTGTGAGCTGTTGCGTTGATTCTGTTGCATGAATTATACTAATTCAAGTCAAAGGACTTTTTTTTTTAATTAACTTTGAGATCCCTTCATTTCAGAAAACTAAGAAAAATACTGCTTTCAGTTTTTGCAGCAGAAAGTAAATGTGTGTCTCAAAAGGCCAATTAGAAGAAAGATTAATGCTTATCATCAGTGCTCTTGTCTTTATATATACCAATATAACTGATGATTTTAAAACAAGTTCAAAAACATAAATAAAAAATATCTTTTCGAACTGAATGACAAGAACCAGTGTTGCAGTCGTAAAAAAACAAAGGGTATACTGTAGGGGTGCACAACCTTTTTAAGAGAAGGGCCACTTACAAAAATTTTCTGGGTTGTCGAGGGCCACATCAGTAAAACAGAGATTATTCTATTTCGGGGAGATCTGTGGCCTATAAAAAACATGGTTTCAGAAGAGTGGCAGCTTTATCCCTTTAGGTTTCCCTACCCAGTCAACATGTCATATCCAATTCAGTTGGCAAGGATATATCAACAGTTTATGTTTGCATATATAACAGAGATATAGCAAAGATTATTTTCAAGGAGTGAAAATATTCCTTGACTTTATTCGGGGGGATTAAATTTTGCTTTATTAAAAGTGCTAAAAAACAAACATAGGCATGAAAGTGGTTAGTGCCGAAGAAAATGTGAACTTTATGAACGAAGATAAATTGACGAAACTCTCAATTTTTCTGCAGCCGATCAACAAAATTTTAGATTTTCCTGCGCTTGACCGACAAATTCGCGATTTTTCCACGCCCAGTCAACGAAATTCGCGATTGTTAACTGACTGACGAAATTTTCAATTTTTTCCCGTGTTGAATTGTCGGAATTCACAACTTTTCTCGCGATAAACTACCGAAACACGCGACTTTACCATAGCCGATCGACGAAATTTGCCATTTTTTGCACCTAATCGACAAAATTCACGATGTTTCCTCTGTCCGATCAACGAAATTTGCGATTTTTTTCGCGCCAGATCGACAAATTTCGCAATTTTTCCACGCTCGATAGACAGAACTCGCAATTTTTTCGGTCGACGAAATTCGCGATTCTTAACTGACTAAAATCCTTGGCAAATTGGCAAAATTCGCGGCTCTTTCTCGCGATAAACTGGTGAAACTCACGATTTTTCAGCAGCCGATCAACGAAATTCCCAATTTTTCCACGCCCGATCGACAAACCTTGCGATTTTTCCGCGCCTGATCAGCGAAATTCGCATATCTTAAATGACTGACGAAATTTGCAATTTCCCACGGGAAATTGGCGATATTCACGACTTTTTATTGCAATAAACTGACGAAACGCGCGATTTTTCCGCACCCGATTGATGAAACTCACGATTTTTTCGTGCCTGATCGACGAAACTCTTGATTTTACCGCACCCGATCTAAAAAACTTGCGATTTTTCCGCGCCCGATTGACGAAACTGAAACTCGATTTTTCCGCACTCAAGTCAACGAAAATCGCAATTCTTAATTGACTAACGAAATTTGCAATTTTCTCTCGGCAAATTGGCGAAATTCGCGACTTTTTCTCGTAATAAACTGACTAAACTCACGATTTTCCCGTGCTCGATCACGCGCGCGACCGACGAAATTCGAGGTATTTTTGACTTGCGACTGACGAAATTAGCAACTCGGGAATTTCCTTTATTGATACAAATGGTATCGGCTAGACGATTAATGACATTCGCAATTATTAGCCGATTGACGAAATTTGCGTTTTCCGCGGAAAATTGACGAAATTCGCGATTTTTTCCTGCAATCTATTATCAAAAATTGCAATTTTTGTCATTTGTAAATTGACGAAATTCGCCGGCCACTTGTTATCCCATCGCGGGCCACAGGTTGTGCATCCCTACGCTAAAGTCATGAACATTCATGGATACAGTTTACGCTAATGCTTTATTTTCGAAGCAGGGGGTATACGGAGCTTCTTTAAAAAATCCAGAGAGAGTTTATACGGCATATATCTCCGTATGTAGCAAGAACAGATCCAGATCTCAAAACATATCGTCGTCGGTTTATATTAAGTTACAAAGGAAAAAATCCAATGTTTTATAGTTCTCTATCTTATTATTATTTTTCTTTAAAGCGGTTCTCGAGCTTCCTACTCAACAACGCAAAATTTTCTGTCTCATTTTTAAGCATATTGGCAGGCCTGACTGTTGAAGCAGAATACAATGGAAACTAGTTTTACAGTTTTTGATAAAATTACTTAACGAGTTATAAGCAATTGTGGTCACATGACGACAAGTTTTTTGTCTTTCTCGAGCTGCCGCGTCTGGAATTCAAAACGCCAACTTTGACAATATTTTCTGAAAAATCTTTTGCGTTACAAAAAAATGGAAAACGTCTTTCAACTACATAGTTTCTGAATAACAACACCTTCCAATTTCCGAACAAAAATGAATTCAGAAATGTCTCAGAAAGTAGCTCTTTTGATTTGAGAACAGCCTTAAGGATTTTTTTCCCGCATTCTTTTTTAAATATTTTTTCAAGAAACTTTTAGTTTTTCGAAGATAGACAATACCATTGTATATAGTTAGCTAATAGGGATGTACCGAATAATCGGTATCTATTCTGTATTCGACCTCTTCGGCCATGTTACCGAATACTTAAAAAACTTCTAAAACATTTTTTAAAAATCTTACACAATTTCTACTTCTAACTGTCAACTTATAAATATAGTCACAATAATTAGAAACAGAATCATATTTAAGTAAAAGAGAATGTTTTTACATTTTTGCTTTTTGTAAAGTATTACTTGAGAAAATTAACCATTAATGGGGATTTTCATAGAAATTAACAATGTAAAAATGCAAGTTCCTGAACCTTTTCTAGTAAATAATCTGTTTCTTGCTTTTTCACAAAAAGGGCGTTTCTAATCAAACAGAAAAACTTTCAGGGTTGATAATACACAGCAAAAAGGACAATTTTTGTTCAGAAAACCATAATCGCAATCCACTTATTCAGTTATAAATAAAGCGTATCTCATCTCATTCGAGGTCAAACTTAGATTTTCATTTGTTAACCCTAACGAAGATATCATAGCTATATTTTTAACAAACTTGCTTTGATTTCTGTGAAATATAATATCATGATGAAAAGTGCTGGAAATTGCCACTTTTCATATTTAAACAACTATGAGGCAGGCATTCCTTTATTCAGATTGCGATTTACAGTATTTATACTGCGTCACTGGCCAAAATTCAGTCATTTTCAATGATATCATAACATTTAGTACAAACTAAATTAATATGAAACAAATCTTGCTAAAATATCTTCATTTACTGATAAAGTTGTGAACGAAAATTCAGTTTCGGCTTGTAGTTGCACACCCAGAATTTTTGACTGAATGTATTGTAATTTTGATGGAATAAATGGAGTGATGTGTTGTTTCTTGTTCAAAATTTTTTTGTCTTGACCACATTTGACCACATCTCTGTTGAAAGTTTATTACAATTTTTTAGGAACAATGTGTATGTTTACAATCTATGGAAATAATCGCCCATTGGAAACACTGATCTAAGATGCTTTTAAAAACTTCCTTGCTAAATCAAAGTCAATAGAAAAGTTATTTTTCCTGAGTTGTTTGTTTCAGAATTAAAAAATATATGTATTCACTTGCTTTAATGCACCAGAAAATCCATGAAATATATAACTTTTTAATTAATAAAATTTTTAAATTCTCTTCTTAAATAACTCAAAGCAGATTTTTTTAATATATAAAGTTTACCTGTAAAAAGTTCTTGCATATCAATATGTAAGTTTTTGCATTAAATATTATGTAAAATTGTTTTTAAATTTAACATTTTAATGCCTTTAATCTTTGAAATATAAAAGTATTCGAGCTGCTCTTATCGTACCGGAAAATTTTCCGACCCAGCTTGGAATAAAATCCGTAAAAAAAAAAGGAAATAGTCAATAAAACAGTATTTTACGGATTTTATTCCGATCTGTGTCGGAATTTTTTCCGGTACGATAAGGGCAACTATTTTTCCGATTCCCACAGGAAAACGTCGTATTTTTTTACAGTGTGAAATATAATACTTTTTTTATTAATAAAATGTTAAAATTCTCTTCTTAAATAACTCAAAGCAGATTTTTTTCATGCAAAAAGTTTACTTTAAAAAGTTCTTGTGTATCATTTACCATAATACTTGGTATTTGGCCGAATAGTTACTACTCGGCTGGCCGAATATTCGGTATTCGGCCTAACAGTTAATTCGACTAGCCGAATATTCGGTATCCGGCTCGCTTGTAGGTCGAATATTCGGTACAAAAGTTATTTTTACTGAATTGTTTGTTTTAGAATTAAAAAATATATATATTCACTTGGTTTAATTCACCAGAAGAAGCTATGAAATATAAAACTTTTTTAATTAATAAAATTTTAAAATTCTCTTCTTAAATAACTCAAAGCATATTTTTTTTTCATGCATAAAGTTTACTTGTAAACAGTTCTTGTGTATCAATATGTAAGTTTCTGCCTTAAATATTATGTAAAATTGTTTTAAAATTTAACATTTTAATGCCTTTAATCTTTGAAATATAAAAGTATTTGACCAGCCGAATTTGGTATTTGGCCGAATAGTTACTACTCGGCTGGCCGAATATTCGGTATTCAGCCTAACAGTTAATCCGACTAGCCGAATATTCGGTATCCGGCTCGCCTTGCAGGCCGAATATTTGGTACAAAAGTTATTTTTGCTAGTTTAAAATATATATATTCACTTGGTTTAATTCACCAGGAAATATAAAACTTTTTTAATTAATAAAATTTTAAAATTATCTTCTTAAATAACTCAAAGCAGATTTTTTTCATGTTAAAGTTTACTTTAAAAAGTTCTTGTGTATCAATATGTAAGTTTCTGCATTAAATATTATGTAAAATTGTTTTAAAATTTAACATTTTAATGCCTTTAATCTTTGAAATATAAAAGTATTCGAGCAGCCGAATACTTGGTATTTGGTCGAATAGTTACTACTCGGCTGGCCGAATATTTGGTATTCAGCCTAACAGTTAATTCGACTAGCCGAATATTCGGTATCCGGCTCGCCTGTAAGCCGAATATTCGGTACAAAAGTTATTTTTTGCTGAGTTGTCTGTTTTAGAATTAAAAAAAGACAAGTTATTCACTTGGTTTAATTCTCCAGAAGAAGCCATGAAATATGAAACTTTTTTAATTAATAAAATTTTAAAATATTCGACCAGCCGAATATTTGGTGTTTGGCCAAATAGTTACTATTCGGCCAAATAGTTAATATTCGGCCTAACAGTTAATTCGGCTTGCCGAATATTCAGTATCCAGTTCGCCTCTAGGCCGAATATTCGGTATTCGGTTAAAATCACCATTCGGTACATCCCTAGTAGCTGATGTAATGTTATTACACCGTTCTTTGATAAGAAAAAATTCCCAGTTCTCTCTTATATTTTGCTTTGAAAAACAGACGATAGAACAGTAAACATCTGGCGAGATTCTGTCCCCCGAAAAGACTGCGAAATATCCCCCCCCCCCCCCCATAGCTTTCAGAGTCCAGCAAAACGAATTTTTACGAACAAGAAATCTGTCCTTCTAATTTCATTTGCATTGGTCAAGGAGTGTACTATACGTGTACCATTTACCCTCAAGGCCTTTTTCTCCTGGTTCCTTTCTTGAATGAAGGGAAGATATTCTCTACCCCAATCTCCTAGCTTACAGGGATACTGCATAGAAATAAGAAGAAGGTATATTTCTTCTCCCAAGGGATACTGTATCATAGACACCCCCCCCCCCCTCCCTCCGCTTCTTGCGCCCATAAAATAGTTAAAAAGTGAAATTGCAATAGACTTCGAGCGAAAAAAAAACTTACATAATGCAATGAGAAAGGAAGTTTCTAATTAGAAAATATTTAATAATTTTAAGCATGCTTTGACATTGTTTTCTGTTTTGTAATAAATTTTGTAATATGTTTTTAAAAATTCTTAAAAAAAAAAAAAAAAATCAGAGCCAAATGATGTAATGATTGAGCAAAAGTGAAATTACCGAATGTATACGAGTTTACCAAATGTGGGGGGGTGTCGCACCCCCCCACACCCCCCCTGTAGCTACGTCCCTGACTCTAAGTAATCATTAATGTTGCTATTGTGTATTTTCTGTCTTGCGAACATCATAATTTTAATAAAATATACTGTAAAATTACCCCATAAAGATGTATGCAGTATTCTTTAAAAGAATCTTAATTGTATGTTAATAAAAATCTGATTTTTTTTTGTAGAAATTGAGTCTGACCTGATTTGACTTTTCCACAGGCCGGGCCGTGAACTGTGAAAATACAAAAGGGCCCGAGCCGAACTTTTTAATTTTTGCATCGGATCAGGCCTGTGCAGACCTCTATCTCAGGTACACCAGGAGAAGCCTTTCACTTTCCTCATAAAAATTTTGAGCCTTGTATGTGCCATAGATTTTGCTAACCATCACAGGCAGGCAGAGCGATTTGTTCTTTTATTAGTACAGTAGAGTCTCATAAATCCACACAGCTTGGGACCAGAGCCTGTGTTGGTTTTAGAGTTTTCCAGATTCTGGTTTAAATGATTTATTTTTCTACCTACCTGTATCCATTTACAAGAAGAGCATGTAATAATTCAATTTAAGCAAATCAAAACTTGAATCCCTTTTATTTAGCTGTACATTATCATTTTATATATATATATAAACTTGGTTTATGGCGTCAAATGCCGCCATCCGAAGAATCTACAGCAGTCCTTTTTCATTTTTTCCGGTCAAGGGTCCAGACCTCTATTCCTCATTGCCTTTCCAATAACATCCATCCCGTTCTTTTGTTGTCTTCCCCATTTCCTTTTTTTGTTTGATTTATAATTGAATGTGATTTTGGGTAGTCTTTCATCGTTCATTCTTTTAACATGACTATACTAGATAATTTGCTTTTTTTTAATATCATCTAGTATGGTTCCCTTTATTTTCATCATTTCTTTGATTCTTTAATTTATTATCCTTTCTATTCTTGATACTCTGCATAATCTACTTAGGGCATCCATTTCTACTGCTGCTAATTTCTTTCTGTCTCCATAATTCTCCATCCTTCTGCTCCATATAGCAATATGCTATTTACAATAGAGTTGTATATATTACTGCGTCACTTGGAATACTATCGTCTTCCATGATACTTTCTTTTCCTAGAGATCTTACCCCACCAAATAGAATTTAATAATTTTACAGCCTTTCTCCCCTGACAAATACTGTATTTAATTTCCTGTGAATCTCTTCCTTCTCTATTAACACTAGAAAGACCCATTTTGACCGCTACCAAATGAATATATTGCGGTTCGAACCAGAAATTTTTTTTATAAACTTGCTTAATCCCCCCCCCCCCCAGAATTTCGCCCTTCTAAACTTCGATTCCCCCCTCCCCCCCTTTTAACCCCCTTCTAAATTTCGATTTTTTTAGGAAATGTCCTTAGAGATAATTGATATCTTATAACCAACTACCATTCCTAATTTCACGAATCTAGGCCCTTCCGTAATGCAAAAACCGCAATTTATAACGTTTTTCTCCTGCACCCCCTTTGGGGTAGTGGCACCGACATAAAACATAGCCTATGTTGGAGCAAGGGTTGCCACAATCATTTTGACGCCTTTATTTTTTTAAATCTGTTTGGTATTTCCTCAGATTGTGAGGAAACCACCATGTAGAATGGTTTTTAGAACGCTTTTCGCTCATTTTCACCCCTTTTAAATTTCGAATTGTTTAAGAACTGTTCTTAGAAATCCTCTATATATAATAAGTAGCTAATATTTCATATTTCTAGGCCCTTCAGTAACAGATAAATCGCATTTTTAGAACGTTTTTTGCTCCTGCACCTCCTTTGGGGTAGTGGCACCGACATAAAATATAGCCTGTCTTGGAGCAAACGTCGTCACCATCATTTTGACACCAATATTTTTTAAATCAATTTGGTATTTCCTGAGATTATGTAGAAACTACCATTTAGAACGTTTTTTAGAACGCTTTTTGTGCATTTTCACCCCTTTTAAATTTCGAATTGTTTAAAAACTGTTATTAGACATAATTTATATCTTATAAGTAACTAATATTCAAAATTTCATATTTCTAGGCCCTTCAGTAACACAAAAATCGCATTTTTAGAACGTTTTTTGCTCCTGGACCCCCTTGGGGGTAGTGGCACCGACATAAAATATAGCCTATGTTCTAAGTTGGACTAACACCATCATTTTGATACCATTACTTTTGAAATCGGTTCGGTAGCTCCAGAGATTACCTCTAACAAACAAACAAACTTTACTTCTTTATAATATTAGTATAGATAGATTATAGCAGGGACTGTCACCATTAATTTGCAACCATTACTTTTGAAATAGCTTTGGTATTTCCTGAGACTGAGTAAAAATCGCAATTTAGAACGCTTTCCGCGCATTTTCACCCCTTTTTAAATTTCTAATTTTTTCGAAACTGTTCTTAAAGATAATTTATATCTAATAAATATGTACCTTGCCTAATTTTAAGTTGCTAGCCCCTACCAATGACAAAAATCGAAATTTAGAATGCCTCTTTTGCTCCTGCAACATCTAGGGGATAGTGATACCGACATAAAATAGCGTCTATGTTAGAACAGAGGCTATCAGCATCCATTTCCTACCATTACTTTTGAAATCAGTTTGATTCTTCCTGAGATATTACTGACAAATCGGCATTTAGAACGTTTTTAGAAAACTTTTCGCGCATTTTGCTCCTGCATCTCCTCTGAGATTAGTGGAAACAGATATAAAATATAGCCTACCTTGGAGCAAGATCTGTCACCATCATTTTTACACTATTATATTTGAAATCGGTTCAGTACTTCCTGAGATTGCCTAGAAATCGCAATTTAGGGCGTTTTTTACAACGCTTCTTAAGCATTTTGACCCCCTTCTAAATTTCGATTTTTTTAGGAAATGTTTTTAGAGATCATTGATATCTTATAACCAACTACCATTCCTAATTTCACGAATCTACACAGTAAAAAAAAACGGGAAAAATTACAGCTGATTTGGCTGTGAATCGCTAAAATACAGCGTTTTATTAACATTCGTATCGATTTACAGTAAACTGATGTTATTTCAACAATGGCAAAACCCCCTGGACTACATTCCAGATGAGATACCTAACGCCCCCCCAACCTTCTACACCCCGGGCGCCAAAACAGAAAGCGTAGGGGGCGCCAAATGAAGATTTTTTTTGTCTTTACATACAAAAATATATACGTATTTATATTGAATTTGCATAAAAATGTCTTACAGCCGGAAAATCCAAAAGTAAAACTGAACCAAATGCATTGAAATTTACAAATATATGAAAAAGATTCATTTATGATAGAAGACTGTAAATGACTTGGAAAAAAGATCTTTTCTCTTAGGCATTATTCATTCTCCAATTCTAAGTGTACCGAAAGGCGAAGGGGGCGACAAATGAAGAGTTTGTTTGACTCTGACTTTTCTGATGAAAAGATTCCATGAAGACTGTTCGATTTTTTTCTCTCTCTCTCCCTGAGTAGTGTTGAGCTTTCATTTTTCCTGTCTTGATATCGGCGGGATCGGGTGGCTGCCCGGGACAAGTTCGGATAGGTGGGGAGGCCTACCAATTGGCTTTAGCTCAACAAGCCCCACTCAGGCTGCCCGAGACAATAAAAACTAACTGGAGAAGGAGTCAGGGCCGAAAATAAGGGGTGGAGAGGGGGCATGTGCCCTGGGCGCCATGCGAACGGGGTGGATAAGGGGCATGTGCCCTGGGCGCCACGCGAAGGGGGCGCCAGATGAAAATTTGGTTTACCGTTTTATACAATATATATATGTGCGTGGGAAATTTGTGTAAAAATATTTTTTAGATGAAAAACAAAAAGAAAAGCTGAGTAAAGTGCATTAAAATTGTCGAATAGATAAAAAGCCTCTCCTACAATATACAAGACAGCAAATGAATAACTCCATTCTTTTTCTTATAATTACTTTTCTACATGCATATCACCATATCTGGCCTTAGATGGGGCGAGGTCAGGTGGCTGACTGAGACAATAAAAACCAAGCGGTCGAAAATCCACAAAATAAAAGTAAAAATTTAATAATTTTGTTGTTGTTGTTTTGAGTCATATATAAATTTGAAAATTAGCTTTGAAAATTAAATTTGAAAAGTTGAGGAAAGTATGTAGACATATCAATCTATAAATAAGAAGAGTGATATAAGTGATAATTCCACAAAATTGGTGTAGATAGTACAGGAAGATATTTTACAATCTGGAATTCATTTTTATGCGTAAAGTAAATCCTGATTTTTTAGTTCCTGAAACAATGTGACTCATATCACAATGACATTAAAGTACCTCAATTGTAATAATTTGTAATGCTACAACAACAGTAAAACCTAGAAAAATGAAATATGTCTATAATAGAATATTGTCTTAAATGAAAAAAAACTGCATGGTTCCAACAGAAATAATACCAACAGTTATATCTTCTGAGACGGAAACCTGTATAAAGCGGAATTATTTCCGTTTCCTTTCGATTTCTGTCACAGGTTTTAATGAATAAATATTTGACAAAGCTGGTTATATATTTCAATATTATTACGTATTTTACTGTTACACATTTTAAATTTTAAAATAAGTCCACTAATAGAAACTTTCGTAAATTTCTCTTCGTAAATTTACTTTGTGGAGGAAGTAGAGGGCGCCCAAATCCATGTTTGCCTCGGGTGAAAATATAGCTAGTTTCGGCCCTGGAAGGAGTGCACAAAGTAAAATGCTTTAGTAAAACCCTTTAAGAGAAAGAAAAATTAGTATAGCATTTGCAGTGGTACAATAAAAAATCTCCCACAGGGTGCCATGGCTAATAAAGTAGCCCCTGCCTTTATCCCCCTATTTTCACTTCTTTTTGCCTCCTTGCCCTTGAACTTCCTCAGTCAGTCGACAAAAGAAAAGACGAATTTCGAGAAAAAGTCGTGGAAAAATATCAGTAATTTCGTCAAAAAATCTCTGAAACAAATACCGAATATCATTTTCGTCAATCGGTCATAGAAAAATTCACGAAATTTGACAAAGGATCGTGTAAAGAAAATCGTGAATTCCATAAAACGATCGGCGGAAAAAAATGCTAATTTTGGTAATTCGTCGTCGAAAAGATCGCGAAATTTCGTCTAACGACCTAGAGAAAAAATTGCAAATTTCGTCAAATGGTCGCGGTCAAAAAGACGACAGGGGTGATTCTGAGTAATAAAAAAAAAATCTGATATTCACAGCAAATTTTCTGAAAGGTTACAGCAGAGGAGGGAAAGGGCGGAAATCTCCCGGCCCCAATTATGCGTTTTTTCGTCTGTCCTTTAGCGAAATTCGCGTTTTTCCGCGATCCTTTGACGGAATTTGTGTTTCTTTATCGCGATCTGTTGACGAAATTCGCGCTTTTCCGCGATCTTTTGATAAATATTGCGTTTTTTGCGATCCCTTGGTGAAATGTGTGTGTTTTTCGCAATTCCCAGACGAAGTTTGCGCTTTTTCGTGATCCGTTGAAGAAATTCGTGCTTTTTTTCCCGCGATTCTTTGGCGAAATTCGTTTTTTCTGCGTTCCTTTGAAGAAATTGGCGGCTTTTTTCTGTGAACGATTGTCGAAATTGATTTTTTCGGCGACCATTTGCCGAAATTCGCGATATTTTTTTATGTCCAAATTTTATTATTGATGACCGATTTTTTTTTCAAATTTTCGGAAAATTCAGAACAGAATCACCCCTGAAACGACGCGAATTCGGTCAAATAATCGCGTAAAAAATCGAGAATTCAAACAAATAATCAAGAATTTCGTAAGTCGGTTTTAAAAAGAAAATCACGAATTTCGATAAACTATCGCGGAAAAGAATTGCGAATTTCGTCAAATGATATCTGAAACAAGCAGCGAATACTATCAGTCGGTCGCGGAAAAATAACATATCCCGAATTTCGAAAGTGGTGGCGGAGAAAACATTTCCCCAGTTTGTCGCAGAAAAATTCGCGAATTTTGGCAAAGTATCGCGATAAAAAAAAATCGTGAATTCCGTGAAACGATCGCCGAAAACAAAAACGCGAAATTTGGTAAAGGATCACGGAAAAAAATGATGAGTTCCGTGATACGATCGCTCCCAAAAAATTGAGAAATTTGCAATAGGTCATAGGAAAAATTGCGAAATATCCTTCAACGATCGTAGCAAAACATAGCGAAAAGAAATAACTATTATCATTAATCGATGGGGGAAAAAATCGCGAATTTTGCAATTCGTCACGGAAAAAATCGCGAATCTCCTCAAACAACTGTAAAAAATATCTTGAATTTTACCAAATGTTACGGAAACAAATGGCAATCTTCGTCATTCGGTCGCGGATAAATCATCGCAAATTTCGTCAAAAGAATGGACAAAAAAATGCGAATTTCGTCTAACGATCACAAAAAAAATCGCAAATTACGTCAAATGGTCGCGGGCAAAAAACGCAAATTTGGTAAAAGTAAATTGAGAATTTAACCAAATGATCGTGCAAAAAATCACGAATTTTATAACTCGGTCATGAAAAGAAAATCACGAATTTTGACAAACGATTTCGAAAAGAATCGGGAATTTCGTCAAAAGATCTCTGAAACAAATAGTAACTACCATCAATCGGTCGCGGAAAATGTATATCGCGAATTTGGACAAGTGGTGGCGGAAAAAATCGATTTCGTCAATCTGACGTAGAAAAATTTGCGACATTTGGCAAATGATCACGAAAAGATCGCAAAATCTCCTTCAAGGATTGTATAAAAAGATTGTATAAAAAGATCTCGGAAAAAAAGTAAGTATTTTCGTCAATAGATTGGAAGGGGAGGGGGCGAAATCGAGAATTTTGGAATTCGTCGCGGAAAAAATCGCGAATCTCTTCAAACAACCGTTGAAAAAGTGTGATTGGGAAAATGACTTTATAGGTGCTTTGAAGAAAAAGATCAAATATTTTCAGTAAAAATAGTCACTGAAATCCGGAAAAGACGCCTTTTTTCTTGAAATAGCCGCTTTTTAATGGTTTTCGGCCTAAAATAGTCGTCATAGCCACCGGATGCTGAAAATAGTCGCTTTTAGTAGCAAGTGGCGGCCCTGCAATTTTATATTAAAAAAAATCGGAATTTTGTTGAGAAATTGTGTCGAGCCGAACCGGGACTGATTTATTTGATTTTTTTCACAGGCCGGGCTTGTTTTCACTGATTTTTGTACGAGCCGGCCCTGGTCGTAAACTGTGAAAATATAAACGAGCCGGGCCCGGGTGGAACTTTTAATTTTCTCGCCGGACTGAGCCTGGGCCTTGGAATTGGGGTCTGTGCAGACCTCTAGTGTGCCCTCCAGGGACGTGCAAAGAGCGGGCTAAAGAAACGGTCGCCCCAGGCACGAAATTTACGCTGCAAACCACGGTTTTGTTAATTTATTCATTTTTCGGGGAATTTCTTTGTTTCTCTTGATCGGTTTTTTCCCCTGTCGCTAAACATCATGAATTCTCTAAGAAATAAGTACAATTTTCTTTTATGCTGAATTCCTAAATTAAAATTAAACCTTTTAAAGTTCCAAAATAAACGCGAAATATTTATTCGATAGAATTTATTTTTGTTTCTGCACTTTATCAATTTTATTACACCTATCACAAAAAGAAAGATTTTTTTTTGTGGGGGGGGGGGAAGGGGGCCGCAAAATTGAAAATTCGCTCGGGGCGCCGTTTTTACCTAGCACGACCTTGTTGCCCCCCCAAAATTTCTGGTCACGCTACGCCTATGCCCTACAGGCACACTGTCAAGCCAAAGCAGGTTATTATTAGCGTTAAGTAGTGTCGTACGAGTGTTAGCGTCGGTGTGAATATGTGCCTATTATGAATTCAAAATGGCGATTTTGGATACTTAAATACAATTCTGGATTACATATTTTAAAAAATCAGAGTAAGTTTTACTTTTATGTTTATTCGTATCATTGATTTAATAACTGTATCAATTAGGCAGTTCTCTTATATAATGTAAGATACAAATTTTGTATTTGCGTACATATATATAAATGTTGACTGACAGTAGCTTTGAATCATTTGTATAAGGATTAAATATTTTGTCTTAAATTATAACAAAAGAGAATATTTTCAATTTACATTTGAAAAAATTATTATTTTTCTTTTCTTTTTTCCATCATAGGACTTAGTTATTATTTACTTATGTGTCAAAATACCAGATTAAAAAAAAAAAAAAAAAAAAAAAAAAAAAATTAATATTTTTGAGATATGTTTTGCTTTGCTATTATATATTTTTCGCAATTTCATTTTTTCCGTTATTTGTATTTTAACATACCTTACTAATCTAAATTATACAATATTTTTTAATTGTCTAAAAGATTAAAGTGCGCTTTTTGTACTAATTTAAATGTTTTTATTTATTTAATGTATTATTATAGTTTATTAAAATTTCAAAAACAATTTTATGACTTATGGTCCGATTTATCGTCGGAGTTATTCACATTTCATAGATGCTAGTTTTTTATGCGCATTTCTTTTCATTTTTTATATGTAATTTTGAAATCATTTATTGTGTGTAAGCTGGATACACTTCTTTATTGATCCATAAAATATTCCAAGAGTTTGCTTACTATTGTCGCAGCATTCAAAAACAGCAGATCGCATTTTGCTTTTGATAATTATCGAACAATAAGAAGTAATTAGCACTAGATGCTGAAATTAGATATTTTGAATGTTCTCAATGTATGTTATATTACGCAGTACATTTGAAAGTCACATAAGGAAAATTCTTTACAATGAGTACAAATAGTTTAAAATTTACGATTTATTGCTTTTTTCGGTGTATTTTCCTATTTTATTTATTATTTTGCTTTATGGTGCTAAATTTGTATCTTACACATGTATAATAGAATTTATTATGTAATAATGTTATTAAAACACAATGATATAAGTAGACATAAAGATAACACTTATAGAGCTCTTAGTTTTTAAAAAATGTATCATAGTATACAAAAAAAAAAAAAAAAAAAAAAAAAAAAATTCAAAGTAAACAAACATTGCAGGGGGGGGGGGGGAGGAAGATGCAAACGTATATCTACAAATAATAATAATAATAATAATAAATAAAATAAAATAAATACAAAATGTATATATATGAAAACAAAAACATATACCGTTAGAATGTCGCATTCACCTTGAAAACTATATCGAAATAAAATTAAAACTTGCTAAAAAGGTGCATTTAATGTCATAAATATAAAAAGATGTTAATAAGATGTCATTACATAATAAAATAGTTTTTATAAACTTCCAATATTTCATGCCTAGCGCTTTCGATCACCTACTGATCGAATAGCTATAGTGATCGAAAGCGCTCGGCACGAAATCTTGGAGATTTTTAAGTTTTTAAAAACTGTTTTATTATGTAACAACATCTTATTAACATCTTTTTATATTTGTGACATTAAATGCACCTTTTTAGCAAATTTTAATTTTATTTCGATATAAAAAAAATAATAATAAAGGCTAAAAAATTACTGTTATCTTGTTAAAAGTGCTGTAAAATTAACAGCAAAATATGCTGAAAAAATACAATTTTTTGTAAAATCTAAAAAACAAAATTACTGTAAAATTAAATGTAAAAGTGCTGTAAATTTACAAGTTTGCTGTTTATCCGTGGAAAACAAAATGGCTGTAAATTGACAGCAAAATTTGCTGGCACCCATATTGCCAGCATTTTTTGCTGTAAAGATACAGTGATTTTTTTTTACAGTGTAGGCCTTTCCGTAATGCAAAAACCGCAATTTATAACGTTTTTCTCCTGCACCCCCTTTGGGTAGTGGCATCGACATAAAACATAGCCTATGTTGGAGCAAGGGTTGCCACAATCATTTTGACGCCTTTATTTTTTAAATCGGTTTGGTATTTCCTCAGATTGTGTGGAAACCACCATGTAGAATGGTTTTTGGAACGCTTTTCGCGCATTTTCACCCCTTTTAAATTTCGAATTGTTTAACAACTGTTCTTAGAAATCCTTTATATATAATAAGTAGCTAATATTTCAAATTTCTAGGCCCTTCAGTAACACACAAATCGCATTTTTAGAACGTTTTTTGCTCCTGCAGCTCCTTTGGGGTAGTGGCACGGACATAAAATATAGCCTGTCTTGGAGCAAACGTCGTCACCATCATTTTGACACCAATATTTTTTAAATCAATTTTGTATTTCCTGAGATTATGTAGAAACTACCATTTAGAACGTTTTTTAGAACGCTTTTTGTGCATTTTCACCCCTTTTAAATTTCGAATTGTTTAAAAACTGTTCTTAGACATAATTTATATCTTATAAGTAACTAATATTCAAAATTTCATATTTCTAGGCCCTTCAGTAACACAAAAATCGCATTTTTAGAACGTTTTTTGCTCCTGGACCCTCTTGGGGGTAGTGGCACCGACATAAAATATAGCCTATGTTCTAAGTTGGACTAACACCATCATTTTGATACCATTATTTTTGAAATCGGTTCGGTAGCTCCAGAGATTACCTCTAACAAACAAACAAACTTTACTTCTTTATAATATTAGTATAGATAAAGCTGAATCCTTCTTCAAAACGATGGTGTAATTGGTTTTTAAAAATTTGAATTTTAACCCTTTCAAATACACCGCCAAATGCAGGTCACTTTCCGCCTCATAAAGATGATTTACACTTCAGTTAAATGTTTATCCTCTAAAATATGCATATTTTTTTGTGAAATTTTAAAACGGGCTTGGTTTTAGTAATATTTACGATCCATTAAAATGTCAGAGAATTCGGACAACAATAATCATTTATTTTATTATGCTATTAAAACCGACGCGACGCAGAAAAAAAAATAAAAAGCAGAAACTATTTACGCTCCGATATGGAACGTTAATTTACTAAACTTTTCGTAGCAGTTGTGGCGTAGACCTTGCTTTTCGGTACGAACAGACCCAGGTTCGAAACTAGATAGGGCAAAGTTGAAATTTGAATTAGTAGATTTTTTCTATTTTAAGGATTTTATTTTTCTTTGAAGGGTATCTAAAGTGAAAAAATGTTCCGATGATTCCGTTATAAACAGGCTTTACTCTATTTGAAAATAAATTTGCTGGATAGTACCTTTTTTAAAAATTCATATAGCATATTTGCTTGCAGTTTTATTATTTCTTTTTCAGTTTTACAGTTTCGGATGCATTTGTAATTACTTTTTCATCTAAAGATTTTAAATAAAAATTTAAAATGTTAAAAACATAATTAAATTTTAATTGAGTTCACCAATTAATTTTGAATAAAAGAGTTTAAAACGTGAGATAAAAATTCCAACTTTCCAACTGAACATGAGTCGGGCTCTGGTAATTTGCAAAGTCTCTACCTCCTCCCCCGCCCTATTCTGTACCGACCTGCGATACAAATTTCCGGTTTATTTAAGAATGTTATTATGGGCTTCTCGGTGCATAATTTTAAAGTTGAGTCTTAGAGTCTTCTTCCCAGACCAATACCCTCATATTTTTATTGAGGCCCCAGGGCCCTTTTACAAACATTTACCCCCTTTTGGTGCATTTCTTTAAAATATTATTTTAACGAATAATTCATATTATTCCCTATGCTTAATTTTAACTAATTGAAGATCTATAAGACATTTTAACATGTTTCATGTTACGGCCCTGTTTTTAATTATCAATTGGCCCCATTTGGGCCCCCTTTTACAACTCCTTTAAAAATGGTCCAGTTCAGAAGCTTTTTTTTCTAACAACTTCTTAGGACTTACAGACACTATATGAGAGACAAAAAAAAAAAAAAAAAAATCTCAGGCTTCAGCTACCACCAATTTTGAATATTAATCGCCTTCTTGGGGCACTTGGTGCAGCTTCTTTAAAAATTTTACGAATTGCTTGCAATTTTCTTTAACATAGTTGTAGCGTCTTCCTATTTCTTTAAAAGCTAATAACAATATCTTTATGCCCAGCTACATGCCAGTTATGTCCCTGGCTCCCCTTGAAGTTGTTGCACCACTCTGGCCCCCAGGGCCTGGTCTTTCTTTATACATCAGTTACCACTTTTTTCGAACATATTCTCCTTTTTTAGCATCAACTTACATTTACTCACTACAGCCGTACATTAAAAATCGCGTTAATTTAAAGGTAATTTTAGAAAATGGATTTCATCAGTTTAATAAATATCGTGTTAATGTTAAAAGTAATTCATGAAACTTACAAGGGGAGAGGTCATTTTCCACCGCTTGGGGGCGCATTCTTTCCTCCAATTCTAAGGATCTAATTGCAACGGAATTTGTTTCATTCAACTTAGATTACAAGTACAACTACTTTCTGTATTATGAAATTTTATCTTAGATTTCGGTTAACAACATTTTCTAACATTCATGATGCATTCTTTTTTTTTCGATTCTATGCGCTTGATTACTACGAGGTTTGGCTTACTCAACTTGGTTTTCGATTGTCTCCGACACGTGCGTCGCACTTCCGGTACATGCTGCCTAATGTAGCGTGGACCCAGGTTACAGGTTCGTTCGGAAAGAAGTTTGTTGGGAACGCACTAGACGATATGGAAGGCAATGGGTCCTTCGAAATTAGGTTCATTTAAAAGAATTTCAAAAGGTATAAAATCATACAAACTTGAGTTTTGTTTAAGGTTATTATTTACGGACCCCGGGCAACGCTGGGTGGGTCTGCTAGTACATAAATAATCTGAAGGTTGGTAGTTGGTAGGCATGGTGAAAGAATGGCAGAATAATGCAGAAGTTTTGCTTCTAGGTGGTTGATGTATTTATTAGTTCAGGTTTGCATATTTGTCAATGTGTATTTTTTGTAGGGATGCACCAAATATTTTGTATCTATTCGGTATTCGGCCATGTTACCGAATATCAAACTATTCAGTATACCGACTATTTGGTTTGTCCGAATATCTAAATATTCGGACGAACCGATACTTAAAAAACTTTTAAAACATTTTAAAAACCTTATGCAACTTCTACATTTAACAGTCAACTTATAAAGATATTCAGAATAATTAGAAACAGAACCATATTTAAATAAAAGAGAATGCTTTTACATTATTTATTTGCTGTTTGTTAAGTATTATTTAAGAAAATTAACCAATCTCAAGGATTTTCATAGGAATTAATTATGTACAAATGCAAGTTCCTGAATATTGTCCAGTAAATAACCTGTTTCTTGCTAATATTTTAAGAACAACGTTTACAATCTCTGAAAATGATCGCCCTCTCCAGACACCGATCTAGGATGCATTTAAAAACTTCCTTGCTTAATAAAAGGGAGTAGAACAGTTATTCTTGCTGAGTTGCCACCATACAAAATTTGAATAGATTGTATTATTTATTTAACTTTACTTTAGTCTCTTCCGGACAAACAAATAATATAGGATCCTGAACAATTTTTTCACAATTTCTCTTAGGTTTTAAAACGTTTGTTTTAGAATTTAAGAAAATTTTATTCATTTGTTTTAATTCATAGAAGAAGCCATGAAATTTAAAATTTTATTAATTTAAAAAGTTCCTCTTTTAAATAACTCAAAGCAGATTTTTTTCAGCATAAAGTTTACTTGAAAAAAGCTGTTGTTTATCAAAATGAAAGTTTGTTTTAAATATTATGTAAAATTGTTTTAAAATTTAACATTTTAATGCCTTTAAACTTCGAAATATAAAAATATTTGATAAGGCGAATATTCGGTATTCGGCCTAATAGTTACTATTCGGCTAGCCGAATATTCGGTTTGCCTGTAGGCCGAATATTCGCTATTCGGCCAAAATCACTATTCGGTGCATCTCTAATTTTTTGAGTATACAATATCTGGATTTAGTTTTAATTCTACATTTATATGGATGAATAGTGAAATTGCATTTTTTTTGTATAAACTTTTAATGCTGTGCGTTTAGGCAAGTAAAGGTTTAAAAAAAAAAAAAAAAAAAAAAAATCGCGAACGGCAATGAGTACAAGTGTGTATGGATAGCTCTTTATAAACACAGTTTATGTGGAAGGATGCATCGAAAGAAACTACACTGACGAAAAATATGTAGAGTAACTCCTCGATTTCCTGAAAACCAGTGTATGTCTTAAAATCAAAAAAGGGGAAGGCGGGAAGGCAAAAGCAGAAATGAGAAATGCCCTCGGAAATGGCAGAAAGGCGAGCTCACAGATGAGGAAAGAGATAAGCTAGATAAAAAAGTAGTCTGTGTGGTGGGGGGGCGGGCTTTCTCAAGAATTTGTGTTTGATTTTATTCAAAGAACGGTCATCACATTAGCGGTCGGCATGGGGCCATCGTAATGAAGGGAAACTTTCAAATTGGTCGGCCCGGCAGCATTAGGACATATTTTTAACGGGCGAGCTGGGGCAACAACAACAAAGAAAAAAAAATCCGCGGGCTGTCGAACCCGATTTAAAAGTTCAAACGAAACCTATAAAATATGAATAATTTTCAATGGATATGACCAGTGTTGGGGCAGAATCTGATTACAGAGTAATGAAATTATTGATTAAATTAAAATACATTATAATCACCTCATAATGCAATTGATTAACACGCAGAGCACTGAAAAGTAATTTCATTTTAAGCTTTTGAATTGTATAACCCGATAATTGTGTAAAGGATTACAAATCAATTCTTATTTAACATTTTAAGATTTAATTAGATTAATTTTAATCGATTACCTGCGGATTTCGATTACTCTTTTAATTATATAATCTAATTAACCTGCAATGGATTAAAAGATGATTTCAATTACGTTTTTAATTGTATAATCTAGTTAACCCGTAATGGATTGTAGGTCAATTCCAACTATATGTATTTTAAATATAACTTAGATTACATTCTAATATATTACAAGTTAATGTCGACTAAGTGTATTTAAAATACGCGGGAGATGAGAGGGACCGCAAGCAAATTTTTTAAATCTGATATATATTATTTAAAACATATAAAAAAAAATAAAGATAGGAGGAAGTGATAATTGTCACCCGGGGGGGGGGGGGGCAATTTTCTAACTTTTTCTGGGTAGTAGTTTAGGTAATAGTTTTTCTAGTTTAGGGCAGAGGGGGCGACACTTGCTCGGGCGTAAGAACGAAAGGCCAGGGCCGAAACTAAGGGGTGGCAGAGGGGGCATGTGCCCCGGGCGCCAGAACAAAGGGGCGCCAAATGAAGGCTTATACCTTTGGAATGGATCATTTTCTTCTGGTGGACTGATGGCTTCTATTATTACGAAACAGCCATTATAAATGAAGTGTTAGGTGAAGATGAAAGAGCAGTCGTAAAAAGTTAGAACTCTGATTTTCTGGTCAAAATGGAAAAAAAAAAATGGCCATAATTTTTTTTTTGCCAAAAAAAATTATGGCCATTTTTTTTCCCATTCTGACCAGAAAATCAGAGTTCTAACTTTTTACGACTGCTGTTTCATCTTCACCTAATACTTCTTTTATAATGGCTGTTTCATAATAATAGAAGCCATCAGTCCATCAGAAGAAAATAACTCGGTGAAAGCGGAAACTCGGTTAAGCAGGACTCGCATAATCGGGACTCTAACTGTATATTTTATTTTTAAAATGATCTTTAGAATATTTTTGTTGGTGTTTAGAGGAGAATGACCCCCGTGACCTCCCCCTTGGATCCGCCATTGTAGATTACGTAGTTCAGTATTACATATTTTAAGATTACATGTTTTAAATTTTTAAATAAGTCGGCTATTAGAAAATTAGTAAAATTCTCTTTGTAAATATATTTTGTGGAAGAGAGGGGGGGGGGGGGGGGGCAAAATCCATGCTTGCCCCGGGTGTAAAAAAGGTTTGTTTCGGCCCTAGGCGAAGAGAGTGCCAAATGGAAATTTTGTTTGTCGTTTGATAGAAAAATGTATATATATATGGAATTTTGATAAAATTGTCTTGCAGTTAAAAAATCCAAACCCGTAAAAATAACTAAAATTAAAATTTAAAAAATATGCAACGAAAATAGAAAAAAAAAATCATTTAAAACTATTAAAATGCAAGCGAGAACGTTTTTTAAAGAACGCTCCCATAGGTTTAACATTAAGGTTGCAGTCAGGTGCGGCGCCAAAACTTGCCCTACGGGGGGGGGGGGGGCATAGTATTCCGACAGGGGGGCCGGATTAGAGTCCTGCGCGGGTCGGGCATATAATATATATATATTTGGGTGGGGAGGGGAATAGGTAAAAAAGCGCAAATTTTCATGTTTTAATAAAAGATAATCAAGGGAAAAATTAGTTTAACTCATGGATTATTTTGAGAGCATAGAATCCTGCGTGGTTTGGGTCATACCCGACCCGAACCTGTAAATTATATATCCACTCAGCCTGAACCAGTTTAAAAAAATTAGTTGGATTAATTGATCCTAATCTGACAAACTTCGACCCAGAACGGACAAGTTTCAATCCGAACCCAATCCCACCCCAAAACTGAAAAAATAAACATAAAAATCCACAATGGAATAATGGAAAAGTAGCCTACAATTGTATTTCTAGTATCAATTATATTTTTTATGAAGAAAAACAATATTTCTGTATATGTGCTCCTTGATATCCAAGTAATATAATGTTTCATTTTTAAGTATATTTTGGAGAATATTTTGAGAAATCGGGTAGAATCGAACCCACCCACCAAAAGCAATTTAAGTTAACCCAACTCGAAAAATATAAGTCAATTCGAACCTCTCTGAAAAAATATTCAGTTTAGCCGGATCCGATTCAAACTATCAGTCGGGTTTAGTTTTGTTTGCCCAACTCGATACAGGGTAGATTCGAACCCTAAACGAGATCTGAGCACGACAAAAAATTTCATCCTCCACATTTCGACCCGAACCCAAAATACTCGAACCTCTTAATCAAAAAAGTATATATATATATATATATATCCATATGGACTTTACCCTGGTGACGTCAGCCGCGGGGAAACTGAAGAAAAACACCAATAGGAGTGAAGAACATTTTAACACTGCTTCCCCTTCGTCCAATAAACAGTCTCTTTCGGCGGGTATCTCCCCGCAGAGGCGTGGCTGTTGCCATTCGTGGGTAAAGTCCATTGTAATGCAACTATGCTAAAGTAGTGCTAAAATGAATGCAAAAATGAATCAGAAAATAAGCAGTTTGGATTGGAATACACCCTTAAAGGTCGGCCTGAGCCGATACAATTTCTACAAAAAATTCAGATTTTTCTTATCATATAATTCCTTTAAAGAATACTGCATACATATTTATGGGATAATTATGCAGTACGTTTTAAAATTAAGATGTGTTCGCAAGACAGAAAATACACAATAGCAACATTAATGATTACTTAGATTCTTAGACGTTTCAACATTCAAATAAGGATTCATTAAAAAATTAATGTAGTTTAGAAAAAAAAGGATAAAAAAAAAAAACAAATCTTTTGAAGCTGTATAATAAAAAGTAGATTCGTGAAAATAGTTCACTGGCCGTTATTAAGGGGGCTGGTCTCTCAGCTTCCGATTTTTCCCTCTCTATAATGTAATGTCTATGTACATTTGATGCATTCGTATATTTAAAATATCTCATCGAGAAATTAATATTTTTAACTTCTATTTTTTGTGTGCACTTCCTAAAAGATGTCTCTTTTCTTAGTTCTCAAAATATTTCTAAAGTATAGAGTTAATTTTATATGAAGTGTTAAAATCGTACTCACAGTTCGCCCGCTTTTGACACATAAAATATTAAATTCAGCGTAGATTTTAGAAATATTTTGAAAACTAAGAAAAAAAAGAGATCCTTTAAGAACAGTACACCGAAAAAAGATGTTAAAAATATGAATTTCCTCGAGAAGATATTTGAAATATACGAATACCTCAAAAGTCCATAGACTTAAAACATTACGGAGTAGAATTCCGAAGCTGAGTGACCAGCCCCCTTAAGGCTTTCCTCAAATCCAAAGGAGCTACTTTGACACATTTCTTAATCCATTTCTTCTCGGAAACTCATAAGATTGGCAGGTGTTCTTATTCAGAAACTAGTAATCGAATGACGTTTTTTGATAAAGGCAATATATCTTTGATAATGTCAAATTTAGCGTTTTGAATGAAATTTCAGGAAGCGACTGCATGGGAAAGGAAAAAAATATGCAGTCACGTGATAAGAATCTGTTATAACTCGACAAGTGATTTATTTATCCAAAAATGGAAAATGCTATTAGATTCCAAATCCCTTCAGTGGCTTGTCAATTTTATACCTTCATAGTTAAAAATTAGCCAGAAAATGTGTCAAAGTTTTGAGTTGTTGAGCAGTGAATTTGAGAACCACCTTAAGGTATATTTCTAAAAAGTACGTTAACAGAAGTTCATTAAGGCTATTAATATTTTTACGAAACACATTGCCTACCCTACACATACTGAAAACAATTCTGGCCCTGCTCGACCATGTATAAAAAGAAATGCAAGCCTGATCTCAGACCAGCACAAATCTGCTAAAAAAAATAAAATAAAAGAGCCCAGGTCAGCATCATGTAGCTCTCTGATGCCGATCTCTACATTGGACATGTTGCATTTCTGTATTGATGTTGTCAAACTAGCATTGGTTCGTAACGCACATTTATACTTATTCTCGCGAAAGCCATATTCATTGAAAATAGCTCATTTTGTCGGCTTCGTTTTAATTTTTATATCTGGTCGCAGGCCTGCTAAATTTTTTTATCGGCCCGGCTGGCACGTGCAATTTTTTTACCGGACGGACCCAACCCGTTTATTTTGTTTATCGGCCCGTTGAGAAAATTGTCTTAATTCTGCTCGTTTGGCCCGTGCCGACCTCTAGGCTGAACTACATAATTAGTCTTGTCAAATAACGAAATCTAAACAATCCGAAAAAAATTCCGCTTTATACAGGTTTCCATCATAGAAAGTATAATTGTCGGTATTCTTTATTTTAGAAATATCGAGGGGAACATGCAATATTTTTCATTGAAAATAGGATTCCGTTATAGACAGATTTCATTTTCACATTTTTTACGGTAGTTGTAAAAATACCGAGAAAAATGCAAACAAAGGCGAAGTATACTCGTATTAAAAAAAAAAAAAAATGCTACGAAAAAGTAAAAACGCACAACGGTAGCTATCGACTCATTGACTTCACGTATCATTTATCAAAAAAAAAATAAAATTCAAGTGAGAATTCGGAAAAGAATACTCCCATAGGTTTAACATTAGCGTGCGAGTGTTTTTCAACCCTTTCCGTCACTCTGACAAACTTAAATGCTAATGTTAAACCTATAGGAGCAATCTTTACAGATTTCTCGAAATATTTAAAAATTCACTGCTAAATTATCGTACACAAAATAATTTCTTTTGTATACGATTCCCGAGGTCGATACCCATTGTCGTGTTTGTTTCAATTTTGATTAGTTTTTTTAAATGAGGATAATTTTATTTTCAGAACCGGTTCCAAAAATGAAAGCGTTTGCATATGAAAAAAACTAATTAAAATCGAAATGCACAACGATGGGTATCTATCGAATCGTCCTCGGGTATTCTATGCAAAAACAAATCCTTTAAAAATATTAAAATATAAGCAAGAAATGTATAAAGATTTCTGCCATAGGTTTAACATTAGAGTTGAGTTTCTTTGTGTAACTAGTCACGCAAAGAAGCTGGAACGCTGATGTTAAACCTATGGGATTGCTCTATTGAAAATCTCTCTTTCTTTTAAATGTTTTATTTTTCTGTCTTGGAATGGCTGAGGTTGATTAACAGTATTTACTTTTTCGATTTTAGTTGCATATATATATATATATAATGTTATTTGTCACTTTCAGAACAGATTGCGAAAAATAAATCTTCTAAAATCGAAAACGTACAAACTAGAAACATTTAAGATCAATCTCAGATAAACTAAGAAAACAAAATTTTTTAAAGATATTAAAATGCAAGTGAGAAATTTGAAAAGAACGCTCTCACAGATTTAACATTAGCTTGCGAGTTTCTTCGCGTGCCAAGTGTAAGATTATATGAACTCAAAAACCAGATTTTTTTGCCATGTTTATTCGATTTAATATGGAAAAGTTGTATCCTGTATAATAAGCAGTTAAGTTGTCTATTGTTAAGTTCGGTTAAGTTCTTGGCATTTGTTTGACGCTTGGTTACTTTTTATGGCTTGGCTCGGCAGACAGTTCCGAAGCCAGGAAATTTTTTCGGAAAATAGGTCCTAACCTTGTCATATATACCAAAATAAAAAATTAAAAAAAAAAAAAACCTATGAAAACAGAACCTGTATACAATGTAATCTTAAACAGAAAAATTCATTGTCCCGATTGAAGAGTTACTAAACTTGCAAATATAACTTATAAAAGGGAAACCTGTATAAAACGATTTTTTTTAGATATCTTACGATTTTGTTTTCACAAAGGAAGATTTTCGTGGTCCATTCTCAACGTTTACCTCTAAAGACAAAAAAAGTCTCAAACAGAATTTTTTTAACTGCCCCTTGCTATTCCTTTAATACAGACTTTCTTTTACATACATAAAATATTTTACATACGCAAACATGCATGCACACACACACACATATATATATATATTCAGGGCTTAATTTCTAGCAAAAAAAGTGCCGGAGCCCTAATATTCTGCAGTACTAAAACCGTAGAGTATCCCCCCCTCCCCCCGCCCTCACTTCAATCCGCATACTTATAGTTCATACATTATTTGCAAAATTTAAAACATCTTTTTTTTTTTCTTTAGTAAAATAAAAATTTTAAATATATCTACCTGCATATACTTAACTGTCAACTATTCCACTTTTTAGTTTACTACTCCTTCCAAATAGAAATATTTGCCTGATTTTAATGTTAATTAATCGCAGAATTCTGCAATTATATGAGGTAATGATTATGATTCGGAAATAGTTTTAACACACACACACAAAAATATTCGATACTTTTATAGAAAAAGCGAAACACTACTCGATTGTTTTCTATAAGAATAACAAACAATACATGGCAATTTATATCTACAAGGGAAATGTTTGAATGTAAGACAATTTGAGCTTGAACCCGCTCACGCCCAAAGACTGATATAAAAATTGAGTTCATTTCCTACATGTAGGACACAGACACATTACGTCACACAGGTACAAGTGTTTTGATAGAAAATAATGGAAAAACTCGCAGATGGAAGGGAAAGAAAAGGATAATTTAGGTTTCGGTTTTTCGGGAGCGGTATAACACGGGGCTCCGGAGCCCTCTATTTATGAGCTCCGGTGAATTCCGACAAATATTAAAATATTTACCAAAAACAGAGAAGTACCGGAGCTGAGCTCCGGTGGGCTCCGGCGCAAATTAAGCCCTGTAATATATTAGAATATTTGTGTAATAACAGAATTTTAATAAACTTTAAGATTGTGTTTCCTTATTTATACTTTACAAAATAGCTTATGAAGATAAAGAGTAAGACCAATCTCTGTAATTGAATGTATTACTAAAATAACTTTGTAGATTAGAAAAGGATTTTAGAATCTCTATAATATAAAAATGTTGAGTATATACACCGTTAAAAAAAAAAAAAGTTTTCTACGGAAATAAAATGTAAATAAGGGTTAAATAACCTAGATTGTTTCTTAGTAGTAACATACCATGTATTTCAGCATTTAACACACAGCTCAAACATAAATCCAGAATATTTGTTAATGCAAATGTTACTTATTATTGTGGCAGAACTATTTCAGTTATTTATTAAATAACATTTCTGTGTGTAAATATGTTTATTTGAGCTTTGCGATATTTGCTAGAATATACAGCATATACAAGTATGCTCCCCAAATGTGTATACTTTAAAGTAGAAAACGACAACTGTTTTAGAAGATATTGCAAAAGAGAAACTATTTATATATTATAAGCTTTTATTTAACTTAAAACTTCATTCCCCTATACATATACACTGTATACCCTAACCCTGTGAAAAATGAACCTGTCTATAACGGAATCTTGCCTTAAATGAAAATGAAATAAATATCATACTATTATGAAAGCTAAGTCGAAAACCTGACAAAAACTAAATTTTTTACCAATCTTTACGGTAGTCAACAGATTTGACCGGATTTGACTGTATACATATGATTTATTCAGTAAACTCGTACCTCATTCGGGAAGGGCATCCAGACCTCCCCCCCCCCCCCACACACACACACTTCCTTGCCTAAAGCTCTGTGTGTGTAACAAAAGAAAATTTTATCAAAGTCATCTTTTGACAAAGATTCTACGATTTTAAACAGATCATAAAACTTCAGAAAATTCGCCTCCTGTTTCTTGTTTGCTGATTGACAAAAAATTTCACAGAGTTTAAATAATATATCGATCATTTACTTCAACATCAGAACTAAAAAATCGCGATTTTTGAATTATGACGTTGTTGCAACAAAGAGCGTATCAGCATGTTTTAAAACAGAATAATCACATTCGGGTTTTTACAGGTATTTTGAAATTCGCAACTTCGAACAAAACATCGCAATAACTAACAAGTTCAATAAAACTTCACAATAACTAGTCCAACAATGACATTACTTTTTTCTATTTCAAGTAGGAGATTTAAATCTATTGGTGATAATTCTCGATATAGAATTATAAAATAAATTAAGATTCACGAAATTATGTTAAGTGTGCCGCTTTTGTATTCATGTAAACTCATTTTTTTTACCAGGGCCGAAACTAGCCTTTTTTGAGCCCGGAACAAAAATAGATTTTGACCCCCACCCACCCTCCTCACGCACAATAAAAGTTGTCGACCGCAGATACCCTATGCAAAAGAAAAAAAATTCTTTAAAAGTAAAAATCATTTAATAATAATTAAAATGCTACAAGGAAATATGTAAACAACGCTCCCATAGGATTAACATTAGCTTGAGAGTTAAGAGCTTACACTATTCACGCGAAGAAACTGGACCGCTAATGTTAAACCTATGACAGCGTTCTTTTAAAAATTTCTCACTTGCATATTAATAGTTTCAAATGATTTTATTTTCTTCTGTAAATAGCTGAGAATGAATTCTACAAGGGCTACAATCACTCTACCAGGGAGCCAACCAAAAAATGGCAAATGCATGAACCCCTGGCAGAAGAAACCACTCCGCCAATCAGCCAAGAAAACTGACCCAGAAAACAGCGACACATATATTGAAACACAGTCGGGCCCGCTTAATTGCATACAGTTGGTTCCACTGAAATGTATGCATTTAAGCGGGTTATGCGTTTAAGCGAGGACAGCAATTAATGTTAGCAGTATACGTTACCAATTGATTATATACCACAGATATGATAAATATTAATGAACATCATTTACCTAATAATTTAAAAAATATTCTTTTAATAATTTAGATTTTAATTATTAATTTTAAATAATTTATTATTACTCTCTATATAACAATATATGGAATAAGGTATAATGTATTATTACACTATTTACGTTACATGGTTTAATTTTTCATTATAATGTATGTAAAATTAAAATGAAAGTAAAATTAAAAAAAAAAATTGTTTTAAATCATACCTTTGAAAATAAATAAATTCTGCATAAATTCATTTTATTTTCCAATTATTTGTCAATTTATCACTTTTTTTTTCTTGTTGTTGTTGCCTACACAAAAAATCTTTTAGGGAAATTTGTTTTTTCCTACCTCGGATACTGTATTTCTCAATTTCCGGCGCTAAATATTGTTCCTTTATTCTCTTGACCATCCGATTGTATTTTCCCCCGATTCCAGGATTTTCCAAAAAGTACCCCCAGCATATTGAGTCACTGCATGTACGACAAGCTTTAAAAGACAAGAAACACATAATTGTCCAAATTCAACACTCCTATGCGTTTCCTAGAATTTAGATAATAAAGTCTTCTTTCACGACGGTTTCTGTTCTTCGATCGTAGATATAACAAACCATTGTTACAACAACAAAAAGTTCTTCCTTTCTTCCCATTCATCACTATAACAGGAATTTATAAAATGCGGATTACTAGATTGGAGATATTTATGCAATTAACCGGGATTGTTATGCGATAAAACGAGTATATTTAACATTAACCTTATGGGGAGCGTTTTTATTCCACGGCATTCTATGCATATAAGCGGGGTTTGCAATTATCCGTAACCCGATTAAGTGGGGCCGACTGTATTACGAAAACTATGGCATCCAAGCACCATAGATAAAAGTATAAGAAACAGCAATTATAGTCATTTACAAGCATATGACTTATAAGTAAACACAAAATCATAAAGAAAACAGAATAAAAACAGAAAGTATAGACATATACAAAAATAACACATGACTTCTATGTAAACACAAAAATTAAAATAAAAACAAAATGAAAACAGTGTTTAAAGTTATTTACAAATACAAAAGGCTTAGGAATGAAGAAAATAATAAAGTTCAATAAAAGTTCACGAAGATAAACAGGCAGAAACACCGTAGAAAAAAAAGATTATTTAAAAGCGATATTTGATGAAAGAGTAGAGTTTATTAAATTCATTGTATAGGATGCAGAGTTTTTTATAATTTGATTTGGATAACAAAACGTTCTGAAGATTCCAGTTCAATGTTCTATTGCGGACAAAATTAAAACAAAAAAGCATTAAAGGACATTTGCCGAAGATGTAATGTTTGAAAACCAATGATTGAATTCTAACCGGGTTAGTGTTTAATTTTTCGATTTTGGTTGCAGATTTTTTTTCTTTTTTTTTATAAAGTTACTTTCAGTTTCACAAATTTGAAAAGAACGCTCCCATAGGTTTAACATTAGCTTGCGAGTTACTTTGTCTTTAATGTATATATATATTAGGGTGGTGCGAAAAAAGTGAAGTTGATATTTCCGAGTCGCTATAGTGCGGAAAAGTTGCGATTGGTAAATACAAGAAAAACAAAAAAAAAATTCTTCAAATCGGACTTTATCTTCCGATCCCGCAAACCGCCTAAAAATTCAAAAAAATTGAAAAATTTCGATTTTTTCAGAATTAATTTTTTTTACGTTTATATACTTTTTTTATCGCTATAGTGAAATATATCTGCAGATTGTACTGTTTAATAATAATAATTAAAAAAGTTGTGGTTAGAGAATATCTTCCGATCGCGCAAGCTCAATAAAAGTCGGCAAAAATTCCATTTTGAGCGATTTTTATGCATAAAGAATATAATCAACTGTGGTCAGTTTGCGGTCTGAGGTTAAGATTTAAATGTTAATTGATACTATTGAGCATATTAGGTCATTTTTAAACAACATTAAGCTTACCACGAAGAGTTTGTTCCAGGTCTGAAAAGTTTAGTAGTTCACCCAACCGCCGCTATCCACGTTGCAAAACAGCGCTGAAATCGGGTACGCGCTCCCACCTAATCTCACTTAACTCCATAAAATTTACAGCAAAAGTCATCTGGATTCAGATGAACTTACATGGTATATATTTTGACAGAAGAAAGGACGATACCCTAGTTATAGAAAGGATTGGATCAAAACAGGTTAGTCGAACTATTAAAAAGGAATACTATTCTATCATAAAAGAACGTGGCTCAGTTTATTTAAGCCATGTGTCTCTTGATCTGCTAAAGGCATTGTGGCTTTCATAGTATCATGTCTTACTGAACAAGGGATTTCATGAGAATACTTAGATTTGGTAGGCTGTGATGCTACAAATACCAATATTGGATGGAAAGGCGGTGCTTTCAAACAGCTTGAAGTGCATCTCGGACGACCACTTCAGTGGGTTGTTTGTTTATTCCATTTTGTTGAATTACCTTTCCGCCATCTTTTTCAACATTTGGATGGTGAAACAACTGGTCCAAGATCATTTAGTAGACCAATTGGGTAGAATCTCATTGTTCTGAAAAGTTCTCAGGGATAAATTTTCAATTGACTGATTGTGAAATTCCAGAAGTGGACAGACAATTAGTGAGCAAGGGCCAAATATATCTTTTTGACGTAAGTCAAGCAATTAAAATTGGCAACTTTCCAAATGACTTATCAAAGTGTGACCCCGTCCCATTTTCACATGCCAGATGGCTCATTTGTGAAAATAGTCCTTCGACATTACGCGAGCGTGTAAAACCCAACGGATGCCTTAAAAGCCATATTGACATTTATTTTAAAATCTTACATGCCAGTTTGGTTTTTAAAAAATGCATTAAGTACATTACAGACGGGCCTATTTATCTGTACAGAGCAATAGAAACATCTGGATACTTGCGTGACAACCTGAAAAATGTCTAGTCCCTGTAATTGAACGAAATTCGTTCTTTTCTCACCCGGAAAACCTACTGATTGTAATGGTGTTTGATAAGAGGAGGCACATAAAAGAGCTAGGACTAAGAAGAGTGTTAAAAGCCAGGCATACTGTTTCAAAAAGTAAAAGCATCAGAATCTTTATCATTCCTACTTTAAACTTCGATGCGGCAGACTATACAGAATTAATTGATTGGAATGTAGCAAAATTATTATCTCCTCCTCTTTTTTGGAGAATAACAATGAAGAAATACATTTCTTTGTTCGATGATGTGATATCTCAGGCTCGGATGATAAAAAGTTTCCCTGCCACACGCATGCTGTCAAGCAGTGCGTCAAATTGGTAACAGAAGCATCGTTAAGGTATGTGGCCCCCAATCAAGAGATGGATTCATCAGAGCCACACTGAAATCAATGTCATGATACTAGACATTACCACCAAATTGCAGTACAAAGTTGCATCTAAAAGTCAGACTTAAACAGAGGAAATAACAAATTTATATCTTATACTGTCACAACACTAGATTTTTAATACAGTGTTTTGACTCTATTATAACAAATAATGTATTTAAGTAGTGTAAATAGCAAACACCCTCATTGGTTGGATGAAAGGAAGGGTGTGGGTTGAACTCAAAGTGCAACTACCTTCCCGTGGTCAGTTCTGGGTTGTTTAAATTTTGTCAAATATCTAAACCAGCAAAGAGCTGTACAATTTATATGCAAATGTTAACATGGGACCGCAAACTGACCTCAGGTGATTATTTTCTTCATTCATCAAAATCACTCAAAAATAGAATTTTTCCCGATTTTTATTGAGCTTGCGCGATCGGAAGATATTCTTTAAACGCAATTGTTTATTATTATTATTATTAAACATTACAATCTGGAAATATTTTTCACTATAGTGATAAAATATATACATACGTAATTTTTTTTTTTAATTCTGGAAAAAATCGGAATTTTTCAATTTTTTTGAATTTTTAGACGGTTTGCGGGATCGGAAGATAAAGTCCGATTTAAAGAATTTTTTTTTTTGGTTTTTCTTGTGTTGACCAATCGCAACTTTTCCGCACTATAGCGACTCGGAAATATCAACTTGACTTTTTTCGCACCACCCTAATATATATATATAATATACATACATTTTTGTATGAAATGAAAAATAAAATCTTCATTTGGTGCCCCCACCCCTTTCCTCGCCTTTCGTTCTGACGCTTGTGGCACATGACCCCTCTGCATCCCCCTAGTTTCGGCCCTGTTTTTTACTGTAAGTTTTAGCAACATTGGTCCCACCAAATTCTCCGTTGATGAAGTTTTACACTTTATCTAGTTACAATAACATCGCTCAAAACGGAATTGCTAGAGATCGGAAAAATACCGTTTTAAACAGGTATCCGCTTTAGCCAGAGTATTTCTGTGATTATCCATCCTTTCGTAATCGGGATCATGATATGTTTCTGTTTTTAATTTTTCACAGGCTTTACTGCTACAAAGAAGGAATCGCAAAGGTCTGGATAAATGTTCCATTTTACATAGATTTTTATATTAGCGGGTATAAATTGTACAGTGTTAATTTCGTCAAACTTTAAATTTTTTCCATTTATGGCACGCTTCGTTACAGACATGTTCTAATGTCGTAGATTTAACTATAGTACATTTATGCTCTCAAGTGGTTATTATCAGTGACGGATCTAAGGGGAAGGAGACGGGGGTCATGACCCCCCCCCCTCGTAAACAACAGAAAAATGCTAAAAGTTATTAAAAAATGAAATATATCTTAAATTCTTTCAATCCCCCTCTTCCGAAGTTTGTTCAACAATGCGAATCTCTCTGACTCTTTAAACCTCTACTCAAATCAAAATTAGATAATTTCTGAAACATCCGTGAAAATATTACTAATCTCAAGAAATTTGAAAGTGCACTTATTCGGAAACTATGTGATCGAAACTGTTTTCCATTTTTCAATAAAAGCGAAGAATCTTACCAAAAATTCCATAAAATTTGGCATTTTAAACTAAATTTCTGGACGCGAATGCAAATTGCTCTCTCCTGATGACATTTCTGTGGCTCTCAAGTCCTAAAAATTGGCTTAAAATGCTAACTTGACAACATTTCTGACTCATTCTTCGCATTTATAAGAAAATGGGAAATGCTACGATTTCTTGATATCTCAATGAAATCTATATATATATATATTAACGAATACTACTGCAAATATTTTGTATTTAGGAATGAAAATGATTTCGCGAAAGTATCAGAAAAATCGTCAGTTTTAATTTGAGAATAGCCTTCAACATAAAAATTGATCATGAAGGGGTGTAACCCCCCCCACACACACACACACATACCCCCCAAAAAAGAGCCATGACCCCCTCTAAATTGAGTGCTGGATCCACCCTTGGTTATTATAGAGTGGATAAATTTTAGAGAATACATGTGAAAACGTCTATAATGGAATCCTGTATTAAACGGAAAAAAATAATGGTTCTGGCGAAAGAAACACGTTAAAATTATACCTGCTAAAACGAAAAATTTCGGAATTTTTGCCGTTTTAGCAGATGTTACTACTTTTTTATTCATGATTTAGTGTACGAACCCATCGTTAGGGGGGGGGGGACATTCCGACCCCACCCCCTTGGCTACGCCACTGTCGGCAGAACGGTGATAGGCAAATCACCGTCCTGCTTGATACTATTTTCTTATTTTTAACAAATCTAAAAAGTTAACATGTAAAAAAAATAAAAAAAATTGCCGTTTTAGCAGAAGTTACTACTTTTATTATTCATGATTTAGTGTATGGACCTATCGTTAGAGGGGACATTCCGACCCCACCCCCTTGGCTAAGCCACTGTCGGCAGAACGGTGATAGGCAAATCACCGTCCCGCTCGATACTATTTTCTTATTTTGGACAAATCTAAAAAGTTAACATGTAAAAAAAAGAAAAAAATTGCCGTTTTAGCAGAAGTTACTACTTTTATTATTTATGATTTAGTGTACGAGCCCATCGTTTGGGGTGAGATACAGACCCCACCCCCTTAGCTACGCCACTGTCGGCAGAACAGTGATAGGTAAATCACCGTCCTGCTTGATACTTATTTCTTATTTTGGACAAATCTTAAAAAAAAAAAAAAAAAACAGATGTTTGGAAGGCAGTAAAATCGAGTAAAACTGTTAAATCATAAATTTTAGCAATTTAATCACGTGTAATCACGTATTTCCAAGTGAAATCAACTGTAATCAAGTGTAAACAGCTGTAATCTAGGTGTAATCAGGTATAATCACATGTAATCTAGGTGTAATCAGGTATAATCACATGTAATCTTGGTGTAATCAGGTATAATCACATGTAATCATAGTAATCCGCTGAATCAGCTGTAATCAAGGTGATTCCGTAATCTCGTACACGATTTCTTCCATTGAGAGACCCCTCGTCCCGATACATTCGTAGGGCAGCTCTAGCGTTGCCATTTGCACGACCATACATTAAATGCATGTCGGCTTTTTCGGCATATGTAAAGTCTTCCATGACGAACGATAGCACAATTTAAAATGGCGATTTCTTCTACTTGAATGCATGGTATTGAACGGCGACCAGTCACTTACTGCAGTGGAATCAACCAAAAACTCCATTTCTATTTCAAAAAATTTCTATTTCTATTTTCAATTCAAAAAATTTCGATTTCATACCAAAACTTTTCAAAGAAGAATTTTATTATTAAGTAATTATGAAATGTCAAGAAAAGGATAGCATAAAAATTTTCTGGTATGAATGAGAAATTTTGAAAATTAAAAAAGGGGCCTAATTGCCCCCCTGGTGTTTTTACCTTAATGCGTCACTTGGTCCCATACATTCCTATACAATAAATGATTGTTACTGTGTGCTCTACCTACCCTTAAAGTTTTTATCCATGAGTTTAGAAACACCCTGTATAACAATCAGGGCGAATTTTTTAGCATTTTTTCGTTGCACTTATTCATCCTTCATGTAAGAAAAAACAAAAACATAAAAAATATCCGTGTAAGATTCTGTTGTAAACGTAAATATGGGACATTAAAAAAAGATCATAGATCAAGATAGATACAGACTGAAAAAAGAAAAAAAGACCGATAGATCACAATAAAGTAGATGCTCAGTAACAAAAATATTCCAGAGATGAGAAGTTTCTTCCCCATTGTCGCTAAAGGCGCTGCGATCGTAATCACATTACCATTATATACTCTAAAGATCTGCACGGGCCGGGTCTCCACTCTTTTCCAGCCGTACCCGGGCCGAACTTTTTTTCTGAAGGCTCGGGCCGGGTCTAACTTATTTTTTCTGTACAGAGCCAGGACTGGTTTCATTCCTAGCCTTCACGTCCCAGAATTTTCAGTCCTAGTTTTGACCTAGCCCGTATAAAAATCGTTGTCTCAGCGAGGCCTGGTCCACTCAAAGGTCAGTAAAATTAGGCCTCGCTCAAAAATTTTTGCAAAAAAATGCATGCATTTTTAAATCGCCATTATTCTAAACTTAAACATTAAAATTTATTCTTTTAAAAGAGTAGTAGATTTCTACGCTTATTAAAATATAGCTAAATTAAAATCTAGTAAAACGTGTGAAAAAGAATCTGTCTATGACGGAACTCTGTTTTAAACTGAAAAACGTTCAAAATTGATATACTAATACGTAAGAAAAGAATATACAGGGTGTCCGGTCTCAACGGTGTCCAATGGCTAATTCCTAAACCGTTAGTCATAGACATATAGTTCCAATTACAAAAATGTTTTAACCCTTAAATGCATATGGTATCGTTTTTGATACAATAATTGTCCCCTATTTATTGGATTTTTTATTCACATATTCCGTATTTCCACTAGAAAAATAAAAAAGAAAATTTCACTCCATTTAATAACAGCCATTTTGTTATTAAATAAACCGAAATTTACCATTTATATTTTCTGGTATGAATTCCGATTCTCTGAATTATGAAGTTTCGGGAACGCATTCTACCCTATGCATTTAAGGGTTAAATCAGGTAAAGAAATATATTAAAAGCGATTTGGGTCAATAAAAACATTTCTTAAAAAATTACGAAATTTAAATTTTTATACGGTCCCCCGGTCCTATAAGTTATATTTAGTAATTTTTTCCTATTACACTGACAAGTAAGACAAAAAAAGTCCCCTTCATATAACGCTAAAATTGAGCGAGTTATGAAACTTTAAAAATGCATGACTTATGCCACTTTTCTACTCTGAAAGCATATGAGTTCGGCTTGGCTTTGAGGGATCATATACCAAGTGTTTAAAGTATTCGAAGATCTTACTTCATGTGTATCTGCGCTTTGAAAAGAAATCCTACAAGTATTATGATTAAGTCTCAAATTGGCTAAAATAACATATGTTTTATTTTGTCAGGATTTGAAACTGTTTCTCTTATGATTTCTTTTAATAAAAATTATGTTTTTTTATAAGTTTTTATGTTACTTCAACAATCGTATGTATGTTTTTCCAGTTCAAAATTTGTACTCGAACTTTAACCCACTTTTAAATATCCGATCGAGATTGCATTTTACATACTGGCGCAAATCCGATAACAATCTAATATTATTAAGATTTTCGGTGGTTACCATTTATACTTATTTTACAGGATAACGCAAAAAAATTCAGATAGATTTTTGCCAAGGAGTTTAAGAAAAAGTTTTAGATTAGATAATATAAGACTGCGATTGTTGGGTTTTTTAACCTTTATGTATTTTTTAGCACTGAGTCCGAAAATTACCTTAATTTTTAACCATCATGCCAGGATATTTCGCAAATTATAAATTTTCAAATTTAAAGAATAACAAAAATGGAATACTATAAAGTAGAGGAGATGGTTGTGTCTTTTAACGTTTGATAATTGATTTTTACGCACTTTTTAGCACTGAATCTGAAAATGACCATAATTTTTAACCATCACGTTAGAATTTTTTTGCAAATCGCAGATGTGTAACTTAAAATATGTTTTATAGTATGAGATTTTCGCTATATGTAAAACATTTTTTATTTTATTTTATTTTATTAAAAAATTTATTCGATATTTTTGCTTATCCTAGGATTCTTACAGCTAAACAGCTGAGTGGTCCGATGAGATGGGGGAGGAAATTGAATTTTAACATTGAACTTCTTAACTTTGAAATTTGCAATTTGCGAAAAATCCCGATATGATAGTTAAAAATGAAGGTCAATTTCGGATTCAGCGGTACAGAATATATAAGAATCAATTATCAAAAGATAAAAAACCATGACATAACCCAACTTTTGCAGGCTTGTGCAATCTAATAATATTTTAAAATACGTATCATTTTGTAAAGAATTGAGGCTGTTAATTTAGCATCATTTTATTTAACAAAAATTCTGTTTTTTCTTTCTTCTTAAATGTTTATTACAAATTGTATATTTTCCATTAATATGCCAGAATGATTAAAGATTTCAAATTTATATTGCAATGTTAATTTTACTCCCAAACATTTTTTATATCTGACGAAATTATATTTCGACTAAATTTGTGAATGACCCCCAATTTGCAGCAAAAAATATGCTCCAACTTTAAACAGCTATTACTCGGTCAATTTTAATCGTAGAATAATGGGACTTTTTTTGTATTACTTGTCAGTGTAAAAGGAAAATTTCACTAAATATAACTTATAGGACCGGGGGACCGTATAAAAATTTAAATTTCGTAATTTTTTAAGAAATGTTTTTATTGACTCAAATCGCTTTTAATATATTTCTTTACCTGATTTAAAACATTTTTGTAATTGGAACTATATGTCTATGACTAACGGTTTAGGAATTAGCCATTGGACACCGTTGAGACCGGACACCCTGTATAATACATTTATACTTGCTAAAGAAAGGAACTTGTCTATAACGCATTTATTTTTATGCAATTCCGTCTTAGAAGATTTTACTGTATAGCTTTGAGATTTTTAGCATACATAGAATATGGATTAACAGTATTAATGATATCTGAAACATTTACATACAAGAAATAGAGATTCATTAAAAAAATAAATATCGCAGCCTGCGGCACTTCTATAAAAATGAAGATTATAAACATGAAAAACTAGTTAAGATAAATATTTCTGGTCAGAACTTCTCGTACAAGACAAATTTTTAACCAAATCGACGTAAAAAATCAATGTTTTGAAGAAATTTACTCGGGCCGTGTCAAGCTCGGGCCGAGATTTTAATTTTTTTCCGGGCCGGGCCTGGAAATTTCGGCCCGTGCAGACCTCTAATGAATTCTATGATAGTGTCCTATCTTGTATGTTTATCTATGTTTCTATCCAGCACATCAGGATGCCATATCAGGGCGCCATATCAGGGCTGCCACAGGCGACTATTTTTATATTCTGTTTGCACCACTATTTAAAAAAATACATTTTGTTATCTATTTCCCTTGCAAATGAAGTCAAACCATAAAAAAATATTGTCTTCAAAAAGTGCTGTGAAGTAGAATTAAAAAATAATCGCCTGTGGCAGCCCTGCATATAATTGGTTAACGGCTTATTATCACTAGAACGACCATACCGGCTATTTTGACCGCTACTAAATAAAACTGTTTTGATTAAAACCAGAAATTTCTTTAAAAAAATAAGTTAGATATGTTCCACGGAGATTATGATGCGAAGACCTTTTGCCGAGGAGCTCGGGACCTATGTCTTACATCCCCGGATACTGAACACATGAGGTAGTTGAAAAGGTACGTTTCCTAGGGCAGCAGTGAAAAATAAAAAGAGGGGTGGGGGAGGCTAAGACTTAGCCTCCCCCCCCCTTTTTCCCCCTCTTCTTGAGTTCAACAAACGAAAAAAAAGTAAAAAATCAAATAAGAAATAAGAACTATAACTGGCAAATTTGAAAAGGGACAGGGGGAGAGGGGTTGTAAGATTTACTTTAAAATAAACTAAAATGCCTTTGCCTAGTACCCCTAAACAGCTAAAGCTTCCCTGGGTCCGCGCAGTAATATAGTCTTTAAAAAGACTCCTTGCACAAACTAGGGCCACAATAACTGAGAAAGAGTATTTGGGCGGTGGCATAAAAAATAAAAAGTTTAAATAAAAAATATCAAATTCAGATACTGAAATAAAAAAAATCGGAAAATGGAAAAAAAGTCTCGGCGGCACAGGCTCCGCACCCTCCCGGCATATGACCTGACGATATAGCACAAAATTAGCACTCGCCAGGCGTCGAGTAACACTTAAAACGTGGCGATTAACTTTATTGTCCTCACTCGCCAAACGCGATGGTTGAAAGATCGATGCCAAGGAGGAAAGGGGTGAAATTCGTTCGGAATTTACGGCGTCCAAATCGGCGATTCTCCCCAACGTAAGAAAAGAAAGTAGCAGGAGTGATTGTGTCTCGAATTTTCCGAAAATTTAAGGCACTCGGTTCCGAAAAAAAAAAAAAAAAAAAAAAAAAAACGGTCATTCGGACCGAAAATTCGGACATAAAAATATCGCTAATTTCGATATGGTAGCCGAAAAAAATCAATTCCGTCAATCGTTCGTAGAAAAAAAAATCCCCAATTCCGTCAAAGAATCGTAAAAAAACGTGAATTTCGCCCAAGGACCACGTAAAAAACGCGAATTACGTAAAAACATTGCAGAAAAAACGCAAATTTCGTGAAAAGATCGTGGAGAAAACGCAACTTTCGTGACAAGTTTGTGGAAAAACGCAAATTTCGTCAAAAAAATCGCGGAAAAAACACAGATTTCGCGCAAAAATCGCGGAAAAAACGCAAATTTCGACAAAGAATCGCGAAAAAGAAACACAAAATTCTTCAAAGTATCGAGGAAAAACGCGCGAAAAGATCGCCTAAAAACGCAAATTTCGTCAAAAAATCTTGGAAAAAACTGTAGATGTTTTCAAAGAATGGCAAAAAACCCCCACAAATTTCGTTAAAAGATTACGAAAAACGCACTTTTGTGAAAAAACGCAGATTTCGTCAAAGAATTTTCGTCAAAAGATCGCAGATTTAGCAAAAGGTCATGAAAAAACGTGAATTTCGTCAAAAGATCGCGAAAAAAACACAAAATTCGTTAAATGGTCGCAGAAAAATGCATATTAGTTAGTGCAGAGGGGTGGGGGGGGGGTGCCCCACCTCCCTTCGAAACCTTTCTGAAAATTTCCTGAGAATTTATTGATGGATTTATAACCCTCTCAGATATGAACAGTAAACTACTTTAGAAACATTATACAAGCAATAACTTTCAAGGACATAAAACTTTACAATACTTGAACTAATTTAGTAACAGTAAATCAATTCATAATCATCTTAGATATCATTAACTTATTTCAAAACAGGAAGCAATTCAAGAATACAAACATTTGAACACATAAATAAATACATTAAGTAATAATAAATCATTCTGTAATGAACAAACTTTCCGATTATAGCTAAATCATCCTACTCAAGATAAACAATGATATTAATATGTGAAATATGTTCGCGACATTTGTTTTAATATCAACCCACGCATGCTGCAGCTGTCTGACGTCATCAAAAGAACTCTGACTCAAAAATAGAACTCTTTTTATTATTAAGTCAGTTGCCCAATTTATCTCAATAGAGAGAGATGTAATATTTAATTTGTTGCTGCAAAAGGCAGCTGTATGTAAAGCATTAATTTAAAATGTAAAGTCAAAATTTTAATATAATTCTCTATAACGAAAGTGATCAAGTCTCAAGTGTGGACTCAATATAAATAATATAATACATTTAACCAACACCTTTCTGTTTTTAACACTTTAGCTTCGTAATAAATGGATTACCCACCGGAGTTAAAAATGTGCACTAAGCCGAAGAATGAGGAATACTGCTGCTGAAGAAAGATAAAGGTAAGCAATTACCTATATTATTGCCGAAACGTCAGTGAAGGCTTACTGTGGAGACACGAAAAGTTTTGGTTTCCGTTAGTCTGTCTGTCTGTTAGTCTGTCTGTCTGTTCCGCGATAACTGCCGCAAAAAGCATCCGATCGGCTTGAAATTCCCTGGGCATGTTGATGAGCTCCCCGGATTTAGCTGTATAGTTTTGGGTTAAATTTGGTTCATTCGTTCGGAATATACAGAACATTTTATTTTGTGATATAATGCTTTTCTATGGGAAGTCAGACGATTTTCAAATTTTCATTTGTTGAAAGAAATCGCTCATATGAATAATAGATTTAAATGGTAAATTTTGGATGCTGAAATTTTTAAATAAGAGCATTAAATTATTCTTATTAGTTTGCAATTTTGTCAAAACATTTGTCAGAGCTTTTAAATTAGGTGTATAACTTATGATAGAATTTTATACATGTGTTCGAATAATATAAAACATTTTATTTTATGAATTTACTTATATTTCATTTTTTCTTTTAACCGTTGCGTAGCAACAGCATCTCATCTAAAAATATCATAAATGTGAAAGTATGTATGGTTTTTTGAAGTCAAATCAAAGCAAAAGGAATGAATTAATGAATGCCTTTGTATAGATATTTGCATATAGATTTATTTAAAAGCAGAAATGAAAATAGTATTTATATACTATATAGAATAATATTTTCGTTTATTTATTCAACTATTTGATTATAAATGAAAAAGTTCGTTATCTTCATACAGAATAAACTGACATTATTCTGTTAAATTTTATAAACTTTATTGTTGCTAAAAAAAAAAAAAAAATGAATAACAATTTCTCCCAAAGAGTTAATTTTAATTTGTAAGATTTTCACGTGCAAAAGAAAAATGGAATAAGCAAATAAAAAATAAAAAAAAGGATATATAGGACAGGAATGAATACATATAAACATTTCACACCAAATACCACCTAAAATAGTTTTTGTAGCAGTATTTTCCCAGCACTACGAAGAAAGATTCCTCGATTTACACGATTTTACTTGGCCTTCCTTTTCTCATTCTTTGCGATTTCATTTTCGCAATTGCGTGTATTAATTGGCACAAAATTTTACATTTTTATAACTGAGATATATGTAAGGCCATACAAATAAGAAATTCCGTATTGTCTCCTATAAAATGTGATAAAGTGTTGGTTAATCATATATGTTTTTATTAAGAGGAGCAGAGCTGCCAAGCCTCCGGCGTTCTGGATACCAGTATTTTAATACAGAAAATGTTACTTTATTTAATTGAAACATTTGCGCGATTTAAAAGAATATTTTCTCTAAGATAATAGTGATGTGCAAAAAGCTTGAGACTTGGTATGTCTGGTGGGGAGTGAAATGTTTTACTTAATGCATTTATCTCTATTTTAGTGCTACGTGAACAACGTCCGTGTAACAGCTTGTAGAGTGTAAAATAAATTAAATTATTAAAATAATCCTTATTACGAAAAATGAAACAGAAAGTCCGGCTAAGGGAAATGAAATGTTAGTTAACCTTTCGTAATTTGACCTGAACATAGGTTTGCGTCAAATTTCAACGGTATTTGTAACATCACGATTTTAAATTAAATGTAGGTACTATTAAAAGAAAATCACAAAAAATACTTAAAGGCGCCAAATCATGTTTATCTATTTAACGATGATGAATTATTAACTGTTAGGTTTAGAAGCCCCCCATACTTTAGGGTGATTTTAGTAAGTTAATGCTATCGAGTACATTTTTTGATATTTAGATTAGATCTTAGATATAAATATTGCAGAATGGTAATCAAAATTATTTTTTTATAAACAAAATTTATAAAGGTATTAGATTTCTAAATTAGATGTTTCAGTTTACATTTCCAAAAGTTCTTTATCCATTAGATACAGGTATTTGTGGTTAGCAGGCAAGTAAATACTGCTGTATGGATATTAGGATAACGTAAAATGCTTGACCGAATTATTGCTTATCCTTATAAATCGCAGTGTAAAAAGAAATCTAAGATATAGGGTAATCATTAACTCAATCAGTAGAAAATTACAAATGCAAAATAAATTACACAACGGGGGGTTCAGGGGGGCAGAGCCCCCCCTGAAGAAATTTGCTTTATTATATAAAAATTACTAGAATAAGTAGCTCGTGAGAATTTCAGAATATCCTTACATAACAACGTGTTTAATTTAACGCTTTTAATGTCTGAAACCATCGAAATATTTTTTTCCTTTTATAAATGTTTGTGTAATTTAAATAGTTTAAATTTTGTTTTTGTAGAAAGATTAATGTTACGCAAAGTTTGATAAAAACAATGAGTTGCAGAGATGACGTTGAGGCTCTTGATCTGCAGATTTACTAGTTATATTAATTGTGTTTTAATGGCCAGAATGATATCTATTTATTTATCTAAGTACTAGTGCGCGTAACCTGCTGTGCAGAGCAGAGGTGGCTTTTTGCCAACATTTATTTCATTGCAATTAATAGTAAAAATAATTTTTTTCAGTTGAGTGTAATCATATCGAATGGCAAGTAATATACACTGCTCAAAACAATTAAAGGATATTGCAGTTTTAGGTGGATTTTGTATCTGGTAAACTGTTTAGCTGATTGATACATGGTCGACAGACATAGTAGGAGGTTATATGAGAATAAATTACACATGTTTGGCAGAAAAAAATGCATTTTATTGCGCATTTGTGTACTAAAGGAAAAAAACACAATTTGTGCATATGAGAAAAAAAGAATAAGAAAAGGTGTTTTCTTCAAAGAAAATCATTTTCAGTAGGGGGTATGGTTTCCACGGGCGGCCAGCAACGTTGAACACCTTTGAGGCATGAACTCAATGAGGCTATTAATGACGAGTTGGGGTATTCTGCCCCACTCTTCCAGAAGAGCTCTTTCCAGTTCTTGGAGAGTTTGTGGGGGTTGTTGGCGGACAGAAACTCGTCTTCCTAGAGCGTCCCAAACGTGCTCGATTGGATTCATGTCTGGAGAACACGCTGGCCATTCCATTCGAACGATTCCTTCCTCGAAAAGGAAATCCTCCACCAGGTTTGCACGATGTGGCCTGCAGTTATCGTCCATTAAAATGAATTTATCTCCGATTGCTGCAGCGTAAGGGACTACAATAGGTCTGAGAATCTCATCCCTATATCGGCGACCAGTCAGAGCTCCATCTCGAATGATGTAGAGGTCAGTGCGCCCGTCAATAGAGATGCCACCATACACCAACACTCCTCCACCGCCAAATTTGACACTTTCGTGCACGAACGCAGGATTATTCCTACTGCCACGGTCCCTCCAGATGAAAATACGCCTATTATCCGGATGCACAGAAAAACGGGACTCGTCAGAAAACAGAATATTGCTCCATTCATTTCTCCTCCAGTTGACATGCTCGGTTGCCCACTCCCTGCGGTCGCGACGATACCTGGATGTTAATCTAACACATACCATCGGTCGGCGAGCATACAGACCTACAGCATGGAGCCGGTTTCGGACAGTCTGAGTTGAAATCGTGGTGCCTGTAGCCGAGCGAAGGTGTTGTTGGAGAAGAGTAGCGTTCATGGTTCGGTGTCTCCGAGCTGTTAACGCTAAATACCGATCTTCATTGGGCGTTGTTGCCCGTCTACGACCTTGCCCTGGTCTTCGGCCTGCACATCCTCTCCAAAAAACGGTTCCAGATCCTGGAAATGACACTTTGTGACACTCCAATGGCTTGCGCTACTTCGGCTTGAGTTTGGCCCCCTTCTAACCTACCAACAATTCTCAAAGCTTCTGAATCTGTCAAATGACTTCGCTGAGACATCGTACTCATCGAAACAAAGCAATCACTGAATGCCGATCATCCTTGTCTTCATTCTCTTTTATCCAGTTGAAAGTCAAATTTCATTCGCTGCCGCTGAAGCGACGTTTTTGACGTCGAACTCAAAATTTGCATACTCCACAGTTTGAAAACCAGAAAAATTTGCATTTGTGATTCTCTTCTTCTATTTTCGGCAAAAAAAATTTCGTTTATATCTTTATTTTATATAAAACTTCAAATATCCTTTAATTGTTTTGAGCAGTGTATATTAGTAAATTACAATGTTGATAGTTAGAAAAAACACAATTTTGTATAGAGCGTACATAATTTTGTTACTGGCCAGTGGTTAAAAAAAACTGGCCAGGCCAGTGAAAAAAATAAGTGTACTGGCCAATGGCCAGTGGGTAAAAATGTTAATTTTGACCTACACCTGACGATGGATACAGCCCTGAAAAGAGAAATCCACGGCGAAATAAGTTAAATAGTTTTAAATAAAAATTCTGGTGTAAAATATTTTTATAAAACTTGAGTAAAATTTGCGGTCGTACTATTCTAGTGTTAATCACGCTTAAATTATCCGGTTAAATAAGTTTCCTGAACTAGCGTGGATTTTCTCTTGCATTAGATAAACTTTCACCTTCAAAGTATTAAAAACGCAATGCAAAAAAAACATATAAAGCGAAATAAAAACCCCATTTTAACACAAGCTGATATCAATAACCTGCAAGAGCATGACATGAGTCAGAACAGGATAGCTCACTGCATCTCCACACCTTAAAGCAAAAACACCTGGCTTAAATACTAAATGAAAAAGAGGTTAAAGCATGCAGTTAAAAATTAATAGGCAAATTTAAACTACAAGAGTGAAGCAGCAAAACCAACTAACTGCAGGTTAACTGACATGAAATGGTTTCCCTGCCACACACCCATCCAACCAATGACGCCAACCAACCATAGTTACAACGAGTGTGTTCAAGTTGCACGCGCGCTACGCGCGCGAGCTCAGGAGACAGGAACATGGAGTGGGTCAATATCATGGATGGAATAACACGTAGTGTGTTCAGGAACAGATCATGGATTTGATTAATTATGGTGCTAATTATAAAGATATTTTGTTGAAAAAGGGACGTGTGTTAGATGGCTGAATGGATAAGGCAGTGAACTCGAGACTAGGGATTCTGGGTTCGAATCGATCCAGTCCCACATTGTATCATAATTTTTTTTTTGTTTTGTTTATTGGTTGTTTTATATTTTTCATAATGAATAAGATATTTTTGATGAAGATATATTTTTTATTTTTATTATAATAATAAAATACTTATTTAAATGTGAGAAAATGAGGTATTTCGAGACGAAAGTTTTACATCCGAACGCCTTTTAAATATTCAAAGTTTCGTTTCTAACTGATTATATATATAGTATGTATATGTATAATGATATAAACATTAAACAAATCCAAATGAAAAAATAATATATATTGTGCGAAAATATCCTTTTGCGCGTAGGATAATTCCTTGATTTTTTTTTTTTTTTTTTTTTTTTTTTTTAGTACTTTAGGAGTGAATTTTTATCGAGACTAGGCTGGAAATCATATTTTACTTTGAACATTATAAAAATAAAATGTAATAGTTGTAGATTATTTTAACTTAAAATATCTGTACATATAGTTTTAAAAAGATAATATATATAGGTTTGCTGTCTAGTTTTGTAGTGAATAAAGCATGATTAGAATGTTTATAAATTTTCTACTGAAAGTATAAGTAAGTATTTTGCTTATACTAACAGAATTTTGAATGCCATTTATTTCTCATGTTTTATGATGTATTTTGGTCTCTTATCCACACGGTATTAAAATATGCAATCATAAAATAAGAAATATATATATTAAAACCTTCTCTGAAAAATTGTCTAACTAACAGTGCAAATTCCATTGAAATCCATCCAGTATAGTAGATTACAAACAAATCTCATATGTTGATATCACAATCTTGGTTTACTAACAGCATTCTATTTATCACGGAAGATATAAAACAACTGATAAATTATTTTTAAATAAATAAAAAGAAAATTGTTAAAATTTTTATATCACCAGTTGAATTCTTAAATTGTATCAATCAACCTACCAAACAACGCACAATCACGTGATCAAATCGCCCCCACAATTTTTTTGAGCAGCTCGCGGGGAGTTTGTGTGCGGTTGGTTAACTAATTTTAAATTCTAAATGGGCTAAAGTAGATAAAGAAGGTCACATGATGTTTTTCCCGACTATTTTAGATTTTATCTGAGTGTACATAGGCATGTATTTCTGTTACGAAAACCATGTTTTGGAAGGATAAAGAAATATAGTCGTTGGTTTTACCTTTTTGGAACCATTAAAAATAATGAAATAATTGAATTATTTTAAAATTCCTTTCTTCGATAAGACCTACTCCATGGCATAGACTTCTGAGCGCGCGCGCGGCGCAAACTGCACCTCTGAACACACTCAATGTAAACAGAGCAAGGTGTGATGTGGCAAATAGGGCCAGTGAAAGTACAACTGCAAAAATAAAGTTCATAGCATCTATTAAGTAATTAATATTAAAAAATAATAAACTGATATCTTACACACATTTAAATGAACTTCAAACATTTTAAATATTTTTTAAACAAGTCATCGAAACTTTACTGTTTCTTTGAAAAGACATTAAGTGTTATTGGTTGAGCAGAGAAACTGGGAAAACTAATTGGGAAAATATAGAGATGCATTTTTATTTTAATAAACTTAACTTTACAGAAACTTTATACATTTGAACTTAAGCCAACAACATTCTCGCTAAGAACAGTTTCTAAAAAAATAGAAATTTTAAAGGGTGAAATGAGCGAAAAACGTTTTAAATTGAGATTTATTTGGAAATATTAACGGCAGAAAATTGAAATTTGGAAAAATAAAAATACAGAATATACAATGCTTGTCAATAGTTTAAGCACAACGACAATGTTAAAATTTAAATATTCACGGTATTTCAATATCTCACTTGTGTGCGTTAATAATTGCAGTCTTAACATAATCTATACTTAAGGTTATAAAGAAGTAAAGTTTGTTTATTTGTCAGGGGTAATCTCTGGAACTACCGAATCGATTTCAAAAGTAAAGATATCAAAAGGATGGTGTTAGTCCCTGTTCCAACATAGCCTATATATTTTGTCGATACCACTAACCCAAAAGGGGTGGTGGAGCAAAAAACTTTCTAAAAATGAGATTTTAGTGTTATTGAAGGGCCTAGAAATATGAAATTTGGCATTGTTAGTTACTTATAAGATATAAATGATCTCTAAGAACATTTCCTAAGAAATTCGAAATTTAAAAGTGATGAAAATGCGCGAAAAACATTCTTAAAACGTTCTAAATTACGATTTCTACGCAATCTCAGGAAGTACCGAACCGATTAAAAAAATAATGGTGTCAAAATGATGGTTACAGCCCTTGCTCCAACATAAGCTATATTTTATGTAAAATTTAAAAGGATGAAACGAGCGGAAAACTTTCTAAAAACGTTCTAAATTGCGATTTATTTGGAATTGCTAGAGGTAGAAACTTAAAATTTTGCATGGCTGTTACTTTAGAGACGTAAAGAGACGTCAGAACAGTTTTCCAAAAATAAACGGCTTGGTGACAAACTTGGCGGCATTTGGTGACGGAACAGATATATAGATTGGCATTTTAAATAACGAAAGAACAAATAAATTAGTAAAAGTTTAGTAAAAATACAGGTAAAACGTCAAATTAAAAATCACTTGATGATGCAACAAACACGTGTAACGTGTTTAATGTCAAGTGAATGTGACATTTACGATAAGCCATTATTGGCATTTAATCTTATAGTTTGGCGATAGTTTTTCGGTCGACGGGGTAATCGAGTAGTACCGAATTGCGTAAAAGAAACATCTTTATAACTCCCAAAAATGATAACCGTATTAACTAACAGTTTACTGCGTCGGATTAAGCGTCTCATTTCCAATTAAAATATATCTTTGAATTGAAATTTGAATGAAATATATCTCGGCAACGAATTTTCCGATCGACTTTATTCTTTATGCAAAATTTATGTTTTTTATTGTCTTTTATATTCACTCCTTCTAAAAAACAATTTCGAAAATTTTTGTATACCTTTTATCAGAACGAATATTTCGAGAGTCCGAAAAAATAGTTCCGGATAAAAAAATAAGGATGATATATGAAGATATAAATTTATAAGCAAAATTGTCAACTAGATTGAAATATACCAGATAAAAAAAAATGAAGCCTAAGCAAATGAGATGACTATACGTAGCATGGTCAAATCATGCTGGGTGAAAATACGCTGCCCGTATGAGGTACGGGCAAAACTGGAAAGCGATTAAAGAATGTTTCATTTTTTCTTTCCTGTTCCCTTTCTTAAAAAATAAACAGGGCAAATATTATGTAATTTTTAATAAATTTATTTGCTTGAGCTTTTTACCAAGCGTAAAAAAAGCATTGAAATCGAGTTCGTTGCCCAAGCTAAATTAAAATATTGTAACAGGAATTTTTTGAGAAAACATCAATTGCAGTTAAAAAACTTGGCGGTATTTTCAAGCTGACCATTGAATGCTTATAAAAAAGTGTTCTTTAAAAAACTATTTTTATTTTTATACTTATTTATATATAAAATTTATCCTACCCTCTTCTCTACTTACTATCCGGTCGAAATCAATTTTGCCGGATGGACATATCCGGTCATTGACAATTTCCATCCTTAGCCTATAATAATAGTCACTTTTGGAGTGCAACGCCAAGAAGATTGACACATAGAAAGAAAAAAAAAATATACATTCCGTCTAAAAAGTTTTGTTTACAGTAGCTGCGGCCTTGCTCACCGAAGAATATTTCTAACAATAGAAGCAGGGCATCCTCTTTTTTTTTTTTTTTTTTTTTTTTTTTTTTTTTTACGAGGTTACGTGGGAAACTGGCCAACACGAACTTTCATTCATTCACACCCATTTTACTTTTAAAAAAGCATTATTCATACCAGATTCCCAATCTAGAAATCTACCTCGAAATATCGTCTGAACATAATTTTTCGGATGAAATCTGGGGAAGGATGACAGACACATAATCGTTTATGAAGACTTTGAGCCGACTAGTTCACCAGCTATCTGATAACCTCGTCTATATTCTCAGAATTGAACATGTATGAAGAACCATTCAGATAAACTAATACATTTTCTGACGTCCAAGCCAGTGCTATACACTCCCTGGGAACGAGGAATATTAAAATTGGAAATCTTCCATTTGTAGAGGTAAGTGAAATTTAGACATTTTTACCAAACGTTTTTAATTTTATAAAACAAATTTTAAAAATTAATTTGTTATGCTGTCCGTTAAAGAGAGAATTTCTAATAATTTAGCCATTTGACTCGAAGATAAAATATAATACTGAAAACAATTTTAATTCGGTATATTTATTTTTTATTTTGTACTGATCATATGCAGAAATTCGAGAACTACATTTGTGTTTGAGGATTTCTTTAAATGGCTACTGATGGAATGTTTTCAATTTTGTCCACTAATCCTTAATTTTTGATTTCATCCTTCAAACAATTTTTCATGTGTTGCCAAAACAAAAATAGATATCTAATCTCCGAAACGTCAATGTAGGTTACCAAGAAGACACAATCGAATTTCATATCTATCTTAACCCTACACTATGCGGTGATCATATAATATGAGCAACATGAATAAATTAAAACTAATTAAATAAATTTAGTTAAACCATTATAACTAAATAGAAAAATATTTGCTTTACACATACTTGCCAACATTCAACTAAACTTCCGTAAAATGTGAGTTAAGTTAACCCAGGTTATACGCGTTACTAACCAGAAAATTTATTTGATGTATCATTATATATTTAAAATCACGTTTCTCTATGAAATCTATTTCAATTAATTTCTTTAGTAAATTTCTGGTTCGAAACGTGTTTAACCTGCGTCAATTTAACGCGCATTTTACGGAAGTTTAAGGGAAAGTTGGCAAGTATGGCTTTATATATAACAGAAGCCTGCTATTAAATAAAGTCAGCAATTTCTTTTTAAAATTTCTGGTCTCTGACCCTCAGGGGCGTAGCTACAGATATTTTTTCAGGGGGGAGCATTCAAAAATTTCCCAACTTGAATCGAATTTCTCTATATGTGTACTGTGTGATTAATGATAATCATACTTATACTTAAAAAAAAATTTCTTTTCAAAGAAATATACTGAAACTAAAATTATAAAAATTATAATTATTGTTTCTTTTAAGGAAAATTTTTCTCTTCTATTGAGTAGAGGTAATCATACTTCATATGAAAATAGTCTCATGATATTTTGAGATTTTTCAGAAAGGCACAAAGTTTTGGGGGAAGTAGATTACAGACATTGTTGATGGACAAAAGTAGGGAAATTTAGGTCTGGTAGATGTATGATATTTTCGTAGCACAAAGAAACACAATGACAAATTGAGTCTGGCTGCTTTTTGTGTTTCTTTTGATAATTTAACTAGTTTACTGTTACAGAATTCAGAAAGGTAGTCGGCAAAACAATAAAAAAATCTTATATATATAGTATATTTTTTACTGTTATTTAAAAAAAAGGTGTTTCAAAAATCTAGAATTTCCCAACTCTAAGCTCAAATTTCTCAAGTTCACATATATTGGAAGGGGATGTTCCCCCCACCATAACCCCCCATTGCGACGCCTCTGCTGACCCTAAATATGAGTATATATAAAAAAAACCATACTTATAAAAGGAAAAATCTGGCTGTGTAAGTGTTCCAATTGTTGCAGAAAGCTTCCATCAAGTCTGAAAGTTGATGAGTGTGTTTTCGAGGCATATGAAATTAGTAGTAGAGTTTTTATTAGAAAATTGTACAATATATTTTTTTTTTCACGTCAAAGATTTTCTACGGTTCCTCATGTTCGTCAGCTTTTTGGTTTTCAGACGATTTTAAAATTTTGACGCCATGAAAAAAGACGCCAGTCATGTGAATAATATTAAATTATATTTTTTTTACTTTTGCGATTCATGTAACAATGCAGTCAGTTTGATATTTGACAGACTAATAGAGATAGATCGGTCCAAAAATAACCAAATTGTATTCAAAATATCTCAAAATATCTAAATTAATCAAAAACCGCAAGTAAAAAGTTTTCAGGCGTCCAACACTTTCTTTTTATAAATATAAAAGGAAGTAAGAAAAAAAAAATGGCGTAAAATTTTATTTATTTCTATGATTACAGGAAATTTATCAAAAAACAAAATTGTAGGGTGCAATTATAACATAAAAGCAGACGATTTTATAAAAAAAAAAAAAAAAAAAAAAAAAAAAAAAAACAACAACAACATCATTTTGACATAATTAAATTAAAAGTACCATATTTTATAAACAAAAAATTCTATCTTGAAGTGAGTTTGCTATGTTTCTTATATTGAAATAAATTATTTAGTTTATAGTTACTCCGCCCCTGCCCCCCCCCCCTTTTAAATATTAAAAAATAACCACCAAACTGCTCCTTCAATCAAAATTTGCAAAAGTTTTGGACTTCTAAATCGATTAATGCATTTATGAGATATTCGAAATCATTTGCATAACTTTTGGTGGAATTTGGTTCATCTACTCAGAAAATGTAAAGCACTACTTTTAATGTTTTCAGATTTTTTTTTTTTTTACTGTTAATACTTTAAGTGTAACTTTATTATACAGATAATGATCAACGAACTAAAATGGACAGTCTTATCCTTTCACCTGGTTGTAAATATATGGTTAAGTATATAGTAAAAGGATAATAATATTCCAAATATCACTAGATTTATTACTTCATTTTAATAATTGAAGTGGATAATTGTGTTGCCATCAATAATGTAATATTCAGAATGAAAACTACGCTGTGGTCACCACAAAACTGTTTCCTATTTCAATCTAATATATTAATTTAAATAGCGCAGTTGAAAACCAATAATTCTGAACTTGAAATACAGTTCATTTCTTTGATTTTAACGCAGTGTTAAATTGAGGGGCTGGACCGGGAGGGACCTCCCACAAAGCTTTGAAACTCTCCCGTGGAAGTTTAAGATTTTATGCTTTTTAATGGCCAAAAACTTCAACTTCCGTTCCTAGAACTCTATTATGACCCCCCCCCCGCCCCCTGCCCCCCCACACTCCTGAAGGCCGCAGAAAATTCTACCGGAGGAAGCCAGCTATTATGCAAATCTTTAAAAACACGGCACAACAGCGCCACCTGATGTGCGATATACACTAAAATCTAAACAGCATCAAACCATGTCGAGGTCTAACTAAATATAAAGTTTCATGAAATACCGTGCATTAGTTCTTCAGTTAAACTACCAACAAAATTTGTGTAACGCAGGACAGACATCGGTCCAAAAATAAACAAATCGTAATTCAGGGTATCCCAAAATGTCTAAATTCATCAAAAATCGGAAGTAAAAAACTTGTAAATACAGAAAGAAATAAAAATATGGCGTAAAATTTTATACGTTGCTATATAGTAATTGCAGGGTATTTCTCTATCTATTCTCAAAAAAAGTAACTAACGCTGTCACCGCCGCACAGTGGGACGTTTTGACGATCTAGGTGGACAAAACTATTTCGTTGAAGTTTAATTAGTTTTTGCTGTTTTTTTTAATGTATCAGTAATAAAATACTCAAATATTGGTAAATATTTGGTTATTTAACAACAACGTCTTAAAATAACAAGTGGGTAAGTGTGATCACAGATCGCACAGAGGGTTTCGTTTAATATTCCTTTCAAAACACTTTATCCTTTTGCAAAATCTGTTAGTTCCACATTTCGAAACCAGGGATTGCACTCTATTCTAAACAAACTTGTGTCCGAACGAAACTCCGTTTTACAACTTATCCGTAGATATAATAGTTGAGGGAATCGGGCCCATAGCACCCGAGATAGGTAGACGCCCCCTGGCAGTAAAAAGTGGAACTAAAATATGTAAGTCTATGGTGCATAATATGAAAGAGTGGTCAAAGTGGTGTCGGCAAAAGTTAGAAAAATGACCCCCGGGTGAAAAGGGGAGGATAAAAAATTGCTTAAAATACACAAGTTAGAGCCCAGAGGGCTCTAAGATTATAGATTATAGATTTTATTCTAAGATATAAGAATTTTATGATTTTTCGTGTGATTGCTGGTGTTCTGCTATAAGTATGCAAAATTTCATGTCTCCAACTTAATTAGGGGCTGAGTCAGAAAAATTGCTTAAAATACACAAGTTAGAGCCCGGAGGGGTAAATGATATAAGACTTTTTGAAAAGTTTATGATTTTTCGTGTGATCGAAAGTGTTCTGCTATAAGTATGCAAAATTTCATTTCTCCAACTTAATTAGGGCCTGAGTTAGAAAATTTACTTAAAATGCACAAGTTAGAGCCCAGAGGGTTAAATATAACACTTTTGACATTTTTATGATTTGTCATATGATCGCTTGTTCAGCTATAAGTATGCAAAATTTCAAACCTCCAACTTAATTAGGGGGCTGAGTTAGAAAAATTGCTTAAAATACACAAGTTAGAGACCGGAAGGGTAAGACCTTTTCGAAATTTTTACGATTTGTCGTGTCATCGCAAGTGCTTAGCTATAATTTTGCAAAAATTAAAGTCTTCAACTTAATTAGGAGCTCAGTTAGAAAAAAAAAAAGCTTAAAATACACAAGTTAGAGCCCAGAGGGTTAAATATACGACTTTTTCGAATTTTATGATTTGTCGTTTCATCGCAAGTGCTTAGCTATAATTTTGCAAAATTTCAAGTCTTCAACTTAAGTAGGGGCTCTGTTAGAAAAAATAGCTTAAAATACACAAGTTAGAGCGCAGAGGGTTAAATATACGACTTTTTCAAATTTTTATGATTTGTCGTTTGATGTAAGGTGTTCAGCTATAAGTATGCACAATTTCAAGTCTCCAACGTATATAGTTTCTGTGAACGGGCACTGTGACGGACAGACAGACAGACAAAGGAGCGAGATGAATAGGGTTTCGTCAGATGAATGAAACCCTAAAAATACAGGGTGCCCACTAAAGCCCGTTTCCACCCTCTTAACTGCCGAACGACTGCATCTATATTCATAAACGTGGTGTCTAGGTAAAGAGGCTATGTGCTACTAAATGAGACTGCTTACAGTGCCACCTGGTGCAAAATGGCGGTATTAGCGTTCCTATCGTGAAAATGGTTCGAAATATGGAATAAAAGTGAATGACAAATTTGTAGAGCATCATCAATTTAGTTCGAAAGGGCATTTTGTGAACATAAATACTAAATGAATCTCGTTCTGAGCATGAATCTTGTTTTCCAGACAGGAATACTAACTCAGCTGTTTTGCACCAGGTGACGCTGGAAGCGGTGTCATCTGCTAGAGCATAGCCACTTTATTATACTTAGACACCACTTTTATGAGTATAGCTGCAACCGTTCGGCAATTAAAAGCGTTGGATAGACTTTAGTGGGCATCCTGTTTAATGCATTGCAAATAATGCGTTAAACATACATTTTACAATTAAGTAAAAACAATTTAATGCACACATGTAAGTTAACATTCATTTCTTTTTTGTATTTTTGTCAACTCAGAATTTCTCGAGAAGTTTGTGTAGTCATCCTGAAAAATAAAATTTAAAAAATAAAATCATATTAAAAAAAAAAAAAAAACTTTAATGTTTTGTGGTATACTGTAAAACATATAAATGCTACCAAAATTATTTTTAGTTGAAAAAATGCTGTTGTGTGAATAAATAACCTATATAAATTTTATTAAATTTGAACTAAAATTCCTGCATATAGATGATAATGTATGCGAATTTTTTATGTGCCCCTGTAAAAGAAATACAACTGCTACGAACTTTGTTTTCAATTTAAAAAATGCTATTGTGTATCTCAATAACCTATAGTAATTTTGTAGAAATTTAATTAAAATTTCTGATTTTTAGCAACAATCTTTCCGCGATTTTTTGTGTGGCCCTGTAAAAAATGTATAATTTCTACGTTCGTCTAATTATAATTTAATAGAATTGTCATCGGAAAAGTACATGTAGGCAAAGTTTCAGCTCAATCAGATAACTGAAAGTGACTTAAAATTGTCTTGCAAGATTTGAATCAATCTTTTATGCGGCCCTGTAAAAAAAAGCGTAAGTGCTACATTCCATAAATTATAATAATATTGCATTGTCATCAGAATTATGTATCCTGAGCAAACTTTTAGCTCAATCAGATTATTGAAATTGGCTTAAAATTAACTTGCAAGTTTTAATCTAAATTTTTGAGAAGCCCTGTAGAAACAGTATTCTAAACAAACTTCTACGTTCTTTAAATCAAAACAATATTGTATTGTCATTAAAATTACACATGTATTCATTGTTTCGTCTCTATAGGATAATTAAAAATGATATAAATTTGACTTGCAAGATTTGAACTAAACATACATACATGCACTGGAGGTTTAATGCTTGTTTATTATTAATAAAAACTTACACATCTGCAGCTATCTGCAGGAGTTTGTTTAATTTTTCAATGCTTTAAGAATGGCACTTTGATTTTAAAAAATGCTTATTGCCGTATAATAATGTTGAATAATTTGTTAAAAGTCAAGATGAAATTTGTAAACAACATCAAAGATCATCCAGAATTTCAGCCTTTAAAAAAAGCGGTAACGTGGGTTTAATATCGCTTATTTTCAAACAAAAATGGGTTAAATCTGACTTTGACAGAGCTGTGATATTGAAAACTCATGCTTTCAAATAAAACAAAATAGCCACGACGTGCTTTCAAACTTGGAGGAAGCTAGTGAAACTTTTGAAACTCCCTCAAACCAACTGCGCAAATAGCTATTTTGCGGTCACAATTAATCTGACTTTTTACGCCAAAACTAGTACGGATCTCGAAAATACAGCCATTGAGCTAACAGTACACGCGGGTTTGTCAAATTCTGAGATAATAGGAAAAATGAATTTTGTACACCTAGATCATCAAAACGTCCCACTGTGCGCCGCCCCCCCCCCCCCTAAATGAATTATTTTAGACCGGAGGTTTTTCTTATCTAATATTATGAAAAGTTGCATACAAAAATATGAAAATTGGTAGTATTATAGAGAAATGTTTGATAAACACGCTGGTGCATGCTGTTTTTTAAATCGATAAATTATTGTAAGAGCTATTAATTGTTAAAGTCGGTTAAAATGGTTCCATTAAAAACGTTATACAATGGAATTTAATTTTTTTTTTTATAGGAATATACTACATAAATTTGAGGTGTGTAGTAAGATGGAGTGAAAAAACCGAAAATCGAAAAATCAAAATATAATACCGCGCAAAAGTTGGGTATGGCCCTCAGTAATAACACTGCATAGTTTTTTCGAAATCAAGTTTTATCTTCCGGTGCACCCCCCCCCCCCCCCATCAATTTTCGACAAACTCGTCAAAAACGCCTTGCAGAAATTATAAATCGAAACAAAGCTAAATTTGGAAAATAAAAATGTCATACCGCGGAAAAGTTGTGTATGGTACGTTGTAATACGCCTGCACAGTTTTTTCGATATCAAGTTTTATCTACCATTGCCCCCGGTCAACATAAAGTTGGAAAATAAAAATGTCATACCAGGGAAAAGTTGCGTATGATACGTAGTAATATACCTGCACAGTTTATGCGAAATCACGCAATATCTTCCAGCACCTCGGTCATCCGAAATTTCGAAAAAATTGCCGTAAATTCCCTTTTATCTGTTGTACATGTATCATACAGCACGATCGTGCTGTATAGTAGAGCTCAGCCGCATCTTTTACGTTTTGAAACATGATGAAAAGACAGCAACTCAGTTCCAGTCCAAACCAGAAAACATTCAGTGATGAATAATGGCTTTTTGGAAAGGTCTTAATTTAGCGATGTGCCTTTCGAAGGTCGGGTAAAAAAATATCCAATATTAAGGGAATGGCACCCATTTAAACTTTACATAGCGTTCCATAATTAAACAATATAGAAATATCTCCTTCAATCTTTCTTTCCTATTGCCAGATCCTAAAAAGCGGCACAATAATTTAAAAAAAGTGATAACACGCGTATTTTGTTTTGAATAAAAATCAGATTTTCTCCCTATATTTTTGCACTTTTTAAATCGACGTCATTCTAATCAGAAAATGAAAATATTTCCTATATATATGTAAAAACTTTAACTAAACACGTGTTAAAATGACGCAGTATCTTCCTTTGAATGTTTTTAATGCTTAAAAATCTATTTTAATATAAGAGTTTTAATTTCAAAAAAACAATTTAGGAAAAGATAATAATAAAAAAAAATCGTTTGCTAGGTATGACGTCAATTTCTGTTTAACTGACATAACTTTGTAATGATGTTTTACTCTTAAAAGAGACTCCTGATACTCTGAAATTAATCCTTATTATTATTATCCATAAAACGAAAGATTTATTTTTAAGTCATACGAAAGAAATTTTCGGTAAATGCTAGTTCATTTGTTTGTATTTATTGCATTTTCCTGCGTATTGTCAAGGAAATCGTATACTCCTATTGCACGCGCCAAAGAAAACATGCATTTTAATTTAAAAAGGTGAAACACTTTAGTATAATTACGTCATTATAACGCCAAATGAAATTCAATTTCGCGAGTTTAAAAAAAAATTAATATTGTTGGACCGAAAGTAATAATCTAAGAAAGAGCTAGCAACGTTTTCGTCACTTGATTTTAGCAAGGCTCATTTTTCTATATGCTCTTCTGTTTTATGGTGTAGTATGTATGCGATCGGTCTGGCTGATGGCAGACGTTACGTTTACCTGCGGGAGAAGGGGTTATGCAGATGAAAAAAAATTCAAAATTACATCATTTTAGCAAGGTTCATGTTTCTATATGCTCTTCCGTTTCATGGTGTAGTACGTATGCGGACGGTCTGGCTTTCGGGAGACGTTGCGTTTACCTGCGGGAGAAGGGGTTATGCAGGTGAAAAAACTTCAAAAATTCGTCATTTTAACAAAGCACATTCTTCTATATGCTCTTCCATTTTATGGTGTAGTATGTATGCGGACGGTCTGGCTGGCGGGAGACGTTGCGTTTACCTGCGGGAGAAGGGGTTATGCAGGTGAAAAAACTTCAAAATTACGTCATGAAACACTTCTGACCTTCCTTGTACCTTTCAAGGGCAAGGTCTGTCATAGGCAGGAATGTCTTTAGTTTGTTGGCTAGAAAAGTAGAAATATGGCTTTTGGGATTAAACAATCCCGCGCGTGTACAAACGTTACATTTCGATATGTTCATTCGTTACGGGATAACACACACTAAAATAATTTTACTGAAAGAGTGAAATAAAAGCTGCCTTCACATATTGGTGAAAGTGTATTAAATGTAATTACTGTAAATTTTATAAAATAATTCATGTTTTAAGAGGTAAAACAAATCGTTGCATATTTTCTAAGTATAAAAAAGCGCCATTTTTACAGAAACTGTTATAAAATCGAAAATAAATGTGAACGCTTGATTTTTCCCTGAAAAGAAGTAGTACTGATGCATTTTACAATATAGAGTAGTAGACTTTCTTTTAAAGCGCATTTAGCCAAAAATATAATGGGAGACAAAATGAGGTGAGATATACCCCACGCGTGTTAACGTTAAAAAATAGGTGCATGTGCTTACGGTTCAGTTAATTATGCCCTAAACGACGCCCGGTAACATGCGCCAATTATCTGTAGGCTCAATTATATAATTTATCCGTACCAAACACACCAATTGCCAATAGGCTCGTTTACGTAATTTATCTCCTTAATTAATGCATAGTTTACAAAGGACACCTACTTTCCAATTTTCCTGATTTTTTGATCAATGGTTACAGTTAGATGTAAATATGTTAGTCATTACCGTGATATTTTAGTTTGACCTCCGAAATATTATTATAAATATCTAATATTAGTAATATTTCTGATATTATTTACAGGTGTATTGTATAATACTTTCAATCACTTTTGATCATTTTTCTGCATTCAGTCGTTTTCAGACTTTTTTTAATTTTAAATTCCCATTAAGTTCCAAAGACAGAAATTTTCCCTTTTTATAGTTTTTTCGCAGTTTTAATTCATTTCTTATGACTGTTTCTTACCCTAGCTTTTTGTGGGTTTGAAGGGTTGGCCTAGGATACTGCATAGTCCCTTAAACCAGAGGAGCGTAGGTACATAGCAGAAAAATTCAAGAGATCACACTATGTATAAAACTTAGTCTAAGGACTAGTCTGGCGGTCAGTCCTGAGTAACGTATAGGTCAATATCCCAATATGGGGTTTAGCAATAAGTATGGGGTCATCAGAGCTCTCGAAATACATTGGTGAACCAATGTTTCTATTAGTTTTGGATTGGGACAATTGGTTGGGCCGGTTAATTGGGATCATTGGTTGGTTAATTGGGGCGGTTGTTTGGTTAGTTGAAGTTGGTTGATTAAGTTCCTGAAAGGATCTGAAAAAGATGTAAAATGATATAAAAAACTAGTGGAACCAGAGAGAAAAGTAACGCTCGATCTAAAAAAGTTACAGTAAAAATTTGTCAAATAGTTTCAGTTTAAAAAAGTAAGTAGTGCGTAGAAAAGTAATAGAATCAGATTATCTGTAAAGCTCATGAAATTAACCAAATTTTTGTTGATAGCTGAAAATGTGGACTGAGCTTTACTGATGCCTTATATTCAAAATCATATTATCCACTCAAAATGAGTATTGGATTTAGTAAACAGAATGTGTAGTTATGTGCAAAAAAATTTCTCTCAAGCTCAGAATTGTGGACTTGATTGCATCAAGTCAAGCTAAACTCCACAAAGCTGAAAGGATGTAAACCATGAAGTAATATTTTAAGTATAACATTAATATAGTCAAGTTGTTGAGGAATTGTTGTTATTAACATTTCTGACATAACACATGTAGGGTATTTATGGGCGATTCTGGAAAATTCAGGAATCGATTAAAATCGACATCGTAATAAACTGAATCGATCACAATAAGAATCGATTCCCAAATTCTAGAATCGATACTTGAATCGATATTTCGATAGTCACAGATTCGCACAGATAAGCTCAAAAATATTGATTTCAAAACTTTGCGAATCAGCAGAGCCGTAGCGACCACCTCCCATACCTCACATTTAGAGGATAGACAAAGTCAGGGGCCCAGTCGTAAGCTATTACAGACCTTTGAGTCAAATAATAAAGTTTTTAACTTTTAAATTATTAGTTTTAAGATGTAATTTTACTAATATTGTAATTTAGATTTTATTTAAATTTATTTTTTAAGAAAGGTCTCGGTTAAATACAAGTTGGAAATTGCGCGTCAAACGTGGCAAATGTGGTGCGCTCGTACTATAACAGTGCACTTCATAAGTGCATATCAATTTCATTCTGTTCGAAAGTCTGTAACATCCTTAAAATGCACTTGAAATAATTTTTTCCATTGGCCGTAATGTAACGGAAAACTTTTGACTGCCCCTGTAATTAAATCATTGTGATTTTCTTCCAGCCTGAATTAAAATTTAAATTTTCAGGGACATAATTCACGTTGCCATAAGAACCGATTTAGTATTCTTACAATTTGAGTTTAATAATGTAACTAGCAAAGTTTATTAAAGTTCTTTTATAAAAAAAAAAAAAAAAAAAAAAAAAAAAATCGTCACTGCAAGACGTGAAAATTTAGTTTTCTCAGAAGAAATAAAAATCAATTAATTTTACTGTCTTAGAAGGACAGTGGACGCACATGTATATTGCTTGGAAATCTTTAACATTATAGCTAGTAACTAGCGGGTTCCGCCTAATATGAAATCTCGAAGCGAACGAACCGCGAACCAGGTTCCCGCTGCCTACAGCATCGTATAGGTGTACCCCCACCCCCCACTTTGCCCACCGGGTCGGAAAAACGCGCTCACCTACCCCCCCCCCCCCCCACCACCACCAATTTTTGATATTCATCATTTAAACATTTTTTATTATGTGTTATAAACTATCTTAAAATTTCAAACAAATCGCCCTGTTATATTTTCTAATTTTGTTCTGCCCCTCCCCTCTATCCCCCCCCCGAAATGTGACGCGCCATTCTTTTTTATAATTTTTATCATGTATTATAAACAATCTTAAAGCTTAAAACAGATCGCATTGTTAGATTTCCTAATTTTAACAAAATCGCGTTATGTTGGTTCCAGATTCCACCACCAGGGTGCGCACTCTATTCCTAACAAAACTGTGAACGAAACTCCGTTAAACAACCTATCAGTAGATATATTACTCAAGAGTGTGGCAATCTTGATCAAAAATTTAAGCTATTTGCCGAAATTACTATTCGGAAATAGTGGTAACTAAACTTTTGACTTTTTTATATTTAATAAGTAGCATTTATCTCAGGACTCCGTCAAAAAACCCCACCTAAAACGGTAAGGAACGCTAAGGTTTAAAAAAAATTCTAGCGGCCTCCCCCCCCCCCCCCATCCTCCCGAAATTTTCGCACCATTCTTTTTTAAACTTTTTCTTATGTGTTATAAACTATCTTTAAAGTTTCGAACAGATCGCCTTGTTTGATTTTCTACTTTAAATCGCGGTCTGTTAGTTCTATATTCCACCACCAGGGAGCGCAGTCTATTCAAAACAAAAGTGTATCTAAACGAAACTCCTTTATACAACCTATCCGAAGATACATTAGTCTAGGGGGTGGTAGTCTTAAGCAAGAATTCAAGATATTTGTGAAATTACTATTCGAAAATAGTGGTATGAACACTTATAAAATTTTTGATATTGAAAAAGTAGTAATTATCTCAGCCCGCCGTCAAAGAACCGCACGCTAAACGGTAGAAAACGTTAATGCTGCTATAAAAAATCACGTGACTGCCTTTAAAAAAAAGCATTTTATAGAAATAAACCAATTAGTGAAATAATAATTAATATCTCAGCTTGTAATTAAGATAATATTTTTTCGAATTTCTGAGAGGAGAATTTTTCTTTTTTTGCATCGCCCTGTCCTAGTTTCGAATTTTTACGCCCCTTACATTCTAAGATGTGGTCCCCCTTTAAAACAGTACAAAATTCTCGGGAATCACTTTGTTTAAATTGTTAAATATATTATTTGAAAAAAAAGGTTTTAAAGCATTTTAGCACGTATTTTCATACCTACACCCTTGAAAAAAATTAATAACATACAGGGGATCCTTTAGTTTCGGAAAGCTCCGAAATTTCATAAAATTCAAAGTATCATAAATCAGTAAGTTTGGTTGTAAACGACTGAATTTTTTATAATACAACTTACACAAACACTTTGACAAACTTACGGGTGAAAATACGGCTTAACTAACGAGAACCTTGAGTCACGTGGCTTTAAACCAAGAATGATGTTTAAAATGGAAAAGAGACGAAATTTGTTATTACCATTCATAAATAGTGCTCACCAAGAGCTGCAGATATAATATCAGTGTTTAGTTGGTGAACAAATGATTCGGGAAGAATGTCAAAAAAGGTCCCATTGAAATTTGACCATAATTAAGAAAATTCGGATCGGGGGGGGGGGGGTGTATAGGTGACGAACTGAAAAAGTACAGCTTAATAAACTAGTAACCCAAATAACTTGGCTCCTAAACTAAAAATATTACAATTTAACCTAGAAAGAAAAAGGCTCTTATGCGAAATTTGACAGCAGTTCTGCCTTTAAAACAGTAAATCCGAAAGAATAAATATATATTCCTTTGAAATTACTGTCAAAAATATCAATACAAAAGTTGGAGCCCGATTGACCCTTACCAAAAAGAAGGAAGGCTAGAGACAGAAAATAAAAGATCACATTAAAAGCTTTCCAACGATATGCTATACGATATGGTTTGGAAGAAACAAAAAAATCCCCCCCCCCCGGGGAAGCAGGGAAGCCCCAAACGGTCGGAGGGGCGACCTCAAAAGTATCTTTGGTCAAGGTTTCAAAATGTGGCTTTATAATAAAATAGAACAAGAATTGGACATTTTAAAAATTCCATGCAAATTTTGAACGGCCCTGTAAATTAAGATTAGCGAGGAAAAGGGGAGAGGGGGGGTGGAGAGATTAGAAGGGACGAACTTGAAAAATACAATATAATAAACTAGTAACCTGAACAACTAGGCTTCTAAACAAAAGTATAACGATTTAACCTAGTGTTGAATTCAGGGGGTAGCCCGAGAGGACATCCCTCCCGGGACATTGAAATGTCCCTCCCGTAAGTTTTGAGATTTTATGCTTTTTAATGGACAAATGCGCACCCCCCCCCCATTACGGAACTCTGAAATACCCCCCCCCCCCCCCAATCCCGACCGGAGTCGCATAAATCCCTCCCTGAGAAAAATACCTGTATTCAACACTGATTTAACCTAGAAAGTAAAAAAAAGGCTCTTATACAAAATTTTACAGCAATTCTGGCACTAAAACAGCAAAATTGGAAGAATTGATTCAACCCGAATCGTGGATCGACCGCGATGCGATTTGAATTGAAGTAAATCAAAGCATAACGATTCGACATTGCATCTAAAGAATTGAAAGTGAATCAAAATATAACGATTCGACATTGCATCTAAAGAATTGGAGTAAATCAAAAAAGTAACGATTCTGAAGATCGCATCTGAAGATCGACATCGGCATCGAATCTGAACTGAATCGATTCACCGTTTCTGATCTAAGGGCAGAATCGATGCGTTCATCTTTTCTTGCTTTCTTTTGTCTTTAGAAAAATAAAGTGTTGTTTTCGTGAAAAATTTTCGACTTCCGGTTTCTAAGGATTTATAGTGTTAGAACTTCTTGTCTGGAATACGATTTGACTATTTTTATAAATTTTTTGTCTGTCAGTCTGTCTATTTGTTTGTCTCTGACAAAAAAATTGTGAGCGGTCTATTTCAAGAACTAATGCATGGAATCTATTGAAACTTTAGATTCAGTTAGACCTTCATATAAATTGGTGCTGATTATTTTTTGGTGAAAATCGCTCAACAGGTGGCGCTGCTATGCTGCATTTTTCATGATTTCCGCAAGATTGCTATCGCAAGAATTAATGCACGAATATTCACCAAACTTCAGATTCAGTTTGACGTTGACATAAGTTGTTGAGGATTAGGTTTTGATGTAAATCTACCGGCAGGTGGCGCTGCTATGCTGCATTTTTCCCGAGTTTCGCAATAGCTCTATCTCAAGAACTAATACACGGATTTTCATAAAACCACATTCAGTTAGACGTTGGCATAAATTGCTGCTTATTAGGTTTCGGTATAAATCGCCCAACAGGGGGCGTTGCTATGCTGATTTTATCAGCAGAGTTGAATTCAGACATTTTTCTCCGGGAGGGACAGTTCAGAGGGGGAGGGGATTGGACTTTTGTACATTTTAATGTACAAAAAGCATAAAATCTCAAACTTTCTGGGGGGCATTTGAATGTTGCGGGGGGGGGGGGGGGTGAATGCTACCCTCCCGGGCCATCCCCTGAATTCAACACGTTTTTCAGGATTTAAATAATTTTAGGGATAATATCTCAAGAACTAATGAACGAAATTTCATCAATTTTTAATGTACAAAAACGTATTGAACTCAGGGGGTGGCCCGGGGGGTGACATTCTCCTCCCCCCGAAACACTCAAATGCCCCCCAGAAAGTTTGAGATTTTATGCTTTGTTGCGGGGGGAGGAATGTCATCCCCCCGGGCCACCCCCTGAATTCAACACGTTTTTCAGGATTTAAACAATTTTAGGGATAATATCTCAAGAACTAATGAACGAAATTTCATCAAACTTAATATTCTGTTAGACAATGCCATAAGTTATCCATGATTAGGTTTTTGTGTAAATGATATAACAAATTGTGCTGCCATGCTGCTTTTATCAACAGTGTTGAATTCAGACATTTTTCTCCGGGGGGGATTTCTATGGTTCTGGCGAGGAACATTCTAGAGTTACGAGGGGGGGGGGGAGGATTGGACTTTCGTCCATTAAGCATAAAATCTCAAATCTCCCTAGGGGACATTTCAATGTTCCGGGGGGGGGGGGTCCACCCGTACCAGCCCCTGAATTCAACACTGTTTTTCAGGGTTTACACAATGTTTGCGATAACATCTCAAGAAGTAATGAACGGAATTTCATCAAACTTAATATTCTGTTAGTCATTGACGTAAGTTGTTTTTTCTGAGTCTTTCGTGTTAATCATGTAATAGGCTGCGTTGCTATACTGCTTTTTTCATGATATTAATGATAGCCATATCTCAAAACTAATGCACGGAATTTAATCAAACTTCATATTCTTTTACACTGTCGTATAAATAGATCCTTATTAGGCTTGGGTGTATACTACCCAGCAGGTGTCGCTTTTATGCCCTTTGAACTGGGATTTTCCGTTGCGGACATCTAAGAGGGTGTGGGCCGAAATTCAATGATTTGTTAGGAAAATGGGATTCTTTACACATATTTCAACGAACCTATACTTTTGGATCCTCATGATGGGTATAGGTTATTTAAATTTGACACTGTGATAGCGAATTTTGAAGTTTTAACATTTATGAGACAGAAGAAAGTTTTGGGATTGGACATGCAACTACTTGACCTTAAATTTTTGAAGGAAAATGAAAATGATATGACCTTTAGAGACATCGATTAAAAAAATTATAGTATCGATTAAATCGAGTTGGCCATAGTATCGATTAAATCGATTAAAAAAATCGAAATCGCCCATCACTAATGTAGGGTAATAATTTTTATTTCATGTAATTACTGTGAAAAAGAGCCTTATGTCAATGGACTTAAGCCAGACAAGTAGTTAGTACCGGGTGTCCCAAAAAGGACTGACTGATTTTAAAATTCAATAACTTGCAAACGGTGACAGATATTAAAAAAATTCTTGCAGGAGGGTTATGCATAAGGTCAAAAGTTTTATTACAGTGATTTTCAATTTTAGTTCGATTTACAAACAATAGATGGCGCTGTAAGCAATAGTCGCTAAATTCAGGCTCGATTTTTGGTACTTCGTGGCCCGGATAATACATTTCCATCTCCTTTTTCTGCATGGAACAAGATAAAGGACCAAAAATCGAGCCTGTATTTAGCGACTATTGCTTACAGCGCCATCTATTGTTTGTAAATCGAACTAAAATTGAAAATCACTGTAATAAAACTTTTGACCTTATGCATAACCCTCCTGCAAGAATTTTTTTAATATCTGTCACCGTTTGCAAGTTATTGAATTTTAAAATCAGTCAGTCCTTTTTGGGACACCCGGTATATGGTTGAATCGTACATGCTTAGGGTTTTGGGCTTATTTTGGACTTTGATCTTCCAGGCTTATCAGTGACCCCTGGAATGGAATTTGGTCCATACTTCGTACTGAACGATCTGTCATGTTCTCGATACCTCTCATGTTCTCGCTCATTTCCAAATCAACCTCTAACCTATTCTTATGAGCCCAAATTTTTAAACTGGTTATGAATGATTGGAATTCATAATGAGTTAAAAAGGCCTTTACTTCCCCGATTGATTTTAAGGCACCAGTAAAGCTCAGTCCACATTTTCAGCTATCAACAAAAATTTGGTTAATTTCATGAGCTTTACAGATAATCTGATTCTATTACTTTTCTACGCACTACTTACTTTTTTAAACTGAAACTACTTGACAAATTTTTACTGTAACTTTTTTAGATCGAGCTTTACTTTTCTCTCTGGTTCCACTAGTTTTTTATATCATAATAGAATGCATCACACAAGAAGCAAGAGTGCAGTACAAACATTTTATCTGTGAAAAGTACACAAGCAATTAAAGTTTAATAATGAAAACGAATATTTAAATCTGTTAAAAGTGTTAAAACAATGAAAGTTTTATTAAATCAGTTCGTTCTAGACTGATGCAGCAGGGACCATACAGTTATAGTGGGCCGATTTGAAAAATGTGGGACAAGTGTTAATCTCTTCCCGTCGTTTTTTTTTTCAGACTATCGTCATTAATTATAACGTCGAAACAGTTATTGACGTTCTCAGTACCGATCAAAAATACCTGAAGGAAATGATCCTATCTATTAAGAAAGGAAGTTGTTTGGAAGACTTTGCAAATAGACTCCCTGGCAGACGCAGCAGTTGGGTTACCACCACCAACAGAATTTTGAGACTCTATATTTAAGGCAACTCCGGATCTAACGTGAAATCTGAAGATATTGACAGAGCTTGTAGTCAAGGTTTACGCACGCGTATGGTTTGCAATTAAGTGCAAGCCATCTTTGGGAAATTGTTTATTTTTCCAGGGATATGACTGAGGCAGTTAAAGTTGTAGTTGACCCAGTAATCCAGCGAAATGCTTTTTTTTGCCCATCTGAAAAACCTGTTGATTGGGATGGTAACTGATGATCGGAAACACACCCGCCAGGTAGGATTTCGTAGAATACTCAAAGCACGAACACTAGTGGAGAAGTCAGGCAGTTCCAAGTTCCTGCAATCAATTTTAAACCAGTAGATTATATTGACCTGATCCAGTGGTATAAGATAGAAGTAACGTAACCACCTTTTTTGACTAATCTTTCATATGATGATTTAAAGATGTTATATTGACAAACGTGATCGTGAACATATCCTTTCTTTTTGCTGAGTTTCCATGCCGCACTCAAAGTGTAGAAAGGTATGTCTTAGTGGTCACTGAAGCTGCCGCGACAGTTTATGGTGCAAGCAACAGGGGTGAATTCATAAGATCTCGGTTACAATCAAGAGCCATTATGCCATATTTTGAGAATAAATCGGAGATTTTAACGTTGCAAAACTCCAACAAGACCGACAATAAACCACAATCCGAAACATTTCGAATATTTAGATTTTTATTTTGAAAAAACAAATCGATTTAATTGAACGTTAAATTTTTTAACACTTTTAACAGATTTAAATGTTTGTTTTTCATTCTTGAACTTTAATTGTTAGTGTAGACAAGATGTTTTTATTGCACTCTTGCTTCTTGTGCGATGCATTCTATTATACACGTACAGCAGATAAAAATGAATTTACGACAAATTTTTAAAAGTTTCGAATGATCGAGTTCCTGGAAGATATGCGATTTCGAAAAAACTGTGCAGGTATATTACCACGTACCATACACAACTTTTCCGCGGTCTCACATTTTTATTTTCCAGCTTTATCTTTATTTCGATTTATAACTTATACAAGGCGTTTTTGAGAAGTTTGACGAAAATTGGGAGGCCCGGGGACACCGGAAGATAAAATTTGATTTCGAAAAAACTTTGCAGTTTTATTACTGAGGACCATACCCAACTTTTGCGCCGTATTACATTTTGATTTTTCAATTTCCGATTTTTTCACTCTACTCTAGTGTGCAGGCTGCGCTTATTTTTTTAATTTGACTAATTGTTTGAGGTTTCTTTTTATCAATCTTTTATTCAAATTTTCATAATTTCAAGAGATATTTTTACATATTTAGAAAACGCATTTTTTTTTAAATATTGATGCCAATTTGTAAAACAGTACAAAGAATTACATTTCCTGTCAAATAAAAAATGCATCAATCGGCATTAGATATTCGATTTTTTTGTCGATTTTCTTGAATGACGGCATCGCTTTTCGCTGGGTTTGTGTATTATTCCACAATAGTGACGTCATATGCATACTTTTCTATAGATGTTGTTTAAGACTGGATCTGGATCGTAAATGTGGAATTCTTCAGCGGATGCAAATGACGTCAATTTATATAAAATAAAAGCGTGTATTTTAAGTCTTAAAACTGACATATGTTTGTACTACATATATATATATATATATTCATTGGGGGCGACACTAAATTCTGAAAAAGCAGAATTCCCGTTTTCTAGTTATATTTTTTAAGTTACCAAATTAAAATTTTTATACAGTTCTTGGGTCCTATAATTTATAATTAAGAAAACTGTCCCCACGCTGTAACAAGTAAAACACAATTCCTCTAAAACCAAAACTTACCGAGTTATGATGCTTTGGATTTTATGAATTTTCCTTTAATGTTTTTAGTGCCAGAAAACGCCGAAAATTCATAAAATTCAAAATATCATTGCTTGGTAAGTTTTGATAAAATAAATGGAAAAAATAAGAAATATTAAAAATACAAAAATAAGCTTCTACGAACTTTTCAGAATGGAGAACTAAAAATGTGTTTCTTCTGTTTTTCGTCAGGGGAGCTTTATCTCCTAAAACCCACCGTATAAGATAATTTTCGAACACATGAACGTATAAGAAAAATGGAATTAAAAATTAATTTCACAAGGTTCGTTAGGGGTTAGAGCTCCCCCTGGTGAAAAATCATTAGTTCATTTTCATCTTGATGTTTAATTATCTTAAGACTGTTTTCAGCTGCTCTGCTCAACAAGCGCAAAACGTTTTGACGCATTTACAAATTCATTTTTTAACGAAAAGATAAAAAAATTGGAAGGCCTGATTAATGGAAGCGATTTGGAATCAAACTGTTTTTTCCATTCTTCGATGAATAAATTACCTATTGAGTTATAAGTGATTTTGATCACATGACAAAAAAGTTTTTCATCCTCCCTTGAGTGGTTATACTTCTTTCGCGCGGAAATTCGGTTCAGAACGCCCACTTTGACACTATTTTCTGAAAGATCTATTGCGTTTGCAAAAAAAAAAAAAAAAAAAAAAAAAAAAAAAAAACCGAAAAAAAAAAACAGTTCGATTACATAGTTTCTGAACAACAAAACCTTCTAATTTCACGCATTTCCGAACAAAATGAAATTAAAACATGTCATAAAGTTGCCCTTTTGGATTTAAGAACAAACTTAAGTCACTTATGGCGAATAAACTTTATTATTTGTTTAAAATCCTTTATAAGGATAAAGAACATTTTATTAGTTAAATTTTTAAATCCAGGGAAGTGGAAGAGAAATGACCCGTATCTGCCCCTTCTACATCGTCCATGCTATCTCCTCTTTTTACCCGACTGCCAAGAAGGGTTATGTGTTTGACGCGTATCTGGGTTTGTATGTGAGTGTGTGGATTTCTTTATACCCTCGAAACATCCCAACGGCTGGATGGATTTTAATGAATGAGGTCTGTATCGATTCGTCTTAACCGTCCGATGGTTATAGGCTAAGTGTTGTTTTCATAAATTCAAAATGACGGTAGAGGCGAAAATTTTTTTTACGCATCCTATTGAGTGGCCTATCATTGGATAGGTCTTTCAAAATGAAGACGATGTTTCCTAGACTATTTTACAGTCAGAAGCTCCGTTTAAATATTACCCGACCTGAAAGTTGGGTAGATAGGATCCCTAGCTTAACTGTAACTCTAACCTTCATAGACATCTATAGGCCTCATTAAAACAGTGTTTATAGATATGAACTAATAATTAAACACAGCTGAAAAGTGATCAATACAAGTAAATGAAAAAAAAAAGTAGGTAAGTAATATAAACTAAAAATTTGTCAATAAAAAATTAAATTAAAAAAAATCAAAAAACCCGATTGCGTAAAAAGCGGACTGAAAAGAGAAAAACAAGATGACGTAGTAAAATAGTAGAGAGTGTAATGGATATGCTTTTTTTTACTTAAGTAATTACAATCGGATGCAAACATGTAGGTAGAGGGAGCCACAGTACATACACATACCTAAACACGAATCTGATGCCTTTGACTGCAATTACTTAAGTAAAAACAAGTAATATAAAAATTTTGTTTTTAAAGTCAATTCCTACTTAGGCCATCAAAGAAAAATTTAATATAATCCCTTAAACTAATATTAGTTTTTGTTGCATTAAAATATCTCAATTTGTTGATTTTCTATAAGCAAGTAGGTTTACAATGGAACTCTATGGGAATTTGGCGAAATGTTAGAGATATCGCCATGTTGGCATCACTTTTGGCCGCCAAATTTGGCGATATATCGCCACGTTGGCGACAAACTTGGCGGTATTTGGCGACAGAACAGGGTCGGTCCCCCCTATGGTAACCCCTTAATGAAAATACTTTCATTGGCCTTCAATAACCAATGTCCACCATTTTGTATTCCCATGCAAAACTAAAATTGATTAATTAAAAATTAATTAATTAATTAATTAATTAATATTTGAAAAAACTGTATTAACATCAATTGTCATCCAGTACAAGTTTAAAAAAATTTATTTCAACTTGATAGGATGAATAATGAGTATTTTATTAACGATTGAAATTTGAACAAGATAAATATATAAATAAATAAATAAATATAGGGAGAGTGTGAGCTAATAGTAGGAATTGAAAAAGGATTTCCATTACACACTCTATTATTTTCCTGCGTCATCTTGTTTCCCTCTTTTTAGTTCGCTTTTTACGCAGTCGGGTTTTTCGATTTTTTTAATTTATTTTTTTATTAACACTTTCCATAACGTAGCTGAAAGTATTTAAAATTTTGGTTTGTTTAGCCGTCTGTTTGCTCGCGTTCTGATTCGCGTAAATTTACTCGGATTGCCTTGCAATTTATTTATCTTATTGAGGTTTACATGGTGCTTTCAGTAGTGGAAATGAAGTGCGTTGAATTTATAGTTTGTTTATAGGGATACTGAAAACAATTCCGTTGCATTCTATGGAAGAAAATCGTTTGCAGTCTATTTTAATGATGTTACACTATTTCAAACACATTGTAACGGATATTCATCACTAAGGTGCACAACAAGATGTTTACTATAAAATATAACGTTTATAATACAGCATGTATCGTTCATTTACAGGGAGACACAAAAAAAATTCAGTTACAGATAATTGTTGGAAGTGCTGTTTCAATTATGGCATGTGTTTTTAAAGTTAATTAAATTTTTACATATTACTTGGTGTGTATAAATTCTATAGATCATATACAGGGTTGCACAGAAAAATTCAAATACATTTTCTTTTACTGTCGGAAATTGCTGGTTTATAGCTGTGTCATGCGTTTCCTAACCGAACTAAACTTTTACATATTAGTTAGTATAAATAGAAATCTAAAGATCATATACAGGATCGTACAAAAGAATTCGGATACTGATCCGACTATACATGGTACTTGCTGAAATTGAGTTTTTAATACTTTGAGGTCTGATCTGTTTCAACCGCATATCTTCCTCTGGACTGAGGGTATATGGCACTTTTATGATTGTTTAAAAATTATTTGGAAGATATGTACTTTAATAATCTCTTTTAATTATAAACTTCAAACTGTTCTTATTCAGAATCAAGGAACTATTTAAATGTACTAAAAATTAATATTTAATGAGAAATTATTGGAAAAGCATGCTATATTTAAAAAAAAAGTTCCACATAAGAAAATATAATTTTTTAACATAAAATTTTACACAGACTTGGATAAAAACTTACCCAAATGTTGTACAAATATCAGAAAATAGATTTCATTTGTATATAAACATTATTTAATAAAATTTACTTTTGTGTGGTACATTTCAAAGTACAAAGAGCAACAAAGAGGAACAAAGAGCAACCACAAGGTTCACAATAAGTTCGAATTAAGCTCTGATTCTAGATAATTTCATACTTACTTCTGTTTAGTGCTGCCGCTTATTATTTTTTTTTTTCGAAATAAAAGGTTCCTAGATGATATATGAAAAGACAGCGAACGTATATAGAAGATACCGGGTATCCTAAAAAGGACTGACTGATTTTAAAATTCAACAACTCGCAAACGGTGACAGATATTTAAAAAAATTCTTGCAGGAGGGTTATGTATGATGCCAGGAGTTTTTTTTAACCGTGATTCTCGAATTTAGTTCGAATTACAAACAATAGATGGCGCTGAAAGCAATAGGCGCTAAATTCAAGCTGGATTTTTTGGCCTTTTTCTTCTCTCATTCCAAAAAAAGGAGATTAAAATGTATTGAGCGGGTCCCGAAGTACCAAACATCGGGCTTGGATTTAGCACATATGGCTCGCAGTGCCATCTATTGTTTGTAATTCGAACTAAATTCGAAAATCACATTTAAAAAACAACTGACATCATACATAATGTTCCTGCAAGAATTTTTTAAATATCTATCGTCGTTTGCAAGTTATTGAATTTTAAAATCAGTCAGTCCTTTTTAGGACACCGGGTACTTTTATAGCTCAGAGAGCTTAAAGTTAACCCTGAGAGACTCTCGGACTTAGTTCGCTTCACCGAAAACGGCAACCCGGGTGGCATTCGGTCTTGGACCTCAAAGTGCGTCATGTGTCTTGCACTTTTCAAATTGTTTACATTTAGACACCTTCTTTCGCCTTATTAAACGATGACATTTTTCTCAGTATTCTGAATGTGTTGGAAAGTGTATCATAATCTATGGTTGGCTCATGATTCTTGGTCATTTTTTTTATCTGCTGTTGAAATGAGTTATGAGTTTTCACCAGTGAATCAAGTGTAATCATTCTTACGGGGTAAAGTTTATTGAGAGAAACTTATTATTCAATCAATCTTAATTGGTTAACTCACTGGGTCATCATTTCGAAGGAAAGTAGGAATTATCGATGTAAAAAAGGCCAAGGATAAACTCCTCTAAGACCTACTTTTACTGTGCCTTAGATAAATATTAACCGACTGGGAAACAAAATTTAATAAACTTCCCAAATTCTTTTTCGTTTGAAATTAAAATTATTGTAGTTAATTTCGAATTCATTATAGTTAGTTAAATTCAAGGTCATATTTTAACTCTCTTTAAACACAAATTTTAGTTTTAAGTGACTAAAACAATATTTAGAGATGTATAAAAGGATAGAAAATGAAATATTAAGGCATTTGTTTGAAATAAAAATGGTTAAGGTTAGAGCTATTATATTTAATTCTATTTGAGGTCACCTTTTGAGCCTCTTAAGGCACATACGACGTCAAAAAGCTTAAAATTCAAATTTATTACGTTTTTATTTATCTAATTAATTATATAGTTAACTTTAGGTTTATTGCACATAAAAACCCGAGACCTAGAGGTTAAAGTAAATTAAAATTTACTAATGCTTGAATGTCATCATTAACCTTTAACTGATGTCACAGAAATTGTCACATAACTAGTGTGAAACGGTCTGTGAGACCGCTCCATCGAAACATGAATAAAAGACGCGATTAACTCATAGGATGATGTTTTTGTATTAAACTTTTTGTACTGGAGTGTTATAATTAAAATTCACCTATTCAAAAGTCTCTGGTGATAGTACTAAAGTTCTAAACAGAACAAAATTTCACTAGTGTTTGTAGCTAAACTGAAAATTGCAAGTTAAACTAGAAAAATTGAAAAAAGTCGTAGTCTGAGAGACCGGTAACATCAGTTAAAGGTTAATAAAATGTTTGATTTCTGTTCAAAATTATCCTTTTTAAAACATTTTCATGACTTCGGTTTGTCTGTCTGTCCGTGCTAGGGTTGCCAGATTGTACGTTTTTCTCGTAAGTTGTACGTTTTTTAGTGTTTATTAAGTCTGTCGTACGGTGTACGTTTAAATGTGCCCCGTAGGATAGTTTCTTCCGTTTTTCTTCCACATCTTACTTTTGACAGTTTAAAAATTTTTCTGTTTCAATTTGCGTCAGAATTTCACCTTTTTTTCCGAAAATAAGTTATATACACATGCTCATCAAATGTAAAAACGGCTTGTTTCTGAACAGAAATACAAAAATCTTGGAAGAGTTGTGTATGCGCATTCGCCGTAGATCATCTGAACTTGACCTTATTATAGACCAGGGACGGCGAACCTAAGGGACGCGTGCCATTTTTGGCACGGCATTGTTTGTGGCTAAATGAAAATTGTGGCTAAGTGAGATTATGCAAAATCTCGACTGATCTTTTTTAAATTCAATTAAATGGAAATTGAAAATTTTTAATTGTGGCATATTACATTCCAATCTAATTAATTATGGTCTCTCTTTTTTTTTTTTTTTTTTTTTTTTCAACCAAGACGATATTTGAAAACTATCGACAAGAATTGGGTATTAGACAGTATTAAATTCTGAGGTAAAGTTTTGGCAACTTTGAATTTATTTCAGAGCTATTCAAGGAAACCGGGGTTTGCCATTTAACAGTTTTTCTGCGCATTTATGATTTCGAGTCATTATTTTCACAAATGAATAATGTCAAAACTCAAACTGAAAGCGGCTAAATCCTGGTTCAGTTTGCATTAAAATTAGCCTATTGAGATGTAACAACAGAAATCAAATTACATCGCATTAATTTTTTTTATTAATTTCTACAATATATTTGTTTCCATAATTATTATAGTGTAGAGATGCACAACCTTTTTAAGTGAAGGGCCACTTACAAAAATGTCTGGGTTGTCGAGGGCCACATCAGTAACACAGAGAGAATTCTATTTCGGGGAGGTGGATCTGTGGCCTATTATAAGATAAGAAACATGGTTTATAGGGGGGAGAGTTTTACCCCTCTAGGTTCCCCTACCCAGTCAACATACCCAATTCAGTTGGCAAGGATATATCAACAGTTAACGTTTGTATATATAACAAACATATAGCAAGGATTATTTTCAAGGAGTAAAAATATTCCTTGACTTTATTCCGGGGAGTAAATTTTGCTTTATTAAAAGGGCTAAAAAACAAACACAGGCATGAAATTAGCTGGTGTCGATAAAAAATGTGAACTTTATGAACGAAGGGGCGAATTGACTGATTGACGAAATTCGCGATTTTTTTTATAACGACCGATTGACAGATTTCACGATTATTTTCCTTTGCCGATTGGCAAAATTTGCAATCTTTTCAAACAACCAATTTGAGATACTTGCCATAAATTGGCGATATTCGGATAAATTTTCGAAATTCAAGATTTTTTTCCGCACCGGATCAACGAAATTCGCGATTTTTTCTGCCGATCGCCAATACCGCCAATATAGTAGAAACAATATAGTGCAATAGGAATATAAATATATTAAATATTTTAGGAAATATGAGCAGTTGTATGAAATAATTTTTATCTGCACATGTGCCAGCGATAGCAAGGAACATTTTACATAATTTAATAGTCAACTCTATGGAGCAACTTATTAAAAAAAATTTAGTCAAATGTCGTAAAAATGCAGAAAGATATCAGCGTTAGAGTGAGCAAATTTTTAGTTGTTCTCTAAAAGCAGCTGAATGATAAGGGATTTTCCACAAATTGTCATTTTTAATTTTTTTTTTTTTTTAAATTCTCATTTTTTATTGTTGCTTTAGTTCTTCTTGGATAACCACCAGAACGAGCCTATACCATGATCAAAAGAAGTATCAAAATCGAAGCATTTTTCCCAAATCTACTCGTTGATAGTCACTAAATACTAACTTCTTTCTGAAAGTCAGTTAATAAAAGATGATAATTTGTGTAAAATCCCTTATCATTTAGCTGCTTTTAGAGAACAATTAAAAATTTACTCACTCTAACTCCGATATCTTTCTGAATTTTTACGATATTTGACTGGATTTTTTTTAATAAGTTGCTCCATAGAGTTGATTATTAAATTATGTAAAATGATCCTTGTTATCGTTCGCGCATGCGCAGATAAAAATTATTTCATACAACTGCTCATATTTCCTAAAATATTTAATATATTTATATTCCAATCGCACTATATTGTTTCTACTATATTTTGTCAGTTTTTCTGAAACCGGCGTTAAATTTGGTTGAAAACCCTGCATGTTATAACCAAAAAACATGCAATATTTTTAAAATTTTTTAAAATAAATCGTTACATCTCTATTAATATACGTGCTATTCTTACACAAAAGAATACACATATTGCACAATGTCTGTTTATCTATATTCGGTAGCGATAGATCATTTCGTGCATTTTATTTTACAGGGTGATCCAAGTATTTTTTTCTTTGATTTTTTGTTGGCCGTCTAATTGCCCTCGTTAACAAATCGACATTGCTAAATATAAGGTCATACCTGTTCCTTTTAATCCTGAAGTTCCAGAAGAATCTGTCAAGTATATTTCTAAATATTTGACAAAATGTCTAAAATTGAAAGTTGCCGTTCATTAATGGCCATATAGTGTACATGTAGGTATTACACTATAATAGGAATGCACAACCTGTGGCTCGCGAATTTCAATTTAAAACTAAAAAAAATTGCAATTTTTATCCATATGGTCGCAGGAAAAAATTGTGAATTTCGTCAATTTGCTGTGGTAAAAATTTAAAATTGAAAATTTCGTCAGTCACTTAAAAATCGCGAATTCGTTGATCGGGCGCAGAAAAATCGCGAATTTTGTTGATCGGGTGCATAAAAATAGCGAATTTTATCGATGACGCTCGAAAAAATCGCGAATTTCGTTGATCGGACACGTTGATCAAATTTTGTCGACAAGGCGCAGAAAATCGCGAGTTTCGTCGATCACGCACGGAAAAATCGCAAATTTCTTTGATCGAGATCGGAAAAATTGTCAATTTTGTTGATGATGCACAGAAAAATTGCAAATTTTTGTTGATCAGTTGTGAAAAAAATAGCGAATTTCGTCAATTTGCCGAAGGGAAAATCGCATATTTCGTCAGTTAGATAAGAATCACCAATATCGTCGATCGGGTACGGAAAAATTCCGAATTTTGTCGATTAGGAGCGGAAAAATTGAAAATTAAGTTCATTTTCTGTAGAAAAATCGTGAGTTTCGTTCGTTTATCACGAAAAAAATCGCAAATTTCGTTGATCTTGTATTGAAAAATCGTTAATTGCGTCGATTACGGGCGGAAAATCGCAAATTTCGGCGATCGGGAACGGCAAAAATCGTGAATTTTGTCGATCGCACTCGAAAAATCGCGAATTTCGTTGGTCAGCCACGGGAAAAAAAAACGCGAATTTTGTCGATCAGGTGCGAAAGAAATCGCAAATTTCGTTGATCAGGGGCAGAAAAATCGCAAATTTCATTGATAATCTCCTTCTCCCCATTCGTTCATAAAGTTCACATTTTTCTTCGGCACGAGACACTTTCTTGCCTATGTTTGTTTTTTAGCACTTTTAATAAAACAAAATTTACTCCCTAAACAAATAAACTAAATCTCTAACTAAAGTCAAGGAATATTATCACTCCTTGAAAACAATCCTTGCTATATCTTTGTTAAATATAGACCCACGACGAGAAGAGACCTGTCAATCATACGTGACGTAGTCTAAGACGAACCCATTTCTTCCAAATCGGAGCGAGGATTTGCCTTCTCTACGCCGCGCCGTAGAGGAAAAAAGGGAAGGTTGCCATTTTTCCCAAATATGTGAAGTTTTGGCGCTATTTATATATATATTATTGACTTTAAAGGGGAATTACATAAAAGCGTTAAAAATTTATATAAACTATGTTACTTTTTAATTATTACGATGATACAGAGAATTAATTATTTTTGTTTAAGTATAATTTATTAAAAATTTTGTTAAAAAATAGTATTTTTTCTTTTTTAATAAATGAATTACATCTCGACTTTTTGTAATAGCGAAATACTTAAATACTAATTTACTTTATTTAAGCACATCTTTCATTTTAAGAATAATCATTTGAATTGTATTTTTGTAAAGGTAATAATATCATATTTTGGACTTTTAACTTATATTATCATAAAACTTAATGTATTTTTAAATACTTTTAATAACCAATAAAGATATAATTTAACACAATAGTCAATGAAAAATTTAAAAAATAAAATAAAATAAAGAAATAATTAAAGATTTTATTTTTAATTTACCAGCTTAATTTATAATATAATTACAAACAAATTTTAAGACAAATTAATGATCCAACTATGGCTTTTTTCTTAATTTATTTTTAGCTCGATGGACAGAAAAAAAAATCTACAAGAGGAAATATTAAAATATACATGCATCTGTAGTCCGTTTTTAAAAATGAAGAATATCTATATGAAATAACTTAAATTAAGAAATGCACTTGACAATAGGAGGAGGGGGGGGCTCTTGATGTAAAATTATAAGCGACTTTGCTGTTTCAGAATGGTAGTATTTTTTTTTTCTTTATTTCTGTGCTGTCACGTCCGAAAATTCTGTTCGAAACGCCTGTTTTGATCTTTTCTACGTTTATTTTTTGCTCCTATGGACAGAAAAAAAATCTACGAAGGGAAATATTAAAAAATAGATGCATCTAAAATCCGTAGCCCAGACCTCATTTTTTAAAATGAAGAATATATATATGAAATAAGTTAAATTAAGAAATGCACGTTAAAAAAGGAGGGGGTATGGTGGAAGCTCCTGAAGTAAAATTATCAGCGACTTGCTGTTTCAGAATGGCAGTATTTTTTTTTCTTTATTTCTGTGCTGTCACGTCCGAAAATTCTATTCAAAACGCCTGTTTTGATCTTTTCTACGTTTATTTTTTGCTCTATGGGCAGAAAAAAAAATCTACGAAGGGAAATATTAAAAAATAGATGCATCTAAAATCCGTAGCCCAGACCGCATTTTTTTTAAATGAAGAATATATATATGAAATAAGTTAAATTGAGAAATGCACTTTAAAAAAGGAGGGGTTGGTGGGGTGGAAGCTCCTGATGTAAAATTATAAGCGACTTGCTGTTTCAGAATGGCAGTATTTTTTTTTCTTTATTTCTGTGCTGTCGCGTCCGAAAATTCTGTTCAAAACGCCTGTTTTGATCTTTTCTACGTTTATTTTTTGCTCTATGGACAGAAAAAAAATCTACGAAGGGAAATATTAAAAAAATAGATGCATCTAAAATTCGTAGCCCAGACCGCATTTTTTAAAATGAAGAATATATATATGAAATAAGTTAAATTAAGAAATGCACTTAAAAAGGGGGGGGGGGAAGGAGCTCCTGAATCCTGATGTAAAATTATAAGCGACTTGCTGTTTCAGAATGGAAGAACTTTTTTCTTTAATTTTGTGCTGTACTTTATGTACAATCATTCTTTCTTTAGAATGAATTGTTTTCCCTTTTGAGGACATGTTTAATATTTAAAAAAAAAAAAAAAATTGTTTTGAAAAAAAAAAACAGTTTAAAAATGGCAAGATAACTAAATAACACAGAGAGAGAATAAAACACAGCTAACCGAGAGAGGGAAAACTGGTTTCAAGGAATGACCAAGTTAAAATTGGCGCGAAAATTATTTCATTGCAACCCCTAGCTCTTAGTGGGGAATGGTCAAACTGAAACAGAGGGGTCATTTTCCCCTCCAGTATCGCCTTGTACACCTTCCGTAAAATAGACTCATCCAAAAGAGGGTGTTTCCCAAGTCTCATCTCGTGGTGGGTTAATAATATACGAATGTAAACCGTTGTTAAATATTTTTACCAATTGAATTGGATATGTTGACTGGGTAGGGTTACCTAAAGGGGTAAGTATCGAACTTCTGAAACCTTCCGAACCTTTCCGAACCCTTCTGAAACAATATTTTTTATCTGATTTATAGGCCACAGATCACCTCCTCGAAACAGAATTCTCTCCACGTTACAGATGTGGCCCTCAACAACCCAGACATTTTTGTAAGTGGCCCTTCCCTTAAAAAGGTTGTGCACCCCTATTTTATACGGTCGCTGAATCCTATATTAAAAAAAATAAATAAACCATGCTTTAACAAGTAAAACAGCAAAAGACTAAATAAAATAAATAAAGTAAGATAGACTTTAATACATTTTAAAATAAAATTTATAAAAAGTAAACAAACAAGTAATATAAAAATTTTGTTTTTAAAGTGAATTCCTACTTAGGTCATCAAAGAAAAATTTAATATAATCCCTTAAGCTAATATTAGTTTTTGTTGCATTAAAATATCTCAATTTGTTGATTTTCTATAAGCAAGTAGGTTTACAATGGAACTCTATGGGAATTTGGAGAAATATTAGAGATATCGCCAAGTTGGCGTCAGTTTTGGCGACTCATTTTGGCCGCCAAATTTGGCGATATATTGCCAAGTTGGCGACAAACTTAGCGGTATTTGGCGACAGAACAGCGTCCCCCCTATGGTAACCCCCCTTATAGATATGAAGATGCATTAAATGCTGTTCAATAACCAATGGCCGCCATTTTGTCTCCCCTATAAAACTAAAATTAATTAATTAAAATTTAATTAATTAATTAATATTTGAAAAAACTATATTAACATCCATTGTCATCCAGTACAAGTTTATAAAAATTTATTTCAACTTGATAGGATGAATAATAAGTATTTTATTAACGATTGGAAATTTGAACAAGATATATAAATAAATAAATATAGGGAGAGTGTGAACTAATAGTAGGAATTGAAAAATTACTAAAAACATTACATTAGTATACGTTTCGTCAAGCACCCGCAAGGTCTCGTCACTACAATTTAACGATTGTAAAACTAACAATAAGACAAATCGAGTACAGTTGTCTTTTTGTTTGTTTTACAAAGGTTAAATTGTACTGATGAGGCCTTGTGGTCGCTTGGCGAAACGTATACTAAATGTATTTTTAATGTTTTTAGTTTAACCCATAACCGCTGTTAGCGGTCTCACAGACCGCTGCATTTTTTAATTTTCACAAATTTTCAGTTTAACTATATCAGTTTTATTTGGAGTCCTTTTACTTTCACTAGAGACTTTTGAATAGCTGAATTTTAAATATAATAGTTCTGTAGGTGAAGTTTAGTACAGAAATATTATTTTGAGAATTAATGTAGCATTTTATTCATCTTTAGATTAAACGGTCTGACAGACCACTCACCAGGGTCGAAACTAAGGGGCAGGGGGTGAAGGGTCATGTGCCCCGGGCGCCAGAACGAAGGGGCGCCAAATGAAGGATTATACCTTTGGAATGGATCATTTTCTTCTGATAGACTGATGGCTTCCATTATTATGAAACAACCATTATAAATGAAGTGTTAGGTGAAGATGAAAGAGAGCCGTAAAAAGTTAGAACTCTGAATTTTTTGGTCAGAATGGGGGGGGGGGGGGAAATGGCCATAATTTTTTTTGAAAAACAAATTTCATGAATTTTCAGAAATTTCCGACACTTAAAAATCATCTGTTGGTTTTCATTTCCCGAAAGCCCCTAAACTTTGTAAAATTTAAACTATTATATCTCTTTGAGCCATGAAATATAAACCATTTGAGGCATTAACCCTTTATCTACTGACGGCATTTACAAATACCATTAAAATAACTTGTTATAAAATTCATTTGGTACTTTTCGGTTAGCCGGGCGCCAGTGTTGTATATATATATTTATATACATACATATATGTAAATATACATGTATATACATATACATATATTGTATACATACACACATATATATATATGTAAATATCTTATACTATAATGCGAGCAAAAATTGTGTGTGTGTGTATGTAAATTTTATCTTGAAAACGGCTCTAACGATTTTGATTAAATATTCCACCCTACCGTTTTCGGGCACGAAAAGACCATTGGGATGGGTCACGTGTTCGAGAAAATTCGATTAGTGGGTCATTTTTGGGTCACTGTGGGTCAAGCTATTTTTATCTAAAAAACGGCTCTAACGATTTTTACTAAACTCTATATTCTACAGCTTTGGATTACGAGAAGACCATTGGGCTAAGTCACATGTTCGAAAAAATTCGATTAGTGGGTCATTTTTGGGTCACCGTGGGTCAAGCTAAGTTTATCTAGATAACGGCTCTAACGATTTTGACGAAATTTTGCACCCTACTGTTATAGGGCACGAAAAGACCATTGGGATGGGTCTCGTGTTCGAGAAAATTAGATTAGTGGGTCATAATGGGTCAGGGTCAAGCTAATTAGTTTTAGAGAACGACTCAATCGATTTTGACTAAATTTTGTATTTAACCATTTTCGGGCACGAAAAGACCATTGGGATGGGTCTCGTGTTCGAGGAAATTTGATTAGTGGGTCATTTTGGGACATAATGGGTCGGGGTCAAGCTAATTATATCTAGAGAACGGCTGAAGTGATTTTGACTAAATTTTGCATCTAACCATTTTCGGGCGCGTAAAGACTATTGGGATGGGTCTCGTGTTCGAAAAAATTCGATTAATGGGTCATTTTGGGTCATAATGGGTCAGGGTCAAGCTAATTATATCTAAAGAACGGCTCAATCGATTTTGACTAAATTTTGTATCTAACCATTTTTGGGCACGAAAAGACCATTGGGATGGGTCACGTGTTCGAGAAAATTCGATTAGTGAGTCATTTTTGGGTCACTGTTGGTCAAGCTATTTTTTATCTAAAAAACGAGTAGAACGATTTTTACTAAACTCTATATTCTACAACTTTGGATTACGAGAGGACCATTGGGCTAAGTGAAGTATTCGAGAAAATTCGATTAGTGGGTCATTTTTGGGTCACCGTGAGTCAAGCTAAGTTTATCTAGATAACGGCTCTTACGATTTTGACGAAATTTTGCACCCTACTGTTATAGGGCACGAAAAGACCATTGGGTTGGGTCTCGTGTTCGAGAAAATTAGATTAGTGGGTCATTTTGGGTCATAATGGGTCAGGGTCAAGCTAATTATATTTAGAGAACGACGCAATCGATTTTGACTAAATTTTGTAATTAACCATTTTCGGGCACGAAAAGACCATTGGGATGGGTCCCGTGTTCGAGAAAATTCGATTAGTGGGTCATAATGGGTCAGGGTCAAGCTAATTATATCTAGAGAACGGCTCAATCGATTTTGATTAAATTTTGCATCTAACCATTTTCGGGCACGAAAAGACTATTGGGATGAGTCTCGTGTTCCAGAAAATTCGATTAGTGGGTCATTTTGGGTCATAATGGGTCAGGGTCAAGCTAATTATATCTAAAGAACGGCTCAATCGATTTTGACAATTTTGTATATAACCATTTTTGGGCACGAAAAGACCAATGGGATGGGTCACGTGTTCTAGAAAATTCGATTAGTGGGTCATTTTTGGGTCTCTGTTGGTCAAGCTATTTTTTATCTAAAAAACGGCTCTAACGATTTTCACTAAACTCTATATTCTACAGCTTTGGATTACGAGAGGACCATTGGGCTAAGTCACATATTCGAGAAAATTCGATGAGTGGGTCATTTTTGGGTCACCGTGGGTCAAGCTAAGTTTATTTAGATAACGGCTCTAACGATTTTGACGATATTTTGCACCCTACTGTTTTCGGGCCCGAAAAGACCATTGGGAAATTGGGATTGGGTTTTGTGTTCGCGAAAATTCGATTAGTGGGTCATTTTGGGTCATAATGGGTCAGGGTCAAGCTAATTATATCTAGAGAACGGCTCAATCGATTTTGACTAAATTTTGTATCTAACCATTTTCGGGCACGAAAAGACCATTGGGATGGGTAACGTGTTCAAGAAAATTCGATTAGTGGGTCATTTTTGGGTGGACGTGTGTCCAGCTAAGTTTATCTAGATAACGGCTCTATGATTTTGACGACATTCTGTAATCTATCGTTTTCGGGCACGAAAAGACCATTGGGATGGATCACGTGTTCGAAAAAATTCCATTAGTGGGTCAGTATGGGTCATTATGGGTCAGGGTCAAGCTTATATCTAAAAAACGACTCAAGAAATTTTCACAAAATTTTTTAATATACGGCCGTTTCTGGTCATGAGATGACCATTGGGCTATGTCACATGTTCAAGAAAATTCTATCAGTGGGTCATTTTGGGTCACAATGGGCCAGGGTCAAGCTAATTGAATCTAAAAACATGCTCAAAACATTTTGACCTAATTTTATATTCTATCGTTTTCGGTCTCGAGAAGACCATTGGGCTAGGTCGCATGTTCAAGAAAATTCGATTAGTGGGTCATTTTGGGTCACAATGGGTCAGGGTCAAGCTAATTGTATTTAAAAAGCGCTTCAAAACATTTTGACCAAATTTTGTATAATACCGTTTGCGGGCACGATAAGACCATTGGGCAGAGTCGCATGTTCAAGAAAATTCAATCAATGGGTCATTTTGGATCATAATGGATCAGGATCAAGCTAACTGTATCTAAAAAATGGCTCAAAATATTTTGACAAAACTTTGTACTACACCGTTTCTGGACAAGATAAAACCATTGGGCTGGTTCGCATGCTCAAGAAAATTGTATTAGTGGGTCATTTTGGTGATGATGGGTCGGGGTCAAGCTAAAGGCATCTCAAAAAGGTTCAAACAATTTTGACAATTTTTTTTTCATACCGTTTCACCACAGTATAAAAAGACCATTGAAATAGCTCACATGTTCGATAATTTTCAGTTAGTGGATTTTTGAATCAATGTGGGTCAAGCTTATTTTATTTAGAAAACGACTAACGATTTTCACTAAATTTTGTATTCCATCGTTTTCAGACTCGAGAATAGCATTGTGTTAGGTCGCATGTTCGAAAAAATTCGATTAGTGGGTCATTTTGTGTCAAAGTCAAGCTAATTGCATCTAAAACAACAAGAATGATTCAGTGGGAATAATATATCGAGATAAACACAAAGCTAATTTTGACCGAGCTTAGCTCGGTCATTCCTGCTAGTATATGTATATATACATACATGTATATATGTATATATATGTATATATAACACTGGCGCCCGGCTAACCGAAAAGTACCATTCATTTAATACATCGATTTATTGTAATACAGTTTAGAATGAGTTATATAGATACATTACTTTATCTTGTTCCAAAAGCATTATTGGTTACACAAAACAAAAATATTTTTAAAAGGATGATTTATTTTATTTTTGCATCTTTTCAGCTTTCTTGGCGTTGGGGGTGGGGGGGATTTTTCAATTACATTTATACATTTCCAAATTATACAAAATACTAAGAAAAATATTTAAAATAAAAGATTTGAGTAGGGTTATAAATATTGCGCAAAATTCCTATAAATTCAAATTTAATTAATCCTTCTAAAGTTTATTAAATGGTTATGAAAATCTTCTAACGTAGTTTAAACAATTCGCGAAAAATGCTTTAGAAGATAAAATTTTCATGAATTCATAATTCAGTATATAAAGGGTTATTCAGAGAGAGAAAAAGAACACTAACATCAAAAAGCGAACTTTTTAAATTTTAAAGAAAGGAAAAAAAAAGCGGCCATCAACAAAAGTTTAAAGTAAGACATTATGAGAAAAAAAATGACCTTTTATAAGTGTACTTGAAGACTTTGATGCTTTTATCCACCCAAATTAACATTTTTTCTTCTTTCTCCCGAGCATGCGACGTCGGGAGAAATTTCGAAATGTTTCGTCACAACCAAGGTCCAGGAAATATTTTATCGCAAAATTTTCTCCAATAAACAAAAATGGATAATTTTTATTTATGTGTGCCGTGGGATGTGGAGAAGTCTTGGAGTAAATATTTTTGCATAGACAGGAGAGAAGACTTTAATGAGGAAATATTTATTATGCCTACAGAAGTGGGCCGAGGATAGGATCGGAAATCTTGAAAGGTTAAGTTAAGTGGCTAAGAATTAGAGTGTCATTCTTAAACTGAACTTGGGAGTCTGTTTGGCCTTTCTCTCCGACACTGTTTTCTTCACTTGTTGACAAGTAAACTGGGAACGAGACATATTAAGAAAATCATGCAGGAATCATGCTGGAGGCAGCAGCAAGTTATGTTGGAGGTAATTTTTACAGTATTCATGTTTAGCATTCAGTTTTTTTTAACGAAGTAATGCTCAATTTATTAGCATCTGGGATATAAAATGTTTAGCGACAATTTCATGTATTTTTATTATAAACAATGCCGTGTTAACCTTTAATTGATGTTACCGGTCTCTCAAACCGCGGCTTTTTTCAATTTTTATAGTTTGACTTGCAATTTTCAGTTTAACTACAAACAATACCGAAATTTTGTTCCGTTTGGAACTTTAGTACTATCACCAAGAGACTTTTGAATAGGTGAATTTTAACATTTAACTGATGTTACCGGTCTCACAGACCGGTGTTTTTTTCAATTTTCATAGTTTAACTTACAAATTTCAGTTTATCTCAAACACTACTGAAATTTTGTTTCGTGTAGAATTTTAGTACTAACACCAGAGACTTTTGAATAGGTGAATTTTAATTATAACACTCCTGTACAGAAAGTTTAGTACAAAAACAACATACTTTGAGTTAATTGCGGCTTTTATTCATCTCTCGATGGAGCGGTCTCACAGACCGCTTAACACTAGTTATGTGACAATTTCTGTGACACCAGTTAAAGGTTAATTATAACAGTCCTGTACAAAAAGTTTAGTACAAAAACACCTTCCTATGAGTTAATCGCATCTTTTATTCATCTTTCGATGGAGCGGTCTCACAGACCGCTTCAAACTATTTATGTGACAATTTCTATGATATCAGTTAAAGGTTAATAAATGGACCAGCGGGGACATTACTAGCAGGGGCGGCGAAACCATCGGGCAAACAGGGCGGCTGCCCAGAACTCCGTGGCAGTTGGGGTCTTGTTAGGGGTCCCGATTAGAGATCTGCATGGGCCCGGCCTGGCTCGGCAAAATGAAAGCAAACTTTCAAACGGACCGACAGAATAAAGACAAAATTTTAACCGAGTGGGCCGGGCCGATAAAAAAACGGCCCGAGATAACCAATTTTAAAGAGTCAAACTAAGTCGATAAAATATGAACAATTTTCACTGGACATGAATGGGGCGATAAATGTGCTACACGAGCCGATGCCAGATTGACAACCCCAATACAGCAATATAACATGTCCAGCGTAGAGATAGGAATCGGGCAGTTGTTCGTGTCTGATCCTGGGCTTAAATTTTTTTAAGCAGACTCGAGCCAGGCCGGGATCAGGACTATATTTTATTCCACATGAGGCAAGCAATTTGTTTTCTAAAAATAATAATAGCAATAATGAACTTCTGTTAACGGAATCTTTGGTAATATATTTTAATGTATTAGAGAAATATCTTCGAAAATCTACTTGTTTATTATGTAGCTTCAAAAGCTATGAAATTTTAAACCATCTTTTTTCTGTTATTCTAAACTACAATTTTAATGAGTTACAATAATTTAATGGGTTTTTATTTGAATGTAATAGTATAAGAGTCTAAGTGATTATTAATGTTGCCATTCTGTATTCTATGTCTTGCAAACATATAGTAATCTAAAATATATCGAACATATAGGTGCTAATCTAAAATGTTTCAAAAATAAGGATGCAGCATTCTTTAAAGAATCTTAATTATGTGCTTAAAAAAATGGGAATTTTTTGGAAAAATTATTTTGAGTCTGCCCGATGTTTCCACTGATTTTTGAACGACCGGGCCAGTCGTGAACTGCGAGATTATAAACGGTCCGGGACCGGGCTGAATTTTTAGTTTTTACACCAGGCGAAGATAGCTTTCGTTCGAGCCGGGCTATCCCGGCCCTGAAATTTCGGCCCATGCAGACCTCTGTTTTGACCCTCTCTGTCCAATTCGATATAACATAATAATTTTGCTCTAGATTTGTTTGTAAATGTTTCCTTGTGAGAAAAGTGATTCTTAACTTTATTTCTCATAACGAAAGTTGATATAATTATCGGGAAATGTATAGATTTGATGATCCTGAAAGGTAACGTGAATGGTAAAAATACATATTTAAAATACTGTGAAGAACAGAAAATGGAAAATTAATTTTTCTCCTTATGGAGTTCCCTGATATTTTTTATACATTTATTATCTATACATTATATATTACTAGTGTAAATGCCGAGGACGGTAGGCAAAAATTGTGGTTTAATTATGGTTAAATTATGGTAAATTTGAAATAATTGATAAAAATATTCATCAACAATTAGGAAAACTGACCTGAAACGTTAAATTCCGAACTTGATTTATGCATGGGACTCCGGGGTTTTGACAAAAAATTTGTAATCTGATGTAAATAACATTCATAAAAGAAGAGAGATTGCAGATCTGTCTAAGATAGTAAAAAGAAACATATATAGATTAAATGCAATATCAGTACAAATAGCTTTTGCAATACTTAACATTTAAAAATAAATTACATTAATCCAGTATTACAGTTAGAGACTTTGGTTCCCGCAAAATGCTTTGCCATGTCCCCGCGCACTGATGCGCCGCCCACCCGCACGTATCTTAAACGTGTGTGTATTTGCGGGGGGGGGGGGGGTAGCCAGAGGGTGAAGCACCCTGACGAAAAAGGTAATACATTGCCTATTTTTTTTAAATATATATATATATAAAAGAAAAGAAAAGAAAAAGCCAGTAATAACTTTAATCTTAAAATTTCTTAATTGTTAAATTTCTGTATTAATTTTTATGCTACATATTTATATAAAATTACTGGATGTCCTTCTGACGACGCCCATTGAGAAAAATGCCATATTTCAAAATTAAGCACAGAATAGATGCTTTTCCTGGTTACTGAGCGACTGCATGCAAAAATTTGACGCACCCATGAACGAAAAATAATCGGTCAAGTGCGAGTTTTACTAACGCACAAAGGATTTCTTGCAGCAAAGACCTTGTACAAAGTTTAATCTTGGCATTGTGCCAAGCGCGCTTCGAAACTTAGACCAATGTCAGACGGGACTGCTTTTGCTGCTTTTTTGCTTACGTATTATCCATTCACAATGCTAGACGCCCGTCTGACATTGGTCTTAGTCGCACAGCCGCGTTCTCTTGGTCCACGCTTGGTCCGGTTCAGATAGGTTTTAATTAATATCTCAGCTAATTCCTGAAAATTTTTTTAGAAAATCATTATCAGCAATCCTTGGATGATTCCGCATTTTTAGGATCTCGGGCGCCCTCAAACTCCCACACTGAATTCCCGCAAAGTAAGGTTTGTGTAAAACGGGAAAATGTGATTCTCTCAAAAACTATGTGACTTAGGATAATCGCTATAGTTTTCCTGCAAGGTTTTAATAAACTCCTAATATCCCAAATTTTTCATAATTTAGTTTCGGTAGATTTGGAAATAGCGGGGTGTGGGGGCATATTTTTGCAGCACATTTTCGACGATATCTCAAAAAAAAAAAAAAAAAAAAAATCAAAAAAGCCCTTTTTTTTCAAGTAGTCAAATTAGCCTCCAAAATTTTGGCTGATAATCTATAAATATGTGGGTCAATAACCTTTATAACTCTGGAAAGTTTGAACTTTCCACGTTCCATAGTTTTCTTGAACAACGGCTGTGACAGACGGACAGGCAGACACATGAGTGATCTTATATTAGTTCCGTTTTTAGGGCTTAGTTAACGGAGCCATTTTAAGATCACTCCTGTGTCTGTGTGTCTGTCACAGCCGCTTTACTTGTAAAGTATGGTACGTGGAAAGTTCAAATTGGGGGAAGTAATAAAGACTATTGACCCACATATTTATAGATTATTAAACATTCACATATATATTTATAGGAAAAACGTAGAGGGGCGAATTAAATTACTTGAAAAAAAAAATATTTTCTTTGTATATCGTGTGAAAGCTTTTCTAACGCTGAACTCAAAAATACATTTCTTTTAATTTTGCATATTATATAATTTTCAGAGATATCGTCAAAAATGTAAAACATGTTCTCCCCATCTATTTCCGAATCTACTGAAACTAAAATTACAAAAAAATTAGAGGTAGTAGACATTAATTTAAACCTCACATAGTTTTAGAGAAAATCACATTTTTCCGTTACACACAAATTTGGATTTTCGAGCATTCAGCAAAGGTGTTGAGGAGCGCTGAAGGTACCTATCGTAGCAGAAGTATAAAAATATTGTTGATAATGATTTTCGAAAAAAATTTGTCGATAATTAGCCTAGATATTAACCCTTAAAAACACGGACGGTTTGGACATACATAATGACATAGGGGCGGCGTTCTCTATGTACCATCGATTTTTAAAGCCTAGATAACAAATTTTAATGATATATTTGTGTAATGCAATGTCCAGTAGCAGTATCAAAGCAATAAATGTCAAATTGTTAAAAACAGACTAATTTAATTAGAATTAATCGCATAAATGCTATGGAATTCGCGACTAGTTTGCATTGAGTTGATCTCACAATACGCCTCCAATGTCTTTAAAAAGTTAACACATTGCCGACGGGAAATTTTTATCAAATCTGAATTTTAAAACAGTAGAAGCTCTTCCTTTTGTAAATTGGTGTTCTAGATAGGTTTCCTTGTTTATGCATCGGTAAATATCTTCCAGTGTACAAATTTAATATAAAATGTCTTACAATCTAAAAAAAAATATGGACATCATGATATAAATGCATTTTCTGTAAGGTAGACGTCACGCCCTTAGTCAATGATGTTTTTTGAATGAAAACGAGAATTCTCGTTTCTCGTGAATGCGTTAATTAAAAACCTATCTGGAAAAACGCGGCATAGACCAAGGCAGCGTTGCAACTTTGCGACCTCCTTTCGAAGCGCGCTTAGCAAATGCCAAGTTTAATCTTTGAACAAGGATTTTGTTTTAGCTATTACTGTAAAGAAAAAAAAAAAAAAAAAAAAAAAAAAGATAATTACTACGCTGAATTTAGTTTTGTGAAATGCCAAATGGAGTTTAAATATGCAGTACTTTTATTGCCAGTACCGAATTAAGTTCTCATAAACAGATTAGGATATAATAAACAGATTAGCATAAGATTAAAAAAAGAGTTATACAGAATAGCAATATTTGAAATTATTTAGGCTTCATATCTCTTAGAACTTATGGTATACCTGTTCATACTCTTCTAGTATATGACGCATTCTGACAAGCTTTTGACTTTTAAGTCCCTGAATAATAATTTTTATTTTAGTGGATATTTTTGGTATTTTTTTAAATCTCTTATACTGGGGAACATCCCATTGCATGACTGCATAACAAGATAAGGAAAAAAATAAGTTTTGGACGATGATGGTCTTCCAAATATACCACGAAATTCCTATACCGTCCCGTGTCCCTGATGCTGATTTTAAAGTTTGGAACTGTCTGTGTAAAATTGTTTCAATGAAAGTAATTCGATGTCATTTTTTTTCCGAAACTGGGACTACAGTTTTATATAAATATGTAGCAAAAAATTAACCTGCACTCATTTTTAAGATTGTTATTATTTTTTTAAACTCGATCCCTGCGTTTTATATTCCTTGCCGTTCCTTTTTCTAAAGTTATACAGAAAATCACTTCAGATGCAGCCGCAGAATTTTTTTCAACTTTTTTCTCATGCAGAAGTACGCTAGAGAAAGAACGGCCAAAATTCTTTGACAGGAAATTTACTGCAGAATTTAAATCAGCATTTGAATATCAATTTCAAGTATCGTGTTTTTATTGTTAGTCTCACCGTCCCCCAGGTTTATTCGTGCACTTTTCGAGGTAAATTAATTTTTTTTTTAAAATCCAATGTAAATAAGTGTTTCTAAAAATCAATGAACATTGTCGCTATCATTGAGTCTTAACATGATTTGCCTAAAAATACGTGGTAATTTTCCTTACCGTCCCATCCTTACCGTCCCATCCTTATCATCCCCTTTTTTTTCTTACCGTCCCTTTTTTTCCTGTACCGTTCCCCTTCTTTTTCCTTACCGTCCCTTTTTTTATCACCCTTTTAAGACAACGTTATACCAAAATTTTGTACTAAAAATACTACATTGTTATTATTTCTTATTTGAATGTCCTGTGGGTACTATGCAAATTCATTATAAGTAAAAATTTAGAAGAAAATAAAAAGTTATAGTGGTAAAATGGTAAGGAAAATTAAACTCGCAAGTTGAACTTAAATCTCAGTTAAATAAAATAAAAATAAAATTCACTGCTGACCATTTTTTCTTTATTTTGAATCATTAAGGCATTTGTCTGTAAGTTAAAAACGTTATTTTAGCAAGTTTAATTTCACCAGATTTTTATTCCTGAAAGTCAAAAGATTGTGAGAATGCCTCATATACAGCTATTCCCAACCCTACGTTGTATTAGTTTTTTACAAAGTCCAGCGATTTTTTTAACAACTAGGGGGCTCTGCCCCCTACGAGCTACGCTCGTCAACCCCCGTTCAGACACCACAGACTTTAACAGCACGCTAATTTGATCGCCTTTAAAAAGATTTCGGAAGATTGAATTATAATTTGAATCTGACAATTATAATCTGACGTAATTTTCACCAAACTTTTCTTTCTCTTTTTAGCATTCACGTCAAAATACTTTTGTTAGAAATGAAATATTATGATCATCTTAAAATGTTAAGTAAATGTCTCGCGCAATTTTTAAATTAAAACTGTTTTGCAATATTATTTTTTCTTCATTTTACGTAATAAGTGTAATATGACGTAAATTCTCCTATTTAGGACTTCTAACGCATGTTACTGAATTTATTATTTTACAATATTCTTTCTCATTTAAAATACACGTGTAACTATTTTTTTATGACGTAATTTTCAATGAGTTCCTGCTTTTTATATTTTTTGTTTATAATAGTCACGTGTAAAATAAATTTTTAATTTGAAGCAAACATTACTGTTTTCGCTGTTTATACAGTTGGCAACAGTTTAAATTAATACAATTTTCTAAAATTTGTAAAAAATATCTCTCGAAATGCTGAAAATTTGAATTTAAATTAGAAATAAAACCTCGAAAAATTATTCAAATTAAAAAACTAACTGCAATCTGGACACCGGGAAATTCTAACGCATAAAATGATCTAAAAATGATTAAATTCCTATGAACAGTTTTTGCTCCTATAAAACTTTTTTAGTGGAACGATTTTGTCCAACTTTAGCATTAAATATCTCTTAAAATAATTCTTCGATCTGAAAACTGTCTGCATCAGCGTGCTTATCAAACATTTCTGTATAATACTACCGATTTTCATATTTTTGTATGCATTATTTTTCTTAATATTAACGAAGAAAGACTTCCGGTCACAAAAAATTCAAAATCGGCGGCGGCGGTGACAGCGGTAGTTACTTTTTTTTAGAATAGAGAGATAACAGTTAATAATTCATATATTACGGAAAACCTCTGAGCGCGAGTAATACTTGGACTTGACCGTTTATTACTTTTAAAATACGGAACTCTAAAAGTATTCAACTTATCATCATTCCCACTTTTGATTTTAACAGTACATCAAATGACACCGTAATTGAGATAAAATATACTTCTTTCAGCAGTTTTGATGAAATATTCGTAAACATAAAGGCTATTTAGGATATCACTTCTAATACAGATATAGGGATTCTCAGAATTATTTCAAAGTTCTTAAACAGGTTTTATTAATAAACTTTCATTTAATTGCAATGGTTCATAGAGAATAAATTATAATTATTCTTTCTTGATTTTCCTTAACATTAAATGAATGAAAATATAAACTGAACATTATTATTGAATAACTGTGAAAATACCATTAGGCAAGCTTACAAAATATGTCAGATCCGGCGATCTAGAATCGGAGAAAGTTTTAGCCATCTAGGGAAATTTTGCAGAAAAATATACAATTGATTTAGATTTTAACAACGAATTACATACATTTTCACTACAAATTAAAATAGCCGTATGACGACCTTCACAAAATCAATCTCAGAATAATATGTACCGTATATACTCGCGCTTAAGTTGGGAAATTTTGGAAAAATAAAAAAAAATTCTATACCTACGGTAATACAGAATTTATGTATGTCTATAATGTAACGTAAAATGTTGGGGAAATTTTCATACGGATTTGGGGAAATGCAGGGAGTAAAAACCTTTTCTGCACCCCTGCCATTAGGTTGTATTCTTCAATCAAATAACCGTTTACATTTCTAATCTAGAAGCGCGTATGGATTTCATCCGAACCCGACTCGATCCGCGGTTCGGGCCATGTTGACGCTAATTTTGTCGTTGCAGATCGGAGTAGGTTCGTATTAGAGTCCAGCATCTCAATCCGAATCCGAAATTTCTGTTTAAAGTTAACCCGAAACGCACAAAAAAGAAATAAAAATCGTTAACTCGAACACGAAATCAAAAAAATAAAAATAATAATCCAATCGCCTGCAATTATATCTCTAATATTAATTTGATCTTTTCGTTTAAAAATGAACACATGTATGTTCATTAATAATCAAATACATTGTTTTATTAATCCGAACCCGACTTTTTATTTACTTGTTAAATGCAAGCGACAACAAGAGACAGCCTATTAAACTGGTAAAAAATCAAAACTTCATTACAGACTGGCAGGTATAGCACCATAGACCATCACCTCATATAGAGTTGGCGGCTGAAATTACAGGATTGGACAGAACTCGATTAGCATATTAAAATGCTACTGGTCTGTCGATTTCATATATTGGTGGAAACCACCTGCAGACGCGATTTTAGTGGTTGATCGGCAGATTTATCATTGTGTTTTCCTGCACCCAAAGGTATGGAAACATGGGGGACTGGGAGCAGGAAAAGCTATGCTGCGTTTATTCACATTTATCGCAATATCTCTATCTCAAAATCTAATGCACGAATTTTCATTAAACTTCAAATTCAGTTACTGACTTGATATAAATTGATGCTGTTTAGTTTTTGGTGTAAATCATCAAACAGGTGGCGTTCCTATGCAGAATTTTTTATGATTTCCGCAATTGCTCTATCTCAAAAACTAATGCACGGATTTTCATCAAACTTAAATATTCAGTTAGACGTTGACATAAGTTGTTGCTGATTAGATTTTGGTACAAATCACCTACCAGGTACCGTTGGTATGCTGCACTTTTCAGGATTTACACGATTTTAGCGATTGTCCTATCTCAAGAACTAATGCACGGAATTTCGTATCTTTAGAATCTTCATGATGAGCATAGATTGCTATTTAATTTTGGCACTGTGATAGTGAATTTGCAGTGTTAATATGTATGAGATAGAAGAAAGTTTTGGGATTGCCACATCCGACTAGTTTTACATAACTTTGTAATTTATAATATGCTAGCTGTATTACCCGTTCTAATCACGGGAGTTCATGAATTTAATTCTAAAACCAAAATTAAAAATAACTATTCGATTCAGTAAAATATTTTTCTACTATTGTGGCCTTTTTTAATGAAATTTAATTTATCATGTTACTATGGCAGCAGACGATAAAACGGTATCTTTGGAGTAAGGGAATAAATATTAAAAAGTTTTGTTGATGTTTGTGATAAAATGTGTTTCTTTATTTTTAAAAATTTGTAATAAAAATTTGCTTTAAAAATTGTTTTAAAAATTTGCTTTTGGGTTAATTGAAGGGTGTAGAGTTCATTTATGCTGTCAAAATTGGATATTGCCATTGAAAAAAAAAGGAAGTTTGGGTTCGTTTTAATATGTGGATGGCCCCCTAAGCAAGTTTTATATACATCATTTAAAAGTAGACTTTATTTCCAATCGTTCGGTACCAGTAACTTTCTTCTACGATAATTTGTTGAGGAGTTAGTAGGGGGTGTTTACCTTTTTTCCCCCACGACTGTACATAACATTTCACAATTCTGGCTTCCAAACTGTGGATTTGTATGGCATTACATACAGACAGACAATTTATAATACACGACTTTTGTCCACACCCTTGAAATGCCTCTTAACCGGGTTCAACTGTATCCTTAGTGTTTTGAAATTTCATTTGCATCAAAGGATGATTGATAGGTCATCAGAATATCAGATTTTCAATACTTATAAGATTGTTTATTTCAAAGGGAAACCAAAATCGCTCTGCCATATTGTTCTGGAAAAAAGTTCAAAGCGAAAATATTTTGCTTATCGTCAGTAAAGTTCACAAATGATTTAATCTTGCGGCATCAAACTTTTTTACAGGCAAAGTCATAAATATTAATCTTATTGAATGTTAACTTTTTATATTAATATAATTGTAATTTTTTAATGGAAAAAATAATAAAATTTAAATAATTTTTTTTTAAATCATACTTATATTTGATCTTATACATTATATAATAATCATACTTATAGTATGTATTTATAATAATGAAATAATTTAACATTTTTTCCGTATTAATTAACAATTTGCTAACTGGACCTGAAAAAATTGATATAACGTAAAAATAGCTAATTTAGTGTGTCAACAATATATGTTTTGCAAACTAATAATTATTTATAATTTAGTACTTATATCACGATACTTGGGGAGTATAACAAGCCAGAAATTGTACGTCAAACGTGGCAAATGAGGTGCGTTCGTACCATAACTAGTTTTATAAATATTCAGATCTTGGTGCAATAAGCTGTTGCACTCTTATGTAAAAATGTTTGAATACAAAATTTATTAAGATTATATATATATTAAATTCAGTAATACGGAAATAATAGGATTGCATCTTAAATAGGAAGTTATCACCATGGTAACCTAGAATCATTACCGATCATGGGATATCATTGAATTCATTACGTAGGATAGGATTTAATAGAATGAAGAAAACTTTTATTAATACCTTTTTAAGCTTTGATTCTGTTTTCATAAAATTTGAAATAACTCGACGAAATTCTGCAACGGTTACATATTAAATTTCAAGCCATTCGGTTGGGTAGTTTTTGAGCTGTTATATGCGGAGAAGCGGACAGACAGACAGACGGACGGACCAGACAACGACTACAGTTGCTACGTTTTTATATAATTACGAATGCAACTAAAAAATGGCTTCTTCTCCGTTTTGAATTTGAACGTCTTTATTACTTTACTCAAAAATGAGACTGACGTTTGATTCTGTGGTCAGCACTCCAAGATTGACCAGCCGTTATTGATTTTGTGCTGTCCATAAATATTTTTTAATCTGTTTTAAAACAGAAAACGGCCTTTGAGCAAAATAGTTGGTTTCTGGAGGAAAGTTGTAAATCATTAGTGCAGTGTACAGGGATTATCGCGAAAAGTTTCTTCTCGAGGGAAGATGTTTTTCGCGGTAGTACCGAGCGTTCATAGTTGGATTAAACATCACTAATTTGGAGCCTACATCCTACAGAAAAATGGAAAGGAGGACAAGATTTAAATTTTTAAATTATACTCTTTCTAAATAACTCTTAAGATTTTGTATTATTTTATAATATAGTGTAAGGGGGTGCAAGAGTGCGCAGAGCGATTATCTAATCTCAAAACAGAGCTACATTTAGCTACAGTTGTAAACCATGTAATGACATGATAAAATTATGGTGAAAAAATCTTAGTATTTTGGTGAAATTTTTAAAGATTTAGAAGAGAAAAAGGGATCTGGGCTTTCTCGTTAAAATATATTTGATTATTGAAAACAGGATCATAATAAAGATTACAAAGGTAATTTACTTTTTTTTATTGATTAGATTATTATTGGACTACCAGTCCCCTAAGTGATTTGGATTTCATTATCAATAGATGACATTACTGATGTTTCAAAGATATTTCCCGAACACCGCCGTGGTGAACGACCTCCTTCCGTCCGCGGTCCTTTAAGGCTGTCCTTAACTTCTCTGGTCAACAGGTGCAAAACGTTTTGACATATTCACAAATTCATTTTTTAACTGAATGGTATAAAATTGGAAAGCCAGGCCATGGGTGCGATTTGGAATTGAACTGTTTTTCAATTTTTTGATCAATCAATTACCTATTGAGTTATAAAAGAATTGGATCAAATGACAAACACGTTATTCGCCCGCTCTTGAGTGCTTTTTCTTCTTTTGCGCGGAAATTCGGTTCAAAACGCCCACTTTGACATTATTTTCTGAAAGATCTATTGCGTTTGCAAAAAAATGAAAAAAAAGCAGCACCCATACATAGTTTCTGAACAACAACACCAGCTAGTTTCATGCATTTTCGAACAAAAATAAATTAAAACTTATGTCAGAAAGTTGCCCTTTTGGATTTGAGAACACCCTTAAGTTATTCTTCTCTTATTCCGACTCTTTTTCGGAAGCCAGTTTCATAGTTCCCCTGCCACGTCCTGAGTATAAGACACTTTAGACAGGGTTGGCGAACCTTTTAGTTACCGCGTGCCAAATTTGATAAAAAAGTATTTTACGTGACCATGACGTGCCAACTAAAAAACAAATTTAGTAGGTGGGAAAATAGTGGCTTAAAATAACTTAAATTTTTCTATTATGATTTAAAAAATAGGAGGAACATACTTGTAGGTATTATACTCTATAATAATTATGGAAACAAATATATTTTAGAAATTTATATTAAAAAAATAATGCAATGTAACTTGATTTCTGTTGTAGCATCTTGATATCGAGTTAATTTTAATGGAAACTGAACCGGATTTGTCTGATAAGTGCTTTCAGTTTGAGTTTTGATATTATTCATTTGTGAAAACAGTCATTCAAAAGCATAGATAGGCAGAAAAACTATTAAAATGACAAATGTCAGCTTCTTTGAATAGCTCTGAAATAAATTCCAAAGTTGCCATAATCCATTTACACAAATTTAGAAAAGATTAGTCACGATTTTTTATGTAATTTCACTTTATTTTGAGTTAGAGCCACAAGCAAGGCCGTGCCAAAATTATTCTTTCGCGTGCCAAAAGTGGCACGCGTGTCATAGGTTCGCCATCCCTGCTCTAGACTCTAGAGGAAGCCAGGTTGGAAAAAAAAATCAAAAATTAAAACCGGACAAATTTAAAAGGGAAATTACACAAATTAAAGACACCGAAAAGCGGATAGGGAGGGCTTGGGGCGATGAAGCTATCGAACGACCGCTGCTGCATCGAGCTTATTATTACGACGATAGTGCAAGAATGCGCAGTGCCAAAATGTGCAGTAGTGCGCACTTGCTTTTCAAAAAACTGCTACCGTTGCTAAAGCAGGATTTAAAATAACAGTTTTTTATAAACTGACTTTTCACCAAGCAGCATCACTGGAAGAACATTAGAATGTAATCTTGTTGATCCACATATGTCAGTTGAACCACAGAACATTGAAAATGAGGAGGAAAGAGAACTGCTTTCAACAGAAAATGATATGTCAGTAAAGGCATAAAAGCCAAGTAAAGAAAAGGTGCTCCATGTGAAATAAACCCAACTTCGGTTTCGCAAGGTATAGCTTCCACTTCAGCAACTTCATCTTACTTCAAATTAGGAGAGTTGACACCAAATCCAGAATCATCTGTGCTGAGATACTATAATAAGATTAGCAGAAAGTCTGAAAATTTAAGCAGTTCATCACACAAAAGGCAGTTTGAATATGATGCTGCAGGAAAAAGGCCAAAAATATTTATCAAAAAAGAGTAAAATTAAACTCATGAAGCCAAAAACTGCACCAAAGAAAACAAGTTGGAAATTGCTCGTCAAACGTGGCAAATGAGGTGCGTTCGTACTATAACTAGTTTTATAATTATTTTTTGCACCCCATATTGTACTGAATGTATACTTTTTTTCACTTCATAAAGCGCATAGTCTGATACATCATTAAAATGCACTTTCAATAATTTTTTCCCATTCCCCGTAATGTAACGGAACACTTTTGACTGTCCCTGTAATTAAACTATACATCCGATTTTCCTAAAATTTGAAATAGCTCAACAAAACTTTGCAACAATTATATCTTTAAAATTTCAGACCATTCAGAAGGCTGTAATATCATTAAAATGCACTTGCAATAATTTTTCCCATTGGCCGTAATGTAAAGAAAAACTTTTGACTGTCCCTGTAATTAAACTATGCATCCGATTTTCCTAAAATTTGAAATGGCTCGACAAAATTTTGCAACAGTTATATCTTTAAAATTTCAGATCATTCGGAAGGCTCTAATATCATTAAAATGCACTTTCAATAATTTTTCCCATTGGCCGTAATGTAAAGAAAAACTTTTGACTGTCCCTGTAATTAAACTATACATCCGATTTTCATAAAATTTGAAATGGCTCGACAAAATTTTGCAACAATCATATATTTGAAATTTCAGACCATTCGGTTGGGTAGTTTTTGCTCTGTTACATGCGGACAGACGGACGGACGGACAGACGGACGGACGGACGGACGGACTGAACGACGACTATAGGTGCTACGTATTTATATAATTACGAACGCACCTAAAAACTGTGAATAGGTCCAGGCTGTTCAGAAATCTATAGAGAAACAATTGTAAGAGGATCGAGTGCATTTCTCGCAGAGTCTGATGGCACGAAGAGTGCACAGACTTATGCAGCTCGTGGTCTCTACAAATATGACGCCTGTAAGTGAAACGCTTCCTTTTTTATATTGCGCACTCTTGTACACTTGACTGCGTACTCTTGCCCTCAATGGTTATACAAGAGTGTGCATTTAGAAGGATTGGATAAAGTACCCATATTTCGTCCCCCTTAACTTCTCCGTTTCTGCGAAAGTGGCGCCACTTATGATGCAAGGCGCAGGTGACAGAAGGTAAAAGGGGTCAGTATTGAAAGTTTCGTTCGCCAAGACGCATACATAAATTAAAGACGCTGAATTTCCTATTTTTAGAAGACCTAAGTTCTTATTACGTCGTTTTGTAGAGCGTTATTTACTGTACTGCAAGTATTTATTTCTTATTCATTGCATGTATTTTACATAGGTAAGATACTGACAGTAGCATACAGTGAGTTTTAGGACGCCCAGTTCATCTTACAGGAACTGAAGCTCCGCCATATTGGGAAGTAGCGTGGTTCTAATTTCATCCCCCTTGCAGTTCTTATTTTCGTCCCGGAGACGAAATTAGGAATGCTTTTCATGATAATTTTTTTTATTTTTTCCTCATATTTGGATGGCTAATGTTTCGTTATGTTATTTTTCCACTGGTAATTAGTACATTTGTCTGTGCCTTACTTTAATGTAAATTAAATTACTTACTCATTTAGAAATAAATTTTTATTTAGTTATAAGTTAAGCCTCGGCGTATTAGATTTTTTGGGGGGACGAAATTGGAATCATTTTTTTTCTTTTACATTTTTTAGATACCTTTGAAAAAACAATTTTTCGCTTTGTTAAAATTTTTTGTACGATATTTGCCTATGTTTCTATGTGCGTGAGTAGTTAGTCTATGTAAAATCGAAATTTGGTAGGTTTTCACTGAAAATTACAACATTTTGGTCCTTAAAGTGACTCTGGGGACGAAATATGGGCACTTTACCCTAATCTTTCTGCACATAATGCCAAAAGTGTTTCTTATAAGTTGATAATACAATTATTTTTGTTAGCTTAATAATCTAAGATTATAAATAAACTATAGCATCATCCCCTCCTCTTCATTTATTGTTATTTAATGAAATAACTAAAGTGTGCACTCCTGCACCACCTTACCCTAATATTTTCACACTTCTCTAGATCTAGTCATCATTTTTAAGGGGAATTTTGCCTGTTAGAAGTCCGAAAAAAGGGTTTTGTTTGGCAGTTTTTTACTGGTATAGGAAGGAAGGTTTTAGCTCCAGGTGTTTTGCATGTTATTTATCATCACTTGAAGAACATTTCAAATTTTTTTACCCGACTGAAAAGAAGGGTTATGTGTTTCACGCGTATCTGTGTATGTGGTTTTCTTTATATCCTCGAGACATCACTACGGCTGGATGGATTTGAATGAATGAGGTCTCTATCGATTCGTCTTAAAGGCCCGATGGTTATAGGCTAGGTTTTGTTTTTATAAATTCAAAATGACGGCCGTAAAATACAAAATGGCGGTAGAGACGAAAACAAATTACGCACCCTATTGAGTGGCCTATCATTGGATAGGTCTTTCAAAATGAAGACGATGTTTCATTGACTATTTTACTGCCTGAAGCTCCGTTAAAATATTACACAACCTGGAAGTTGTGTAGGCAGGATCTCTAGCTTTACTGCAACTCTAACCATCATAGACATCTATAGACCTCATATGAAAACAGTGTTTATAGATAGGAACTAACGATTAAACACAACTTAAAAGTCATCAATAAGCCAAAGAGAGCCCCAAAGGCCTGATATTGTGTTGCCTCCACCCCCTCCTTTTCCCTACACTTCCACAAAAAATTGAATATTTCATATGCCTTTGAATTCACGCATGTATGGAAACATAAATACTCATGTAGATAAAAACAGTTATTATTATTATTTTTTAATCTTATTCTAATCTTAAAGTAGAAAATGTTTATTATAATGAGTAAAAGTTGAAAACAGAATTAAAATATCAGATTTAAGAAAAGTAAAAAAGGAAAAAAAATTGGAGACCTCCAAACCAAGGCATAACTCAACTGTAACATGATTTAATCAGATTCGGCATTTAAGTTACCGGACGTTTTAATGTTTATAAAATTAACTTATTTAATCGCATTAACGTAATTTAAGTATTTTCAGTCTATACAAGATTTTTCAGAATTTACATCATATAAAAATATTGCGAATCCTATAATCCTGTATCTATATTCTCTGTTTCAAATAAACACCGTTATTATTACGCCATTTTTTATTAATAATTTCGGACACGTATTTTTCTGTTTTGATCATTTTAAACACATATTTAATTACCCGGTTAAAGAAAAACACTGTTGGAGACCATATTGAAATTCCTAATTTACTAACTCAACACAGCTTTTTTAAATACATTTTCTGCTTTAAAGATTGTTTTAAAACAATATATGAAAAATACCGTATAAATTTACCTCGTTAATGCCCTAAAAGTCTCTCCTCATTTAGGGCATTCAGTTTTCGCTAATAGGTATTTGAATAAAGCAAAGTCACCAAAATGCGTAGAATGTTTTATAACTCTAATTTAACAATTGGCCGCCTTTTCTTAAGATTACACTTCAGGTAAACTAAACCTCTGTCGTAGTCCTTCACGCCCATAGAGTTATTTGATCTTCAAAGTTAAAAAAGAAAAACCGTGAACCACTTTCGGGATTTTTTGCCTCATTTAGGGAAGATGGGGCCGCTTTATAATGAACAATGTGTGTTTTAATGTGAAACTTTTTTTAAGAAAACGTTTTAAATGCAGAGGAATGTTTCGGGTTTTGTTAATGGAGTTTGAATTCCTCATTATATAGCATTTATTTACAATTCTCGAGTTAAGATATTAAGTACAAGAAATTGCCACCTTTAGAAGTCATCACATAGGCACCTTACTACAGAAAAATGGGAATATTAGATCATGAAAATTATTTTTTTCTAATATATCTCAGTGTATCAGTATAACATTGAGATATAATCTCACTGTCTAATCGTTTCAGCTATACTGTCTAATCTCATCCCTTTAAAAAGTTCACCAAGTGTAGGACCTAGAAAGTATTTATTCCAGTTTTAATGTGATTATGAATGTATCTTGTCAGTGCATGCTTATACCTTTATCTGACAGCTTATAAATATAACATTCTGCTATTTAAAAAAAAAAAATGTTTTTCAGGCTTTTTTTAAAAGTGCTATATGTTAAACAAATTTTTATGAGCGTTACGCACTAATTTAGTAATTTTTTTTAACATAACACTAAAAATGTGTGCCATTAGACTTAAAAATTACATAAAAGATACGCGTGTGAATAATATTTCACGTTACATAGACATATATATATATATACATAGTGGCTCCGTATGAAGTCGGTGCCCAGAGACCCAATAGCCATCTGTTGACTCCTTCTATACATAGCAGAATCATTGATAACAATTCAAAGGCCAATCAAAAAAAAAAAAATATATATATATATATCCCTGACGGCTCATCTTACAAGCGCAAGTAGATTTCGAAGTTAAGTACTAATTTCAACAACAAAAACGAAATCAATATTAGGGAAAAACTTATGGTCCTTTTCTGAGAAGTATTAACTTTTGAAACTGAATCGATATGCTTCATAAATAAGAATTTATGGTGGTTTTAATGTTTTTATAAATCACCCAACCCAAATCTTTTGCTGTAAGAGTTCATCCTATCAAAAACTTGTTACTACAAAAGTTATAGATAATATAAGATCTATATAATAAATTTAAACCGTGTGGTGATTGTTTCATTAAATGAACCACACACTCATTTTAAATTCTGACGTTCTTTTTATTGAGACACGCTTGCTTTTAATAGCGCAACCCTGTATACAGCATCTCAGAGGGTTGTGAAAATTTTCCATCACGCCAATGATACTTTTTTATCGCCTTTAGTGGCAGATTAACGGAGATGTGATTTTATTTCTTCTACCCTTATTTTTTTTTTGTTTAAATTTTATTTTTCTTTAAGAACTGGCCCTATCAAAAACTTGTCAATATAAAAGTTGTAAGTAACATTTAGAAGATTTATAATAAATTAAAGCGGATTTGATATCTTGTGAATTGAAATGTGTTATGAATCTTATGTTTATGAATTTTTTTCTTCTTAAACTCCTATTTTTTTCGCCCCTTGAGGCCATTTTTAATGATACAAATCTGTCATACATAAATTGTTGGCTCTTTTCCTAGAAGTAATAATAACTTTAAACTGACTCAATATGTACCCTAATTAAGAAGTTATAGCATTTTTTCTATTTTCACAACATCCCTATCCATTCCCTCCCCATCCCCCGCTGGTCCGATTTTGTCCATTAACGAACCTGACCGATATTTTCTGCCCCTTGATTTTATGTATCAGTTTGGAAGAGATTTGTGCAGAATTATGGAAGTTATTGTGTCCATAAAAAAGTGATATATATAGATAGATAGATTAAAGCTTTGAACTGGGGGTTGGTTTTGGGTTCTAAGGGTCACGATCGGCGTAGATCTGCAGAAATGTTTCAGAAATTCCAACGTAGAGGAGAATGTAATAGGTAGCATTTCTTACGAAATCTACCTAATTACGCTTATAGGCCCCCCTACATTCCGCATACATGTATATACTGCATAAGAAAAATGCCTTGATGAGATTCGTTTTAACTCAAGTATCATTGTACGTAGGGATTATGTTACATACATTTAACATTAGCAAAAAAAGCATTTGCAATACAAAAATTTGTAATAACTCAATGTTGTTAATTTACAATTTATTGTTCTTCTAGCTTCCCCGTTCGAGTTTTTGAGCATGTGAAAAAAAAAACAAAAATTTGTTTGAACCGACAATTCATTTATTATTATTTTTAAAATCTTAGAAGTTCTTTGTAACAGCAGAGTGAGTTTTCTAAGCTTTTTCTAATCGGTGTTGCTCTCTGCTCTTCAAAGTCAATACAGTCGAGTCTCTCTATAACGAAACTCCATACATGGAATTTTTCTATATAACGAATTTTTAGTAGGAACGGTCCCCTTTTCCCACGATCTCATCAAAAACAGTCTTCATATAGCGAAATATCTTTCTCCATATAACGAATTTTTTCATAAAATGTTCTTTATTTATTGTGTTTTAAAAAAGCTTCCAAATCACATAGAATCAATTTTCCATCACTGATTCCTGATTTATCGTTCAGTACTGAGTTTTTTATCTTACTTTTCTACCTCGAATCTTCTTGTTCTTTATGTCCAAAAAATTCATCTCCCCCACCTCTCACACACCTTCCGATATCCTTCTTAAAACACTGTCAATTGGATTGTTCACATATAAGAGCGGGATCAGAGAGGTAATTGAAGATTAAGGTGAATGAGATCAAAGATCATTCAGAAGGTTAAATTACAAAAATAAACTCTCTTTTAATCAAGCACAGCAAGTCGATATTCGTAATATTCACTGCCAGAAAGCTCCCGAGATCCACTGGCACGATACGTGACCTGATGTGTTCCACATAAAAGCGGGCGGGAAAGAAGGCGCAAGCACGCTATTGGACGAATGGAAAATTCACCCTCGATAGCTGCAGCCGCGAGAGCAGATCACTGTTTTTAGAACACGTTTTCATCTGTCCAAACTAAAGCTCTCTCTCAACTATTACAGTTAGACTATAATTTTAATAAAATGTTCTGGATGACCACTGAAATGTTTGACAAATGGTTAAAAGCACTTGACAATCAAATAAGAAAACAACGCCGAAAAATTGCTTTGCTTATTGATAATTGTCCAGCTCATTCACAAAAATATAGAGAAAAACTGCAGAATGTTAAAGTTATTTTATTACCACCCAATTGCACATCAAAATTGCAGCCCTTGGACTTGGAAATAATAAAATATCTTAAAGTGCATTATAAGAAAAGAACTCTTAAAGAACTGATCATAGGTACTGAAAAAAAAAATGATTCCACCCAAGACATCAATAGTCTTAGAAAGAGTATTGCAGAACTTTATAAAGTTTGCAGATTAGATGTAACTGAAAAAACAATTTACAATTGCTTCAAAAAGGCCGGCTTTTATAAACTGGAGAATAATGTGGATTCTGAGGACGAAGAAGATGTGGCTTTAGCAGACTATTTAGCAGGAAACAGCGAAAAATTGAAGATTTATTCGTCTAAAATTAATATAAGTTTTCCTTATGTGATTTTTATTATGCTTTCAAATATATGTCTGTTCTCTTTTTTGAAACTGTTTAAATAATTAAGAAATACAATATTAGGTTAATATTTATAGTTAAAGATTTCAAATTCTTAATTAAACATCTCAAAAATAATTTTTGTTCAAAATTTACACATTAAATAGGAATTTTTACTCATTCTCTATATAACGAATTTTTTACTGGAACAATGGATTTCGTTATATAGAGACTCGACTATATCTTCAAAGACCGTCATTCCAGGTTCAAGAAGTTTAGTTATTCGGTTAATTTTGCAACCGTCATAATCTTTTCCATTGCTTCAAAATCTTCATTTATTTCTTCGACAGTACTTTGTTCAATAAGTTCGTCGGTGGTTAATTCCGGATCAGGGGAATTTATGAGTTCAATCGTTTTCTTTGACATAAACGCCTCTCTGACCATGCCCGTGACTATAGTAGGTTTCTCTTTAGTTTTTGTTGTTGTTGTTATTTATTTTATTTTGTTTTATTTTATCTTTTGATTTAACATTTTTTTAAAATTTTACTCAGTCTCAGCTTTTTATTTTGTCGTGTCTAAATATTGTCTATAATACGAGATTTGACTAATTTTTTTACATGAGATTTTTTTATGAGATTCACTATTTTTAAAATATTTTAACGAGCAATAGATTATTAATAAATATATTTTCAACGTTGACATCACGTTTACCAGTTACAATTTTGCATGTAAACATTCGCACTCTTTATTGTGGTTCTAATCTGAGAACCGGCGAAATCCAGAAATTTACTTTTAGGCACATTCGTAGTAAAATACTTATTTTTGTCAAAGAAACTACTCATTTCATTTTTACTATGACATCATTTTCACCCACTGAAACCCTCTGTGATGAGCGTTTCAATCTCAATATCAGCGAAATGAAAAAAATATTAATAACAAAACATTAACAATACTAGCTGAAAATCCTCGCGTTGCCCGGGGTTTTAAACACGTTTGATTAGAAAAATCAATTTTAAAATTAAACACCGTACGGACTATGAATCTCGAGCAAATATGCTTTCTTTTTCAATATGCTATCGAAAGCCTTGAGAAATTTTACTTTTATACCAGTATTTAAAAAAAAAATGTTAAGCGTACATAAATGTAGTCTTGATTCTTGAAAAAAAAAATTGAAAAATAAATGTAAATTCATGAAAAGCCCTTCATAATATCACTTTCCCTTGTAAAAGCCATGCATTAACTATATATTCGTTTTAAATAGGAGGTCATACGTGAATTAACCTACATTATTCACAACTAAAAAGAAATGGCGCATCTAGTATTTGTCGAGAGTTAAATAAAAATCGTGACATCATAATTCAATTTTATATTTTAACAGAATAATAAGGCTGCAGTAATTTGTGACTCGTGCTATATAGCCAGTATACACATCAGGACACATAGCCGTTATCATTGTCTTTTTACGCGTGAAGGTTTCGCTACGGTACTCCATTGTGAAATTTGGTACTTTTTGAAATTCAGTATTTGAAAAACGGCATAATCATTAGATTTGAAATTTATATCAAGAAAAGTAAAATGTTTTAATTTTCTAACACAGTTTGTCTAACAATATTCTGGCAAATATTTTTAGAGCTATTCATCTTTTCAGTAACTTCAAATGTTTCATTTTTCCGAGATTAATCTGTGGCAACGATTAGCGAAAAAGCCAGTCGTCACCAATGCATAGCTTTTTATTAAAGAGGAATATTAATTAAACAAAAACATAATTTGAAGAACAAATTAAAAAAACAAAATTTATTTCCTACATTGTTTAAGCCTGAGAAGGGACAGATATTAAATTATTTCATTCAATTAGTTCTACATTTAATGTTAAATTTTTGTAACAAATTAGTTAAGCCAATTGAAGATTAAAAAATAAAAATAAAATTCATACAATAGGATACTTAAAACATCCTAAAAACTTAGATTCCGTTCAAATGAAATCGAAATAAATCTTAGACTTTTTTTAAAGTTTTGTATTTTGCATGCATCTTATCATTTTATGCACAATTTTAATAAACATAATACTAAATCTGCAATACAAATATTTTCAATTAAAAATGGAAGAAGTCTAAGATTTATTTCGATTTCATTTGAACGGAATCTAAGTTTTTAGGATGTTTTAAGTATCATATTGTATGAATTTTATTTTTATTTTTTAATCCTCAATTGGCTTAACTAATTTGTTACAAAAATTTAACATTAAATGTAGAACTAATTGAATGAAATAATTTAATATCTGTCCCTTCTCAGGCTTAAACAATGTAGGAAATAAATTTTGTTTTTTTAATTTGTTCTTCAAATTATGTTTTTGTTTAATATGTCAAGTTTTTTAATAACTACAGCACTCAGACGAACGCATTTCAAAATTAATACAGAGTATCATCATCAGGCTTTGATGTATGCGGTATTGCATCACAATGTGGGATGCAGGTTTACCAATGTGTAATTCAAAATGTTTCACCACGGTAGTAATGCAGGTTGCGGTAGTTTGGACAAAAACTTCCAATCTGCACGTAAAAAATCTATAATCAAAACATAAAAAATTAACTTCACTTAAATTTAGATACCCTATTTCCCACTCAGGAACGCTATGAATGTAAATGTAAATTCTGTTGAATTCTTACTGCTAATATTTAACAATATTATAGCTGTGATACAGTAAAAAATAAAAAAATAAAAGTTTTACTTGAATTTTTAAACCTTATTCTCTCCCAAAAGGTGATACACATCAGAAAATTATTACCTAAGTTTAACTTGGGGTATAAATAATTCTCATCGCGAAAAAAAAAATACATTTTAAAATTTAAGTTATGTAATTCCCCACTAAGTTCGCTAACAGCGTAAAAATAGCTATCCATTAGAAACTTTTTACTAAAATATAAACTTGACCAAAGCAAAACCGTATTCTGAAAATATCCTTTTTATTTCCACTATGACGCCATATTCACCTTTTTAATTTTTGGAAAAAAAAAAAAAAAAACTATTACAATTAAAATTTTTCACGCAGGAATCTTTCTACTAAAACCAAATAAATTATTATTACGGCTTTTGAAATTTTTGCAACAATGAAGAAAAAATGTTACATTTTCTATTAAAAATGTCCGTTGATTCTCAATGAAAAAAGTGAAATTTGGAATTATTAAGAAAAATATTTGAGTAATATACAAAAAAAATTGGCCCTTTGTTCTCTCTGGGTTATAATTCACCCATATGCAAAAGTATTTTGCCATTCGTTTTGACCCTGACGTCAGGCAAACGTTTTTAAACTTTAAATTTATAATATAATTAGAATTAGTAAAGAATAAAAAATGAGTGCCATCAGGGGCAACTAGGTGGGAAGAAAAAATGAAAAAGTTATCATCTCCATAGGCTTTTGTATGTTAAATTAACATTGAGAAGTGACACTGGAAATAAATAAGTATTGCGCTGCCGCGCAATACTTAAATACGCATAAATTAATATTAATATTGGCATAATATTAATTGCTAATATTAATATCAATAATATTACTATTATAAAATGGTCGTATAAGTCTTAGGTATATATGTTTAAGATTCTAAATAAGAAGATCACATGAGAATTAAAATGAAATTTGCCTTTTTTCAAGCAGACGTGTGAAGGCCATCTTGATAAGGCCCGATAACAACAGCCATTCATTGAAGCTCGCTTACTTGTATTTGTAAACATAGAAAAATCTGTGACTTGGACTTCTTTCTTATGCAACGAGATAGACTATCTTGGATCGTCGCCACGGCTTTTGAAACATGATTTAAGCAGAGCCCGAAAAGTATTTCACGTGCTCGCGAATGCGGTTCCAACCAAAAATGAAAAAGAGAGGCTTTTCTTTTTATTATTGCAGATACCTATCATATAGTGATGGGCTTGATGAGTGATTTTGATATTCCAATGAATCATTCGGGCATGCGCAAAAGCATATCTGCCAGCCTAAGCCTGCGTATTCTTTTTAATCACTTGAGACCAGAAATTTTGAAAAAAAAAAAATAAAAAAAAATTGCAATTTAACAAATTACAACGACCATTTGGAAAACGATTTTTTCCAAGACTAAAATTTAAGACATAAAAAATCGCACGGAGTTGATCCTATATTACATACGCCATGGATTACATTTTTCGGTACTGTAAATTTTTAAACTTCTACGGAGCTGGTCATGCATTACGTACGCCATGGATTAAACATTAATATTCCTGGACCCATTTTAAATGAAATTTCATTCTTAAACTTCTAAACACTCCCACACTATTACTTTTTACATCGTCGTATACAGAAAAAAATGTACTTTTAAATGCAATTTGTTTGAAAGCTGTATCTCAATTTGTTTCTGAGTTATTATTTTGTTTTGTAGTTTTTATTACTTTTTTGTCATAGTGGCAACAGAAGTATCCATCTCTGTTGAAAGTAAAGGGAAAAAAACAGATTACTGTATAGACCAATCAGAAAACGAATAAAATGCGGGATTCAACTAATAAAACGCTTCAGATATGTTTTTGATTTCCTACCCTGACAGAGAACAATAACCATTTTTTCCAAATGGTTAATAATTGAATTAGGAATTAATGACTATTAACACTAATATTAACAGGCCGCTTGACGCATTTATGCGTCATTTATTAAAACTATCATTAAGAAATTCTAAATTTTCCCCAGGTAATTTGAATGGTTATTTTTTATTGTTATGATGACAGACATTTCGTGAATAAAATTAGAGGAAATTTAGTATTAAAATTTTTCTGGTGTATATCCGAAATTTCTGAATAAAAATATCTCCAGATTTGGCAACACTGTTTGCGACATATATAGTGTTAATTATCTTTACAGAACTCATAACAAAAATCTATGAATCATAAGAAATGACAATAGATATCTTAGAAATTCTACTATTCGCAGAGGTCTTTGCATCACCATTTCTCGCTCTCCCTCAAAAAAAAAAAAAAAAAAAAAAAAAAAGCAATTTAACAAATTACAACGACCATTTGGAAAATGATTTTTTCAAAGACTAAAATTTAAGACCTAAAAAATCGCACGGAGTTGATCATACATTACGTACGCCATGAATTAACCAAATTCCAAGCGACAGAAATCGCCTGCGACTCGTATTTGGTGTGAAATATTTATATGTATTCATTCCTGTCCTATTTCTCTTTTTTTGTTATTTTTAATTGGCTTATTCCATTTTTCTTTTGCACGTGAAAATCTTACATATTAAAATTAACTCTTTGGCAGAAACTGTTATTCATTTTCTTTCATTTTCATTAGTTATTATCCACCTGAAACTTGCGTATTATCCAAGCATTTCATTGGCTGTTCGGGAAAAGGCTTTTCCGTCGTCAGATTTCCAAAAAATCTGATGACACATTTTAAATGAAATTTCATTCTTAAACTTCTAAACATCCCACAATATTACTTTTTACATCGTCGTGTAGAGAAAAAAATGTACTTTTAAATGCAATTTGTTTGAAAGCTGTATCTCAATTTGTTTCTGAGTTATTAATTTTTTTTGTAGTTTTTATTACTTTTTTGTCATAGTGGCAACACTCTGTTGTCCATCTCTGTTGAAACTAAAGGGAAATACATATTACTGTATAGACCAATCAAAAAACGAATAAAATGCGGATTAAACCAATAAAAACCTTCAGATATGCTTTTCATTTCCTACCCTGAGGAGAACAATAACCATTTTTCCAAATAGTTAATAAAATTAAAAAAAAATAAATAAAAAATAATATATATATTTATACAGTCGAACCTCGTTATCCCGACACTCTAATGTTCAGAAAAAGTGTCGTCATAAGCGAAGTGTCGCGGTAACCGGAGTTGGAGGAAAATTGGTTTATAAAAAGATGTATTTTTAATTAATTTAAGACAATTTTAAATTCAGGGGCGCGCCAGCAGTATTCGGCGCCTGTGTGCAGAACTTCACTTGGCGCCCCATATCCCTAAAACTCTCCTCCCCCCCCCCCCCCCAACCACCAAAAAAAAAAAACTTTATAATTTTTTGCAATAACTATAAATGCATACCTGCCAAGCCAACCTTCCGGGGTTTTCTCCAGGTCAAATAAGCAAATTTTGAACCTGAAATCTTATTTAATGAAGTGTGCCTTGTTTCTATAGGGTTCTTTTTTATTTCATTTATTAAATTAAATTTCTTGTACAAAATATTTTTGTTTGACTTTAAAAATAAGGAATGTTGGCAGCTATGTAAATAACGGACATCCTTAAAAAATGGGTGCTTCAGCTGCTTGCTACCTCCCCCCACAATGGCATACCTCCTAAGAAATTAGATTTAAGGGTCCTGTCCCTGCCGGCGAAGTCACTCACGAGCTAATGCTAATCCTATGGGGAGGGATTTTTCTAATATCTCGTTTGCATTTCGACATTTTTAAATAATTTTTTTTTGCATTGGATAGCCGAGGTCCGTCTCTACAGCGCACCTTGGCTACTTTTTCGATTTTGGTCGCAGATATTTTAAATAAAGTTACTTTCATTTTCAAAACCGGTTCTGAAAATGAAAGTGTTATTCTAAAAAATATCTGCAACCAAAATCGAAAAAGTAACCAAGGTGCGCTGTAGAGACGGACCTCGGCTATCCAATGCAAAAAAAATTATTTAAAAATGTCGAAATGCAAACGAGATATTAGAAAAATCCCTCCCCATAGGATTAGCATTAGCTCGTGAGTGTCTTCGCCGGCAGGGACAGGACCCTTAAGCGTTCGTATTTATTTATATATTTGTACTTAAAACAGTTCAAATAAACTTTAATATAGAAATATAAATGTATTTAAGTAATCAATGGTAGCACCATGACACAAAGAAAGGGGTGCTCGTAATACGGTTAATATACGTAAAGGTAGAAAAATATTTTCTCAAATTACGGAGCGCGTTATAATTTTTTTTTATTCTAAGATGCGATTTAAACAATTACCATACATAAATCATAATTAGGGGTGCATTTTTAAATGTTCCCCCAATCCCAGAACGATTGGTTTTATATTAGCAAATATAGAACCGCTATGCTGGATATATAATAATTGTCAAAACTTATCTTTACCTTGTCACATGCTTAACCCTTTTTTCTTTTTCGGATTTTTTTATCTTTTGGATTTCAATTATAAAAAAATATCTTTTTGTTGCTGAAAATTAATATTATGTTCTATCCCGAATACGAAAACGCAAAATATTTTTGTCATTAAGCAAGTAAGCAGCATTATCCTAGGTCATATAGTTTTTCAGAAAATCGCACTTTTCCGTTATGCATAAACTTTACTTTGCGGGCACTGAGTGAGAAAAAATTAGGGGGAGTTCGAGGTACCCATTGACACGAAATCATCCAAGAATTGTTGATAATAATTTTCAAAAAGGATTTTGGATAATTAGCCGAGATATTAATTAAAAACCTTTCTAGATAAATGCAGCACAGATCAAGGTGGCGATGCAACTTTGCGACATCCTTTCAAAGCGCACTTGTCACAATGCAATGGCGGATCTAAGGGGGGGGGGGGGGGAACGAGCGCCCCCTTGGGCAAATGTAGGGTTGCAAAACGGCATTATGCATCCTCACGGGAAATGACTTGGGGCGAAGCTCGAGCCCGGCGCGACCCGAGACTCGGCCTGGGCCTTTTAAAGTTGGACCGTGCCCTGATTTTAAATTTTTCTGCAAATTCGGGTCGGACCAGACTTCTTTTTTTTTCCAGGTCGAGCCTGGCCTGGACTTCATTCTTCCTAGAGGTCTGCACTGGCCAAAATTTCCAGATTGAAGCTCGGTCCCAGAATAAAAGCTAAACGTTCGGTCCGTGTCAGCCCGTGTGATAAGCAGTATTGGCCCGACCGCGACCCGTGCACTTCTCTAAATTCTTCTCCCCAAGCCCAAGGTTGTCTGGCATCGTACTTATTTGTTATTCATAAAAATTATATTTATGTTGTACATTTTTTAGCGAAATCTTTAAAAATTTAATTTTATTTCATAAGTTACAGAGATGTATTTTTAAAAATCTACTTTTTTTCGTTATAGAGCTAAAATTGTGATTTTCTTTTATCACCCGTTTCTTTCATTCTAAACTGATTTCCTTACTGGATTTTCATTTGAATGTATTTGACTAAGTAATGATTTTTACGTAGTGTTTATGTACACAATTGCCTAAATAGTCATTAATATTAGTGTTTTTCTGTATTCATCAATTTCGAAGATAATCTAAAATACAATATGAGCATAAGTAAGTATGCTGTATGAATAATTTTAATTGCAAAATTCAGCCTGGGTTGGAGTTCATTTTTTAGCTTTTATACCGGGCCGGGCCAATAATTTTTTGTGTGTGTGGGTTGGACCTGGAAATTTCAGTCCGGGTAAATCTCTAACTGACATACCGAAGCCAGCTTAATTTTTGTTAAAAAATTCTTGTTTCAGCCATCATCCCATAACTACACTGTTAAAAATTTGCAGCATTCTGGCAGGTCATTTGACCGTTTTTACCGAAAACGGTTACACAACCGTAATTTAACACTATTCTGACCATATTATTGGCCATTTTATGGTCAGAATATAGCTCAATTATGGTTATGAAACCGTTTTTTCAAAAAACGGTCAAATGACCTGCCAGAAGGCTGCAAAATTTTTAACAGTGTACTGAATATACCGGGTGTCCTAAAATGAACTGACTGATTTTAAATACAATCCAATAAATTGCAGATGGCGACACCTTTTTTAAAGAATTACTCGAAGGAGGGTTATGTAAGATTTCAAGAGCAGGGGTGATTCTGTTCCGAATTTTCCGAAAATTGAACTCTTTCGCTGCGCATCCCGCGATTTCCACGGCCAATGTACAAGTGGCAAAATTTGTGCAAACCGCAATTTCCGCAGCAGATATTTTTTATGATCTAATTATATTAAAAAAAAAAAAAACTCTTTCACAAAGATTTTAGACATATTTGAACTCTAAAATATATGCAGATTTGAAATATGTAATAAAATAAAGGCGCAATTTTTAACCTATTTTTCATAATATATATATATATATATATATATATGTGTGTGTGTGTGTGTGTGTGTGTGTGTATGTATATACGCAGCGAGAGGGTTAAAGCATTCGGTTCCGAAAATTTAAAAAATTCATGAATCCAAAAATTCGGACATAAAAATAATCTCGAATTTTGACAAATGGTCCACATAAAAAATCTATTTCGTCAATCGTTCTCAGAAAATAACTTCAATTTCACCAAAGAAACACGGAAAAAATGCGAATTTGGTCAAAGGGCCACGGGCCACGGAAAAAACGCGAAATTCTTCAAATGATCACGGCAAAAGCAAATTTCGTCAAAGGATCGTAGAGAAAACGCTAATTTTATCAAATAACCGCGAAAAACGCAAAATTCGTCAAAGGATCGCGAAAAAATGCAAATTTTATCGAAAAACCGAGAATTACATCAAAGGGTCGCGAAAGAAACGCGAATTTTGTGAAAGGGACACAAAAAATACTTAAATTTCGTCAAAGGATCGCGGAGAAAACGCGAATTTCGTCAAAGAATCGCTTAAAATCGAGACTATCGTCTAAGGATCTCTGAATAAACGTGATTTTCGTCAAGGGATCGCTGAAGAAACGCAAATTTTGTCAAAGGGATGCAGAAGAAACGTAAATTTCGTCAAAGGATAATGGAAGAAATGCGAATTTCATCAAACGGCTACGGAAAAACGCGAATTTTATCAAAGGGCTGCGAAAACATGCGAATTTCGTCAAACAGTTGCGGAAAAACACGAATTTCGTCAAAGAGTCGTGGAAGAAACGCGAATTTTATCAAAGGGTCGTGGGAAAAAAAGTGGCCTCTTTAGAAAACAGCACACGCACGTACACCTATGTTTATTATTATAGGTACAGTTTTTAATTTGAAATAATATACTGAACTCACTTTTGAAGAAAACGGGTTAACCCAAACCCAGCTTGCAAGAATCTACACTCAGCCTCAAATCGACTCGAATCGAAAACAGCTAACCCGACCTGCAACAAAAATAATAAGTGCCAGGAGGGAATCCCCCCAAACCCCGCACCCTACTTCTGCTGTAACATTTCAGAAAATCTGCTTTGAATTTTGGATTTTTTTTAAAACTGAGAATCACCTTTGATCAGTTTTTTTTACTGCGATTTTTAGTTTTAGTTCATAATAGCAGCGCCATCTATTACTGCTATTGTAAAGTAAAATCAAGAATCACAGTAAAAAACCTCCTGCTATCTCACATAACCCTCCAGCAAGTTTTTTTATTGCTGTCACCACTTGCAAGTTACTGAATTTTAAAATCAGTCGATCCATTTTAGGGCACCCGGTATGTTTTTTAATAAGTTTCAAAGCATTCTTTACTGAATTACAACTCATCTTAGATATAAAGAGACAAGCATTCTTATACCAAGTTAGTATTTTTTAAATAATCCTGAAGATTAAAAAGTATTATTAAATAATTGTTTCGGCGTGCCCGTTATGGAGCTTTTACTGTATCTAGTTTTTATCTTCAAAAATATTTACACATTCTTTTCAAATTGCCCGGACCCTTCTCGCAAGAGTGAAAATTCACTCCGAAACTGACCCAAACCCGAAATAATGTATGTCAATTTGCCCCAAACCCAACGCGCTAGAGCGCAGCTAAAAAGTAAAAGTCAACCCGACCCGCAGCAAAAAAGTAGATATTAACCCGACCCATAGCAAAAAGTAGAATTCAACCGGACCCAAACGCGACCCACAGCAAAAAAAGTTTAAGGGAACCCGACCATTTGCAAAAAATAGAAGTCAACCGGACCCAAACCCGACCCGCAACAAAATGTTGAAGTAACACGACCCTCAGTGATAAAATTAGCCCCGGCCCGCCCATCAGATTGGAGTCTGCAAATTTTTTAAATCGCCCACCCCCCTTGAGGACTCTCCAGATCCGCCCTTGTCACAGTGTCAACTTTAAATTTTGTACAAGGTCTTTGTTTTAGGTAAGGCGAATCATAACGATAAATAATCCCCCTTTTTCATTCCAATTGAATTCAATTATTGAAAAATATTTAATAGAACAATTCCAAGTTTTTTACAAATTCAACGCTTAAATTTATTGTATGGAACTTTTTGTACGCGAGTGAAATTCGCACTTGACCGATTATTCTTTGTTCAAAGCAAACCTAATAAATACAATTGAAATTTCCATGAAACGTAATTCAGTTTGAGGTTGTTCTCAAAAATAATTTTACCTCCTGAACAACATGAAACTTTCTTACATATTCATGGGCTAGTTTTTATGCGTAAAAGCACAAAATGATAGGCATGACTATTAAATTGGTTTGGAATCGAATGGCGCTTTTCATTTTTTTTTAAGCATTGCATTTTAAATTATATCTTGTTTTGCTTATTTATTGTTTCAGTTATATGTAGCCGATTAGTTTGTGCTTTTTCGGCAATTTACATGGGAACCGTGCATAACCTGGGGCTTATGTTGCTTTATCATTCTGCAATATAATATACTACCCGTTTATATATCGTTAGAAGGGCTTAATTTGCACCGGAGCCCAATTCCGGTACTTCTCTGTTTTTAGTAAATATTTAAATATTGATCGAATTCACCAGAGCTCATAAGTACAGGGCTCCAGAGCCCAGTGCAATAGCGCTTCCGAAAAACCGAAGCCTAAATTATCATTTCCTTTCCTTTCCATCTCCAAGCTTTTGCATTCTTTTTTATCAAAACACATACATAACGTAATATGTCGCACACGTAGGAGATGGCGAGGAAAAAGGCTCAATTTTCATATTAGTCTTTGGGCTTGTCTGATTCAAGCTCAATCTGTCTTACATTCCAAATTTTATTTATTCATGTATAGGGGAAAACAAACTTTTCCTCCTTCAAAATTACGTGTTATATTCTATTTCAAATCATTTTAATGCTATTTTGATCAGAATGAAGGGAAAACAGAAATCATATTTTTCTATTTCAAATTTATTATATTCATATTTATGTCGGCGACGTGTTGATACGGCGCCTCTCAAGAGGCAGAACGATGAATTTGCTTTCAGTTCGATTTTCTTTTGTGACAGTAGGATAATTTTTAAGTGGCTGTTTTTTTTTTTTTTTTTTTTTTTTTTTTTTTTTTTTACTATTTAGATATCTAACCTGAAAAGAATAATTTCTGTTTTTAGCCAACGAGCATCAGTTTGAGGTTTTTCGTCTTCTATTGCGTACGAGTATTTTTCTATTTATTTTGTATCATGAACATTGCCCATGCTAAGGTTCTGCTCTGCACATTTACGAAGCCACTTTCATTTGTAAGTAGATATAATTGCCATGTACTGTTATTCTGATAAAAAGCAATCGAGCAGTGTTTCCTCTTTTTGTATAAAAGCACCGAATCTTTCCGATAACTGTGTCAAATTTTAAATTTATCTGATTTTCAGGGACACACCACAAAAGATTGTTATGCGGAAGGAATCGATTATAGTCTAAGATATGCACCTTTTACAGGAAATTGAAAAACATTAGTCCATTCTTCAGCATATAAATATTAATTTCTGTAAATTTAATTTTAATTTTTTCTTAAAAATGCGTATCTGCAAACTATCCTTTTTTGTGTTAACATTATTTCCGAATCATAATCCTTACCATATTTAATCGAAGAATTCTGCAATTAATTAACATTAAAATAAGGCAAAGATTACTATTCAGAAGGAGTGATAACTAGAAAGTGGAATAGTTGACAGCTAAGTATTATGCTGTTTGATATATTAAAAATTTTTTTTTTTTTTTTTTTTTTTTTTGGTAAAGAAAAAAAATGCTTTGAATTTTGCAAATAATGTACGAAATATAAATATGCAGATTGGAGTGACAGGGGGTACGGTTGTTAGTAGCGGTACCGCGGAATACTAGGGCTCCGGTACTATTTTGATAGACATTAAGCGCTGATCGTCAGTATGTGTATCGCTATCAATACTACAGTAAGATACAAGTGTTACATATTTTCAATCATTTGAATAATGGAGTCCATCCATATTTGCCACCAGCTGCAGCGCGCACCCTGTTTTCGGAAAGGTTGGAAAGGCCTGATCTAGAGCAGGGATGCCAAACACGGCATTCGCGGTTTCCTTTCCGAATTTTTAAAGTTTCTGGCTTTTTTAAAATGTATTTCAGTCGCTTGAAGGTGCCGTTAAACCTTATGTGGCGCCCTTCGACCGTGACCTTTCGACACCATGGCGGCTTTCGGCTTGAGACTCCTTCCCCCGCCCCTCCTAAAGCTACACCGCTGAAAAAATCTGCAAATTTTATATATTTTAAAAATAAAAATGAATTCATAAATGTATCAGAAACCCGCATTCGATTTTAATAAATTTAAATTAAATAAAAAAATTTCAAATATTTCAGCTTGGCCTAAAATATTTGGCGCCTTTAGTATTCTGGCGCCTGTGTGCAGTGCACACTTTGCACACTGGGTCGGCGCGCCCCTGTTTAAATTCATAATTGTTCTTGCAGTTTTAAGCAATAAGACATTATTATTAAACAAAATAAACACAAAAACAAAATTGAAAAGAATAAAAATCAGATTTATGATGACTTTTTTTTATTATTAGTACATGAAATATTAATGGATTAGGATTTGCTTATCCCTTCATGTGTTTCCTACAATTCTTTTTCCATATTATACAATGAATTGTAATCAATATTCGTTGTTTCAGAAATGGATGTTAGATAATTTCTGATTGTTTCAATGCAATGCAATGCTTCGGTTTTAGTTGGATGAAAAACGCTGTGTAACCATAAAAAAGCGCTGCCCGAACAGAACAAAAAGACGGCGAGTAGACTGATACTATGTCTATCTGAGCTTAAGTGGGTCATTCATAGTGTGTGAGTTTATTTATTCAGACAAAGATTGAAGTAAAATTTCTCATTTATCTCAATGAGTATTTTAGGCACTTTTGTGAAAAGTTTTGCTAAGAATATTTCTTATCTCTTAATTTCCGTGCTTATAAGATGGACCATGAAAAATGGACAATTTTCTAAACCGTCGGGATATCCGGAGTTGAAAATTATTCATCGATGTAAAATACGGAGTTTATTTACATTAAAATCGTATACAGAAAATCGGCACTTTGAAAAACTGACGTGGTAAGCGGAGTGACGTGAAAACCGGGTGTCGGGATAACAAGGTCCGACTGTATATATATATATAAGAAATAAAAATAAATAACAAACTAGAAAACAGGACTTCTGCTTTTTCAAAATTTAGTGTCGCACCCGATGAAAAAAAAAAATGTATGTATATAAATATAAATAATACAAAACATATTTCAGTTTTAAGACTTAAAACAAACGCTTTTATTTTATATAAAATGACGTCATTCGCATCCTCTGAAGAATTCATCATTTACGATCCATTCTTAAACAACATCTACAGTAAAGTATTCATGTGACGTCACTATCGCTGAATCATACACAAATCCAAAAACAAAAAAAAAGTCGTCACTCAAGAAAAAAAAAAAAAAAAAAGACTATCTAGTGATTCAGTTATTCAGCCTTCATTTGTTTGCAATATAGATAATTAAATTAAACATAGTTTATAATTGCTTCATGTTTTATCAGAAATAATTCATTTATATTTTTTCAAAATAACACGTATTTTAATTACACTTTTTTAGTAGTTATGGGAAAATGGCAACAAAAAGATATAATTATTCTTTTCCAACTATTTTCTCTTTACATTCTACAGAAGTGGAGTACTTGAGTTGTCAAAGTGAAACAAATGGCGCTAAAAAACTACAAAAAAATTAATATCTCAAAAATAAATCGAGATGTAGTTTTCAAACAAATTGCATTAAAAAGTACTTTTTTCGAGGGTCTCTTATACGACGGTATAAGAATTGGAAATGAGCGATGCTTAAGTTAAAAAAATTGCAGTAGAGTATTTAACCGTACAATGATACATCTGCTTTGTTTATACAACGGAACGTTAGTTTTTAGAGACGACACCTTAATACCTGGGTGAAAGAAATAGCATACCGGGGGCTAAAAATGAATCCACTGACCAAAAGTTCTAAAAAAACATCAGTAAAAACATTCATTGCATATCTATTAAATTTATGTTTTATTTATAGTATTTTATCGAAGTGACGAAGTTTGAATATCGTTACGGAATATTAGTCGGAAACAAATTCTGGACTATTTATATTGTTTTAAGGGCAAACGAATTAATCTTTCGTAACCCAGAACACGAAAAAACAATGAAAATCGTCCATCTTATTTGCATCCATTAATAACTGCTGAAATATTACTCGAAAACAGAAAGAATCACCTGTGCATATACCACAGATTATTGGTCATTTCTTTTTTGTATGATAATTCGGATGATCTATATTATAAAGGACAAACATATCTGTGCGTAACGCATACGTCATTCTGCGAATGGCAACACTTTGAAATTTGAAATGAAATTTCGGTTTTGCAATTTTCGCTACTTCAAATTTTTAAACTCTTAAACATCGCGCAGTTTCAATTTTTACACCGTCGTATAGGGGAAAAACTGTACTTTTAAATGCACTTTGTTTGAAAGCTCTATCTCAATTTATTTTTGAGATATTAATTTTTTTATAGTTTTTAGCATTAATTTTGTAATTGTGGCAACTGAAGCACTCCATTTCTATTAAAAGTAAAGGAAAAATAGTCATGGTTTATTTATTTTTATTGATTATATCCTTATTGATGCCATTTTCATATTACAAATAAAAGTAACTTTTCCTAATTTTTGAACAGAAAATGACGTCAACCATAAAAAAAAAAACACTCATTCTTCTTCATAAATCAAAAGATTGAAGAAGATATTTCAATATTTTTCATTTCGCTGATACTACTGAGTTTGAGGCGCTAGGCAAAATGATTCAGTGAGTAAAAATGGTGTCATATTTAAAACAAAACGATCATTTTCTTTGATAAAACTAAATATTTGACCAATATTAAATGGCCAATACTATGGAAACTAAAGGTAAATTTTCGCGGGTACTGAGATTAGAACTTAAATTTTATGCGAATGTTCGCATGAAAAGTTGTATCGGACAAACGTGACTTTAAGTTTGGCAATACATTCATTAATAATGTATTGTGTGTTAATAATACTTTAAAATTGTGAATTTGAGTGGTGCGTATGTAAAATTTGAGAATGTGAAAATAAGTACAGTTTAGATTTTATGGGGGGGGGGGGGGGGATTTTATGATGTGACAAAGTGAAATCCTTTTTACTGATTTTTCATCCCGTAAAAACAAACGTAAGAGCCTCAATCGATAACTTCAACATAATTACTCATCTTCATTACATATTCTAATACAGTTGAATTTTTCAATAATTTAAGCAGTTGAAGTTTTTGGAAATAATATTTTGGTAATTTTAGGTTAAAAACATTATTTGTTTTAAGAGTTAGATAACCAATTAAGCTGAATTTTTTATTGTAATTATTTTTGTAGGTTTATTATAAATTTGATCCAACAGTTCCATTCTAAACATATTAATTCGTCGAATTTCGACGGGTTCCAACTCGTATTTGTTCATGTGCAAATTTACTTAATTTTTTTATAATAAGAATGCGGAATTTTCGGTTGGTTGGTTGGTTGGTTGATTTTGTGACGGCCGATTATCTACACTAGGGATATAGGCCCGAGGGAGAGTGCCCTTCGTGGGGGTCTTTCTAAGGGAACCTAACCCGTATTAACGCATGGAAATCCACGGTTCGAAGAAAACCACGAAAACTCCGAACGATTAGGCCGACGGGCGCGATTGGGATCGAACCCAGCACTTCCCGTCTACCAGTTTCGAGAGCAGAACCTCTCAGCCACTGGTGGGGCCCGGAATTTTCGGGACATGCTTAATGTTTTGCTGCATGTTCTTTCTACACTATAAAAAGGCCAAATGTTTCTTAATACAGTAATATCTTGACTTACGTCAGATATTTGTTCCAAGACCAGCGACGTAAGTTGAAGATGACGTAAGTCGAGGAATATTTAAATAAACAAAAAAGGATAAGTAATAAAAATTCACTAAAATCTAATGAACTATTCTGTTGTACAGTCGTGGAAAAAAAAGAAAAAAGTAAACATCCCTTACTAACTCTTCGAAAAATTATCGTAGAGGGAATTTACTTGTACCACACAATTGGTAATAAAGTCTATTTTTAAATGATGTATATAAAATTTGCTTTGGGGCCATATACATATTAAAACGAGCCATAACTTAGTTTTTTCAATAGCAGTACACAATTCTGACAGTATAAATGAACTCTACACCCTTCTATTAGCCTTAAAACAAATTTTTATGCAATTCGTACGATAAGTTTCCGAGAAATTAATTATTTTAAAACGAGCTTATTTTAGGGGCTGTATCCAAATTGAAGTTCGGTACTCCAGTGTTGACCGAGAGAGCCCCTTTCTTGATCAAGGGATCTTAAGCGCCACTCAAACAGTCACTGAAGACAGCTAGATTACAGGATAGCATTAGAATTTTCAAAATATCTAGTCACTTCTATCATAGACGGCCCCTTAAACCATCATTTTGCTGTTTTTTAAGCATAATTTGAAAACTACTTGGAAGATAAATGTGAAATTTTGGATTTCCATAAAGCAGGACTTAATAAATCTAAATCCATCAAAAAACTGTAGGCTGTAATTCATAATTTTTTAGAATATTAATTTCATAATTAACATTTCTTATCATAAAATTATAAAAATTGCAAATTTAACGTATTTATGTTTGGGTGTTTTAGTATTATTGCTACACAAAAAATTAGCACATTAGGAGTATAATTTCAGGAGATATTAATACAAATATGAAAATGTAATTTAATGTTAGAAGCACTCCATTTTGAATGCTTATAATTCAAAAACTTATCATTCAAATGACTTGAAATTCGGTGTCTAGGCATAGTTTGAATCGAAGATGTGAAATATCTTCTTAAAATTGGGTATTGCCACTGAAAAAAATAAAGTTATTGTTCGTTTTAATAGGTAGATGGCCCTCTAAGCAAATTTTATATACATCATTTAAAAGTAGACTTTATTTCCAATCGTTCGGTACCAGTAACTTTCTTCTACAATAATGTCTTGAGGAGTTAGTAGGGGGTGATTACTTTTTTTTCCGCGACTGTACATAGGGATTATGTTACATACATTTAACATTAGAGAAAAAATTAGTTTGCAATACAAGAATTTGTAATAACTGAATGTTGTTAATTTACAATTTATTGTTCTTCTAGCTGCCCCGTTCGAGTTTTTGAGCATGTGACAAAAATCTTGCAATGAAGTTTGAACCGATTTCCCCCCCCCCTCCCCCTTAATCTTAGAAGCTCTTTGTAACAGCAGAGTGAGTTTTCTAAGCTTTTTCTAATCGGTTTTACTCTCCGAATCAATATCTTCAAGAATCGTCATTTCAGCTTCAATAAGTTTAGTCCTTCGGTTAATTTTGCAACCGTCATAATCTTTTCCATTGGTTCAAAATCTTCATCTGTCTCTTCAACAATACTTTGTTCAATAAGTTCGTCGGTGGTTAATTCTGGATCAGGGGAATTTATGAGTTCAACAACATCTTCGGCAACCATCTCTAAATTGAGTTCTCTTTCATTTTCGACAATTTCATTAATTAGGAGATATACAGAATCACAATTTTCAGACGTATCCTTAGTCTTTGCGAAGAAAAAGGAGCAAATTTTTCCCGAGGGCAGAGGACGTAAATGCGGGGTGACGTTGGTCGGTGTACTAATGTATACAAAAAATAAACATAACTACGAACGAAAATATACAATACTTCTTACGTGTTGCCTATGATTCCAAAAACCGTTTTTTCTCTTTAGAAACCTCAGAAAACAATCTATTTGAGAGATATTTCTCTAATGGGGCTTGCAGATGTTCGTTGGGATGGTAGCGCTGTCCCCCACAGAGTAAAGAAAAAGAAGCGTGGTGGTTAGATGTGACGCCGAAAATGAAACCCTAAAATCCGTTACGTTCGGCCGAAACACAACCACGTAGTAATTCATGTCTTTGAACTCCTCTTATTAAAATAAAATCCCTCCCTTGTGAAATGCTACTTTAGAATCTTAAACATATATACAGATCACTTTCATTTAGAGAAATGCATGGTGACGTCAAAGAATTCGCTCCCTGTTCCACGTGCTTGTTTTGTGTGGGCTGAATGAGGGCATTTAAATTTGAGCGATAACCGGCTTCATATTGCAAATCGTTTTTAGGGCGTACTGCAGCTCTGTTCTTTCTCTTTACTCCGTGGCTGTCCCCCAGACCTGTCTTCAGCTTTTGAGAAAGTGTAAAAGGTTACAATCATTTGGTGCCAGAACGAATTGATGGCCCAATAGCTTGTTTCACAATTTCGATGGGAAGTGTCCGATCACCCGGCGTACAGCCCATATCTGTCTTTTTCGAGAATTGAAGAGAGGTCTGGCAGGACAGTGTTTCTATACCAACAAAAATGCTGAAAACGCCGTGGAGATGTATTCTCAAGACGCTGGCGAAAACCTTCTATGAAGAGGGTATTGGAAAAGTCACCCACCGGTATGACAAATGTCTCAATCTTCAAGGCGTCTATGTCGAAAAGTAACTTTGATTGTACTTGGCTCCTGGTTAAATATATATATATATATTGCTATTCACACTTGTCTTTATTTTTCGGCCCATCGGAAGTTGAAAGAAAATATCCCTCGTAATTGCGATTCCGTGAATGTTCCGTAAGCGAATTTGAAAGTGTACCACAATCGAGGCAAGATGTGTCATTTTTCTTTCTTGCTTTACTTCTACAAACAAAGTTTTTAATCAGACTATTCTAAAATTAGAAAAAAAAAACTATTTATTAAGGAAAAGTTTTTGTTTCATTGTCGATAATTTAATTCATAGATAACATCCAGACATTGTTTACAACTTCAAGTCTTATCCTGATCAAAAAATAAACCGCCTTTGCTGATCTATTCAATACAGTTGCAACAATCACGATAAGTTTTTTTTTCTGTTATGTTTTTGATGGTACGATGTCGGGAATATACTTTTTGCTGTTAAATTGCAGAATTGTGTAAAAATAGTCTTAAGCGACACAGTTTGCTTATTGCTTTAAAACACTGGAAAAACGCCGTGTCATTTATAATAAAAACACCCTTACTATGGATATAAATCATTGCTGTGTTGTGGAGGAGACTATATTGCAAATTCATTTATGCATTTTATTTCTATTATGTAGAAATTAAAAGCTACCAACATATGGGTCAACTTAAAAGATTTATAAGGTTGAATCCGGATGAGGAATTCAGTAATTATTAATTTCATTTATTTTAATGAAGGGTTATTATATATGTTGTATGCAGTGAAAGCTGTATACAAGTATTGGCATGCTAGGAGAATCACTCGACTTTGGGTGTGTTAACCTTCCGAGTAAAATAAATAAGAATACAATATCGTAAAAATACGGCGATTGCAACAATTCTGCACATTCTTATCCATAAAACGTGAAAAAAAAACAATCAAAAATAAGTATAAAAATGAAAATAGTTTAAAAAACAATCTTTTTGCCATAGGTTTCCCACTATGCTATCCTGCACCTAGTGGGATCATAAAAGGTATGAAAGGATAGAGAACTGGGTGTAGGAAAACACAATGAAACACAATGGGAAATTTACCAATTAACCACTGAAATGGACCTTATGCACGTGACGCCAGATGCCAGAGCTGGCGGTATCTTGATCAGTTATTCTAACCACTGTACCGCCAAAATGCCAGTATGCGCAGACGCAAACACCGCCAGCAGACAGCCTTTAGCCTCGAATTAGGTTAAGTGCATAAATTTTAACCGAAAGTTTGCAAATGTAGTGAATGTTCTCGTCTATAGAACAACATTTTGAATTTATATTACAATATATTAAATATATACTTCTACAACAAGGAATTTTTTTGTGATATTTCGAACAGAGAATCATTAATAACTCGCACTGCATAGATTGCTATGCTAATGCTCAACAGTAAATACCTCCAACCCAGATAGCATTTTTAATTTTCAGAAAATTTGCTACAATCTTGCTTTAAAAACCTGCAAAGTTGCAGCAAGCTCAGCATGAAAAGACTGAAAGTTTATAACAAAACTGCAGCAAGATAGTGCAAACGCCGAAGTCACCACAGTTTGAACTTGCAACTAACTTGTCGTGCAAGTTAAATTCATGCTGTATCAAATTTATTGCAAATTAACGGCAAAAAAGTAATCAAAAATACTGCAAACTTATTGCAAAGTAGTAATCTTTCCACGCCCCACTATACTTTTAACCCCTTCGGAGGGATGCATAGACCTGATCAGTTTTATGGATGCGAACACACCGTCAGAAGGTGCGTGCATCGTTTCATCACCATAAACAAGTTAAGGTAATATTTGCACGCTTCAATACGAGCCTTTTTTGGTATTGTATAAGTATGGCGTTTTAAAAAAAGCGGTGCCATCCGAATAAAATTTCTGCGTATGTGCTGATTGTCTATTCTCACAACAGAGGGATTTTTTGCTTTCGTCACTTTCGTGAATTAAAGACAGTCTTGCCATCTATTTCACAACAAACTACTCATGCAAGTGGGGGATGGTGTATACCTTGCGGGAAATTTGCTGCGAATTTCGCAATTCAAATTTGCCACGGCAAGATAATATCAGAAAAAAATCAAACTTGCTGCTAATGTTCATGCTATCTGGGAACAGACGAATTTTAGCCTCGACCTCAGGTTGCGTGTATAAGGTCCATTAAGTCTTTCAGGTGGTTTCCTTCAAGATATGACTTGGCAAACTATAGTTCCATTTTGATATGCTAATCGAGTTCTAATTAATCTTGGAATTTCAGCTTTGAACTCGATGAGGTGATGGTTTGCGCAGCAGCCGCTCACACTATTATGTCTGTGAGGGCTATAATTCGTTTAATCAACATCATAGGACTCAATAACCTATGATGTTGATTAATCAAATCGTATTATTGTCAGATTATTTAAGTATTACAATTCTACAATCAAGAATGGCAGTTTAATCTGAAGTTTGTTGGTTGACTGCTCCATCGTGTAAAAATGGCCATGAACTCTATATCGCTGGATTGCTCTGTCCCTATTACTTCTTAACTAGGTTAAGACCACAAATAATGAAAAAAAAAAAAAGGTTATCCTAGCCGAAATACACAGAGATTCCTTTATATGAAAATAAAACAAACCGATGAAGTTGACGATACTCAATTTGGTTTCCTTGAGAGTTATCGGTTATCATGTGAAGAGATTTATAAACTAAATCTGGAGCACACTTGAAATGAGATAAAGAAGCGAAAGAAATTAGTCTTGGAAGACACTGTGGCGCGGGTTGTGCGTCTGATTTTTTTCTTTCTTTTATCTTTCTTTTTAAATTATGACTTATGACTTTAATGTTAATAAGTATCAAAGTAAAAATAGTTTTATAAAAAAACTCTTTTTATAAGCATTCAATGGCCATCTTGAAAATCGCGCCTAACTTTTTGACTGCATTTCCCAAAAATGTCCGTTACAATACTTTACTTTTTCGTGGACAGCGAACTCGATTATGAAAAATCCACAGATTTTTTTTAATGCTCAATAGATAGCACAAGGGAGTGAATTTATTGAAAACTAGCTGTTTAACCCGTTTTATGCACTGCAGTTCATGAATTTAATTCTAAAACCAAAATTAAAAATAACAATTCGATTTAGTAAAATATTTTTCTACTACTGAGCATTTTTTTAATGAAATTTAATTTATCATGTTACTATGACAGCAGACGATAAAACGATATGTTTGGAATAAGGGAATAAATAGAATAAAATGTTTGGTTGATGTTTGTGATAAAATGTTAGCCTTTATTTTTTTTAATGTAACAATGAAGCGCAATTAAATAATCTCTAATTATTTGCATGTGAGATAAAAGAATTATTGTAATACCCGCTGGAGCATTTTAGTATTGCAGCGTGGCGTACGTAATATGTATATCTCACATTGGTTAAAGAACTCGCGCGATTACGGGTTGAACATAAAAAAAAGGATTTTATTGTGAATTTATAATTGTTGGTAGCTGCTATAACGAAAAATGTTTAAATTTAATAGGAAATTGCTGTTAAATTGGTTCGTTTTTTATTAATTAAAAGTTAACTATAAAATATTTCGATTCCGGATTGCTTTATTTGCCTCGGCTGTGTTTTAATACGCATGTACATAACATTTCAGAATTCTGGCTTCCAACCTGTGGATTTGTATAGCATTACAGACAGACAGACAAATTTTCATTTTTATATATTAGATTATATAATTTTTGCTCTATGTCATTTTTACGATAGTGAAGCAGGGCAGAGAAAAAGGAAACATTATTTAAACTAACGTAAGATATACAATATGAACTTTAAAAAACTCGCAGTTTTACTTAAAAGGCGACTAAAATAATAGAAGATATGTTACATGTTATTTTATTTAAAACTTCTTAGTAGGGGAGACCGGGGCTAATTGGCTACAGGGGTAAATAGGCGCAGTCCTCAAAAATTGCCTGTTTATGGATAGATTGCGAAACCAGTCACAGAGTATCTTTCTTCTTGCTTTTTACAATCCTCATTGTAGTTTTGCAGCGTTACTTACGTGCAATGGACATTTATTACCATTTTTCTGTTTTTTGCACGCATAAGTAATTTTTTGTTGCTTCATTCTTTTTCTAATTTCTAATACTTATCTTAATAATTGCGATTTAACTTGTGCAGTTTTTCTTAGTGTATGATTAACTGTACCTATGCCATATGTGATTTACTTGGATTATTTATGCTTAGATGATTATGTATCCCTTTTGTGAAGAAATTTGTTATGGGGCTAGTAGGCGCATTGAACATGGGACAAGTTGGCTCGGTGTCTGGTGTGTGCTAGTAGCTTGAAAAACAGCAAACACACAGAAAAGTGGTTGCTATGCAAGATTTTGGGCCCACGAGGCTTGCCCAAACGGAGACACTCGTTTTTTTTATTTGTGACAACTGTAACTCTGATGATGATATCGAGTAGGATAGAAGTTACTCAATGTTAATGTTTTATTCATTATTTTTATGTCTGTATAATTTAGAATTTACATTGTACGGCGATAACGCCTTTGTTTAAACTTGTGCTGGTAGTAATGAAATTGATTCTCTTAACTGCGTGTGTTATTTGAATTTCATTAAAATTTTTATAAAGCGTGTGCCAACTTACCCTATAGGTATAGGCAACTTGCCCCGTGACGGGGTAAGTTGGCGCACAATTTTCCTTTTACTTTAGGCTTCCGCTAAACATAAACTATAAAAGCTACAAACTCAAAACTCCGGATATTTATAACCCAATGCCTGTTCTTTAAAAGTACAGTTACAATTTCATAAGAAAATTAAACAAAAAATTAATAAAAATCAATAATTAAAAACTGCGCCTACTAGCCTCGGTCTCCCCTACTTTCGAGCTTTCCCAAACTCTTCATCAGCGAATATTTTAAAAACTACTAATTGCCGTTTATTTATGCAAATACATCACTTCGTTTTGAAATGAGAGAGCCAATAATTATTAGAGTTGTAAGTTTAAGTAGCAGTCCCTTGGATTAAATTTAAGTAGAGAAAATATATATTAACTGCAATTCCATTTATTTTATTACATCACTTGTTCTCATACTTGTCATGTCTCTTGTCATGCCACTTGTCTCATCGGAAGTTTTTAAAATATCCTCTGATGAAGGGTTTGAGAAAGCCCGAAAGTACTAAAAAGTTTTAAATAAAATGTATATTTTTAACTTGTAGCATCTCTTCTATTATTTTAGTCTCCTTTTAAGTAAACAAGTGAGCTTTTTAAGCGGGTCCGGGGCTAAAAATTCTCAAAAAAAAAAAAAAAAAAAAAATTAACATTTTTTTATTGGCTTTAAAAAATACTGAGTTTTTAGCGTTAAATATCCCAAACCGCACGCTTTTATCTTCATTAGATCCAGAGATATAACACCTTTTGCCTTGAGAAGCGATGCATCAGCTGCCCGCCCTGACGAGAACTTTAGCTCCATTTATCTCAGAATGAATTTTTTCACGATTTGTCAACTTTAAAAGAATATATCTAAAGTACCTTGCAAGATATATGTATGAAATTTTCAACAGAGATTTTATGCTATATTTCCAACCAATTGTCTTCAGGATTTTTAATTTTGAGTGATAAATGTGAAAATATGCTAATTAATGCAAAACTCACTCATTAAAAAAAAAAAAAAAAACAACAGTTCATTTTTTTTACTTAAATTTTTTTTATGAAATTCATAATCAATATCTTAAGAAATCTTCAAGACAATTAAAATGACGCATCTTCTGTACACAAAAATGTAAAAATGTTGTAAATCGGATCTTCCAGAGTTATACGAAAATTTAAATATGCTTAAAATTTCAATTAAAAAAAATTAAAAATTTTTCAGATTTTTTTTTTACATGCAATATTCTTATTATATTAAAACATATCTAAAAAAAATTTCATAACAAAATCTTTATAAATAAAAAAAATAGAATTTTGAGCCTCGGACCACCTTAAAATTCATATTGTATATCTTATGTTTGAATCAAGGTGAAATATTGCGTTTTGTCTTATGAATTTGTTTTGATTATTTAAACTATTTGCGTTTATAGCACTTTCTGGTTGGAAATATTATTACTGTATTTGAAAATTATTATTTCTGTTTTTTGTTTTCTTTTCTATATCAGAATTCTATTGAAATATAAGTTTATTTTAGCGAATGAAAGTTTATTTGCCTTTTTACCCGACAGCCAAAGGGTTATGTGTTTCACGCGTATCTGGGTATATGGATTTCTTTATGCCCTCGAAACATCCCAACGGCTGGATGGATTTTAATGAATGAGGTCTCGATCGATTCGTCTTAACCGTCCGATGGTGATAGGCTAGGTTTTGTTTTTATAAATTCAAAATGGCGGCCGTAAAATACAAAATGGTGGTAGAGACGAAAACAAATTTTTTACGCACCCTATTGAGTGGATCGATCTCATTGGATAGGTCTTTTAAAATGAAGACGATGTTTCTTTGACCATTTTACAGTCAGAAGCTCTGTTTAAATATTATGCAACCTGGAAGTTGTGTAGGTAGGGTCTCTAGCTTTACTGCAACTCTAACCATCCTAGACATCTATAGACCTCATCAAAATTTTGTGCATTTACGAAGAAAATTAATTCCCAAATATACAGGAAATTTTTTTTTAGAGAAAATTGATTGTATGTCTTTTAGGATGAAGGGGGGAAGGGGCAGGTTGTGTTTTAGGCTCAGGTATGTCTGTTATTGCTATCTTTACATTTTTTTTTTAAAACAAAATAATTTTGTGAAAGTCAACGAAATTATTCAGCGATTGAAAAATAAATAAGCACGAAAATAGAAAAAAAAAATGAAAATTGAGCGGGCTGGAAGAACAATATATTGGGTGGGCTCGAACACCACAGGTCCATATAAGTTGGCGCCACTGGCAATATACCCTAACTAGTTGGATGCACCAATCCCAAAACTTTCTTCGATCTCATAAATCTCAATATTTCAAAGAGTAGTTACAAATTTAATACTTCACTACTATTAGTTCAATGATTAAAATAATAAATCTTTGTAAAAAATCACCATAAAATAAAAACAATACATAGGACGCGTTTCGAGCTAAAAATATTAACATCTCGTCATCAGCTACAGTAAACACGTGTCCGTAAGGGGACAAGGTCAAAAATGAACTGAAAGGTAGAGAGTAGAGCTTGCAAAGAATGCGATAGATTGCGCTAGCTGAAAGGAGAACATGCAGAAGACGAAAGTGTTGCCGAAATGATAGAATACTTTCGTCTTCTGCATGTTCTTCTTTCAGCTAGCGCCATCTGTCGCATTCTTTGCAAGCTCTACTCTACCTTTCAGTTCATTTTTGACCTTGTCCCCTTACGGACACGTGTTTACTGTAGCTGATGACGAGATGTTAATATTTTTAGCTCGAAACGCGTCCTATGTATTGTTTTTATTTTATGGTGATTTTTTACAAAGATTTATTATTTTAATTGTTTCATATCGCCATTTTTAGGTGCAGTTTCACTATTAGTTCAATGCTATACCAACTTAGATTTTCAACTTAAATTTCTGCTGCAGTTTGAATTCAGCTGTGAAACTGAAATCAATTTTTGCATACTGTGTAGTATATTACGAATCTATAGATCCTATACAGGGCTGCACAAAAATATTCGAATATTTTTTCGACTATAGATGGTAACTGTTGAAATTAGGTTTCCAAACCGTTTTTCCAAATTATTAATTTAATCATTATCATTTACTTTATTAAAGTGTGAAGTTGTTTATACAATTCTGATTGTGTTGGAAAATGTTCCATAATCTATGCTTGACGCATGATTTTTTTTTCTTAGTAATCTTTTGTTAAACGGAATATTTTAGTATATACTTGTGTGTATGCGTCTAATGCATAAAACAATATTATTCTAACATTTGATATTTTAAATAACTTTAGATAAATATGTATCATTTTTCTTATCAGAAATAAAAGTTTCATTTCTAAAAAAAAGTTACCCTTAAAGAAAATTAAAAAAGGAAGAAAGAAAGAAAAATAACGTTGATCATTTTTACTTTGGTGCTATGCATATATAATGTTATTACTTTAGGGGGGAGGGGTGTCTGGCAATTGATATCGTAAGATATTTCTGGAGGGAGGGGGGGGCGGTTGCTATTTGATATCGGTATCATGTTTGATCCAACCAAAGTTTTCTTTTTTTCAGTAACTTTTTCTTTACATCCAAATAGTCTGTTACCTTTTTCTTCTTATTATTTTTATATGTTTTTATGATAATACAAAGCTATTATTAAATCTATCAAATGTTTATAAAATCATTTCATTACAAAATTTGAAAAACATCAACGTTTGGCATTTCTGTTTTTCCACCATACACTCTATAATTGGCTGTTAGAGAAATTAGGAGCACAATATGTAGGAAATGATACTTGCATTTATCAGTAAAGGAAGATAAAGCATGTTGTCCACTGTTTTGTTGACAAGTTCTGCTTTTAACCTCCCTAACCTCCCCGGGCATGGGGCAATTGCAAGAAGACAATATTACTTTCTAATTCATTATGCAACAATTGGCTATTATTAATAATAGCTTTTAAACAGTAATTAACTCTTTTAGATGATATTTGATACAAATTTATTTCATGTATTGATATTTTATTGTCTTCTTGAATCCGTAAAGTATGAGACTAATAAATATGTAATCATATGTGTATATCAGTGCAAGCGTATAAAAAGAAAGAAAAAAATCTAAAAATAAAACAATTTTTAGACATTGATATCGATTTCATCGGCCGGGAAGGGGGGGGGGGGTCGACAAAGGACAGCGTATGATACCATAACGGGGGGAGGGTGTCCAAAATTAGCAAAATGTTGCTAACGTTATATATGCATAGTAGAGTGGTTCAGCCGTCTATGTAAAAAAATAAACTTTCACTTATATACCAGGCCACCCCTCAATTTTTTTAGACTTGTGCATAGTAATATTCTGGCAGAATTTCAACTTCATATTCCAACTGCAAGAGGGTGCTCAACACCCACTAACTTCATAAGTTTGTGTATTGCATTCTAATTTTTCTATATATTTGTTTAAAAAAAATAAAGACCTTTAAAATTAATTTCTTAGAAAAGAATAAAACAATATAGAATTAAAAAATTGGAAATGTAATCATATTTGGTCTTTAATAATATAAAATAGTGTCTAAACCTGATTTTTTCATTGTTTCTGATGGAATGCATTTTCTGTTGGCTTCTATGGCCTGCATCAAGAATTACTTTTCATCTTCGTCATTTGTTATGATTTTATTGAAATCTCCATTAAGCTTAGCATCTCGTTCTGCACTGTCATTCACTACTTGTAAATTGTGAAGCTATTCTTTTCCCTTGTCATCATTGTCATTTCATTTTTCGGGAGAAGGCTTAACGATGATTTCCTTATATTCATACAAGGTAAGAGTTCTGTTGTTGTTCTTGTTGCAAAGTCTGTCAGTCGTACACACCATCTTCTTTAAAAATCTCAAATTCTCATCTTACATAATGCTTCTAGATATTACATAGCTGTAAATCGCTGTACAACAATTTGTCTTCTTCCATTTAAATTCTGTCAGAAAAGAGAGAAAGTCTTATGAAGTCATCAGAACACTCAGACATGTGATGTTCCATCACTTTTCTAGCAGAATGATAGATAATTTTCAAGATCTTTAACTGTGTTGAATTAAATTCATCGTCTGAAGGCTCAAAGTTTTCCATTACACTATTTAGACAAATATTGGGTGAACAGATGATAGCTGAAGGTAAAAAAGACTCTAATGCTTCATTATTCCTTTAATCTCTGAACAGAACATTCATACTTTTTTCAACAACTCTTTATTTTTTAAACCCATATACATTTTACAATTAGTTCTTTGATCCTGAAGAAAATTAGAATCCTTTTTAATTCTTATTATTTTCATAACACCTTCATGACCAATAACAAAGAAAATAGTCTGAGATATCTAACCGCTCCTTATCATTGGGCTGTAGAAAAAGACCTTTGTTTTTCTTTAACAAAAGTCAATGAGAATGAATGTTTTCTAGTTTTTTAATTATGTATGTGTTTCTTTTGTTTTGTAGGAATTTCAGATCTCTGACATATCTGCATTAATTCTTTAACTGTCAAATGACTAACATATTGTACCAATTTTGATTCTTTCAACTGATAAAGAACACGCTGAAGGATTTGTCTTAGCATAATTAGTTGTTTCAATCTAGTCAATTGGTCTACTGATCGTAGACCAATCAGAGAAATTTCATTATCAAGGCAAGTTGAAACCAGAGCGATTGCAAATTTTTAGCTTTAAAATTTCTTTAAATATAAAAGAACGGTTATTTTTCATAAAATTAAAGTTGTTGATTAATACACAAATTTTGTGATTATTTTATTTCATATTAGGCTTAGCGTTTGTCTTATTAACTGTAACATGAATAATGTTAGCATCCCATAACAGTAGATTAATATTTAATATAAGTAAGGTAACTTAATTATAATAATTGATACTTATTTAAAAGTAAAAACTCTTGCAATAAATAACTAAATGTATTTTAAATATTATTTTCATTTGTCACCTTTCACTTGGGTATAGCCATGAGCTAAATGTAAACAACTTCAGACGGATGTTTGCTGTTGGATGCAGAATTTGAAAATCTATAAGATAATTATTTAAAATAAAATTATCATGAAAAATTAAATGATTCACTGACAAATTGTTTTCAGTTGGTTGTATAAGAGTTGGTAAAATTCTCGTTTTGGTTTAGTGTTGTTTGTAACTTTATCATGTAACTAATTCTCAGAAATGTTGATACATATAATAAAATATTTCAGAAATATTTAAATACCAATATATATAATATAACAAACTAAATTTCTTCTAAAAACTTCTGAAAAAAAAATTAAATATTTCTGAAGTATAAAATATTGTTGCATTTCCTATGCTTCTGCTAAATGTTAAATTGTGGGGTCATTGAGCACCATCTTAGAATTTGAGTAAGAAGCTAAAAATTTACCAGTATTATACTATTGATAAGTCTAAAAAAATTAGGGGGTGGCCTGGACTCTAGCTCAAAAAAATTTTTTTTGAACCACCCTAATGCATAGCCGCTTTCTTCTACCTATAATAGAACAAATAAGTGTTGTAATTTGTAATCGAAATTTTTTCGACTTCCGGTTTTCAGCAGATTTTACACGTTTTAAGGGTCAGAGACCCGGAAAAACATGTCTATGCAAAATGGATATTCCTTTTTACTCCGAACGGATTTTTTTTTTAGTGTCCCTGTAAACGAACTATAAATGTTACACACTACTTTATTTTCAATACCGAACATGCTATAGCAAACCTCAACAACATATGGTATATCAATTGCATGGCAATCAGAGTATATTTACTCGAGTTTTACAACCGACATATAGATGATATTGTTATTTTTTATTTCAATGACTCTAATGTCACATCATGACCTACTCAATATCCCAATCAGCTTATACACTATATGATCAATGATGACCGGTCACTTGCAATTTTAGGCGTTTTGTTCTCCAGTAATATCTAGAAAAACACACGAGTAATTATCCGGAAACTCCAGGTGTGTAAACAGAATAGTATAATAGATTAATTTTCACACAATTATTCTAATTGGTAAACAAATCATATTAGATGTAAATTTCCAACTGGGCGAAAAATGTCCGGACCAGGATTCGAACCCGGGACCTCCCTGGCTGAAGCCGCCAGTGCTCTGCCATCTGAGCTATCCCGGACGATTCTGGTCGGACTTTTTCACCCAGCTAACCTTGAAGATTACAGAATCTGGTCTGAAACCTGGTTCAGCTCAACAGAATAAATCTCAGGTAATGGAACTCCAGAAATCGCTGGATACGAACTTACACTAGATTAATTTTCACACAATTATTCTAATTGGTAAACAAATCATATTAGATGTAAATTTCCAACTGGGCGAAAAATGTCCGGACCAGGATAGTTGAACCAGGTTGGTTCAACTATCAGGTTGGTTCAACAAGGTTCAGTTCTGTTGAGCTGAACCAGGTTTCAGACCAGATTCTGTAATCTTCAAGGTTAGCTGGGTGAAAAAGTCCGACCAGAATCGTCCGGGATAGCTCAGATGGCAGAGCACTGGCGGCTTCAGCCAGGGAGGTCCCGGGTTCGAATCCTGGTCCGGACATTTTTCGCCCAGTTGGAAATTTACATCTAATATGATTTGTTTACCAATTAGAATAATTGTGTGAAAATTAATCTAGTGTAAGTTCGTATCCAGCGATTTCTGGAGTTCCATTACCTGAGATTTATTCTGTTGAGCTGAACCAGGTTTCAGACCAGATTCTGTAATCTTCAAGGTTAGCTGGGTGAAAAAGTCCGACCAGAATCGTCCGGGATAGCTCAGATGGCAGAGCACTGGCGGCTTCAGCCAGGGAGGTCCCGGGTTCGAATCCTGGTCCGGACATTTTTCGCCCAGTTGGAAATTTACATCTAACAGAATAGTATAAGTCATATATTTCTGTGATTTTTTTTTTCCCGAAACCCCATACGGGACCGTCAACAAATTGAAAAACAACGAATATATTTTGGATAACCCTGTAAAAACTATTGTAGCAAAAGCGTTTAAACTGTAGAAAATAATTAAGAGGCTTATTTTAATAAACTGTGTTCATTTTTATGAGGATAGCATGTATACTAGTAGAGAAATTACGGTTTTTATAAAAACAGCCCCAAATTTTGCAAAGTGTTTTTTGCTTATAATTTGCAGAGTTCTTAATATATATATAAAAAAATGTTCTTTTCAGAAAATATGACGAACTACATTGTACAAAATACCCTGCAATCAGAATTAAAAAATAATAATTATTGGATGAAAAATGAGCAAGTTTACTAAAAAAGGCTTCATTGCGCAATCAAAATATAATGTGCATTATGTATTAGCTAAGTGTATAGATCAATTTTTGTGAAAGTCTCGAAAACATAGCTTGGAAATTCTGAAAATGACTGTCGATAAAATAAGTACGAAATCCGTTGTTCCCAAAAGGAAGCAAAAAATTGAGGATCTGTATCCAAGTGTATGTTGATTAGTGCCAAGATAGTCTACACAATATTGCACGTACTACTGTAGCTGCCCGTCTGAATGTAACTTGTGAAGAGTTATAGGCCGATGTATTTCTGTCATTTATTGATTTCTTCAGGTCGCTACCTATGCAGGAAAGACCCTCTATCTGGTAGAAAAGACAGCTTACAGTTCAATTATATAACCTGTTATTGTCAATGTCGAGTTTGTGAAGGTTACATATTCCCTTTAGTAAGAAACAGAAGATTGTGATCATATTTTCACAATCATTGTCTGAGTGAAGCGAAGGCTAATACTCAGCGACACATACAGCTACGATGGATATTAACGCCATGTCCTACTAAATAAAAAGCCTAATAAAAACCTTTCGTCAAGCTTAACTCAAAAAATATTTGTTGGATTTTGTTTCTGATTGCACCAGAAGGTACCTATGAGGGTCGCCTACTGAATGCACCTATTATGAAAAATAAGTTCCAAACCGTTTAAAAATGATATAGAAAAAATTGATAAAAAAGCACAATTTATCTGCATACGTCATAGAAATTTGGTGTGCGTCACTTTCACCGGTTGATGTTTTCGTAGACAACTGGTTTGAACACATAGAGAAAAAAAAAATACGCACGCAGTAATATTGAAGTGCCATAAAACATATTTAAATTTAATCAAACAGGAAAATAAATCTGTTTGTTTTTCCATTTAAAAGAAAAAAGGCATAAAAACTTTGATTTGAGATTTTGCGATAATCTCTCAATAGCATTTTTTAATCGCCAAAAGCATATTTTATATTTCGCGTATGAAAATTAGAAACAATTATATGATGTGTAATAAAATATTTTGCTTTATAGTATCATTTCTTCTTATTCTCTTTATTTTATTTTTTTACATGCTTTCTTTTAACTTACAAATAACTTACAATACATATTTGTCTGTGGCACTCAAATCTTGTGATTCATTTTTCACCCACTTCCTGTTGACATAGTGTTTTGAAATTTGGAATATACGAGGGCATTTCGAAAAGTAAAGATACAAGGGCTCGCATTCCTTTAAAAAAAAAAAAAAAAAAAAAACATTTATTTAGAAAACATAAGTTATATCTTATTAACTGGATTATTTATTATTTTTCGACGTAATCATCCCCGTTATCCAAACATTTGTTAACCCGTTCGGGACCATGGGTGCATATATGCACCCTCAAAAAGTGCTTAAAACGCTTGAGTTTGATACCAGTAAAAAAGAAATGTAAAATTGATTTTATTTAAGTACGACATTTTCGTGATTTATAAAGATAATTCAAATAATTAACAAAAAGTGGTGACAAACGAATAAAATTCATGTAAAAGATGCCGGTCCTGAATGGGTTAAGTCGGGGCACAAGCTTTTGTATCCCACAGTCATAGAAGGTTTCCGCCTGTTGTCGGAACTACATTTCAACTTCATTTTTGATCTCATCATCGTCGTGGAATGATTTTCCTCCAAGATGTGACTTCAGGTAACAGGAGACGTCTATTCGCACGAATTGCTTCCTCCGTTCTCTGAAGAAGGGCATCAGAGATCACAGATGGCCGACCTGTTCTTTGTTCGTCATGAACATCGGTCCTACCTTCAGAGAAATGACGACACCATTTCGTTACATTTTGTCGATTCATAATGTTCCCATAAACAGAAACAATTTCTTTGTGAATATCCGCTGGTCGCTGACGTCTTGCACGAAGAAAACGTATGACGGAGCGCACTTAGCATTTGGTGGGATTCTGAATCGGCGGAACTCCAACCAGAATCAAAGTTGAAATGCCGAACGACCGCGAGGAGAAAGCTAACGGTTCAAGGTTAAGACCTGTGTTGCCAACTTGCTTGCCAAAACTTTTCTTTTCCTCCGGCGTACGGTGTATCTTTACTTTTCGAAATGCCCTCGTATATTTATTCCTGAGGGCAATACTTATTTATTTCCAGTGTCACTTCTCAATGTTAATTTAACAAAGCCTATGGAGATGATAACTTTTTCATTTTTTCTTCCTACCTTTTTGTCCCTGATGCCACTCATTTTTAATTCTTTGCTAATTCTAATAATATTATAAATTCAAAGTGTAAAAACATTTGCCTGACGTCAGGGTGAAAACGGATCATAAAGTGCCTTTGCATATAGGTGGATCTAGAGAGTAACATGGGCTAATTTTTATTTACATTATTCAAATATTTTTCTTAATAATTCCAAATTTCGCTTTTTTAATTGAGAATCAACGGACATTTTCTAATAAAATTTAACTTTTTTTCCTTCATTGTTGTAAATAATTCAAAAGCCGTAATAATAATTTGCCTATATTTAATTGAATGATTTTCACGTGAAACATGAAACTGAAATAGTTTTTTTTTTTTTAAGAATTAAAAAGAAGATGAATATGGCGTCATAGTGGAAATAAAAATAACATTTTCAAGCAGATTTTTTTCAATTCCTACTATTAGCTCACACTCTCCCTATATTTATTTATTTATATATTTAAGTATTGCGCGGCAGCGCAATACTTATTTATTTCCAGCGTCACTTCTCAATGTTAATTTAACATGGAAAAGCCTATGGAGATCATAGCTTTTTCATTTTTTCTTCCCACCTTTCTGTCCCTGATGCCACTCATTTTAGGTAGATTTCGTAAGAAATACTACCTATTGCAGTCGTTACCATGGTGCGACTTTTGAAAAATTCCTTCATAACTTTTCATTACATGACACCAGGAACCCAAAACCACCCCCACCTAAAAAGTTTATATATATATATATATATATATATATGTATGTATGTATGTATGTATGTACTAAATTTTGTCCGCACGATAAAAGTCGCAATTATGCACGGAACGTCTTCAAAATCGCCAATAACTTTAAGATGGCTAATTTCTCGGCGGGGATTGAAAATGAGCAAAATCGGTCCAAGGGAATGGGAATGGGGAAGGTTTAAAATTTTAAATACCGTCTTAACATGATTCTGATAAAACCAGCTTTTACACAACAATGGCAAGAAAAAATAAATATTTTTCTTCATAGCTGTTGCCAACAATTAAAAAAAAAAAGCAATAAAATTCTCACCACAACAATTGCTTTTCTAATGCAACGTTTTCACGTGAAAAATTAAATTCGATAAACAGTTTGACGAATTGAAAACAAATTGAATATTACGTCATAAGTTTTCCAGAGGAAGATTTCTGCATGAAAATTCAAAATGAAATAAATAGTTTGACGAATTGAAAACAAATTGAATATTACGTCATATGTTTTCTAGAGCATGATTTCTGCATGAAAATTCAAAATGAAATAAATAGTTTGACGAATTAAAAAAAACAAACAAAATATTGCGTCATATTGAAAATATAATGGACCACAGCAGGTGAATATGTAACGTCATTGAGTTTGAAGAAACGTATTAAAACATGATAAAAACCCGAGTATGGAAATATTAACATATTTTAACACTTTGAGGTTCTCTGAATTTGATTTAGCCATTTTTAAACCTATTCCATATTCATGCGTGTTTGTATATTAGAATTTTCACAAAATGTTTAGCTCCCTAGAGCTCATTCTTAGCGAAGGAACTGGGTTAATCTTTAATCTTGATTTAAGTTTTGTTGGTGAATTTAGTACTTAACTTCGAAATCTACCTCCGCCTGTAGGCCCGAGCCGACAGGGATTTTTTATTCTTTACTAATTTTAATCTATATATATAAAAGAAAGTCTGGATTTTGTATTAATCAACGCGCAGCCAAAACTACTGAACCTAAAATCTTGAAAATCGGGGTAAAAATACTTCTTATGATATAGAGTGCCGCTAAGAAAGGTTTTTCCAAAATTCCACCCCTAAGGGGGGTAAAAAAGAGAACGAACTTTTAAAAAATTCCTTAAAAATCTGATTTTATAGTTATTTTTCAACTGATAACATATTTTGGTGTATTTTTGTATGCTGAATCGAATAGTACTAGCTAAATTCTTTTAAGCCCAATAGTTCGAGAGATATTTCATATTTTTCTAATTTGGCACTATCTTTGGCGCCAAAACCTGAATTTTTCAAGTGATAACTTCTAAAAACTCATTCTTTTCATTCTGTTACTATAGCAAGGGAAAAAATTGAAATTGAATAATTTTTTAACCAATCCTTTTGGTTAAATAAAAACAACTTCGTCAATTAGAAAAAAATTTCAAACGCCTCAAAAACTAAAACTAAAAAAAAAAATCCCTGCCGGCCCGGCCTACAGGCAGAGGTAGATTTCGAAGTTAAGTATACTAATTTCACCAACAAAAACTAAATCATTATTAGATATAAATCCACTTTAACAGTTTTATCTGTCTGCTTTTGACGAGTTTATATTTCTTTTTTTATATAATAGCTGGTTTTATCAGAATCATGTTAAGGCGATATTAAAAAAATATTTTTCCATACTCAACAACTTGAAATTTTCTGGCACATTTTCAGATTAATATTTAATAAAAAAAAAATATGAAACATGCTGAAGTGATTTATGAAAAGATTTATAAGCGACCTGTGTTTTTATTTTTCTTTCAATTAATTAAAACTTGATTAATAAACCATTATTTTCTCAGTAGGGCAATATTTTTCGTTTCTAACACAATCGCTTCGGGAAATTCTGTTCAAAATGCCCACTTTGACATCATTTTTTGAAATACATTCTGCCTCTATCAAAAAATCGATCATTACTGTACATTATATAGTTTCTGAATAAGAGAATCTAGCAATTGGATGCGTTTGAGAGCAAAAATGAATTTAAAAATGAGTAAGATAATAGACAGTTTGGATTTGAATGCACCCTTAATAAGATGATTTTTTTCTTCAACCGCTATGTATTTTTAATTTGTTTTTGCTTTAAGAATTGGCCCTAGCAAAAACTTGTCTATATAAATGTTGACGACAATATTAAGAAGATATATGATAAATTCATGGAGATTTTATATCTTGTGAATTGACGAAGTTATGAAAAATTTTCTTCTTCAACCTTCTTTTTTCTTTCGTTTTTTTTTTCGGTACGAATTGGTCCTATCAAAAACTTGTGAATATAAAAGTTGTAGATAATATTAAGGAGATGTATAATAAAATTATTGGATTTGATATCTTGAGAATTGACGAAGTAAGAATTTTTTTCTCCCAAAAACCCTATTTTTGCGCCCCTTGAGCCTATTTTAAATTTTATCAAAAATCTGTGATGCATGAATTTTTGGCGCTATTTTTAGAAGTAATAAAAACTTTAAACTGATTTGATATGTACAAAAACTATGAAGTTATGGGTTTTTTTCGGTTTTCACAAAACCCCTCCCTATTTCCATCCCCTTTGTCCGCTTTTGCCCATTAACGAACTTGACCGAGATTTTATGTCCCTTGATTTTATGTATCAGTTTGGAAGAGATTTGTGCAGAATTGCGGAAGTTATCGTGTCCAGAAGAAAGTGATAACACAATTGCTTCGGGAAATTCCGTTCAAAATGCCCACTTTGACATAATTTTTTTAAATATATTCTGCCTCTATCAAAAAATCGATCATTGTGGTACATTATATAGTTTCTGAATAAGCGAATCTACCAATTAAATGCATTTGAGAGCAAAAATGAATTTAAAAATGAGTCAGAAAATAAGCAGTTTGGATTTGAGTGCATCCTTAATGCAATGATTTTTCCAACACCATCCGCTTCGGGAAATTCGCTTCAAAATGCCCACTTTAACAGCATTTTTTAAAATATATTCTGCCTCTATCAAAAAATCGACCATTACGGTACATTATATAGTTTCTGAGTAAGAAAACGTACCAATTGGAAGCCTTTGAGAGCAAAAATGAATTGTAAAATGAGTAAGAAAATACGCAGTTTGGATTTGAATACACCCTTACTTAGATGATTTTTTTCTTCAACCGCTATGAATTTTTAATTTGTTTTTGCTGTAAGAATTGGTTCTATCTAAAACTTGTCTATATAGATGTTGTAGACAATATTAAGAAGATATATGATAAATTCATGGGGATTTTATATCTTTTGAATTGACGGAGTTATGGATATTTTACTTCTTCAAACCCCTTTTTTGTTTTCGTTTTTAATTTTTTTTTTGCGGTACGAATTGGTCCTATCAAAAACTTGTGAATATAAAAGTTTTAGATAATATTAAGGAGATGTATAATAAAATTAATTGGAATTGATATCTTCAGAATTGACGAAGTTATGAATTTTTTTCTCCCCAAAACCCTATTTTTTGCGCCCCTTGAGCCCATTTTTAACTTTATCAAAAATCTGTGATACATAAAATTTTGGCCCTATTTTTAGAAGTAATAAAAACTTTAAACTGATTTGATATGTACAAAAATTAAGAAGTTATGGGGGGTTTTCGGTTTTCACAAAACCCCTCCCTATTTCCATCCCCTTGGTCCAATTTTGCGCATTAACGAACTTGACCGAGATTTTATGCCCTTTGATTTTATGTATCAGTTTGGAAGAGATTGGTGCAGAATTACGAAAGTTATCGTGTCCAGAAGAAAGTGATATATATAGATAGATACATAGATACATATATATATATATATATATATAAAGTTTTTTACTGAGGGTGGTTTTGGGTTCTAGGAGTCATGATCGGTGTAGATCTGAAAAATTTTTTTAGAAATTCCAACATAGGAACGATCCCAATAGGTAGTATTTCATACGAAATCTACCTAAAAAAAAAAAAAAAAAAAAAAAAAAAAAAAAAACCACTGTGGTATTTTTTTGTTCTAAATTTCCTGGCGATACCATGCCAAAATGTATGGTATCGCGCCATTTATTTCAATCCTAATCGTGCAAACGACTTTTATTGCAAACCGTGCCACACATTAACATTTGCTGCTAATTATTGAACGTGAATATTTTTATGTAAGAATTTTTAATGATGGAATTTATTTTATTCCATCATAATCTCGCAAAACTTTTTAGTTTGTTATTTTTTGAATAGAAAATATTTATTACTAATACTGATATAGATTTTACCATTTCGCAGTTATCTAATGATGAGGAAGATACAATAAAATTATTTCAGAAGTTATTAATTATACATATAAAAATGTTTTGTTCAAAAAACCATGAATGTCTTCATTGAAAGAATGAAATGTTTACTGCAATGTGAGACATACGTATTACGTACGCCATGATTCAGTAGTAAAAGACATTTACAATTTCAAGACTGCAGTTTAAATTGACTATATTTTATTACTTGCAAAGCATTTATTTATTCTTATATTTTAAGTATTTATTTGGGTACTCGTCGACCAATTTCGCCAAATTATATAAATCGCCAAACCACTCGCCAAATTATACAAATTGACATAATTTTTATTTTAAATAACGAAATAACAAATAAATTAGTATAACATTAATAAAAATACATTTAAAACGTCGAAATAAAAATCACCTGATGACGTAAATACGTGTAACTTGCTTAAAGTTAAGTGAATGTGACATTTACGATCAACCATCATTGGCATTTAATCTTATAGTTTGGCAATAGATTTTTGGTCGACGGGATAACCAAGTAGTACCATTATTTTTATTGATTTAAAAAAATGGTAGGTCAAAGTCTGTAATTTTCAAAAGTTATATTTTTTAAATGCTCATTTTTTTTTATCAACAAAATTATTATTTTTTTTTCAAATGTATCATTTCATTTTTGTGCCAACTATTACGCTTGGTGACAATGGTGTTGGTATAACAGGAAAATACCAAAACAGTTACTGATTTTATTTCAAATGTAAAGAAAAAAGGTTTAATGAGCAATAAATATTGTAACTAGTACTATAACTCAGATTCTACTTTTGTAGAACTTACACTGTTAAATAGTAAATTTGGTTTATAAATGGTTTAATGTAAAAACCATCATTCTAAGTTGCTACGGGAGTTCTAAAATTAGGGGAACTTGATTATGAAAGATTTCAACTAATTAAATGCACAGTAAGTTAGATAGTATTTCAGGGATTTTTTCAATATTTATCATATCATTCTGTGTTGTTTAGTTACGGAGCTATGCGGAAAAAGTTCTCAGTGGTACAGTAAAGAAAATTGGAAGATATATGCTACAGAGATAGGGTATACTAGAGAGTATATATGCTATAGTCATGGAAGTTGAGCTGAGTTCCTTAAAAAATTCAGAAGTGATGCAGTATATACCTACCCCTACCTCCCAGAGAGTTCTATAATCAGGTTAACGCGATTATGAAAGTTATATTTAACTATCTCAATATATATATAATGCAAAGAGAAATTTCATTCCGGCCGCTTATATCTTGAGTTCTGCTGAATATAGTTTTTGACGGGACTTACATTAGTTAGATAACTTTTCAGAAAAGATGTTAGTATAAAACATAACGTTCTACGTTGCTTAGTTAAATAATTATGGGGAATGTTCTAAATCAGATGAACCCAATTTTGAAAGATTTGCTTTTTTTAAAGGTTCCACCGAATGATTTTTTATGGGATTTAAACTGTTAATTAGATCATTTTTAGGGAAGATTACGGTATATTTTCCAGTTTAAAAGATTCTGCTAAGTGGATTTCGATGCAACTTGATCGGTTAGTTAATGTTTCAGTGAATGTTTTAGTATAAAGCACATATCATTTGCTGTTGCTTGGTTGTTAGGTTGCTTGATTGTAGAATTATAGATCAAAGTTCTAGAATCAGGGGAACCCAATTATTATGAACGATCAGCCTTTTCAATAAATCCAATTAACAGATTCTGATGAGACTTGCATTGATAATTTTTCATGAACGCTTTTAGTATATTACATGTTGTTCTATTGTTCTTTACCGAATCCTACACTAACAGATCAACTAAAGAAATTGGTCCTTAACAGTCTAAATTTTGTATGACTCAATAAAAGATATAATAGCGTAATGACATTCATATTGCTTTCAGCAATTCGGTTGGATACACCAGATAAATGTCCATATTGCTTTAAAACGCATGATCAAATTCACAGATATATTTTGTTTCATTCAAGATTTCTTTAGAAAAACCGACCAGCGTAGCGGGCGAAGGCGGCTAGTGATATTATAAATTTAATGTGTAAAAACGATTGCCTGACGTCAGGGTCAAAACAAATGGTAAAATGCTTTTGCATATGGGTGAATTATAACCCAGAGAGAAACATGGGCCAATTTATTTTTACATTATTCAAATATTTTTCTTAATAACTCCAATTTTCGCTTTTTTCATTGAAAATCAACGGACATTTTTCATAGAAAATTTAACATTTTTACTTCATTGTTGCAAAAATTTCAAAAGCCGTAATAATAATTTATTTCTTTTTCGTTGAAAGATTTTCACATAAAATATTAAATTGAGCGAGTTTTTTTTTTTTTTTTTTTTTTTTTTTTTTTTTTTTTTTTCAAAAATTAAAAAGGTGAATATGGCGTCGTAGTGGAAATAAAAAGGATATTTTCAGAATAAGTTTTTGTTTTGGTCAAGTTTATATTTTAGTAAAAAGTTTCTAATGGATACCTATTTTTACAGAAGGTAGCGAACTTAGTTAGGAATTACATAACTTAAATTTAAAAATGTATATTTTTTTCCGAGATGAGAACTATTTATACCCCAAGTTAAACGTAGGTAATAATTTTCTGATGTGTTTACATCACCCCTTGGGAGAGAATAGGGTTTAAAAATTTAAGTAAAACTTTTATTTTTTATTTTTTACTGTATCACAGCTATAATATTGTTAAATATTAGCAGTAAGGATTCAACACAATTTACATTTACATTCATAGCGTTCCTGAGTGGGAAATAGGGTATCTAAATTTAAATTAATTTTTTATGTTTTGATTATAGATTTTTTGCGTTCAGATTTTAAGTTTTTGTCCAAACTACCCCAACCTGCATTACTACAGTAGTGAAACATTTTGAATTGCACATTGGTAAACTGCATCCCACATTGTGATGCAATACCGCATACATCAACGCTTGACGATGATACTCTCCATTAATTTTGAAATGCGTTCGTCTGAGTGCAGTAGTTATTAAAAAACTTGACATATTAAACAAAAACATAATTTGAAGAACAAATTAAAAAAACAAAATTTATTTCCTCCATTGTTTAAGCCCGTTAAGGGATAGATATTAAGATATTTCATTCAATTAGTTTTACATTTAATGTTAAATTTTTGTAACAAATTAGTTAAGCCAAATGAAGATTAGAAAATAAAAATAAAATTCGTACAATGTGATACTTAAAACACCCTAAAAAATTAGATTCTGTTCAAATGAAATCGAAATAAATCTTAGACTTTTTTTTTAAAGTTTTGTGTTTTGCATGCATCTTATCATTTTATGCACAATTGAATGCAAAATCTGCAATAAAAATATTTTCAATTAAAAATGGAAGAAGTCTAAAATTTATTTCGATTTCATTTGAACGGAATCTAATTTCTTAGGGTGTTTTAAGTATCATATTGTATGAATTTTATTTTTATTTTTTAATCTTCATTTGACTTAACTAATTTGTTACAAAAATTTAACATCAAATGTAAAACTAATTGAATGAAATATCTTAATATCTGTCCCTTCTCGGGCTTAAACAATGGAGGAAATAAATTTTGTTTTTTTAATTTGTTCTTCAAATTATGTTTTTGTAATTTATATATTTATCTTGTTCAAATTTTCACTCGTTAATAAAATACTCATTATTCATCCTATCAAGTTGAAATAATTTTTTTTAAACTTGTACTGGATGACAGTTGATGTTAATACAGTTTTTTCAAATATTAATTAATTAATTAAATTTTAATTAATTAATTTTAGTTTTGCATTTGAAACAAAATGGCGGCCATTGGTTATTGAAGGTCAATGAAAGTATTTTCAATAAGGGGTTACCATAGGGGGGACCCTGTTCTGTCGCCAAATACCGCCAAGTTTGTCGCCAACTTTGGCGGCCAAAAATCGCCAAAAGTGACGCCAACTTGGCGATATTTCAAATATTTCGCCAAATTCCCACAGAGTTCCATTGTAAACCTACTTGCTTATAGAAAATCAACAAATTGAGATATTTTAATGCAACAAAAACTAATATTAGCTTACGGGATTATATTAAATCTTTCTTTGATGACCTAAGAAGGAATTGACTTTAAAAACAAAATTTTTATATTACTTGTTTATTTATATATTTATCTTGTTCAAATTTTCAATCGTTAATAAAATACTCGTTATTCATCCTATCAAGTTGAAATAAAATTTTTTTAACTTGTACTGGATGACAATTGATGTAAATACAGTTTTTTTCAAATATTAATTAATTAATTAAATTTTAATTAATTAATTTTAGTTTTGCATGAGAAACAAAATGGCGGCCATGGGTTATTGAAGATGAATGAAAGTATTTTCAATAAGGGGTTACCATAGGGGGGACCCTGTTCTGTCGCCAAATACCGCCAAGTTTATCGCCAACTTGTCGATATCTCTAATATTACGCCAAATTCCCATAGAGTTCAATTGTAAACCTACTTGCTTATAGAAAATCAACAAATTGAGATATTTTAATGCAATAAAAACTAATATTAGCTTAAGGGATTATATTAAATTTTTCTTTGATGGCCTAAGTAGGAATTGACTTTAAAAACAAAATTTTTATATTACTTGTTTAAGTTCAGATTGTAATTTTTTGACCAAACTACAGCAACCTGCATTACTGCACTGGTGAAACATTTTGAATTATACATAGGTAAACTGCATCACAAATTGTGATGCGATATCGTACAAATCAAAGCCTGATGATGATATACCCTCCATTAATTTTGAAATGTGTTCGTCTGAATTCAGTAGTTATTAAAAAACTTGACATATCAAACAAAAACCTAATTTGCAGAACAAATTAAAAAAGCAAAATTTATTTCCTAAATTGTTTAAGCCCGAGAAGGGGCAGATATTTATTTCATTCAATTCGTTCTACATTTAATGTTAAATTTTTGTAACAAATAAGTTAAACCAATTGAACATTAAAAAATAAAAATGAAATTCATACAATGTAATACTTTAAACACCTATATACTTAGATTCCGTTCAAATGAAATCGAAATAAATCTTAGACTTTTTTAAAGTTTTGTATTTTGCATGTATCTTATCATATTATGTACAATCGTCATAAATATAATGCAAAATCTGCAGTACAAATATTTACAACTTAAAAATGGAAAAAGTCTCAGATTTATTTCGATTTCATTTGAACGGAATCGAAGTATATAGGTGTTTAAAGTATTATATTGTATGAATTTCATTTTTATTTTTTAATGTTCAATTGGTTTAACTTATTTGTTACAAAAATTTAACATTAAATGTAGAACGAATTGAATGAAATATCTTAATATCTGCCCCTTCTCGGGCTTAAACAATTTAGGAAATAAATTTTGTTTTTTTAATTTGTTCTGCAAATTAGGTTTTTGTTTAATATGAATTGGGCTGATTTTTTTTTTTAATTCTATCCCTAAGGGGGCAACGGTGGGGTGGGGGTGAATTACTTAATGGTTACGTTTGATTTTCTATAGAGAAATCTGCATTAGCTTCAACAATGAGTATTTGTTGAAAAGAACTACTGACAGAGTTACCACGATATCGCCAAGCTTTGGCCAACGTGGCGAAATATCGCCAAAAATGTTTCTATATATGAAGCCAACTTGGAGATAGCTGGCTAACTTGTCAAAATTCCCATTTAAATCCATTTATCTTCCATAATTGAACTCACCGAATTAAATTTTAACTCCGTGCATTTAAGGGTTTTTTTAAGACTTTTCTAATATTTAGTGCATTTTAAAAACATATATATTTTCTAAATTTTTGTGAATTTTAATGAAAGCATGATTTTCACAAAAACAATTTCCATTTATATTAATTTCTTTTTAGTTTTTAAAAATGAAATTGGTACTTTTCCTGTATAAGGCCTTTGGGTCTTTCTGGTCAGAATTCTGACCAGAAAATCAGAGTTCTAACTTTTTACGGCTGCTCTTTCATCTTCACCTAACGCTTCATTTATAATGGCTGTTTCATAATAATAGAAGTCACCAGTCCATCAGAAGAAAATAACTCGGTTAAGCGGGACTCGGATAATCGGGACTCTATTGTAGTGCAAAACATATTTCAATTTTAAGACTTAAAGCAGACGCTTTTATTTTATGTAAAATGACGTCATTTGCATTAATATAGATACTTAAAATTAAATATAGTTTATAATAGCTTCATGTTTTATCATAAATCCTTCATTTATATTTTTCTCAAAATAGCACGTATTTTAATTAATATTTTTTTTCAATTTTTATGAGAAAATGGCAACAAAAAGATATAATTGCTTTTTTTCAACTATTTTTTCTTTACTTTCTACAGAAATGGAGAACTTGAGTTGCCAAAATGTCGCTAAAAACTACAAAAAAATTAATATTTCAAAAACAAATGGAGATGCAGTTTTCAAACAAATTGCATTAAAAAGTACTTTTTTTTCCCAATACGAGGGTATAAACATTGAAAATGTGCGATGCTTAGAAGTTTTAAAAAATGCTGTAGAGTATTTAATCGCACAATGAAATATCGGCTTTTGTTTTACGGCTCGTGTACACAAGGTAACGTTATTTATTGGAGACCAGATAAGCTGGGAGAAAGAAATACCATACCGGGGTCTAATAAATATCACTCAAAATTGACGTTGAGGCCTGTGATCTGAAAGTTTACTAGTGATATATTCTTTCATTTCTACTGAAGCAAGGGAACGTTTGATGTGTAATTAAGGATTTTCTTAAAAATTAGACTTATTGCGAGGTGGCATTCATGGCATCAGTGCGGGATTGTATTATGGAGTAGTTTGGTAAAGCAACGGCAAAACTGGAAGTCAAAGATATGGCATTTAAACTGCCTCTGAAATGTCCACATCCTCACTTATTATGTTTTTATCAGAGCTGTAGACCATTCCCTTCCCCTATTTACGAAGATTCAGCCGAAAAGAAACTTGCAGAGATTAGAAATCATGAATTAGGATTTTTTTTTTTTTTTTCATCTGATGAGATTTCAAGACAAACTTGTCAAATTAAATGTAATCAATGTTTTGTGAATTACCTGAGTTAGATGCGGAGTCCAGATAAAGAAACAGAATTGGTTTAAATTTGACAACCAGATCTGGAGAAAAATGGGAATATCATATATTAAGATTTAAAAACAAAAAAAAAAAAAAAAAAAACTCTTGAAAAGGAGTTACAGATGAAAGTTTATTTCTACAAAGAGTATATAATTTAAGATTTTCATTTCTTTCAAATATCACCGAACTAGAAGCTACTCAAAATTAACACAGTGCAAAGAAACTTCAAGTCATTTACTATACGAGCTTCGAAATTATTTAATGCTATTTATTCAACCTGTGTACACCAGTGGCGTACCCAGGATTTTATTTCGGGGGGGGGCTGACTTAAATTTCCATAATGTTCTAAATCTTACGAAACACGTTGAATTGTGTTATAAACAGAAATCATTTTTGCCAATAAGGCCGTAGACAGGGGGGGGGGGAGGGGAGGAGCAGGGGTGACTTTGTTCCGAAAATTTGAAAAATTTGGTCCACTCCGAAAATTTTGACTTAAAAAATATCGCGATTTTTGACATGGTCGCCGAAAAAAATCAATTTCATCAATCGTTCGCAGAAAAAAAAATCTCCAATTTTTTTAAAATATCCGAAAAGGAAAAAACCGAAATTTTGTCATAGGACCACGGATAAAATGCGAAGTTTGTCAAGGGATTGCGAAAAAAAACGTCAAATTTTGTCAAATACTCGCGGAGGAAACGCTAATTTCGTCAAATGAGTACAGAAAAAACCCGAATTTCGTCATAAGACCGCAGAAAAAATGCGAATTACGAAAAAAGATCGCTAAAAACACGCATTCCGTCAAAGGGCTGCGAAAAAAAGAGCTAATTTCGTAAAGGATCGCAAAAAAGCTAATTTCGTCAAAGGGAGATGGAAAAACGTGAATTCCATCAAAAGGGCGCAGAAAAGCGCAAATTTCATCAAAAAGACGAGAAAAAAACGCTAATTTTGTCAAAAAGCCACGGAAAAACGCAAATTTCGTCAAAGGGCCGCAGAAAAAACGCAAATTTCGACAAAAGATCGCTAATAAAACATCCATTCCGTTAAAGGAAAGCGGAAAAAAAGCGAATTTCGTCACAGGGTCACAGAAAAAACATGAATTTCGTTAACAGGCCGCAGAAAAACAGAAATTTCATCAAAAAGACGAGAAAAAAAGCAAATTTCGTCAAAAAGCCGCAGAAAAAACGCAAATTTCGACGAAGGATTGCCTTAAAAAACGCGAATTTCGGCAAATGACCACAGAAAAAACGCGAATTTTGTCAAGGGGCCGCAGAAGAAACGCAAATTTCGAAAAAAAGAAAAGCAGGGTCACAAAAAAAGGCCACAGAAAATCGTGAATTTCGTCAAAAGGCTGCGGAAAAAAGCGAATTTCGTCAAATGGCCACCGAAAAAGCGCGAATTTCTTCAAATGACATCAGAAAAAACGTGAATTTCGTCAACGGGCGGCAGAAAAAAACGTAAATTTCGACAAAAGACCGCTAAAAAAACACGCATTCCGTCAAAGGGAAGCGGAAAAAACACGAATTTCGTCAAAGGCTTACAGAAAAAACGTGAATTTTATCAAAAGGTCGCAGAAAAACGCAAATTTCATCAAAAAGACGAGAAAAAAAGCAAATTTCGTCAAAAAGTCGTGGAAAAAACACAAATTTCGACGAAGGATTGCCTAAAAAAACGCGAATTTCGGCAAATGACCACAGAAAAAACGCAAATTTCGTTAAAGGATCGCAAAAGAAAAAGCAGGGTGACAAAGAAGAGACCACAAAAAAGCGTGATTTTCGTCAAAAGGCTGCGGAAAAAAGCTAATTTCGTCAAAAAGCCGCGGAAAAAAGAAAATTTCGACAAAGGATCTCGAAAAAAAAAACGCAAATTTCGTCAAGGGCCACAGAAAAAACGCGAATTTCATCAAAAGGTCGCGATAAAAACGCGAATTTCGTAAGAAGGGTCGCTTAAAACACGCATTCCGTCAAAGGGCTGCGAAAAAAAAGCTAATTTCGTAAAGGATCGCAAAAAAACGCGAATTTCATCAAAAAGACGAGAAAAAAACGCAAATTTCGTCAAAAATCCGCGAAAAAGACGCACATTTTGACGAAGGATTGCGTAAAAAACGCGCATTTCGGCAAATGACCTCGGAAAAAACTTGAATTTCGTTAAAGGATCGCAAAAAAAGAAAAAGCAGGGTCACAAAGAAGGGCCGCAGAAAAACGTGAATTTCGTTAAAAGACTGCGGAAAAAAGCGAATTTCGTCAAACAGCCGCAAAAAATGCTACTTTTGCCAAGGAGCCGCAGAAAAAAAGCAAATTTTATCAAAAAGGCGAGAAAAAAACGAGAATTTCGTCAAAAAAGCCGCGGGAAAGAAGCAAATTTCGACGACGAATTTCGTAACAAAAAACGCGAATTTCGGCAAAAATCCGCGAAAAAAGCTTGAATTTCATCAAAAACCCGCCGAAAAAACACAAATTTCGACAGGATCACGAAAAAACGCAAATTTCGTCACAGATCCGCGGAAAAAACGCAAATTTCGTCACAGATCCGCGGAAAAAAACGCAAATTTCGACGAAGGAGTGCGTAGAACAAAACGCGAACTTCGGCAAAATGCCGCAGAAAAAGCGAATTTCTTCAAATGACTGCGGCGAAAATTCAAATTTTGTCAAAAAACCGTGGATAAAAGACAAATTTTTGGCAGGGAGATGCGACTGAAAAATCAAAGTTAAATAGCTACTTTTACAGCTGTGATATACGCTCGAAATTCGCCATCCATCCCAGGTGTGTAATCCTTCGGTTAATTTATCACTAGTTTTCTTCACAACACTAAATTATAGTTTATTTATAAGAATAAATAAAGACATGGAAGACAGAACATTTTAATGTCACACTATATACAAATAATTATAGCTGTAGACATATAAACATAGCTGCAGACCACCTTCACATTTCACTCCGAAACAACACTTCACTATATTGCTAAATTATTTCACAAAAAACTCAAATTAATATACTTCCGTTTTTATTACAATCTTTTGGTTTCTCATAAAAAATACCCGCGCACGCTCACATGCCGGCTTACACAACACTTCTACCTTCCACACTCTGAATAAACAGTGTCCCCCCTACCTCTCTTCGCGCACCCACGTATCACGTGTCAAATGGCCCCAGAGAAATCAAAGGAAAATTATCCAGACGCCTCCAGACATCACAACAGCCAACGCTTCCGCACCGGTTTTGCGATTTAGCCGAAATCGACTTGTGATTAACTGCAGTGTTACTGTGCATTAACATACTTTCCCATTGACAAATTTTGGCGCCCGTCGACTGTGAGAGAAATTAAAAACTCCTTAAATTAAACTACTTTTTGATTTGTCGAATTTACTTGTAGGTCTCTTGAACTGACCATATACGTTTTCATTTATCCAGCAAAACAGGTATGGAGCTATTCTTCAGTCATTTGAAAATTTATTTTGTGGTTTCAAGTAAATTTGGTCGCAGGACTGAGGAGAATATTGGATTAATAAGAAAAACAAATTCGCGGCATGCCAGAAAATAAAACAAATTTATCTGAAAAAGAAGGAATATCAGCCCTTTTTTCATTTCACTGCGATCTCTTCGGAGGTGGAATGGAGTTGTAACCTCATAACCCCCGTCGCCATCGATTTCTTTGGGTGTATGCGGGGGCATCACTGTGCGGGTAGCATCCCTGTGCACTAGTATATGGGACTAACCAGACTAGCTGCGCCGCAGAAAAAAAAAAAATTAAATTTTATCTCAAAAGAAAGAAGAAAAAAACAGGAGTTTTTTCTACATTTTTAATTACTTCAAAAGGGGGCCCTTTAACCCCATCAGCCCCCTTCCCCTCATTGGGTATACTGTGGTGTAACTGTGCACTGATATGAGACTAGCCAAAAGCCTAGTTCGTTGTATTGCAGAAAGCAATTGCATTACAAACTTATCTCAAACAAAAAGAAAAAAAATCAGCACTTTTTTCATTTCATTTTCAACTATTTTGGGAGAGGTCTGTAACCCCATTACCCCCTTTCTACTTCTTTGGGTATAATGTGGTGTCACTGTGCACTAATATGGAACTAAACAGAAGAGTGTAGCTAGTCTGTTGAATGATAGGAGAAAAAAAATACAAATTTATCTCAAACAGAAAGAAAAAAAGCATTATTTTTTTTCGATTATTTCGGGAGGAGGGGGCTGTAAGCCTATCAGCCGCCTCCCCTTCTTTCAGTATGCTGTGATGTCAATGTGGACTAATATAGATTTAACGAGAATGGCTATTTCGCTGTGTGGCAGAAGAAAACTTACAAATTTATCTCAAACAAGAAGAAAAAAATCAGCCTTTTTTTCATTTCATTTTCGACTATTTAGGAAGGGGACACCCCATTAGCCCCTGTCACCTCTTTGAATATAATGTGGTGCCACTGTGCACTAGTATGGAACTAAAGAGAAGAGAGCGGTCAGTCTGTAGAATGATAGGGGGGAAATACAAATTTATCTCAAACAAAAAGAAAAATATCAGCACTTTTTCATTTCATGTTCGACTTTTTGAGAAGAGGGCTGTAACCCCATTAGCCCCCTTCTACCTTTTTGGGTATAACGTGGTGTCACTGTACACTAATATGGAACTACAGTGAAGGGAATGGCTAGTCTGTTGAATGATAGGGGAGAAAATGCAAATTTGTCTCAAACATTAAGAAAGAAATCAGCACTATTTTTTCATTTCATTTTCTACTATTTCGAGAGGAGGGGGGCTGTAATTCCAACAGCCCCCTCCTCATCTTTGGGTGTGCTGTGATGCTAATGTGGACTAATATGGAGTTAACGAGAATGGCTATTTTGCTGTATGACATAAGAAAAAATTACAGATTTATCTTTAAAAAGAAAAGAAAAAACAATTTTTTCATTTAATTTTTTGACTATTTCTGTTTTTTTTTTGTTTTTTTTTTTTGGGGGGGGGGTGGCTGTAACCCCGTCAGCCTTCTTTCTCTTCTTTTGTGTCAATATGGACTACTATGGAACTAAAGCGAAGGAAGCGCGTAGTCTGTTGAACGACAGGGAAAAAAATCCAAATATATCTTAAACAGGAAGAAAAAAATCAGCACTATTTTATCATTTCATTTTCGACCATTTCGAGAGGAGGGGGCTGAATTTCCATCAGCCCCCTCCCCATCTTTGAGTATGCTGTGATGTCAATGTGGACTAATATTGTGTTAACGAGAATGTCTATTTTGCTATATGAGAGAAGAAAACATTACAGAATTATCTTAAAAATGTAAGGAAAAATTACTTTTTCATTTAATTTTTCGACTATTTTGGGAGGGGGGGGGCTGTAACCCCGTCTGCCCCCTTTCTCTTCTTTGTTGTCAATGTGGACTAATATGGGACTAATGGGAATGACTAATCCGCTGTATGATTGAAAAAAAAAATATTTTTTTTTCCAAAAAAGAAAGACGAAAAAAACAACACTTTTTCATATCACTTTCGAAAATTTCGGGAGGGGCTGTAGCCCCCCCCCTTGGGTACGCCCATGGGTACACTGCACTCAAGGTTTACTGTTGTACTCTAGCGAACAAACTATTCTGTTGAAAGGTCATTTTCTGCTTTGAAACGGATTACAAACAGATACCGTATAACACAACAAGAAAGACAGGTGACTTCTTGTGTTCGCCATGAATCAGCCATAACAATCAAACACAATTTCCATTATGCCGGGTGAGCAAAATGTCTGTATAAACTTTAAAAATTCATAAAAACCGAAAAAAAAAAAACCCGAAATGAAAAATTGTTTGCAGGATTAGCACCTATAGGTCACGGGAAAATTTTAAAGACCGAAATAAAAAATAACTCAAAAAGCAGCCGACAGATGGCGCTGGTTCGTGCGATTTTGGTGGAAATATGCAAATGAAACGGTTATAAAAACTTGCGCTCCTGATCCAGACCTAAGTTCATCATTGTGAGCCGTGTACGTGATCAAGGATGCTGAGTATGAAGGATAAAGCTTTGTTGGTGAAGTTATTTTACGTGAAGATAGTTCTAGATTAGGAGCGCAAGTTCTTATCATAGATTAAGGACCAAGATGGGACATTAACGGCAAAATCTGTAATCGCAACAGTACTAGCGTCACTATCGGCAAGGGGGAAGAACTAACAAACCTCCGAAATTTACTTATGTTGAAGAAATATGTTTATCCTCTATTTTTTGAATATCTATTCGTCCTTAAAACGAAGCAGGTGTCAGACGATATTCTATTCATGCTTGCTTTATTTATTTAGCTGTTTTTTTTTTTTTTTTTTGTTTTTTTTTTTTTTTTTTTTTTTTACCGTACTTGTATTGTTTATTTTTAATTTACAAAATGATAATTAGACTAATAATATAAAAGAAAGCCGCCGGAAAATTCTGTTAAGAATGCAAATATGTAAGTTTATAAGATTAAATTGTAGAAAAATCAAATTCAGGCATTGTGTCAATTTATTCATATCGAATAAAATTTTATTGAGTGTAATGTCAGTACCTCTATTTATTTTTAACTTTTAGATTTATACAATTCTAAAAATTTGTCGAAAGGGATTTTTCCCTATCTGTAACATTATTATTATTATTTCTTATATGTTAATATTATAAACATTATTGAATTGATTGTATGTTATTTACATTAAAAACAACATTTTTATTTTATCTGTAAGGAAGTGAAAATGCATAAATTTTAAAAGATTATTGTAACGATTGTTTAATACGTTAAACTTCAGAAATTTATAAAACACGGGCTATAAAAATTTTCCTGCCAAAGGGGAATAATTATGGAATTTTCTGGGACTTGTAGAATTCAACATTTCGTATATTTTTATATTACACCATTGCTTTTTATATATAGCATTCAAGACGAAATTTTTACCTAGTATTCGTTGCACTTAAAACCGTTCACTAATCATGTAAAAAAAAAACACATATCCATGTATGAACATAGCATAGATATAGATATTAGATATATAAAATAGAATGTCTATTCTATGTTCATGTATCGGTGCAAGATTCTATCGGAAACGTAAACATGCAACATTAAAAAAAGAAAGATCACAATAAGGTAGATACTCAATAATAAGCATTACTACAAGGAGGGGGAGTTTCTTCCCCATTGTCACTAAGGGCGCTACGATCGCAATCGCATTACCATTACGCTCTATGGGAATGTCCGATCTTGGATGTTAATCTATGGTTCTTATAACCGTTTTATTTACATATTTCGAACGAAATCGCACGAACCAGCGCCATCTGTCGGCTTCTTTTTGAATTATTTTTTATTTCTCTCTTTAAAAAATTCCCGTGACCTATAGATGCTAATCCTGCAAACAGTTTTTCATTTCGATTATTTTTTCGGTTTTTATGAATTTTTAAAGTTTATACGGACTTTTTGCTCACCCGGTATAATAAATGCATTTGTAAATTTAAAAGTGAGAAGAAAATAACTTTCTTTTTAATTTTCCGTATGAATGCAAAATGGTTACTAAATTATAGAATTTTTAAAACATATTTTTGATTTAAGAAATTGGACGTTTCCGTGATTTATATATTTTTAAAATGTTGTCTAAATAAGGAAAATATGTCGTGATTTTTTTTCTGTGTATTTCTACCATTTTATTGCATTCTTTTCAAATAAAATAACTGGTAGTTTCTTGAACTTGGATTAGATTATAGAAAAGGGCTCCTGGAATCGTAGATTCGAACTGCGGTGTAGAAAATTTGATCCAAAGGCAATGAAACCATAAGTCTGGAAATGCGGAATGGGGAAATGAATAATTACATGATTTATTGCCAGATAATTTCATAATTTTTGGTCAATAATTTATTTTAAAGAAAAGAATTAATAAAAGTATTTTATATTATGTTTATATATATATTCTCATTATTTCATAATTAAAGGAAATGTTTAATATTAGTATAAATGAGATTGATTATATTTTATTGAGTTATTTATGGTCGGAAAATACTTTTCAATGATTTTTAAACAAGAAAGTTTTCAATATACTACTATTTCTTGATCGTTGGAAAATATAATTTTTTTCTTTTTTTAAATAACTAGGGGGCGCTGCCCCATACGAGCTACGCTCGCCAACCCCCGCTCAGATACTGCAGACTCTAAAAGCACGCTAATTTAATCGGCTTTAAAAAGATTTCGGAAGATTAAATTATAAGTTAAAAAACAGTGGCGATCGCCCTATATACGGGTTTCTGTTTATTTCTTTTTGACTGGGGAATTTTAAGGCCAAATCAGCTGCTGTTAAAAGATACAATGGCTGTTTCCGTCTTTGATTAAATAAAATTAGTTAAACATTTCAAAATAAGCTAATATAAAGTGAATTAAGTAAACAGAGTCTTTGTCTCCCGGTATTCTTTAGCAAAGCGAAAAGAAAGTTTTTAATTAGACACTTTAAATGTACCGTTTTTTATCTGCCGTAATTTTTACCAAACTTTTCTTTCTCTTTTTAATATTCACGTGAAAGTACTTAAATGAAATATTATTTGCGCTGTCCTAATAAAAAATAGTTGAAAAGATCCTCTTAAAATATCAAATAAATGTCTCGCGCAATTTTAAAATTTAAACTGTTTTGCAATATTATTTTTTGTTCATTTTACATAATAAGTGTAATGGGACGTAAATGTGACGTAATTTCTCCTATTTAAGAGACTTCTAACGCATGTTAATGAATTTATTATTTTACAATATCCTTTCTCTTTTAAAATTCACGTGTAAATATAGTTTTTATGAAGTAATTTTCAATAAGTTGCTACTTTTTATGCGTAATTATTTAATTCTAATTTGAAAGTTTTTTTTTCGGTTTATAATAGTCACGTGTAAATAAATTTTTTATTTGAAGCAAACATTATTGTTTCAGCTGTTTATACAGTTGGCAACAGTTTAAATTAATACCTTTTTCTAAAATAAGTAAAAAATATCTCTCGAAATGCTGAAAATTTGAATTTAAAATAGAATTAAAACCACAAAAAATGAGTCAAATTAAAAAAATAAATGTAATCTGCACACCGGGAAATTCTAACGTATAAAATGATCTAAAAATGAATTAATTCCCATGTATAGTTTTTGCTCCTATAAAACTTTTTTAATGGAACGATTTTGTCCAACTTTAGCATTAAATATCTATTAAAATAATACTTCGATTTAAAAACTGTCTGCATCAGCGTGTTTATCAAACATTTCTCTATAATACCGCCGATTTTAATATTTTTGTATGCAATATGTTTCTTAATGTATGCAATATGTTTCTTTCGGAGAAAGACCTCCAGTCACAAAAAATTCAAAACCGGCGGCGGTGACAGCGTAAGTTACTGTTTTTTAGAACACTAGGGGCCTCTGCCCCCTACGAGCTAGGCTCGTCAACCCCCGTTCAGACACCGCAGACTCTAAAAGTACGCTAATTTGATCGGCTTTAAAAAGATTTCGGAAGACTGAAATATAATTTAAAAAACAGTGGCGATCTCCCTATAAATGGATTTCTATTCATTTCTCTTTGGTTGGGGAATTTTAAGGGCAAATCCGCTGCGGTACTATTTGATTATCCCCGTCGACCAATTTCGTCAAATTGTTTAAATCGCCAAAACACTCGCCAAATTACACAAATTGACATAATTTTTATTTTAAATAACGAAAGAACAAATAAATTAGTGCAACATTAATAAAAATACAAATAAAACGTCGAAATAAAAATAACTTGATGACGTAGACACGTGTAACTTGCTTAAAGTCAAGTTAATGTGACATTTACGATCAACCATTATTGGCGTTTAATCTTATAGTTTGGCGAATGATAGTTTTTGGTCGACGGGATAACTAAAGTAGTACCAAAGATACAATCGCTGTTTTCGTCTTTGATTAAGTAAAATAAGTTAAACATTTTAAAATAGCCTTTTATATTAGCTATATAAAAGGAATTAAGTAAACGGAGTCTTTGTCTCCCGGTATTTTTTAACAAAGCTAAAAGAAAGTTCTTTTAAATAAGACATTTTAAATTAATCGTTTTTAAGCTGACGTAATTTTGACCAAATTATTCTATCTCTTTTTAATATTCACGGGAAAATACTTTTGTTAGAAATTAAATATTATTTGTTCTTTCCTAACAAAAATAGTTGAAAAGTATCCTCTCAAAATCTATATATATATTACGCTAACGTACGTGGCACAGAAATCACGATTATTTGTTATTGTCTAATGGCAACGCCCGAGAAACGCATGTCATTGGTTATTGTGAAAAGTCCTTTGGCAGGATTTAGGGCAATCGGGTTTATTTACATTTCGCCGTAGAGGAAAGAGCTCCATGATGTTTCCCTGTTTCGCTGCAATTATAGAGCTTCAAAATATCATTTGAAATGCCCGTAAAAGATCTCGGTGAATACTTGAAAGTAATGAAGAAGCCGAATTAAGAACAGAAAATTGAAATAGATTGAATCGGAAATAAAGTTAAACACAGAGCATAAGCGATCGCTAAAATAGGCTTATTAATCGCAGAGTGCACGCGTTGCTTCTGAAATCCAAATTATTGATTTAAACGTTCCAACGTTCCGGGGGGCACAAATTTGGAACTTTGAGTAAAACGTGCAATTTCTGCAAAGCACTATATTGGAAATGCGAATTAATCAGCAGCAAGAAATTTAAAAATGTTGTCATGACGTCAAGTAATTTTGTTTACTTCCCTCTGTACGGATCTGCGATTCGAATTTCAGGTTCATTTAAGAATATTATTATGGGCCCACCAGAAGTAAGATACAATAAAACCTTCTTAGACGGAAACGACCAGTGATAAATTCCGTTTTATGCAGGTTATTTAAATTCAACAAAGCATAATAACATTTTTGGGGAGAGAGGGAAGCTGTAACTTTTTTTTTGTTTATTGCAGGATTCCATTAGAAACAGGCTTTACTCTATTAGAAAATAAATTTGCTGGATGGTACTTTTTAAAACATTCTATATAGTAATATTTGCTTACAATTTTATTATTTCTTTTTCAATTATTACAGTTTATGTTGTATTTGTAATTGCTTTTTCATCTAAAGATTTTAAATAAAAAATTAAATTATTGAAAATATAATTAAATTTTAATTGAATTCATCAATTAATTTGGAATAAAAAGAGCATGAGACATATAAAAATGAAAAAACTTAACCTGTGAATTTACACAACTTTGGAACTGAACCAGAGTCGGGGCCTGGTAATTTGCAGTCTCCACTCCCACTCCCCTCTGTATGCACCTGCCCTAAAAATTTCAGATTCATTTACGAATAATATTAAGGCCCGGCCAACGCCGGGCGGGTCAGCTAGTATCAAATAAATGTCTAGCGCAATTTCTAAATTTAATCTGTTTTGCAATATTATTTTGCGTTCATTTTTTGTAATAACTGTAATGTGACGTAAATATGACGTAATTTCTCCTATTTAAGACTTTTAACGCATGTTAATGAATTTATCATTTTACAATTTCCTTTCTCTCTTAAAATTCACGTGTAAGTATAGTTTTTATGACGTAATTTTTAATAAGTTCCTGCTTTTTGTACATAATTATTTAATTCTAATTCCAAATGTTTCTTTCTGTTTATAATAGTCACGTGTAAATAAATTTTTAATTTATTTACACGTATAAATATATATATATATATATTTTTTTTTTTTTTTTGAAGCAAACATAATTGCTTCCTCTATTTATACAGTTGGCAACAGTTTAAATTAATATCACTTTCTAAAATAAAGTAAAAAATATCTCTAGAAATGCTGAAAATTTGAATTTAAAATAGAAATAAACCTCAAAGAATGAGTCAAATTAAAAAAAAGAAATACAGTCTGCAAACCGGGAACTTCAAACGTATAAAATGATCTAAAAATGATTAAATTCCTATGAATAGTTTTTGCTCCTATAAAACTTTTTTAGTGGAACGATTTTGTCCAACTTTAGCATTAAATATCTCTTAAAATAATTCTTCGATTTGAAAACTATCTACATCAGCGTGTTTATTAAATATTTCTGTATAATGCTACCGATTTTCATATTTTTGTATGCATTATTTTTCTTATACGAAGAAATTATTTTTTAACGAAGAAAGACCTCCGGTCACAAAAAATTCAAAACCGGCGGCGGGGGAATTTTAAGGTCAAATCCGCTGCGGTACTACTTGATTATCCCGTTGACCAATTTCGCCAAATTATATAAATCGCCGAAGCACTCGCCAAATTATACAAATTGACATAATTTTTATTTTAAATAACGAAAGAACAAATAAATTAGTGCAACATTAATAAAAATACAAATAAAACGTCGAAATAAAAATAACTTGATGACGTAGACACGTGTAACTTGCTTAAAGTCAAGTTAATGTGACATTTACGACCAACCATTATTGGCCTTTAATCTTATAGTTTGGCGAATGATAGATTTTTGGTCGACACGATAACTAAGTAGTACCAAAGATACAATCGCTGTTCTCGTCTTTGATTAAGTAAAATAAGTTAAACATTTCAAAATAAACTAATATAAAAGGAATTAAGTAAACAGAGTCTTTGTCTCCCGGTATTTTTTAACAAAGCGAAAAGAAATTTCTTTTAAATAAGGCATTTTAAATTAATAGTTTTAATCTGACGTAATTTTGACCAAACTATTCTTTCTCTTTTTAATATTCACGTGAAAATACTTTTGTTAGAAATGAAACATTATTTGCGCTTTCCTAACAAAAATAGTTGAAAATATCCTCTCAAAATATCAAATAGTCTAGCGCAATTTCTAAATTTAAACTATTTTGCAATATTATTTTGTGTTCATTTTATGTAATAACTGTAATGTGACGTAAATATGACGTAATTTCTCCTATTTAAGACTTCTAACACATGTTAAATAATTTATTATTTTACAATTTCCTTTCTTTCTTAAAATTCACGTGTAACTATAGTTTTTATGACGTAATTTTTAATAAGTTCTTGCTTTTTGTACATAATTATTTAATTCTAATTCCAATTTTTTTTTCTGTTTATAATAGTCACGTGTAAATAAATTTTTATTTATTTACACGTATAAATATTTTTTTTTATTTGAAGCAAACATTGTTTGCGCTGTTTATACAGTTGGCAACAGTTTCAATTAATATCACTTTCTAAAATCTGTAAAAAATATCTCTAGAAATGCTGAAAATTTGAATTTAAAATAGAAATAAAACCTCAAAAAATGAGTCAAATTAAAAAAAAAAGAAATACAGTCTGCACACCGGGAACTTCAAACGTATAAAATGATCTAAAAATGATTAAATTCCCATGAATAGTTTTTGCTCCTATAAAACTTTTTTAGTGGAACGATTTTGTCCAACTTTAGCATTAAATATCTCTTAAAATAATTCTGTCTGCATAATAACTGTCTGCATCAGCGTGTTTATCAAACATTTCTGTATAATACTACCGATTTTCATTTTTGTATGCATTATTTTCCTTAATATTAACGAAGAAAGACCTCCGTTCACAAAAAATTCAAAACCGGCGGCGGTGACAGCGGTAGTTACTTTTTTTTTTAGAATAGAGATAGATAGATTCAGGATATAAAGGGTTAAAAAAATTGCCCTGGGGACATAAAGGGTTAAAGGGAAGCGTATAAAAAAATAAAATTATATTAAATAGAAATATAATTTTAAAGAAAATTAGTATTTTTAACAGAAATTTTGAGAATTAAAAATAAATGAAAGTAGAATTATTAATATACTAGAAAGGTAGCCCGTCAAAAATGACGGAAATTTAGATATAAAGATATATACAACTAATGTGCAAGAATATGAGTTTTCTCGCTTGTTCCGCAGTGATAGATGAAAATAACACATTTTAAGAACGAAACACATTTATGAAAAACTGTGTCCAGTAGAAGACCACTAATCTGCACAGTTTGGTTCCAAGTGTTATGTAGATTTGAGGCTTTTTGCGGTCATGTCTATTCAATCTTTGTTTAAATTTTTTTTTTAATTCATATATTGGACAATTTAGATTGTTAAGCCATAAAAATAAATAAATTACACACTTGAAGTAAGGTAAAAACTATTAAATTATCGTATACGATTTCATGAAATGGTATTATATGTGTGTGCTTCACGATCTTGGTTACGACGTTGGCGAAATTGGCTGCAACTTGTCATAATCCTAATAGTGTGGGCCGCTATAACAAAAAAGTAACCAGTTTTTAGTAAAATTTCTGATATAAAGTAACTTTCAAAAACTTATGTAAAATTGCAGGCCGTTCTCGTGTTATGTCAGTCCTAGGAATAATATTTCTAACACTGAAGATTTTCCATGTATATATGGAATTTAGAAAAGCTTCTCCAAAAGAAAGGTCCTGAAATGACATTGTAATTCCTCTAACTTCAAAGTTTAATCGGGCTCTGATGTTGAGTGCTGAAATCTAATAAATACAGTTATTTTGAATATTACAACAGAATTAAACAGTTAAACTTATTTAACTTAAACCCGCTGTTGCTTCCCGATGTTATTTTTTAGTATTAAGAAAGAAAATTATTTAAAATTTTCAAATCATGCATTTATGATTTTTTTCCGTCTTTAATAACGAAATAATGAAAAAATAGGCTTTTGTTCTGAAGCTCATAAATATGACAATAAAATAATGTAACTAAGAGACATTGCAAAATTAAATCTTTGTGATTACAAACCATAAACAAACGATACCGCCACCATTTTACCTACTATGACGTCATTAGAATATTGCCCATTGATTGTTGGAGAACTTACTTTGTGAATGATTACCTCAATGATTTAATATTTTTGGCGTTTCACGATGAATGAATCACTTGTGTTTGTTTAGGTTTATGGAATGAGATATTAAGTTGTGAAACTAATTTCAATTGAAGTTATCCAAGGATATATGTATTTTAAATCGAAATTAAAAACAATGCTTTGATCTCGAAATAAAAATTTTAGTTTGTATAATTTGTTATTTCAGTTAATTATTTATTTAAGTACTTTTCCATTATAGCGCATTTTTAAAAAAAGCTTAGCGCGATTCGGGCATCAGAAAGTGAGATATGTTGCGAAAATATATAAACAGCTAAGAAAACAAATCTAATGAACTTTTATCTTTGTTTATATATGCACTTATACGCATAAAAAATCGTTTCTAAATATATACAATTTTTTTTATATACAAATTACGGCACAGATTTCAGATATGAACCGAGATACCTAACTGGCGCCAAAATGGTGTTATTTTGCCTGCTATGGTAACCCGGCTATTGTTTTTTATTTATTAATAAATTTTTATTTACTTTTATTTTCTGTTTTTTAATTATATAAACTGCTTTGTTATATAGTTATTATTCAAACTTTTATTTATTTATAGTTATTTCCTTTTCAAAATGATAGCAAATAATTGAAAAATATATAAGTAACTGGTATTCGAAAGCGAGATTTCTGCCAAATTGGCGTCATAGAAAAATCACGTCAACCCCCATGCGTATATGACATCTGTGCAAAAATTACTTCTGTTTCTTTATAAAAATGGGTAAATAGCTTTTTTTATATTAAATTGTCGGCACAGATGTCATTGTACGCCCATATTGGCGCGGTTTTTTATTTATTTATTTTTTTTTTTTTACGCCGATGTCATATACTTACCGGGTACTTAACTGGCGCCAAAGTGTCGTTATTTTACTTGTAATGGTAACCCGAATGTTGTTTATGTTGTTGATGTTTTCGCCAAATTGCCGTCGGAAAAAAATCGCGCCAATCGGTACATGACATCTGTGCCAAATTGTATACATATGGAAAAAAATTGCTTGTGAGTATGAAGCAGTAAATAGGTTGCCAGAAAATAGGTTGGCAAAATTCTTTCTCGCCAAGAAACTTCTCTCCGAAGTATTGTACATAAGCAACGATTGCTAGAAATGCATTTTTAATTATGATATGCTCTTTTATGTTTTACTCGACTTTTACAATTCTTTGGCGCCAGTTAAGTACCCGTTGTGTATATGACATTGGCGTCAGCAAAAAATCGCGCCAATATGGGGCATATATGACATTGTGCCGAAACTTTAATATTTAATGTTTAAACTCTTCGCTCCACTCCCATTGCATATAGTACAAACTATAACACGGATAGCGCAAAATAATAGACAGTTTGGTACTTTTCCACTGTAGGGGGTTTGGCATTTTTTAAAAAAAGCTTGGTGTAATTTGGGCATCAGAAAGTGAGATTTGGGTACTTTTCCGTTATGCGGACACCATTGTCGCCAAGCGTAATAGTTGGTGCAAAATCGTGAATTGAAGCATTTGAAAAATAAAATAAAAACCATTGTCGATACTAAAGTGAGCATTTAAAAAATATAACATTTGAAAATTCCAGACTTTTACGAACTATTTCATCAAATCACAAATATATACTTAAAATAAGTGAACAAATAACTGCTATAAAATAAAGCAATAAAATAAAACTCATATTAAACTGCTGGCATAAAATTACAAATATCTTTTAGCATTTTGATATAATTGGCGCATTAGCATACATTTTGGCATGGTGTCCGTATAACGGGAAAATATCGAGATTTGTTGTCAAATCATATAAACATCTATGAAAACAAATTTGATGAGCGTTTTTGTTTGTTTTATATGCATATTATTGATGTTTTTATGTACAAATTACATCTGTTTCTGTATAAAATTAGAGAAACGGCTTTTTTATGTTAAATAAATCGTATAAATATCGAAAAAAATGCGTGTGTATATAAAATGAAACAGTGAATAGGTTCCCGGAAAATATGTTACCAAATTTCCTTTTTCGCCAAGGCACCTATACTGGAAAAGTACCTAAAGCACATTAAAATCGCGCAGTTAGGAGCTCACACAGTACACCGTTGTCTATTGGCGGTTATTTTATTAGTAGCATCGGGGGGAAGATGTAAAGATGCACTTTAAATTCTCACCCATAGATTTCGAAAAAATTCGGTGACCTCCATTATGAAATATTAATGGTTTTAAATGGGAATTTCGCCAAATTAGCCAGCTATCGCCAAGTTCAGGGGCGTAGCTACCGTGGAGCAGTTGGAGCAAACTGCTCCAGGCGCACGAATCCTAAGGGCGCAAAATTAGAAAAAGCGAAATAAAAATTTCTTAATTAAGAAATTTTTATTTAAAAATATTTACATATGTTTTTTATTATTAATCATATTATTAATCATTATAGATACATCTTGTTACAATCAGCGTATTCCTAAAATATATTGCCTTGTGTTTAACCTCAACTATTTCGATTTAAAGCATGTTTTCATACACAGTTGAAAGAAATGACTTCTATTAAGGAAATTTTAATTCATACCATATTGCAGCCTTAAGTAACTTCTCCAACATCGTTTCAGCATGCCTGATTTTTTTCTGTAACTTTTCGGTAGACGAGTGTTGAAGATTTTCAAATCTTAAAGTAATCAAAACTTATTTAACAGGGCTCTCATCGGTCACTTTACTGGCTACACTTTTCCCAAAATATAATTTTTCTGGTAGATTTCTATTAAAATGTTTTAGAAATTTATCATGATGATTACTGCACAGATATAATGGTAGCCAAAGAATTCACTGCTGAGAAACCTATATGTTCAATGTAACACTAGTAATTTTACGATGATAATTATTTTACGATTTGTAAAAAAACAGCCTAACAAGTTGCAGAAAATTATTGACCATTTTACAGACGAAAACCAAGAGAACGAAAATTTTGAAGGGTTTTTTGTTGTGGAAACTAAATATGCATCAATACAGAGCAATAATAAGAGCTCGATTTAAACATATTCCACATCAGCCAATGGCGACAAAATTTAGTCGGGATGGGGGGTGATGGGGAAGCATTAAATTTTGTGAGTATTGTTTTTGAGATTTTGAAAATATTGCAAATGTCAAATGCAGAATCGATAAGATTTAAAAAGAGGGAAAAAGTTAAGTACCAAATTCAGTGTTCCTTAGGGCTTGATTATAGCGTATGCAAAATTATACCACCTATTTGTAGCAGTATTTTTCCGCATTAAACCTTATTTAATCGCTGAATTTTAGAATTAAAGAAGGCAGACTGGACCACCGGAAAACCGACCTGCGGGTCGGTGCGCCCTAAACCAGGTAAAGCTGCTCCCTCCTCAGGTGAAGCTAATAGTTTTAAAATTTTCTATAAACATTAGATAGGAAAAGTCTTAAATCATTTAATAATTTTTTAAAAGATCACTTTTTTGAAGCATTTTTTATTAATGATTTTTACTTCTTTTTGCAAGGCCAGAAGAATTGATTGTTTTTTTCTTGAAAGTTTCTTTGCTTCAGAGGACCATTTAAATCTTTTAAAACCTAACGTATATATTCTGTAATTTTCTCTGTGACCAATAGCGACATGGTCTATCCCAAGAATTTTTATCCTGTCTGAGAGCATGGCCTCTCTTAAAAAAAAAAAAAAAAAAAAAAAAAATATATATATATATATATATATATATATAGGTATTTTATTATCATTTATTAAGTATTTGTTTGAAATGTGCAGGCTTCGTGTTTTCGTACAATGCTGTGGTAGTAATTTCCCCTATATAAATGTGTATTACATTGATTTTTGCGCTTGATGTGCGAAAGTATTTATAAAGAATATTTTCGGCAAAGAAAATGTAATTCAAACATTCTTTTTTTTTTGTTAAAAATTGCATTTTAATATGGAAATGGGACTGTTTCAATATTGTCTATAAATGTGATAATCAGAACGGCGGTTACCTATTTTGTATATATGTTAGAACAGGACTGTTTTTATTTTTTATTTTCTAAACCGATTTTTCACGCAGTCATCGAGCACGTATTTCAGACAAAATCGTGATAAAGATATATGACAAGACTTTTTTTTCCCCCTTCGTTGACTGGTTTTTTTGCTTTCGTCTGGAAATTCCGTTGAAAACGCCAACTTTGACAGTGTTTTCTATAAGGTCTATTGTGTTTACAAAAAATACGGAAAACGGCTTTCGATTACAAAGTTCTGAATAACAACACCTGCCAGTTTCATGCGTTCTCGAGCAAAAATTAATTAAAACGCATGCCGTAAAATTGTTCCTTTGGATTTAAGAAGAGCCTTAAGAAATAAAATCATACAAATTTCAGGTTCATTTAAGAATATTATCATGGGCCCGGTCAAAACCGGGTGGGTCAGCTAGTCTATACTAATAAAAGAAAGTTTCGCTCTGTGTGTGGTGGCTAGCGAAATATACTGCACGTAGAAGTCTGAAAATTTGGGTGAGGGTAGTGCAAGACAGGTCCTGATACATCTGAAGCTCAGATTTTTAATTTTTTATGACCTCCCCCCCCCCCCCAAACAGAGCACCTTTCAGTTTGTATGCCCTGAATTGCTCAGAACTTGCCCCCCCCCCCTTTTATCAGATCTTCTTCGTTTTGGGGGCCCGTTTCCCATTTACTTATTCTCCGTTTCTACATTCCAGTTAAGACTCTGGGCCCCTTGAAATTTTTGAGCGCTATGCGTTTTTCACACCCTAATATTGTAAACCTCTCAAGGCATAACTTTAAAATTGAGACTTGGGCTCCTCCCCCTGGGCCAGCACCCTCATATTTTGGACTCCTCTCCCTGGGCCAGCACCCACATACTTTTATTGGGCACCTAGTGCCCTTCTTTAAGAATTTCCCCCACTTTTTTACGCGCTTCTTTAAAATTTTATTCGAATGATTAATACATACCCTATGCTTAATTGCGACTTATTGAGATCTAAAGCGCTAAGTACTAGAACCTTTTAACATGTTTTCATCTTAGGGCCCTGCTCTCAACTATCAGTTGGCCCCTTTTGGACCTCATATTATATCTCCCTTAAAAATGGTCTGATTCACTAACTTTTTTTGTGACAACATCTTATCAAATCTAGCTACTACATGAGCAATATAAAATTTTTTTAGACTTCAGCTACCACCAAATTTGAATATTAATCGCCTTCTTAATGCCCTTGCCCAGCTACATTCCAGTTGAGACCCTGAACCCCTGGGGCTTGATACGAGCCCGCTTGAAGTTTATGTGCCCTAAATTGTTAATAAATTGTCCCCTTTTAATCCGACATTCGTTTTTGGGTCTCTTCTTCCATTTATTTATTTTTCGTTTCTACATTTCAGTTAAGACACTGGCCCCCTAGGGTAACTTTTTATGCACCATGCATTTTTCACCCACTAATTGTGTCACATTCTCAACTTCAAAATAGAATCTTGGACTTTTCTCCCCGAACCAACACCTTCATATATTTATTGGGACCCTAGAGCTCTTTTTTAAGCACTTCTTTGAAAAAAAAAATGTCTAATGATTAATACTTATACCCTATACTTAATTTCGACTAATTGAAAATCTAAAGCGCTAAGTACTAGGGTCTTTTATCAGGTTTTCATCTTAGGCCTTGCTCTCAATTATTAATAGGCTCCTTATATCAGTTGAAGTTATATCAGTTATATCCTTATCAGTAGGCTATTATAGTTCTCTTAAAAATGGCCCGATTCACTAGGATTTTTTCCTAGCAACTTCTTAGGTCCTCCAGCTACTGCATGAATAACAAAAAAATTACTCGCACTTCAGCTACCACCAATTTTGAATATTAATCGCCTTCTTAGGGTCCTTGGTGCAGTTTCTTTAAAAATTATCCGATAGTCTCGCAATTTTTCTTTAGCATAGTTCTAGGGTCCTCCGGCTACTTTATAAACCACTGAAAAATTTCTTTATACTCCAGCTACCGCCTTTTTCGGATATTAATCTTCTTTATCGGCATCAACTTACGTTTACTCACTGCAGCCGTGAATTAAAATTCGCGCTACCGTTAAAGGTAAGTGGTTAACATTAGAGGGGATGGGATTTTATCCGTAAATTAAATGTCACGTTAATGTTAAAGATAATTCGTTAAATTTACAGGGGGTGGGGGCGAAAAGCACCTTCCACTGCTTCGGGGTGCATTCTTTCTTCGGGTTCTAGGGGCCCGATTTCAACGGGAATTGGTTCATTCAACCTAGACTACGACTCAGCTATTTTCTGTATTATGAAAGTTTGTCTTAGACTTCAGTTACCAACATTTTCGAACATTAAGGCTGTTCTTAACTGCTCTGCTCAACAAGCAAAAAACGTTTTGACATAGTTACAAATTCATTTTTTAACGGAAAGATATAAAATTGGAAAGTCTGGCCATAAGCGATTTGGAATCGAACTGTTTTTTCCATTTTTTAATCAATCAATTACCTATTGAGTTATAAGCGAATTCGATCACGTGACAAACCCGTTTTTCGTCCGCTCTTGAGTGCTCTTTCTCCCTTCGCGCGGAAATTCGGTTCAAAACGCCTACTTTGACATTATTTTCTGAAAGATCTATTGCATTTGCAAAAAAGAAATGGAAAAAACAGCTCAATTACATAGTTTCTGAACAACAACACCAGCTAGTTTCATGCATTTTCGAACAAAAATAAATTAAAACTTATGTCTGAAAGTTGCCCTTTTTGATTTGAGAACACCCTTAATGGTACATTCTTTTCAGAGTTCAATGTGCCCTATGTCAACGCTAATTGGATAATTAAGCTTAGTTTACTATTCAGCTACTTTCTGCATTATAGAAGTTTATCTTAAACTTCTGTTATCACCATTTTCGAACATTGACGGCTCATTCTTTTCTCGGTTGTTGCGGGCTCTATTTCAACGGAAATAGGTCCATTCAACTCAGCTTACGATTGTTTTAAAGATTATAGTTCTACCGCCAGGATTCGCATTCTTATCTCGGGTTCTATGGGCTCGATTACTACGGTGTTTACTCATTCATCTTGGTTTTCGATTTCCTCCGGCGCGTACGGAACACTCCTGGCATACACTGCTACTGCCTTTGGTAGCGGGGACCCAGGCCACATGTTCGTTCAGAAAGAGGTTTCTCGGGAATATACTAGACGCTGCCGAAGGCAGTGGACCATCCCTAAAAACAAGTTCATTTGAACTACTTTATGAATATATAAAATCATACAAACTTGAGTTTTGTTTGCGTTCTTATAACGAGCCCGGACAACGCCGGGCGGGTCAGCTAGTTACTATACATATATATGTAACTTCAAAACAAAATTACGCAGAACTTCTTTGAGTGACAAGAGGGCGCACGAACTTTACTTGCTCCAGGGCGCTGAATATGTAGCTACGCCACTGGCCAAGTTGGCTAACATTTGGCGCTACTCTGGTAACCCTGCATTAATATTTTTCAACAATTACTCATTTCAATGAGGCGGTCCTACCGGAATAGTGAGGGACACACAGAGACTTGGATTTTATATAAATAGATGATAATTGATATGATACGACCTCAACTTGAAGTGTGACATAATTAATGGATGACCCCTAAATTACGTTTTCTTGTTGTTGTTGTTGTTTTTAACGATAAGCACTATAGCTGTATTTCAATTTCTGTTTGGTAGAAATACACAAAATTTTGTGTTTGAGATTATCATAATAAAATATATGTTAGTCCAATTTTTGCTTTGAATACTCAGTAGAGACAACATCTACTTGACACAAAGCCTTCGGACGATTTGTTGACGTCACTGTTAGATGACCGACGATCTTTTCCCCCCCATACAGTGCCGCCCCCCCATATCAGTTTCCCAAATAGAGCGCTTTTCTTGTGCGTTAAAATACATTGTTATTTATCTTATGAATTATTCCACTACATTATCTTTTTTTAATAACAAGTTAAACATTAATTTTTCGTTTTGTTCCTACTTTGTAAACAAACAAAGTTTATATATATATATATAATATAGAACAATATGTTAAAAGATTGAAAAATTTACTTTGTAAATCTAAACCTAAAATTCCCCCTCTTACTAAGAATCGGTTCAATTTACAGTATCCCATGTAAAGAACGTTTGCTTTCACTCGAAACGTTTGCTTTTTAATTGTATTAAATGTATTTATGTAATTTTTACTTGTATGTCTGATGAATTGTAATATACCGGGTGTCCTAAAAAGGACTGACTGATTTTAAAATTCAATAACTTGTAAACGGTGACAGATATTTAAAAAATTCTTGCAGGAGGGTTATCCATAAGGTCAAAAGTTTTTTTTACAGTGATTTTCAATTTTAGTTCGAATTACAAACAATAGATGGCGCTGCGATCAATAGATGCTAAATTCAGGCTCGATTTTTGGTACTTCGGGGCCCGGATAATACATTTCCATCTCCTTTTCCCGCATAGAACAAGAGAAAGGACCAAAAATCGAGCCTGTATTTAGCCTGTAACAGCGCCATCTATTGTTTGTAATTCGAACTAAAATCGAAAATCACTGTAATAAAACTTTTGACCTTATGCATAAACCTCCTGCAAGAATTTTTTAAATATCTGTCACCGTTTGCAAGTTATTGAATTTTAAAATCAGTCAACGTTAAACAATGATTATTTATTTTAATGTTAAAAGATATTTTTAATTGAATAAATTCCAATTTTACCAAATTTAGTAAATAAAAATGTAGATATTTTGCTAATTTTTTATTTACACTAGGTAAATATCACATTAATTAATGTTTAAAGAGAAAATTAATAAAATGTTAATGCTTTAAAGAATTTTTTAAAAAAGAGAAACTAAACCAATTTGTTAATCTATTTTTAATAATATGTAATTCTAGCTCAGATGTATCTCATAAAAAATCTCCTTCAACAATCTTTTTGTGAAAATAATTTGTATTTTCGACTTTTTTTCTTTATTTTTTTTCCTTTTTTTTAATTTTCTTTTCAAAGTAAGATTTTTGCTTATGTTTAAATATGACTCTTTACTCATTTATGAAAAGTAATAATTCAACCTATTTTAGAAAAAAAAATTGTTTTGTTTTTCTGAAAATAATTTATATTTTCAACTTTTCTTCATTTATAAAACGTATCGAAAAGTGGTGTCTTATTATGTAGAAGGACATATATTGCTGTAAGATTAACGTTTTATTTTGATAATTCCGAAATCTTTCCGTGTCTTTATTTACATAATTTCGTTCTTTTGCTACTTTTCTAAACAAAAAAAAGATATTGATGTTTTTACCAAGTACATATTAGTAAATAAAAGTTAAATATTTTGCTAGAAATTTTTATTTTCAGGAATTAAATTTCATTAATTAATTTTTAAACAGAAAAAGAATAAAAGATTAATACATTAAAGAATAATTAAAAAAAATAATTAGACCAATTTATAAATTTATTAATAATGATTTTATACTAGATGTATCTCACAAAAAACTGTTTCAAAAGAATCTGTTTGTGAAAATAATTTGCATTTTCAACATTTTTGTTTCTGTTTGCAAAATGATTAGAATTTCAATTTATTTGTTTATTTATTTTCCTAAGATTGTTTATTCAAGTCGAAATATAATTGTTTTTTAAATTCATTTTTGAAAAAGTAGTATTTAAATTTATTATTGAAAATCTCACATTGTTTACTTATTTTATGAAAACAATTTATATTTTTAATTTTTCTTCATTCATAATTAATTTATAAATCTAACGAAGTGGTGTTCTTATTATGTAGGACGATATTTAATTATTATGAGATTTGTGTTTTATTTTGATAATTTAAAAAAATTTCTGTGTATTTATTTAATTATTTTCTTCAAATATTTTTACTTGCTTTTGATAATATTGAACATAAATTACCTTATAATATCTAAGTGCATATAGTAAGTACTATTGTTGTGGTTATTACGCTTAATTCTATAGACAATATTTTTTTATAATTCGAACTAAAATATTAAATTTTGATTAAATTTGAAAAGCTCTAATAAGTATCATAGAACTAGAAAATATTAAAATAAATAAGGCACAAATTAAACAGTTAAAATTTTAATAAAATTATGCATTATTTAAAGTTAATTAAGTTCACTTTGATTAATAAAATTTAAAAAATGTATAATATGTACCTAACTGAATAAAAAGCTATTATTAGCATTTATTTTATAATTTATATAACTGAAATCTATAGAAGTTAAAGTTTAGTTATAATAAAAGAAGAAGTTATAATAAATTTAATTTGCATTTGATAAATTTTAAAGTACGTCCAGAACTAAAATTTGTAAATTAGAATACCAACAATTTAAAAATGAAGCGTTTAGTAAAATTAAAATGTGATAAAACTAACAAATTGCAATGCTAAAATATCCATTATTTAATACAGTTTAATTTTATTTTTTAAAAAAATCACACTAAATTTATTTATCTGACCATTATTAGTATTTATTCTAAGACTTAAACAACAAATATAATATGCCAAATGAAATATTGTCCTCTTAATCTTCAAACCATTGTTTAAAATACAATAAAATCTTTTCAGACAGACTAAACTTTAAACTACATTAAATATTTTACAATTTTATTATTATTATTATTACTTATATTTAAAAAAAAATTAAACTTTTGACTGTATACTAATTTAAAATATAGTAAAATAAATGAATTACATTAGTAAAATTACAGAACTTTAATATAGTTCAAGGTTTAATTTGATTGTTAAAAGAAAAATATAATGCACATTAGATTTATCTATCAAACTAAAAAAATATTTTTAGAATGTTATTCTATAAAATAATTAAAAAACAAAATTTTTCCGTAAGAATTATCATTTAAAAGAACACAAATGCATTCCCAATTCGAAGCAATAATTATGTTTAAAAATATATATATAATCATTAGAAAACACATAGTATTACATAGCACTCTCGCGTCCAAACAAGTGACAAGTTATAACTAATGTTCAGTATATCAGAAGCGGCAAAAGTATTAAAGGTAAGTAATATAAATAAGTAAATGCATACACATACTTAAAATTTATCAAGATAAAGCTCTTACCTTATTTTAAATTATTGAATTATCTAATTTTTAATTACACATAAAAAAGTTTAAAGTAGCACTTGCAAACACTAAACAACGCGCGGATTCAATTTTATTCCCTATGAAAGGCAAGGAATGCTTCTGTGAGAGTAGAAAACCGAATCAAATTTTTCTTTTAAGTTTTTGGCCACTGCATGAAGATCCTCCCTGAATTTGGAAAAAATCCGCCGGAAGGGGGACGCTGTAATAGCGATTTTTGTACTATTTTCATTATTGCACCATCGAAAAGTGTATGAAGTTATGCATAGAATTGAACCAAATTTTTCTTTTAAGTTTCTGGCTATGACAAGCAGGTCCTCCCTTAATTTGGAAAAAATCCACCTGAATTGCACCTGAATCCACCTGGGGCGGCGCTGTAATAGCGATTTTTTGGCCACTTCCATTATTGCACCATCGAAAAGTGTATGAAGTTATGCATAGAATTGAACCAAATTTTTTGTGTATGTTTTTGGCTATGGCAAGAAGGTCCTCCCTGAATTTGGAAATATTCCGCCGAAAGGGAGCACTTTAACCCCTTCGCTGACAAGCCCGTGTTAATACGTTCACTAAGCTCCAAGTTTTACTGCAATACAAGCAACTTACAATACAATATAATTCTATTGATTTAATATATTTTCAATATTTTGAACAATGATTACTACTTCCAAGGATTGCATTCATATTCGTTATTAAGTTTTTTTTTTTTTTTTTTAATGTTGTTAGACATGTTGTAGAATGTTGAAAGAATTATCTTTTTTTAGCATTTAAAATAAAATGCAGACAAAACAACATTACAATTTTGCCCTTTTCCAAGACTGTCAGAGGGATAATAGCGATTTTTGTGTAATTTTCTTGATTTTTTGCAGTTCTATTGTACACCGGCGGCTCGTGAAGCAACGGGAACTTCCCAACTATTCGCGAACAGCTGATATACAACAGAATAACGGAAAACTATCGATTTTAATAAATATCATGACCGAGATTAACTCGTTTTTACTCCGATTAATTGCCTGAAGCAGAAATTTAAGATAAAAGTCAAAGTTGATATAGTATTGAACTAATAAAAATGAAATATTGACATTTGTAACAACATTTTGAAATATTAAAATGTAAGAGATAGAAGAAAGTTTTGGGATTGGCACATCCAACTAGTTTTTAAATTATGCTTTTTTCCATTTTTGTTTAAAAACAAACTGCCTCAAAAATTTAAGCACATTATGCAAATATTAACAAATGCTAGATTTTTCGGTTGAAATGCTTTTTCCCTTGATACGTATAAAAGCAGATATTCAATTTCCATTCGTTAGTTTAACACTAGAACTACAAAGACCGTCATTTGGACGGTTTTCAAATTTCCTGCTTAAAAATTTTATATATAATTTATGTATTGTTCTAGAATTTCATGATAAAACTTTTAATGAAATATAAGAATAGTTAAATATTCCTATTCAATTCCCACTCACCCACTTTAATTTCCATAATCAGTATGACCTATACCAACTTATACCAAGACCCGTCAAAATGACAACTTTGGCAGTGCTGCCATAGGTGACTATTTTTAACCGACTTAAAAAAAGAAGGAGATTATCAATTCGACCTGTATATATGTTTTGGCCATGTTCACGCATAACTTTCTTAAATATGGACCGATTTTGATATTTTTTTTTTTGTTTGAAAGTGTAAGTCACCCATTTGGTCCCATTCCAATTTCATAAAAATCTGATGATTAGAACATTTTTTTAAAAATAAAAACTTAAAATTCAAATCCTTTTTGAAGCAGTCGCCGGATTATAAGCGTTCATCTTTCATACTGTTACTTTTACAGAGATACGAGATCTTTCAAAGTGCGAAAACTTAGCTGACAAGGGTCGAGATCCAGATAGATTTTTCGCTGGTAGTGAAACGAGATTGACCAATCAGAAGCCTGCAGTTTTGCGAACTTTTCGCTGTTTGCAAAAATGCAGCATTCTGATTGGTCGATCTCGTTTCGCTAAGAGCGAAGAATCTATCTGGATCCCGGCCATTCTGTCATCCACCAAACCGGAAGACCCACAAAGACATAAACCGATATGGGAAGTCGGTGTCGAAAAGTTGAAAATCAACCTTTGAAGTTTCTCATGTATCAGAGTTCAAATACAACGCCTAGAATAAATAGTGTGGAAATCTGCTATCCAAACAGCACTAAACAAATGTATCCCTTAAATGTGCAATGGTGCTGTAATAAAATGAGCCGATCGCAGCGACATCTGCGTTATATTTTCAAATTTCAGTGTAAACATTGTATTATAACAGTGTCTAGACCAAATGGTCTTGGAGTTTTAGAAAATATTCTCAGGTGTCGCTCCGATCGACTCTTTGGATTTCAGCATCGTTTTACATTTAAGGGATACAATATTTTAGAATTTTCTAAGTACTACTGCCACAGAGTCTAGAACATATAGTGCGGAAATCGGCTATCCCAGTAATACTTAAAAAAGTGCTAAAATATTGGGTCCCTTAAATGTCAAACGATGCTGAAATCCAATGAGTCGATCACAGCGACATCTTCAGGATATTTTCTATAACTCCAAGACGATTTGGTCTAGACGTTGTAATAATACGATGATGTTTACTTTGAAATTTGAAAATATATCGCAGATGTCGCTGCAATCGACTCCCTGGATTTCAGCATCATTGCACATTTAAGGGATACAACTTTTAGCGCTGTTTGAATAGCAGATTTCCACACTATGTATTCTAGACGCTGTGCTACTGCGATAGTCAGTCAATATGTTCTGGATATCTGAATCTGAGGAACCAATGAGAACGGTTCAGGATCTGAACCCAGTAGTTATTATGAACATGCTTGCAGCATCTAAAGCTGAACCAAATTACAGCGTCTAGAATACATAGCGTGGAAATCTGCTATCCAAACAGCGCTAAAAAGTTGTATTCCTTAAATGTTCAATGACGCTGAAATCAAGGGTGCCAATCGCAGCGACATCTGCGATATATTTTCAGATTTCAAAGTAAACATCGTATTATTACAGTGTCTAGACCAAATCGTCTTGGAGTTTTAGAAAATATCCTGCAGATGTCGTTGTCATTGACTCATTGGATTTCAGCATCGTTTGACATTTAAGGGATCCAATATTTCAGTACTTTTTTAAGTATTACGGGGATAGCTGATTTCCACACTATATATTCTAAACGCTGAAACCAAATCGTCTTGGAGTTTTAAAAAATATCCTGCAGATGTCGCTGTGATCGACTCATTGGATTTCAGCATCGTGTGACATTTAATGGATCCAGTATTTTAGCACTTTTTTAAGTATTACTGGGATAGCCGATTTCCACACTATATTCTAGACGCTGTAGTTATGTAACAGAAAATGCCTATGTTGGCTATAGTTTTTGGACATAAGTTTCTCTTAAAGCACCTTGCCGCGCTCTGGTGTGTAAACTTTATTGATGGATTGTCAGCTTTTCCACACCCAATTTCGATGTCCGTAGGTATCGATGTGGACCTTATAGTTTACTAGATGCGGTAACTTTCCGAAGTGCGAGATCTTTTCTAGAAAAGATGCCGCATTCAGGAAAACCCAAATGTCTAAAACGATGCTAACCAACATCGGAAGTTGGTATCAAAAAGCTTACAATGGACTTTATTCCAAATCTTTGTTCGAGGCTAAAAAAAGTCACGTGATACCGGTAATTTGATTAAAGAACTTCTAACCGATAAGAAGGGTGGCTACTACTGTTTTCCGCATGAACTGTTTCACTGGCTGGCGAGGGTTTTCATTACGTCTACGTAGACTTCCCTTCTTTATGCTAGAAGTTTTTACCTTGACCACGTGATCAAGACGTAGATGGAATATCCTCCATTCAATAGTAAAGTGGCCTTATACATCAGAGTTCAGCAAAATGTCTCCATTAGTCGGTGCACTGCAAAGTGCATCATATACAGTACACATAAAAGTGCCTTCTTATGTGTAGCAGCACTGTCTTCGGTTATCAGATTCAGACTAAACACCTAATCATTGACGCTCATTTCTGATGTCTTTACTGCCTCAAAGGGGAGTATTGGTATGAGAATGGTGACATACAGAAAAAAATTATTGATTGATAGATTCTGAACAAAAGCTATCGCCATGAATCTTGAAGAGCTTGCCATCATTGCCAAACTAATGCTTGTTAAATGTAGGATATTTCATCTACGTTTTGATCACGGGGTGAAGGTAAAAACTTCTAGCGTAAAGAAGTGAAGGCTCCGTAGACGCAATGCAAAACTCTCGCAGGCGCGGATCCACGGGGGGGGCGATCGGGGCGATCGCCCCCCCCCCAAAAAAAAATCCACGGTTTGTCGCGAATTTCGACAAATGGTCGCCGAAAAAAATCAATTTCGTCAATCGTTCGCAGGTCAAAGGATCGCAAAAGGAACGCAAATTTCGTCAAAGAATCGCGTAAAAACGCCAATTTTGTCAAAGGATCGCGAAAAATCGCGAATTTCGTCAAAGAATCACGCAAAAAACGCTAATTTCGTCAACAGATCTCTAAAAAAATGCGAATTTCTTCAAAGAATTGCGAAAAAAATGCGCGAATTTCGCGAAAGAATCGCTGAAAAAACGCGAATTTCGTCAAAGGGTCGCCAAAATTAACGCACAATTAGCATTGGGAGGAGATTCCCCCAGGCGCGCATCCACCGGGGGGGGGGGGTTAGATCCGGGCAAAGAAGGGAAGAACAAATTACCAAGTTGACAGCGAAACAGCACCGAAAACTGGCGATATGAGTCAATTAAAATAATAAAACTTTGTACAAAATCACCATAAAATAAAAGCAAAACATAAGACGCGTTTCGAGCTAAAAATATAACAGTTCATCATCAGCTACAGTAAACACGTGTCCGTAAGCGGACAAGGTCAAAAATGAACTGAAAGGGAGAGAATGTTGCAAAGAATGCGACAGATGGCGCTAGCTGAAAGGGGAACTTACAGAAGAGAAAAGTGTTGCCAAAAAATAGAAGAGAAATTGATAGGGAAAAAATGGAAATAAGAGAAATAAACAAAATTAAAATAAAATAAAAGAAGTAAATTAAAATATATAAATAATAATAATAAAGAAAGAAATATAAAAGAATAAAACAAGAAAAAACCAAAAGATCCCTTTTTTTTTACAAAATAAAAAGAAAAGAAACAAGAAAAGATGGAAAAGAATTACAAAAGTAATTTCCACGCTGGAGATAGGAAAGGAGATGATGGGAGATCATTGACAAGATTAGCAGAATTTTTAGAAATAAAATATGCTTCATGAAATTCCAAGTGAGAGGGAGAGGCAGGGGAAGAAATAATTTTGGCCATGGGGAAATTGAAACAATGACTGGAAGACCAACAGTGTGACGCAATCGAAGATTTAGAGATTTCTTGATTTGCAATATACCTCTGATGCTCACCTAATCTGAATTTTAAAGCTCTCTTTGTTTGACCAATATAACCTAAATTGCAAGAGCAAGGAACAAAATAAACACCCCACCGGTTCTCAGTAGAAATAGAATCTTTTAGAGAAGAGAATTTAATTTTATTCATAGGTTTGAAGATAACTTTAAAATTAAAACGAGAAAGGATTTTAGCAATTTTAAAACAGAGAAGAGAATAAAAGGGCAGAACTATTATAGAGTTAAAATTAGGAGGATTATTTGAATCAGAAAAAGGACGTTTAGGCTTATTAAATTTATACAAAACTTTATCAATCAAAGAGGGATTATAACCACGAGCAAGGGCAAGAGATTTGAGATAATTAATTTCATTATTGAGAGTAGAAGAGTCAGAACAAATGCGTAACGCCCTAAAAACAAAGGTATAAAAGGACGCCACTTTTTGTTGAGGAGGATGATTTAAAAAAGCATGAGGAACTTAATTCCGTTCCTAACCTTCTTATTAGTAAGGCTGATAAAGGCGGTCAAACAGTTCTTCTCAATAAATCTGATTATATTTCCCACGTTGAATCTATGTTAAACTCTGGTCCATATTCCAAATTAAAGAAGGATCCTTCTACTAAGCATTTATCTGGTATCAAGCATGTCATTAAAAATTCTGTCTTTCTTAATGATAACACCAAACGTTTGGTCACCCCTTCTATCGCTAATTGTGCTCGTTTCTATGCTCTTCCTAAGGTCCATAAACCTATTCTTACCTTTCGCCCTATCGTTTCCAATATTGGTACTGCTTCTTATAAACTTGCCAAGTTCCTTTCTAAGTTACTCGCTCCTTTATCTTCCACTAACTTTCACACTGTGAAAAACTCTTTTGACTTTGTTGATAAAATTAAACGCCTTTCTCCTTGCAATTATATAATGGTTTCCTTAGATGTTAAATCCCTTTTCACTAACGTGCCTGTTCAAGAATCAATTGATTGTTTGGAAAGAAGGTTGCGCGAATTTCATTACTCTTCCATGGAGATTGATGAAATCCTGCATTTAGTTAGTATTTGTGTCAGGCAAACTGCTTTTCAGTTTAATAATTCTTTCAATTCTCAAACTGAGGGTTTCGCCATGGGTAATCCACTGTCTCTTCTTTTATGTGATAATTTATATGCATTTTATTGAAGAAAAACTCTTCAGTTTATATAAATTTCCTTTCTGGTTTAGGTATGATGGGATTAGGGATGATGTTTCTTTTATTTCCATTTTTCCCTATCAATTTCTCTTCTATGTTTTGGCAACACTTTTCTCTTCTGTATGTTCCCCTTTCAGCTAGCGCCATCTGTCGAATTCTTTGCAACATTCTCTCCCTTTCAGTTCATTTTTGACCTTGTCCGCTTACGGACACGTGTTTACTGTAGCTGATGACGGCCTGTTATATTTTTAGCTCGAAACGCGTCCTATGTTTTGCTTTTATTGTGTGGTGATTTTTTACAAAGTTTTATTTTTTTAATTTAAATTACCTAGTTGGTTTTTAAGAAATCAACACACCATACTCATTTTAGCTTTTAACTGACTAGGATTAGGACATAATCATTTTTTTTCATTCATGAAATACCCTTGAAATTTACCGATGTGGGTGGAAATAACAGTATATTTTTAACACATTATTGGTTTTCTTCAGAAAACATTAAGATGCTTGAATTTTTCAAAGGACCTTTCTTTTTCTTGTTTCTTTCTTTCTTTGGAAATTGCTATGAATCCCATTCTTTTCTCAAACAATAAAGCACTCCTCAAAAATATCGTTATACAGAAATTAGAATTGCAGCTTCTTTGAAAGAACGAAAAAGTTTCGACACTTTAAAAGGATCCGCATAACGTTGTCAATTTCTGTTGTAGAGATTCAACAAAAGGTACACGAAATGGAATCGTCCCCACCTCAACCCATTAGTGTAAAAAATTATGGCGCCATGTGCCTTTTGACAGGATATAATCCTATTTTGTTCGCTAACTGCTGAAACGTCAGTGAGGTTTACCATTGACACCTGAAAAGTATTTTCGTTTGCTTGTCTGTCTGTTCCGCGAAAACTGCCGATAAAAACATTGGATTTATATCTTGGGGGAGCGACCGCCCCGATCGACCCCACCCCCGTGGATGCGCACCTAGGGGAATCTCCTCCTGGTGCTACCAGTGCGTTTTTTCCGCGGACCTATGACGAAATTAGCGTATTTTTTTTCGCGATTCTTTGACGAAATTCGCATTTTTTGTGCGACTCTTTCGCGAAATTAGCGTTTTTTTGCAATTGTTTGGCGAAATTAGCGTTTTTTTCTGCATTCCTTTGGCGAAATTTGCGTTTTTTCTGCGATCCTTTGACGAAATTTGCGTTTTTTCTGCGATCCTTTGACGAAATTCGCGTTTTTTCGTGGTCCTTTACGAAATTCACGTTTTTTTGTGGTCCTTTAATGAAATGTCCGATTTTTTTGGCGAAATTCACGTTTTTTCCGCGCTTCTTTAATGAAATTCACGTTTATGCTCGATCCTTTGACGAAATTGGCGTTTTTTTGCGTGATCCTTTGACGAAATTCGCGTTTTTTTGCGTGATACTTTGTCGAAATTCGCGTTTTTTTTATTTGCGAACGATTGACGAAATTGATTTTTTTCGGCGACCATTTGTCGAAATTCGCGATAATCGGTGGATTTATATTTTTTTATCCAAAGGGGGGGCGATCGGGGCGATCTCTGCCCCCCTTCCTTGGATCCGCGCCAGTGAAGAGGTAACACACCACTTAGATGACACATTTTGACTTTCTAGTATGTTAAAGGCCCGTCAGATTTCTGAAGGGGATCCTTTTTCAGAGATTATCCTCTTTCAGAAATCTGATATTAAAAAATGGATGCGATGGTTATGTTTTTCAGCTTTCGATAATTGGTTCTTATGTATTTTTTAGTGCTGAATCCAAAAATGATCTTCATTTTTTACCATGTCATCACGTTAGGATTTTCCATAAATCGCAAATTTTTAAAAAGTCTTACATCAAAATCAATTATCAAAAGTTTAAAAAGATAATCATCGCAGGGTTGTGTTATTAACGTTGTTTACCATAACAAAAAGAACAAAAAATATGATAAATAATTACCATAGTATAAGAGTAAACAGAAAAAGAAAAAAAAAGACATTTAATAAATAAATTCTGTTATAACGTTTTTAATTTTACGACCTAGTAAGTAACAATAAACGATATTTTGCGGAGAGGGCGGATTATAAAATAAGAGTGCTGGATAACCGAGTGTTTCGGTTAATAGGATGTCGGATAATCGAGAGTCTGTAATATTTTTAAATCGCATTAATTTTATATTCATTTAATAATTTACTGCAAGGAAGGATTTGAGCAACAGAAAGTATGACTACGTTGATTATATGTCACTCGGTATCGCCCCCCCCAAAACGATTCTCTGGATCCGCCCCTGAACTCTCGCCAGCCAGTGAAACAGTTCATGCGGAAAGCAGTAGTAGCCTCCCTTCTTATCAGTTAGAAGTTCTTTCGGTAAATTACCGGTATCACGTGACTTTTTTCAGCCTCGAACCCAGATTTGGAATAAAGTCCATTGTCCGCCATTCGTATAATCAAACTTGTCCAAGCGAGAATCGCCAAGTTCTGGAATAGAAAATGTCTAATTTTGCCGTAGTGTAGGTATAGCGCCTAGAATATATAGTGTAGAAATGGACTTTATTCCAAATCGGGGATTCGAGGCTGAAAAAAGTCACTGATACCGGTAATGGGGGGGTATTCCATTTACGTTATGATCACGTGGTCAAGGTAAAAACTTCTAGCATAAAGAAGGGAAGGCTCCGTAGACGTGTAATGCAAATCCCCGCTAGCCAATGAAACAGTTCATGAGGCAGAGCAGTAGCAGCTTCCCTTCTTATCAGTTAGAAGTTCCTTGGGTAAATTACCGGTATCACGTGACTTTTTTCAGCCTCGAACCCATATTTGGAATATCCTCCATTTACCCAAAGAACTTCTAACTGATAAGAAGGGGGGCTACTACTGCTTTCCGCATGAATTGTTTCACTGGATAGCAAGGGTTTTTCATTACGTCTACGGAGCCTTCCCTTCTTTACGCTAGAAGTTTTTACCGTTACCACTTGATCAAAACGTAGTTGGAATATCCTCCATTGGCTATCCCTGTAATACTTAAAATAGTGCTAAAATATTGTATCCCTTCAATGCGCAAGGATGCTGCTGAAATATAGAGATCGCAGCGACATCTGCAGGATATTTTCTACAAATGCAAGATATTGCTAGTCTATACAATGTAATACGAAAATCCCGCAGATGTCGCTGCGATCAACACTTGGGAATTTAGCGGTATCGTCGCACATTTAAGGGATACAAATTTTTAGCGTTGTTTGGATAGCATATTTCCACACTAGGTATTCTAGACGCTATAGTGTAGGCAAACACGTATGTGTAAACAGAGTCTGAGCATTGTATGTCACCACTCTCAACTAGAGGCACCTTTGATGAGGAAACAATTGATGGAGATTATCGTAAAAGAATAATGTAGAATTATGGGTCACATGATTAGTTCAATGAATACATATATCTGACCTGTGTGCTTGGCGTCAAGCACCCGCTTATAAGTCATCGTCAATATACATGAAAGAGATAGCACAAGGAAATTTACAGCACCACAGAATTACATCCGGGAGCTCCACAAAGAGTGTGCAACGAAGCCAGCGAGATTCGAACCCGCAGCCACCTACGCTCTCATGCGATTAGCGGCGTGATGCCTTGACCACTCAGCCACGGTGGGCCCTGGACCACATTTTCAAACCTGACAAGTCTACAGCTTTTTGGATGCCAGTATTTTAGTACAGAAAATTTTGTTTTATTTGATAGAAGAATTTTTGAAATTTAAAAGGACACACTCTATAAAAATTACAAGTTCTCAAAAAGGCAGGCTTCTGATTGGTCAATCTCATTTCGCTAACAGCGAAAAATAAACTTGGTCCTGGTCAATATACTTGAAGAGTCAATACAAATATTGCTACATAGTCTGCATTTTTATTCTTCACAATGGAGTCCTCAAAAAAAAAAAAAATTCTTCAATGTAGACCGTGGCTGAATGGTTAAGGCACCACACCACTAATCGCTTGAGAGCGTAGTTAGGCTGCGGGTTCAACTCCCGCTGGCTCCGTTGCACACTCTTTGTGAAGCTCCCAGATGTAATTCTTTGGTGTTGTAAATTTCCTTGTGCTATCTAGAACCCCTCCCTTAAAAGCTCAAAGTCCTTGTGCTATTTCGTCCTGTCAAACACACAAGTCAGGTGTATGTGATCAATAAATAAATTAATGTAGACTGTTGTGAATACAATGTACTTGTTTAAAAAATATCATAAATGCTAATAAAATCAATACATCTAATGAAATTATAAAGAATTTATTAAAAACTATTTGTTTAATAAATAATTCTTGTAAATTATAATTTATTTGACAAATAATTTACTTATTCAGCAGATGTTGAAATCCGGATAATTATATGTTACGGTATGAATAACTAAAAAGTAGGAAATAAAATAATCTTTTCAAAAAAAATATATATATATTAACAGACTTCAAAAAAGCACTAAAAATAATTAAATAATTCTTTAAACTTCTCTAATGACGAAACGTTATCCATTAACTGCACATCGGACATCATGTATCGGTAAAAAAAAACGTTAAATTTAATATATAGAATTTAATATCTACCAAACATGGATTTTCTAGAGAATATTTTTTACAAAAGATTAATTTACATATTTATAATTTAATTTACGAATATATACATATAAAAAGTAATCAATTACTTTTTGAAGTTGGTGCCAAACATTCACAATCGATAATGATTAAACAAACAATATGCTGAAGAAAGAGAGCATTTTTAAAAATTTTGTACAATATTTTTCATCATCACTTTATTCATGGTAGTAGCTACAATATATTCACAATTTTACCATACTTAAGATAGGTTGGCACCAACTTCAAAAAGTAATTGATTACTTTTTATATGTATATATTCGTAAATTAAATCATAAATATGTAAATTAATCTTTTGAAAAAAATATTCTCTAGAAAATCCATGTTTGGTAGATATTAAATTCTATATATTAAATTTAACGTTTTTATGCCGATTACATGATGTCTGATGTGCAGTTAATGGATAACGTTTCGTCATTAGAGAAGTTTAAAGAATTATTTAATTCTTTTTAGTGCTTTTTTGAAGTCGGTTAATATATTTTTTTTTTGAAAAGATTATTTTATTTATTTCTACCTCGCGATTCAGTTTAGAACTGAACGGTCTGAGTGGTAAATGTAATCAATCATTATCAGTTTTACTTCTATCGTGATTTCTTGGTGAAAAGTGCAATCCGTGAAAAGTGTAATCTGCAAAAAGTCCAATCTCAGAAAATAGTGTTGTAGGAAAGCTAATTCGTTTCATATTAACCCTTAAATGAGCGATTTTTTTTTTATTTGTTTCGAAAAAATTATATATGATTCTCTGAAAGGTTTATTACACGGGAAAAATAATGAAAAAAATCAGAGATACATTTTTTATATAATACGTCAATGTTTTTTTCTGTTGCACACCTGCAATATAAGTAAAAACTACTGTCGTGTGGCTGTTTTACACTAAAATATTGCAAATTAGTAAATATTTTAATAAGTATGTCTCGAAATACCTTATTTTATAAAACTCAACGTTTAATCCTTTAATTCCCATGATAGAATACGTTCTAGAAATTACGTAGTTCAGAGAATCTGACTTTACAACAGAAAGTTCCAATAGTTCATTTCGCTTTATTTAAATACGGAATGTCTGTTATTAATTAAAGCAAATATCGCTATTTTAATTTTCTGGTGTGAATTAGGTATATACGAATAAAAAAATCTATTAAATTCAAAACACTATTATTTGCATATATGCAAAGCTGCGCACTAAAGGGTTAAGTCATGCGCAGCTTGATTTCCGACAGCTGGCGTCACTCACTAATAGAGGGACTCTACAATCCGTCGGAATACCAGAAGGCGTGGCTTATCAAATATGCTATACTATAAATGCAAATAGAAACTGTTTTTGTTTGTTTTTTATTAATAATTAATGAATTATTATATTAAATGTTGTTTTCGTTAAATTATATTCCTTTATTTACATTTATTAAGTCAAAAGTTAAATTGAAAGCCATGATCAAGAAATCCGTCAATTTTACGGGTGCGGTAAAACTAGGTATATATTTAACATCGGTTCTAGTGTAAAGTTCAGAATCTTAATGCTTTCAGAGTGATTTTTCAAGCTAAGCCTTTTTTTAAATATCATTTTTAAAACGAATTAAAACGTAAAGTTAAACTAAATAGAGTGCATATCGAATGTTTATGAATTATTCTCTAAGTCGCAGGTGGTCGTAATTAACATTGATACATTTAAGTATTGCGCGGCAGCACAATACTTACAGTCGAAGTTATCCCGACACTCTAATGGCCAGAAAAAAGCGTCGTCATAAGCGGAGTGTCGCGGTAACCGCGGTTTAAGAAAAGTATGTTTAAAAAAAGCTGTATTTTCAATTAATTTAAGACAATTTTAAATTCATAATTGTTCTTGCAGTTTTAAGCAATAAAACATTATTATTAAACAAAATAAAAACAAAAACAAAATTGAAAGGAATAAAAATCAGATTTATCATCACCTGTTTTTTTTATTGTTACATGAAATATTGATGAATTAGGGTTTGCTTATCCCTAGATGTGCTTCCTACAATTCTTTTTTCAATACTATACAATGAATTGTAATCAATATTCGTTGTTTCAAAAATGGTTGCTAGATAATTTCTGGTCGTTTCAATGCAATGCAATGCATCGGTTTTAGTCGGAGGAAAAACGCCGTGTAACCACAAGGAAGCTCCGCCTGACCAAAACAAAAATATGTCATTCATAGTGTGTGGCTTTTATTTATTCCGATAAAGGATTGAAGTAATATTTCTCATTTATCTCAATGGGTATTTTAGACACTTTTGTGAAAAGTTTGGCTAAGATATTCTTTACCACTTAATTACCGTGCTTATAAGATGGATTATGAAAAATGGACAGTTTTCCTAAACCGTCGGGATATCCGGGGTGTTAAATTATTTAACGACGTAAAATCTGGAGTTTATTTACATTAAAATCATATACAGAAAATCGGGTCTTTGAAAAACTGACTTGGTAAGCGGGGTGACGTGGAAACCGGGTGTCGGGATAACGAGGTACGACTTTATTTATTTCCAGTGTCATTTCTCAATGTTAATTTAACATAAAAAAGCCTATGGAGCTCATAACTTTTTCATTTTTTTCTTCCCACCTTTTTGTCCCTGATGCCAAATTTTTTTTTAATTCTTTACTAATTCTAATGATATAATAAATTTAAAGTGTAAAAGTGTTTGTCTGACGCCAAGTTAAAAACGGATGATAAAATGCCTTTCCATTTGGGTGAATTATAACCAAGAGAGTAGTGCTGTAAAAGTAACGACGAAATGAACACCCGTATGTATTCGTTACTTTCAAACGCACTACCCGTTAGAAAATATTCGTTACTCGTTACTTTCGTTACTCGTTAGAGAACGGATATTAAAAATCATCCTAAATGCTAGTACACATATATTCGGTGTATTTTCTAATTTTCTGAGTGTTTTTTCGATTATAATTAGTTTTATCTTTTCCTTAAAATAAAAGATAAAATCTGTCTAAATGCTTGCACTAATTTAACATTTCACAAAACATAAAACTGGGCGTTCAAAATACTGCATGTGAAATATATGGTCACAAGACTACAGTAAATATCATTATGTACCGTACGTGAGGTCTTTTCAAAAATTTGTTACCGTTACCTAGACCCATAATAAAATTTTGTATGAAACCTGTCTGTAACAGAAATCTGCGCAAGATTGGAAACATTCACAATATAATAATGAATAAATAAATACAACCTGTAAAAGTGGAATTTTACCTTGAATTGAAATATTCCAAGATAGATTCCCATGAAAATAATACAATGAAATTCCATCCGCTAAGACGAAATATCTCTCTAAAACGGAATTTGTTTGTGATTTCTCGCGATTCTGTCTTCGCAAGTATTACTGTATGTATTAATGAAAAAAATAGTAATTGAGAATCTTAATAGAAATGTCCACTGCTTACTGAAAACAGTAAAACATGCGAGAACGGAACCTGTCTATAACGGAAACTAGCAATCGGTTCTCAAAAACATACTTACCTCCGCGCTCAACATCGCAAAACCTTCTGACATATTCATATACTCAGTCTGAATCATAAAATAATAAAATTGGCGTCATGTGAATGATATGGAATCGAATATCGTTTTTCATTTTTCAATAAGTTTATCGCTGTTCAAGCTATAATCAAATGCTTTTTTATGACGGCCCTTCAATTACTGTCGCTTCCAGAAATTCGGTTCAAAACACCCATTTTCATAGTATCGTCCAACAAATCTTTTGAATTTAAAGGAAAAAGAGAGACGCTAATCCATTTCTTAATTTCTGATCAAAAGGCCTACAGATTTTATGCGAGTATGAGTAAAAATCAATGATTTAAAAAGTTATATTTCCTAAAAATACTTTATCGTTCCTTAAATTCATCTACAACGAATATTTTATTTCTATTATAAGCTCCAGGTCTTTTTACAGTGAAAGATTAAATGCCTAATTAATAAAAAATTAATCTAATTAAAATATTAAATGATAAACACATCTTGTATTTTTATTGCTTGAATCCATGCTTCCTTTTTAAAAATACATTCATAGAACCTCTTGGTCAAAAAAAAAAAAAAAAAAAAAAAAAAAAAAAAAATCAATTACTCTCTATGTTTGAAAAAAGCATATAACACTTCATATCTGAGAAATAAAAAGTACAATTCCTGAAAGAATAAACGATCTCATAGTAATAGTTCTTCTAAAAGCAGTTTGTGCTACTATTAACCACGTGATTTCAAAATCTTCCTTCCTTAATTATTCGCACGGACATTTTTGGCGAATGAACGAGTGCCGAAGTAACGAAACGATAGTGAATACCCGTATGTGATACTAAAATACGGAAACAACTGGTTTCCGAGTCCAAAAACCGAAAACAAATTCACATCTTTACGCGGCGCGGCTTTAGACAGTGCGGCTCCGTTCATGAATCACGAAATAAAAGAAGCGTTTGAAGTTTGCTTCTTAGTTCTGCAGTAACGAGTAACGACACATATTTAGAACTACCGATTCGGTATTTCGTATCAGAGAGAATACCCGTTACTCAGTAACGAATACATGCGGTTTGCCACACCTCTACAAGAGAGTAACATGGGCTATTTTTTATTTACATTATTCAAATATTTTTCTTAACTCCAAATTTTGCTTTTTCATTGAGAATTAACAGACATTTTCCCTATAAAATTTAACGTTTTTTCTTCATTGTTGCAAATAATTCAAAAGCCGTGATAATAATTTATCTCTTTTAGTTGAAATATTTCCACTTGAAAAATTAAATTGAAATCGTTTTTTTCTCTAAGAATTAAAAATATGAATATGGCGTCATAGTGGAAATAAAAAGGACATTTTCAGTATAAGTTTTTGCTTTGGTCAAGTTTATGTTTCAGTAAAAAGTTTCAAGCGGATAGCTATTTTTCCGCAGGTAACGAACTTAATGAGGAATTTATTACATAACTTAAATTTTAAAATGTATTTTTTTTCCAAAATGGGAACTATTTATATCGCAAGTTACACTTAGGTAATAATTTTCTCTTGTGTTTACATCACCCTTTGGGAGGGAATAAGGTTACAAAATTTAAGTGAAACATTTTTTTGAAATTTTTTACTGTATCACAGCTATGTTATTGTTAAATAATAGCAGTAAGGATTCAACACAATTTATTTTTGCATTCATAGCGTTCCTGAATGGGAAATAGAGTACTTAAATTTTAATGAAATTAATTTTTTATGTATTGATTATAGATTTTTAACGTTCAGATTGGATGTTTTTATCCAAACTACAGCAAACTGCATTACTGCAGTGGTGAAATATTTTGAATTATGCATTGGTAAACTGCATCACACATTGTAATGCAGTACCGCATACATCAAAACCTGATGATGATACCCTCCATTAATTTTGAAATGAGTTCGTCTGAATGCAGTAGTTATTAAAAACTTGACATATTAAACAAAAACGTAATTTGAAGAACAAATTAAAAAAGCAAAATTTATTTCCTATATTGTTTAAGCCCGAGAAGGGACATATATTAAGATAATTCATTTAATTAGTTCTACATTTAATGTTAAATTTTTGTAACAAATAAGTTAAGCCAATTGAAGATTAAAAAATAAAAATAAAAGTCATACAATAGGATACATAAAACACCCTAAAATTTAGATTCCGTTCAAATGAAATCGAAATAAATCTTATACTTTTTTTAAAGTTTTGTATTTTGCATGCATCTTATCATTTTATGTACAATCGTCATAAACATAATACAAAATCTGCAATATAAATATTTTCAATTAAAAATGGAAGATGTCTAAGATTTATTTCGATTTCATTTAAACAGAATCTAAGTTTTCAGGGTGTTTAAGTATTATATTGTCTGACTTTTATTTTTATTTTTTAATGTTCCATTTGGTTTAACTAATTTGTCACAAAAATTTAACAATAAATGTAGAACTAATTGAATGAAATATCTTAATATCTGTCCCTTCTGGAGCTTAAACAATGTAGGAAATAAAGTTGGTTTTTAATTTGTTCTTCAAATTCCGTTTTTGTTTAACCCTTTAACCGTTTGGCCCGGATTTTTCCGTTCCTAGAAATCATGTTAAAATGGCTGTAGACCAAAATATTTTAAACAGAATTCTATTTTTAACCTTTTATAGAAAGTAGTGATATTAAAGATATTATAGCATCAAACTGAGATTTAAAAAATATGTATCCTGGGATTTGCAAGCATTCTTATAAAAATATTGCAAAACCCTCGGACGGTGAAAGGGTTAATATAGTATATATATTTATTTAACTAGAATGCAACTAAATTAAAGTACCAACAGCGAAAATTTGGGCAAATTTAAGCATTTTAAGTAAAATGGTGAAATGATAGTTGTCTTCGCTGAAGTAGTAGAGAAAGTTACTCCAAATATACCTTACCAAGAAAAGTACAATTATCTATTTTTTTTAACCAAAATATTATTAAATACTTTCCTCGATGTCATTACGGTGTTGAAAATGAATAATATTGTTAAAAGTAACGATTTAACATGCATGGCATTAAAACAGAATCTACCATCATTCCATTAGGCTAAAAACTCAAGGAAAAGAATTTTTGATAAACCCGTAATGTTTTTGGGGTACATTATGTGCTTAAGAACAACCTTCAATGGTAATACAACTAAACTAGCCGTTGGGGGCCACCGTAATACCTACCCATCATGGATATACATAATATAAAATATGAAAACAAAACATGTGTAAACTATTTATAAAATGCATTGCAATTCCAAAATAAAATGTAAACATATATTTGAATATTTTTAATACATAGTAATGCTCTATTACTGAATTGCAGGTACTACTTGATTATCCCGTCGACCCATTTCGACAAATTATATAAATCGCCGAGCTACTCGCAAAATTATACAGATTCTCAGAATCTATACTATTAAAATCTGTGCGCGTATATTTGTAACCACAAAAACTCGGAAACCAATGGGCGCAGGGCTACGAAATTTTGCACACGGGTTGCTGGTAGGAGGTCCATGAACGATTGGGCAAAAAATTCGAAAATTTTAAATAGTTTTTTTTCTATTTTATTTTATATTTTTGACGAATTTTTGCCTTTTTTATGTTCAATCCGTAATCGCGCGAGCTCAAACCAGTGCTAAATGTTTACTGCAATGTGAGATATACATATTACGAAGGCCACGCTGCAATAGTAAGAAGATATAGCGGGTATTACGATAATTCTTTTACTTTGCATGCAAATTATTGGAGATTATTTAATTGCGCTTAATTATTACCTTATTTTAAAAATAAAGAAAACTTTTTATCACGAACATCAACAAAACTTTTTATTCTACTTATTCCCTTATTCCAAAGATATCATTTTATAACTTCTGCTGCCATAGCAACATAATAAATCAAATCCTTCTGTATATATAAAAAAGTTTTGTGATAACTTCTGCTGCCATAGCAACATAATAAATTAAATCCTTCTGTATATATAAAAAAGTTTTGATTTGGAAATGGACCAATGAAAATCTGCGTAGATATACCCGGCAGATCGGCATCCAATTTGAATGCTTAAGCATGGCCTTTTTTCGTTAATATTAAAAAAACTGTTGCATACAAAAATATGAAAATCGGTAGTATTATAGAGAAATATTTGATAAACACGCTGATGCAGACAGTTTTCAAATCGAAGAATTATTTTAATAGATATTTAATGCTAAAGTTGGACAAAATCGTTCCATTAAAAAAGTTTTATAGGAGCAAAAACTATACATTGGAATTAATTCATTTTTAGATAATTTTATACGTTAGAATTTCCCGGTGTGCAGATTACATTTATTTTTTTAATTTGACTCATTTTTTGTGGTTTTATATCTATTTTAAATTCAAATTTTCAGCATTTCGAGATATATTTCTTACATATTTTAGAAAATTGTATTAATTTAAACTGTTGCCAACTGTATAAACAGCGCAAACAATAATGTTTGCTTCAAATTAAAAATTTATTTTACACGTGACTATTATAAACCGAAAATGTAAAAAGCAGGAACTCATTGAAAATTACGTCATAAAAACTATATTTACACGTGAATTTTAAAAGAAAAAGAATATTGTAAAATAATAAATTCATTAACATGTGTTAGAAGTCTTAAATAGGAGAATTTACGTCACATTTACGTTACATTACACTTATTACGTAAAATGAACAAAAAATAATATTGCAAAACAGTTTAAATTTAAAAATTGCGCGAGACATTTATTTGATATTTTAAGATGATCATGATATTTCATTTCTAATAAAAGTATTTTTACGTGAATATTAAAAAGAGAAAGAAAAGTTTGGTGAAAATTACGTCAGATTATAATTGTCAGATTCAAATTATAATTCAATCTTCCGAAATCTTTTTAAAGCCGATCAAATTAGCGTGCTGTTAGAGTCTGCGGTGTCTGAACGGGGGTTGACGAGTCTAGCTCGTAGGGGGCAGAGCCCCCTAGTTTCATTAAAAAAAATGCACAGTAGTAGAAAAATATTTTTCGAGATATACTTATTACGTACGCCACGCTTAAATGAACGATATGTTTCGGCAGCAGAGGCAATGTGGTTACTTCTTGAAAAGCCCATGCAGTACAAGTCCCACGTTATTATTAGATTGCCGGTCCATCTACAATTCATGCAATCTGTGTATTTTAGGGAAACGGACAAACGTGAAGCTTTTGAAAGAGCAAGAAATAAAGACACCATGCTCACTGCTTGGTTTCTACTTAGCAGGTCTGATCCTTCAGCAAACATCTATCTCTATACAGAAATTCCAAAGCATTTTGTATGGAAAGGCAATGTGTGGCAAAGGCGTGTTACATTAGGTGACTTCATAATATCAGGATCTATACTGTAAGCCCGAAGGATATTGAGCGATTCCATCTTCGTATGCTGCTTTGTCATGTTCCCAGTGCCAAGTCTTTCGAGGAGTTAAGGACGTATGAGAATACTGTCTATGAAACATTCAAGGGTGCATGCCGCGCTAGAAATTTATTAGAAGATGATGATGAATGGCAACATTGTTTAACTGAAGCATGTGGTTTTGAAATTTCACCCAAACTGAGACAAATGTTTTCTTTCATATGTGTCTTTGGCAATCCAAGTTCACCGATTCAATTATGGGAACAGTTTAAGCCAGAACTCTCAGAAGATTTTGCTCGCCATCTGCCGCTACAGGAGAGTAGAGATACAGCCCTTCAAGACATAGCCAATCATCTACGCATCACAACATGATACTTCAGAACCTTGAATTACCTGAACCCTCAAACCTGGAGAACTCTGTGGGATGCGATGTCTATGATTTACAAGAAGAAAGAGCAGGGGAAAACGGTTGTTAAACAGGCTAAATCCGGAACAACGTATAATTTTTGATGCTGTCATTGAAAGTATTCAAAATGATTATGCTCCTGTCGCTAAGGTTTTCTTTGTCAATGCTTTTGCGGGATCAGGAAAAACGTTCCTATTCAATATTTTACTGCATTACGTCAGAGGAATGGGACATACTGCTATTCCCGTTGCATGGACAGGCATCGCATCTATACTCTTGTAAGCTGGAAGAACTGCACTTTCTCAGTTTAAATTACCAGTCCCCATATTGGATAATTCAGCTTCAAAAATTCGGCAAAATACATCTGAAGGAAGATTACTGAAAATGGCTAAGCTCATTATATGGGATGAATGTACCATGGTACCTATTCATGCTTTGAATGCTGTTGATAGACTTCTGCGAGATTTGGTTGGCAAGGATGTCCCATTTTGGGGCAAAGTGTTTATTCTTCGAGGTGACTGGAGGCAGATTTTACCTGTGGTTATACATGCAAACAAAACACTCATTTTTGAAAGTTGTATCAATAATTATTTTCTCTGGCCAACATTTCAACAGTTCAGTCTGGTTACAAATATACGAACGGAGCCAGATGAACTTGATTTCGTGGAATGACTCATTCGCCTGGGGGATGGTAGGTTGACTAATGATTATGAACTCGGAGAAGATATTATTGAAATACCTCCAGAATGTTTAGTGCAGTATTCTATAGTGGATGATATTTTTGGTTCGTCTGAAATTGATCTTGATCATCTTTCGGAAAGAGCCATTTTTTGTCCTAAGAATGGGGATTCTTTGAGATATAATGAGGAGGTTTTACGAAAAGTACCTGACGAAGTCAAAACTTATTTTAGTGCTGATACAATACTTTGTGATGACGAAGAAGAACAAAACAATTTGCAGATGGATTTCATCAATAGTTTAACACCTTCTGGAATGCCACCACATCAGTTAAATGTTATAGTTGTCGTTATTGATATGTTGCTTAGGAACATGAATCCATCCAGTGGTCCCTGTAATGGAACACGTTTAATAGTCAGAAGGTTGTCGCAAAATATTATAGATGCAGAAGTTTTGACAGGACATAGGAGAGGCACCCGTGTTTTCATACCGATAATCCTGCTTACACTGTCGGATACCAGTTTACCTTTCCAGTTACGCCGCTGTCAGTTTCCACTTAGGATCGCCTTTGCTATTAATTTCAATAAATCTCAGGGCCAAAGTTTGAAAAAAGTTGGAATCTATTTGCTCCATTCAGTTTTTTCACATGGGATGTTGTATGTAGCCTTTTCAAGAGCAACTTCTAGAGGATGTGTAATGTGTACGTGTTTGGGTCAAGGACGGACCAAAACAAGGAAAACTTTTTTCGCAGTCTGATAAGGTATTTACACAAAACATTGTCTTTCGTTAAGTTTTATCTTAAGTCGCAACTATTTTGCTGTATTGTAAAAAAAAAAAAAAAAAAAAAAAAAAAAAAACTAGTCTACTGCACATTACCTTATGGGTGAGGTGGAAAACAATGCAAAGATTTTTTAATTTAAAAGAAATTTTTTCAGGTTTTTTTTTGCAATGACGATGTACATTTCATTCTTTCTTACAAATTTTTGTTTGATTGTGTAAATATTGATTTTATAACTGATTTCCTAAACTTTAATTTGGTAGAGTAAATATTAACTAAAAAAACGAGTCTACCGCAATTTACCTCATTGGTGACGTGGAAAACAGTGCAAAGATTTTTTATTTTAATATAATTTTTTCCTTTTTCTGCAGTCACGATGTAAATCTAATTTTTTTTTACAAATGTTTGTTTGGTTGTGTAAATACTGACTTTATAACAGTTTTTTATATTCCCAACTTTAATTTGGTTGTGAAAACACTTACTTTTATTTATTTTTTAATACATACCTGATTTTTTTTGTACATACATATTTCATATTGGTTGTGTAATTACTGATTTTTAATGGACATAACACATTTTTATATTCATAAACTTTTGGTTGTACAGATTTTTGTTTTTAATTTTCGTTATAGAATTAAATTCATGAACACCCGCCCGTAGAACGGGTTAAACAGCTAGTTTTATTTTAAATAACGAAGGAACAAATAAATTAGTAAAATATTAATAAAAATACAAATAAAACGTCGAATTAAAAATCATTTGATGACACAACAAACACGTGTAACGTGTTTAATGTCAAGTGAATGTGACATTTACGATCATCTATTGCTGGCATTTATTCTTATAATTTGGCGACAGTTTTTAGGTCGACGGGATAATCAACTAGTACCGAATTGCGTAAAAGAAACATCCTTATAACTCCAAAAATGATAATCCTATTAACTAACAAGTTACTGCATTGGATTAAGAGTCTCATTTCCAATTAAAATGCATTTTTGAATTGAAATTTGAATGAAATACAGGGTTACGAAAAATGAAAGAGTGTGAAAAATAGGATTACAAATATCTTGGCAACTAATTATTCGATCGACTTAATTCTTTATGCAAAATTTGTGTTTTTTTATTGTCTTTTATATTCACTCCTTAAGATAACCAATTTCGAAAAAATTTTTATACCTTTTATCAGAACAAATATTTCGAGAGTCCGAAAAAAATAGTTCTCGTTAATCGAGGTTTCTGATATACTCAATAGGCTTATTCCCATTATTACATACTAAGTACACACCAAATTTCAAGCCTCTATCACAATTTGTTCGGGAGGTAGAGCGTTTACAAGCAGACAGACAGACAACCGGCAAATTTTGTCTTCTAAAAATATATTTTTCGGAATCTCCAGAGACTGAAACATGTAAATCCGTCAATTTTTTTTTTTCAATTTTTAAAATGATTAAAAGACTTACTCTATACTACGTATGATGGGTAAGTAAAATGAAAAAATAAAATTTTTATCAATGCCTGTGTTTTTACGGTGTTCGTTCCACCGCGTGTCACTGAGAGAGATTGTTCCATGGGTGGCGACAGTGATGTCATACTCAAAAGAAATCGTGAATTTTCTTTCATAAAATTGACACGATTTACTACTATTGCGTCAAAATTTCACAAATTTCACGGCATATATACTGGGGCTATGGTAAAAATATATAGGTAATGGTAAAAGTATATAAAGGTAATGGACATTATCCGTCTGACGTAACACTTCCCCATCATGTGACTTACAGTAGATATTAGCATATGGGAACGTCCACTGTTACTCTTGTGACCATCAGAGCAAATTTCTCTATATATTTCCAATTCTTTTATTACAAAATATATTTAGGATAAATTTGATGCAACTACTTAAAAATACATGTACTCTACTTTCATAAACCATACACAATTTGTAGCAAAAAGCATTTTACTTGCCTAGATAATAAATGAAAATTTTGTTACTCTTGTGACCACAAAAAAATGCAATTTTCAAAAATTGTGTTTTACACAGAAATTCTGTGAATTATATGAGACTATAGAAATAAAATTTACAGAATATAGCAGAGTAATTATATCTTTTTAAAAAGCATTAATCATTGAACTCATCTGATAACACATGAATTAGTTGCATTTGCTTTTGCAAAATGCTAAGTGTTACTCTTGTGACATTTTGTCCATAATGTAATTTTAGCAAAAAATCAGTTTAAATACTAAACAAAATAATTTAAATAAGTTAAAAGAAATTATTTTCCATACAAAAAAACTTTTAATGATGGTTTAATTTTAAAATACCATAAAAGAATGTAATAAATTCTAAAGTTAATTATTACTATTATAACCACATAGCAACCTCTCAGTTTCTGCTACTTAACAGAATAAATCATTGTCTTCATTATCAATAATATCACTTGCAACTTCTCCTGTATCATGATTTACTTAATGAAACACAAATTTTTTGTAAGAATCATGTTAATGTATGGTTTGTAGTAGATAGTGTTATTTTTCATGGTTTTAACAAATTGTATTTGTTGAATGCCCTCCGCTGTTGGTATTTTCTGTCAAAGTAATGGAACGTTATTGTTTTATTTCTTTTGACAAAATAAGCAGAAAGTCTTAGAATTTCTTTTTTATCACGCACTTCATTCCACATATATCATTATACAACAACACAAAATAAATCTACAGCATCTATACCAGGAGTATTTGAAAAAAACATAAGCTCAATTAAGTTCATTGAGGAAGGAGTCTGATTCATTGCAGGCATATTTGTATAGTTACATATTTGTTTAAATTGGCAAGCACAACCATCATATAAAAAAGTAAAACAGGTACACTTTAAGAAAATACAAATTTCCAAAGATGCTATGTTGAAATTTTACATACGAGAGCATTTACAAAAAATTGATTATGAGTTACATTGTCTAAAATAATAGCATAAGATTTTACTTTATTGGGACCATACTAAATAATGGCTGAAAATACAAGTCACTTGTGGATTTGACCAGTAATGCAGTATTTCGTACCAAAATTTCGTTTTGGCATGAAAATGTACAGTTTTCAGAAAAGGCACTTGCATAACTATTCTTTGAGAAATTATTGTTTTTTGGCATTATGAAAATAATCCTATGAACAAATTTGAATGAATGTGTGCCACAAAAATGGATTTAGTTGCTTTCGAAAATTTGTAAACAATCAGAAACGGTTTCTTCAGCTGTTACTTTTTTAAAACGTTTATCAACGTTTTGAAAAAGTAACAGTATTGACAAGATGCTGATAAACATTTTGCCAATAGCAAAACGTTTATCAACGTTTTGCTATTTACAATAACTTATAAAAAGTTCTGTATTATGGACTTCCGTTTCAAATAATTCTTCGATATTATTTTCGCAAATTAGACATTCTGAGTTCCTACATTCTAATTATGATGTATCTCGGCAGACAAAGTCATTAAATCCTTCACAGGAACAGTGTTGCAGTCGTAAAAAAACCAGAGGATATACGCTGGAAGTCATGAATTTCATGCCTGGAGTATACGCTATAGCTTTATATGAGAAACAGAGGGTATACGGAGCTTCTTAAAAAAATCCAGAAGGTATACGGCGTATACCTGCGTATACCCTCCACTACACCCCTGCACAGGAATGTTTAATGCAGGAAATACACCAGTTACTACATTGTGAATTGCTTGAATGTTTTCGTGACAACGACAAATGGAGATATTCTGATGAGTAATTTTCTATTGTTTTATGAAACTAGGCTTTAAAGCTGCAAAGGAATCTCAAATTTTTCAATTTAAGAAAGCTTCTTTAAACAAAAAACGTATTTCCTTAGTAAATGTCCCCTAGAATTGAGGAAATTATGTGATTTTTTTCACATCTAACTAATGTAGATTTAGCTGAAGAATGACCTCTTCTTAAATCATCATCGACATAAAATTCGCCAAAGCTGTGGAGTTAGATTTTTTTCCCGTTACAGTATCTGATGTTAGCTAGTTCTCTACTTTTTCCTTTTCTTAATATTTCCATTCTCTTGCTGAAGCTTTTGCTGGCTCTAAGACTTTTCTTCACTTTATCGTAATATATTTTGTTTTGTTTCTTTCTCACATCAACATATTCAATTTCCTTCTTATTTTTTCTCTACAATTTTTGGCGCTTGGCAGAATTTTTCCTGCTGTTTAAAACAATGTCGTGTATAAAGAAGCAATATTAAAATCTTTCCTTTAAAATAAACTATCAGAATCCTTTCCATACGAGTTACTATAAGAACCTCTGTAAATTATACAGCAGAATTTGGTAAACAAAGTTTTACAAAGTCTATAAAATATCTCATCAAAGACCATGTGCTTCAAACCAAAAGAAAGCACACAAAAATGACACGAGTTGAGTTGTTTTATTATATCTTTAATTACTTGATTATTTTATAATTTTAAGTAATAACAAAAATGAATAAAAATAAATCCATCCATTAAAAAAAACACTAATAAAGATAATTTACCTTCCTTAAACTTTACAAAATAACCTTAGTTATGGCTCAAACTATTTCAAGAACCGCTCTAATAACAGAGGAAAAACAACAAAACTTTAAGCATTCTGTTTATTTTGATTGTAACGCTGTTTTATGTCAAACTATGGACAAAAGTGTTATGTGTTACTCTTGTGACACAGACGTTTGTTACTCTTGTGATAACTCCCCAGAGCCTATTCCATGCATAGCATAAACAAAATATTTAATGTAAAATCTGTCTTATACCTCAAAATCAAGAGAGTTAGAAGTTTTGGGTAAAAATTTTAAGTAGTTTTTATGAAATTAAAACTTTAATATGTTTCTGTTACTCTTGTAACAGCTAATTATCAACTAATAAATAAAGCTAAAATTGCATTTAATACCTTAAATGAAACCTTTTAACTATGTATATCTGACGGATGTAATAATAGCTTGTTATTTTCAATGAATAATAATTTCATTTAAAGAACAGAAGTAAAAAAAAAACATACAACTCAATAAGTGGATTTTTATGCTCAACTTTAGATGAATTTTAATACCACTAGTTTCTAGCTCGGTCTCGGTGTAGGCTTATACTTAGGAAATTAAAACTTACAAATTCCTATACAACAACTCTTTAGCTTTAAATTGATGTATCACACTTATATTTTCGTTTAAAAAAAAATTTCAGCAAAAATTTTCTTCTGCCGTTGACGTTCCATATGTAACTGTAAAAATAACTGTATTTGCTATACTTGTTACTTGTTTATTTACGCTTTCGATTCAATTTTCGTCGCCAAACAATGTGATTTACGCCAAATAGTATAAGCGTGCGATGGTTGCAATAATGTTTTAAAAATATGAGAGCAGTTATGGAGGCAAATTTCTATATTCAAGAGTAAATTACATAAACGTAGTTTATACATTTAATTTTAAAAATTGAGGCTATATAAAAATGAAGTAAAACTTTTAATTTCCAATGGAAATGTATGCTACACACACATACACACAAGAAACCCTGGTTACAAAAATTAAATTAAATTTGCGCCAACCGATGCTGACTAATATATGCCAATTGGCTGCAAAACCGGATTACGGAACTTTTGCCTTTGGTATTCTCATAAACTTATGGAAAGAAATACTTTTTTGTCTATAAACGAATTAAATGAACAGTTGTACAGCTACCGGGTGTCCTAAAAAGGACTGACTGATTTTAAAATTCAATAACTCGCAAACGGTGACAGATATTTGAAAAATTCTTGCAGGAAGGTTATGCATGAGGTCAAATGTTTTTTTTTCGCAGTGATTTTCGATTTTAGTTCGAATTACAAATAATAGATGGCGCTGCGATCAATAGACGCTAAATGCAGGCTCGACTTTTGGTACTTCGGGACCCACTCAATACATTTTAACCTCCTTTTACCGCATGGAAGAAGTAAAAAGCCAAAAATCAAGCCTGTATTTAGCGCCTATTGCTTACAGTGCCACCTATTGTTTGTAATTCGAACTAAAATCGAAAATCACTGTAAAAAAATTTATACCCTTATGCATAACCCTCCTGCAAGAATTTTTTAAAATATCTGTCACCGTTTGCAAGTTATTGAATTTTAAAATCAGTCAGTCCTTTTTAGGAAATCCGGTATATGCCGCACAGTACTTTGGCACATTGTGAAATAATTTACTTTCAGACAACTAAAAGACATTTCACCATACTTTACTATGGAAACAGGCCGGTTTGTTTTCCCCAGTCATGCGATTTTTATAGCCTCGAACTCAGATCAGCGGATAATGTCCATTGTTTTTAGCTTTAGTTTCTGATTCTCACTAACTCCATGAATATTGATATTTTTTTCTTTCTCATTTTATATTAAAAATTAGGAAATGCGCGTGCATGATTACAATTTTTTAAACAGGATAATTAAATTTCGAAAGTGACGGGACAATTATTTCTATTCTGTTTAATATACATCCTATACTGCAATATCGGGAAGTTGAAGAAAAAAAAAAGAAATTCTTCACAATGGCGAATAAAGGGATGAATAGAGCTGCTCAACGTATACAAAGAGAGCTGAAAGAAATAATAAAAGAAAATTTCTCAGAAAGCGGCATTTCAGTTGAAACAACAGAGGACAATTTTATGAAGCTCAAAGGCAAAATTTTGGGACCATCAGGCACACCTTATCAAGGAGGCACTTATATATTAGAAATCAAAGTTCCGGATGGTTATCCCTTCAAACCTGTTAAAGTCGGCTTCCTCACAAAAATCTGGCACCCAAACATCGATGTCACTGGTGTAATCTGCTTAAATATTTTGAACCAGGATTGGGTCGCTTGCATAACTTTGAGAACTGTTTTTCTATCCATACAAGCCTTATTGTCCGCAGCTGAGCCCGATAGCGCACTGAATGCAGTTGCGGCCAAGCAGTTCAGGGAAAACTACGAACTATATCAGCGTACAGCAAAACACTGGTCCCAAGTCTACGCTGGAGCTCCAGGATCAAATTCAGAATTTGAAGAGAAGGTAAGAAATCTTGTGGACAAGGGAGTGGATAAAGAGAGAGCACTCTTCGTCTTATCTTCAAGTTTTTGGAACGTAGGGAAGGCCCTCACCAACTTCCTGTTCAGAAAGAAAAGTTAAATCTTCAATGCAATTCTTATGCGTGAGATGCAAGAATTAAACTTTTGTGTATTAATACAAATTCAACCGTAAAAATTTTCAGATTTCTAGAAGCTGTTTATCAATGTATGATTTTATTCTTTATCAAGTGATTTTCGATTATGTAAATTTTCTTATACCAGTTACATTTTTTTTTACTCTGTTTTCTTCCAAACACTAGTTAATCTTTCGTAATCGGGTGCACAGAAAACATTAGCGTGAAACATGATCGATGCTAGGAGCAATACTGGTATACTTGTTAGTTATTCCGTCGACCCATTTCGCCAAATTATATAAACTGCCAAACCACTCGCCAAATTGTACAAATTAAGATAAATTTTTATTTTAAATAATGAAAGAACAATTAAATTAGTATAACATTAATAAAAATACTAATAAAACGTCGAAATAAAAACCACTTGATGACGTAAACACGTGCTAGTCAAGTGAATGTGGCATTTACGATCAGTCATTATTGGCATTTAATCTTACAATTTGCCGACAGTAATTTTTTCGACGGGATAACTAACAAGTACCAAAATACTATTTAAAGTTGATTTGTATATACCATTAAAGTGTTGTCAGAATAATCACTTTATTGCCCCAAATCATACTGGTTGAAGTACGCCAATTGGCAGTGGATTCGACTATGGAAGATCATCTCGAACACCTATAATCTTATGCAATATTTGTCAAAAATTTCTGCTAATTTTCTCTTAGTCAGGCGCAAATGTTACTAACAGCAAATTATTTTCGTTTTCGAGACGGCACAACATGTCATCCCTGGACGCATTCACTTTAAATTCGATAAAAGTTATTCATTCCAATAATATTGCATTCAATAAAGTATTTATATTAAGACTTTGGGGTACAGATGCCACAGACGCACCATGGTACATTTCTGACGCCAAAATGGTGATTTTTTGCCTGGAGTACGCGGTACACCAGATCTTGTGTATTAATCGAAGCCCTCTGATATTAATAGCTGAGGCAGTTGTATTCTTGGCATTGTGTGTGTGTTAATATTATTTTAAACATTGTGTGTGTTTAATCATAAATTAAACATTGTGTGTGTTTTATAATAAAATAAATTGTGGGTGCGACTAGAGAATTAAGTTTACTTCTTAGTTATCCCGTCGACCAAATTACTGTCGCCAAATTGTAAGATTAAATGCCAATAATGGTTGCAATTAATTAATTGCAAGATTAAATGGCAATAATGGCCAATAAAACCATTAATTCGACGTTTTATTTGTAGCTTTTATTAATGTTTTACTAATTTATTTGTTCTTTCGTTATTTAAAATAAAAATTATGTCAATGTGTATAATTTGGCCAGTGGTTTGGCGATTTATATATTTTGGCGAAATTGGTCGACGGGATAACTAAGAAGTACCGAATTAAGAATTAACTTCTGCTTGACGTGATTTCAAAAAATTGCCAAATTGGCGATTTTTTAATTGTTTATAATTTTTCTACTATAACACCGATAAAAAAATGGAAGAACATCGCCATTATGATATTTTAAATAATTACAGATAAGGAAATTCGCTAAGATGTTATATATTCCCGCGGCCGCCATCTTGGTTTTCTCGACGATGTTTTGTTGGCGTTTATCGATAAGGCAACCCCGACGAGTGACGTGTTCTGGAAACCTCGTTAAGCATAAATCTAATGGCATGCGCATAAATCTAATGGCGACATTTACTTGGCAGAAAAGGGGTTTTCACGCCAAGAAAAAAATTAAAGATTGCGGCCGCGGGACTATATAACATCTGTTACAGGAACTTTCGAGGATTTTGTCTTTTTTTTTTTTTTTTTTTTTTTAAGTTACCAAAGAATACAAAAAACAAGCAGGAATTCTGCTTTTTTAGAATTTAGTGTCGCCCCCCGAGAGAAAAAAGTATATATCTATTATTGTTACGAGTTGGAACCCGTCGAATTTTGACGAAAGAAAATGTTTAAGAAGGAAATGTGTCATTAATTTATAATAAACCTGCAAAATTAGTAACAATTTTAAAAAAAAGGCATCTTATATGGCTACTCTAACTCTCAAACAAATATTATTTTAAGTTAAAGGTCACTGCTCTTCAATAAAGACATTCTAATTTTTTGTAAAACTTTGCATTTTATCAGTGTGCGATTTCAATTGCTTTATTTTTAAAAGTGAAGCATTTCCACCTGTGAGGACATTCAAAGCCAACTGGAGAGCAAAAGATGCACTTCTACAAAATATATTTCGATTTTAAGACATACACGTCTTTATTTTATATAAAATGGCGTCATTTGCATCCACTGAAGAATTCCACATTTACGATTCAGTCTTAAACAGCATATATAGAAAAGTATGCATACGTCACTATCCAGAAATTAGCAAAAAGCGATGTCGTAAAGTCTACATAAAAAAAAGGAAAGAATGATGATACATACGCCTTCATTTGCTTGTAACATTAATATGGATACTAAAAATTAAATATAGTTTATAATTTAATTAAATCTTTTTAAGTTGTTATCCGAAAAGGGCAACAAAAAGATATAGTAATCTACTATTTACACTTTACATTCTACATAAATGGAGCACTTCAGTTGCCAACATCACAGAAATGATATTAAAAACTATATAAAAATTAATATCTCAAAAATAAATTGAGATGCAGTTTTCAAACAAATTGCAGTTAAAAGTACTTTTTTTCCATATGCGAAGGTGCAAATATTAAAAATGTGCGATGCTTAGAAGTTTAAAAAATTGCAGTAGAGATTATCAGTATTTAACCGTACAATGATGATACATCTGCTTCGCTTTACGACTGGCTTATGTAACGGAACGTTATTTTTTAGAGACGACACTTTAATTGTTGCCCGAAAGAAATAGCATATCGGGGGCTAATGTACAGTAGAACCTCGATTATCCGAAGTAATTGGGACCGACCTTCTTTCGGATAATCGAGAATGCTTCAATTTTAAGATTAACGAGAAATATATGTAATATTTCTTATTATGGTGATAAGCGCTTAATAAAAATAGAGCAATAGCAAAATAGAAAAGAATAAAATACCTGAATTTTAATTTTGAAATTAAGTTCCTTTTAATTTTATCACAAGGGTTTGGAAAAATGTTTTGTTGCAGTTTCGACTGCCTTTGCTTTGAAGCTCTATCACGGAGTTTAATATTATTAGTTCACCAGTATCACAGTCTTTCTGCTGCTCCAGCCATGCGAAACCTTTTTCAAAACATTCAAAAGCTTCAGAATTGCTAATGTGTTCGTTTCCTTCGTTCCACTCCGCAGCTTACGGGAGCTCAAGTTAAATTCAAAGGAAATCTAAGAAAAAGGCTTTTTATTATAAGGAAAATATTTATACGTACTCGAAAGGACCGCATGCAAAGAAGGAATATGATAGTTAAAACAAAAAAAGGTTTCAAAATGGATTTTGCACACAAGAAATGTGACAGTAAAAAAAAAAAAAAAAAAAAAAAAAAAAGCTTTTAAAACGGATTTCGATTAGCCGAGAGTTCGGTTAAAAGAGTTTCGGATAAAAGAGGTTCTACTGTATTAAAAAACACGTTAATAGTCATTTCCAAGCTGAAAAAAAAATACGAGAAATTCGTGAAAGCCGCGATCACTAACGCACGTATCACGACCCCACCCTTGAAAACAAAAAGAAAAAAGAGAGAGAGAGAGAAACTGGATAGAGCAACTTTGTTGTGTAACAATTTCAAACCAAGACTCCCTTATCATAATAACATATCAATAATATATAATATTATCAATAATAATCAATGTTATCAATAATATCATATTATTGTGAAAATGGGGTCTTGTTTCAAACATGAATGGAATTCATCAAAGCCGCGATAACTAATGCACGTATGAGCGCTTCGCGCACATGAAAACAAACAAGAAAAAGTCTCCGAACACAGCAACCCTGTTGTGTAGCAATTTCTCAAAAATGAATTAAATTCATCAAAGTAGCTGTAACTACCATACGTATGAGCGCTTTGTGCTCAAGAAAACAAGAAAAAAGAAACCCACTGGATGCAGCAATCTCAATAGTGCATGAAATTCGTTAGAGTCGCAATTAGCACAGAGTGTATGAATGATTCGCGCCCATGAAAAACAAAACAAAACGAAAAAAATCCCTACCGGCTCGGCCTACAGGTGCAGGTAGATTTTAAAGTTAAGTACTAATTGCAACAACATAAACTAAATGAAGACTAGAGATAAACTCAGTTTAACAATTTTATCTGGCTGTTTTTGATGAGATTTTAATTTCATTTTTCTGTAAAAGCTGGTTTTTGTTTCCTTAAAATATCTCAATTTGTTGATTTTCTGTAAAGCAAGTAAACCCTATTGGTTTACAATGGAAGTCTATGGGAATTTGGAAAAATATTAGAGATATCGACAAGTTGGCGTCACTTTTAGCGACTAATTTTGGTCGCCAAATTTGGCGATGTATTGCATTTGGCGACAGAACAGGGTCCCTCCTACGGTAACCCCCCTTATATGTATGGAGATACGATAGCGTAATATATGTATGTATATATATATATTTTTCTTTTTTTTTCACGTGGAAATCTTGCAATAGAAAAGTAATTGTTGTGGTAAGAATTTTATTGTGGTTTTTTTTATTGTTGGCAACTGCTATAGCGAAAATCTTTTAAATTTTCCTGCCATTTTTAGGTGCGTTCGTAATTATATAAATACATAGCACCTGTGGTCGTCATTCAGTCTGTCTGTCTGTCCGCATATAACAGAGCAAAAACTAACCAACCGAATGGTTTGAAATTTTAAATATATAATTGTTGCAAAATTTTGTCGAGTCATTTCAAATTTTACGAAAATCGGATGTATAGTTTAATGGCAGGGATAGTCAAAAGTTTTCCCTTACATTATGGCCAATGGGAAAAAATTATTGCATGTGCATTTTTATGATGTTACAGCCTTTCGAATAGAATGAAATTGATATCACTGATGAAGTGCACTAAAATATACATTCAGTACAACATGCGGGGCAAAAAATATTTCTAAAACTAATTTTAGTACGAACGCATCTTATTTGTCACGTTTGACGTGCAATTTCCATCTTGTTCTGTAAGAGTTGGTTTTATCAGAAGGCGGTATTCAAAAATTTTAACCCTCCCCCATTTCTACTGCTTTGGGCCGATTTTCTCAGTTGCAATCCCCGCCGAGATATTAGCCATCTTAATGTATTTGTCGAGTTTGAAGACGATGCGTGCATAATTGTGACTTTTATCGTGCGGACAAAATTTAGTACATACAGGGTGTTTCACAAAGGACCCCTAACTTTAAAAATCAGTAACTCGGAAACGGTGATAGATAGAAACATGAAACCAGTGGTATGTTTAATAAAAAAATCGTAAGAATCTTATACATAAATCTTAAAATTTAGTTTAAAATAGCCCCGATAGATGGCGCTGAGAGCGTTAAGAATCCTTGGGCGTGTTCAAGATGAACGCGCGGCGCTCGCGCGAGCTCAGGAGACAGGAACATGGTGTTGGTCTTTATCGTAGATGGAATAAATTTCAGTACGTTCAGGAAAGGATCTTGGATTTGATTAATTATTGTGCTAATTATAAAGATAATCTGTTGCAAATGAAAGGTGAGCTAGATAGCTGAATGGACAGAGTATTGAACTCGAGACTAGGGGTTATTGGTTCAATCCTCCGCGCCCCAAATTGTGTTTATGATTTTTTCAATTTATTGGTTGCTTTATATTTTTCATAATAAATAAGATATTTTTGATAAAGATAAATTTTTATATTAATAATACAAAAGCACATGTGAGTTTTTATCGAGACTAGGATGCAGATCATATTTTACAGTGTTAAAATCAACATGGAAAATATAAAAATAAAATGTAATAGATGTACATTATTTTAACTAAAAATATCTGAACACATATTTTCTAGAAGAGATAAAATATATGGGGTTTGTCGTCTAGTTTTGTAGTGAATAAAGTATGATTAGAATGTTTATAAATTTTCAAAAATGTTTATAAATCATAAACACAATTTTGGGCGCGGAGGATTCGAACCCATAACCCCTAGTTTGAGTTCAATGCTCTGTTCTGTTCAGCTATCTAGCTCATCTTTCATTTGCAACATATTGTCTTTATAATTAGCACAATAATTAATCAAATCCAAGATCCTTTCCTGAACGTACTGAACATTTATTCCATCTACAATAAAGACCCACTCCATGTTCCTATCTCCTGAGATCGCGCGCGCGGCATGCGTTCATCTTGAACGCACCCAAGGATTCTTAACGCTCTCAGCGCCATCCAGCGGGGCTATTTTGAGCTAAATTTTGAGATTTATGTATAAGATTCTTACGATTTTTTTTATTAAACATACCACTGGTTTCATGTTTCTATCTATCACATTTTCCGAGTTATTGATTTTTAAAGTTAGGGGTCCTTTGTGAAACACCCTGTACATACATGCATACATATATAAACTTTTTAGCTGGGGGGGGGGTGGTTTTGGGTTCCTGGTGTCCTATAATGAAAAATTATGAAGGAATTTTTCAAAAGTAGCACCATGGTAACGACTGCAATAGGTAGTATTTCTTACGAAATCTACCTAAAAAAATCACTGGATGCAGCAACCTTATTGTGTAGCAATCTCAAAAATGCATGAAATTCGTCAAAGCCGCGAACACCACAGAGTCAACTATCAATAATTTTCAACAATAAAATTTACAATATATTAATGGAAACAGAAAAAATAATCTTGGAAATTTATTTATTTAACATTATTTTTCTTAATTATCCCTTTCGGGTTGTGATACGTCAGTTGAAAATGGTTTATTGTACGTAACTATGCATCACAAAATTTTATCAATCCTTTATCCCTTTTAAATATTATGACGTCACTGTTTAACATCATTATTGTTATTTTAATTAACAAAAGGACTGACAAATCAGTAAAACGTCATAAAAATATAGATAAACGTCGAATTTGATGTAACAAACTTGATGACGTAACAAATACGTGCGTCATGTGTAACAAACATGTCATCACAAAAGAAAAAATATCTTTGGTTAATATATAGCAAATTAGCACCTTGTAATAACATACTAATTTCAAATGCTAAAAGGTGTAAATTAAAACTTTAAAACCAGTAGAAATACGTTTATTTCGACTGTTTACATGTTTTAACTCTACCCGAGTCATTTTCAAAACTTATAAATAAACCGTGCAATTTTAGAATGTTTTTATTTATTTGATTTGAAAATGACTCGGGCAGAGAGTTAAAACATCTAAACTCACGGTCGACAACTGGCGAATTACGGAAGGTCGAAGCCTGGACCGCCAAGTGAAGAATTTATTCATTTTCCAACAATTCTTGAATATAAAAAGAATAAATCCGAAATACGCACTGCAGTCTTTCTAAGTTTTATATCAGATCTTGTGAAGGAATTTGAAGCAAGATTTCTAAAACTTTGCAGAGGTAGGTAAGTTGTCTCAATTCTTTAAATCGCCTTATGAAGTTGCTCCAGCTGCAGAATGCAGTGATGTGCCTGCGATGTTGTTCAGTCTTGAAAAACCTTTACTTCAAATGGAGATATTTGACTTGAAGAAGATATTTCCTTGCACATGTATAAAACTGAATCTCTTGAAGAATTTTGGGGTAAACATGTCTCAGAAAAGTAGGGAAATTGCAAAAAACTAGCTATTATCCCAGCTACTATGTTTGGCTACAGATCTATGTGTTGTGAAAGAACTTTCTCCAAAATGAATTTTTTGAAGAACGAATATCGTTCGAGATTAACAGAAGTCCATCTTGAAGACACTCTTCGCATTAGCTGTTCACGACTTGAACCAAACTTAAAAAGCTGATTCAAGACCACAAGTGTAATTTTTCGCATGAATTTTTCAACGAATACCTGCCTTTTCTATTTTATTATGTGCATGCAAAATTTTCAGAACGAATACCTGTGTATGCAGTAATTTTTCAGTACGAATACCTAACTTTTCTATTTTATATTATATGTATGTGCATGTAAAAATAACAATTTAAAAGTAATAAGTACTTATATTACTTATGAGTTTTTTTCTCTGGACCTCGATAAAATTTTTCAAAAGTATTCGGACCCCATTTAAAAGTACTTGCCGACCCCTGATGTAAACAGTCAAAAAACGCATTTTTGCTGGTTTTAAAGTTTTAATTTACCCCCTTTAGCATTTGAACATAGTATATCATCGGCTAACCTCCACAGTTGGCGCATTTACCGCTACCTCTCAAAGCTCCGTCAAATTGGCGTAAAGCAGAGTCGTTAATAATGTGGTTTACCCTAAATGGTGTGTGTGTTTTACAATAAAGTAAATGTGTGCGTTTTATAATAAAGTAAATGTGTACGTTTCATAATAAAATTGTATGTATTTTACAATAAAATTGTGTGTGTCTATACTGATAAAAGAAAGTTTCGCTCTGTGTGTCTGCGATGGCTAGCGAAATCTACGCCTCGTACGAGGCTGAAAATTATTGTGAGGCTAGCCTAAAATGTTTCCTGATGCACCCGAGACTCAGAATTTTAAATTTCTAATAATTAGCTTAGTTATTAATTAAAAACTCCAATTAAAAAGAATGGAAAAATATTCATAATTCAACTAAAGCATAGATTTTTATCAAACAGTAAGAAATTTCTTGGAACAACTGGAAGAGAGACCGAGGGTTTGCTGGAATTGAGGGTTGTTTTTAAAGAGGGCCGTCTTTTAAAATCTACCGGGCCTAGAAACTCGAAAATTTCACGGCTTCCCCTTTCAGGAATTCCAAAAATTATTCCGATACACCTGTAAAATATTTAAAAAATCCATTAAAAATCGATTTCAAAATCTTGTTTTTATTTCCATTGAAATACAAGAGGTAGAAAGCAGATGTTTGTAATCTTTTGGGGCCAAGACAGTTGTCACCAATAGAAGTAGCATTTTTTCCTGGTCTATAATTTTTTTTTACAAATATTGCATTTAGAGATTCATAATTAATGTCTCTGTGCATATTTTTTTCTCTGCTTGCAAATATGTAATTTTCGTTAAAATATTCCTTGTAGAGCTCTAATTATAAATTAAAAATCAGATTTAATGAGAGGATTTATTTTGAATTTCATGTCCTTCTCTCAGATGACATTTATAGCACCTGATAGATAAAACTACCGATGATTTTTGGACTACGATTTTTTTTTTTTTTTTTTTTTTTTTTTTTTTTTTTTTGCGGTGTGTAACAATGTTACAAATAATGTATTTACAGATTTTAAAGGCAAAGATTTTAAAGCATCTACTAATATTTTTCGTCGCTGTTTCCGAATATCTAATTTTCTTAAAAATCGATTAAAACCTTTTTTATTTTACCAAAAAAATCGATACAAAATAATAAAGACTTGTCAACAGCATATTATTTAAATCATCTAAGCTTCCTCCACTAATTATCTTTATTTTACTTGCGATTTTTTGGATCGAAGTAAATTTCAGATATTTAATAACACTTAAAAATTTTAATGAAAGAGGTGGAGTTAAATTTCGGGAGAAGGGGCGGATTTTTTTTTTCGTCTTATTTTTTGCATCGATTTTAACATTTGAGATATTTTATAACATTTAAAAATTTTAAAGAGGGTGGAAGAGCTGAATTTCGGGGGAGGGAGGGGAGGATCTCGAAAATTTTTCTTAAAACCGTCGCGTTTTCTACAATAAGTATCCTTTATGTGTTGTTTTCTGACGAAGACCTCCGATAAATATTATCTATTAAATATAAAAATTGCAAAGAGGGGGATGGGTAAATTCCGGGGAGAAGGTCTTCTTCTTTAAAAATTCAGGTGTTGCGAGAGTGGACACACGGGGGGAGGGGGGGACGATCAATTTTCAAACTCTTTTAATAACCCTCATGTGATATTTTATCGGGAAGTCCTCGGGCCACTCTTTCACATAATGAATCTTTCTTCCCGCCGCACCCCAATTCTCCCCCCCCCACCCCAGGAGACATTTTTTTACCTCAGCTCCTAATTAAGCTACAGCGAGATTCGGCCTCATTTGAAGGCTTGACCGGAGGTGAAAGTCCTCTTCTGCCTTCGATTGCTTGGGTCTATTTTGATCCCAGACAATTAGGAGGCATTCCCCCTTTGGGGACCCGGAAATGGATTTTTTATATGAGATATCGTTTTAAACCTTTCGGCCTATACATTACTAAGGACCCACTCTCCCCCCTCTTAACTCATTTTTTCACCGCTAGAGGGCGTTTTAAAGGTTTAATTTGTTCATTACTACAACATACAATTTTCCAAAAATTACGAAAATAATTACGTAATAAATCTTAACAACTAGCAGCTTCTCCCCCATTTTCACACAGAGAGCGTTCACGTATTTCAGACAAAATCGAATTAAAGATATAAAATTATACAAATTTAAGCTTCATTTGAGAATATAATAACGGGTCCGGGCAACGCTGGGCGGGGCAATTTAACATGGAAAAGCCTATGGCGATCATAACTTTTCATTTTTTCTTCCCACCTTTTTGTCCCTGATGCTACTCATTTTTTATTCTTTACTAATTCTAATTATATTATAAATTTAAAGTGTAAAAAGGTTTACCTGACGTCAGGGTCAAAACGAATGGTAAAATGCCTTTGCATATGGGTGAATTATAATCCAGAGAGAAACATGGGCCAATTTCTTTTTACATTATTCAAATATTTTTCTTAATAATTCCAATTTTCGTTTTTTTCATTGAAAATCAACGGACATTTTTCATCGAAAATGTAACATTTTTACTTCATTGTTGCAAAAAGTTCAAAAGCCTTAATAATAATTTATTTCTTTTTAGTTGAAAGATTTTCACGTGAAATATTAAACTGAGCTAGTTTTTTTTTTTTTTTTTTTTTTTTTTTTTTTTTTAATAAAAAAGGTGAAAATGGCGTCATAATGGAAATAAAAAGGATATTTTCAGAATAAGTTTTTGCTTTGGCCAAATTTATATTTTAGTAAAAAGTTTCTAATAGATAGCTATTTTTGCGCAAGTAGCGAACTTAGTGGGGAATTACATAACTTAAATTTAAATTTTTTTTTTTTTTTTCCGAGATCAGAACTATTTACACCCCAAGTTAAGCTAAGGTAATAATTTTCTGATGTGTTTACATCACCCCTTAGGAGAGAATAAGGTTTAAAAATTTAAGTAAAACTTTTATTTTTTATTTTTTACTGTATCACAGCTATAATATTGTTAAATATTAGCAGAAAGGATTCAATACAATTTACATTTACATTCATAGCGTTCGAGTGGGAAATAGGGTATCTAAATTTAAGAGAAGTTAATTTTTTATGTTTTGATTATAGATTTTTTACGTTCAGATTGGAAGTTTTTGTCCAAACTACCACAACCTGCATTACTACAGTGGTGAAAGATTTTGAATTACACATTGGTAAACTGCATCCCACATTGTGATGCAATAGCGCGTACATCAAAGCCTGATGATGATACTCTCTATTAATTTTGAAATGCGTTTGTCTGAGTGCAGTAGTTATTAAAAAACTTGACATATTAAACAAAAACATAATTTGAAGAACAAATTAAAAAAAAAAAAAAAAAGTTTATTTCCTACATAGTTTAAGCCCGAGAAGGGGCAGAGTTATTAAGCTATTTCATTCAATTAGTTCTACATTTAATGTTAAATTTTTGTAACAAATTAGTTAAGCCAATTGAAGATTAAAAAATAAAAATAAAATTCATACAATATGATACGTAAAACACTCTAAAAAAATAGATTCCGATCAAAGGAAATAGAAATAAATCTTAAGACTTTTTTTTAAGTTTTGTATTTTGCATGAATCATCATTTTGTGCACAATTGTCATAAACATAATACAAAATCTACAATACAAATATTTTCATTTAAAAATGGAAGTATTCTAAGATTTATTTCGATTTCATTTGAACGGAATCTGATTTTTTAGCGTGTTTAAGTATCATATTGTATGAATTTTATTTTTATTTTTTACTCTTCAATTGTCTTAACTAATTTGTTACAAAAATTTAACATTAAATCTAGAACTAATTGAATCAAATAACTTAATATCTGTCCTTTCTCGGGCTTAAACTATGTAGGAAATAAATTTTGTTTTTTAACACGTTCACGCCGGCGCGGTGGGTCACACTCGACTGTCTCAAAGCTGTCAAGTCTTCGGCCTTTTGGATACCAGTATTTTAATACAGAAAATGTTGTTTTATTTAATTAGAGCAATTGGGCGATTTAAAGGAACAACATTTTCTGTAAAATAACAGTGGTTTGCAAAAAGCCGGAGACTAGACAACTCTGAGACAGTCGAGTGTGACACAACGCGCCGGCCTAAGACTCCTATAATAGGAGCTGACGCATTCTTCCTCAATTGGCACCCGATTTGGAGCCCAGTCGAAAAACCAAGCTAACTTTCTGCCATTTAACAGTCAAACTGTTCGACGAAACTACGCCTAACAAGGCCGGGTTACTGATTGGCGCCTTTATCGCTATTCCCGCGCCGCGCACTTGCAGTGAGAAAACAAAAAAAAAAAAAAACAATTGTGAACGCGACAAGACAAAATGTGGAATTCTTTCATTAAACTAATTGTGTATCGTAAGTAAATATAAAAAACACTACTACTATTTACCCAAAATGTTCTTTAATTTTATTAGTTTAGTTTTGAAATTTTTATTTTTTTTTAAACACAATTACTCCCTCCCCCCATCCCTTTTATGTTTTTTCTTTCTTTTATATATATTTGCTAAAATGATTGTTTAGCAAGAACTTAATTACACTTGTTCATTGAGAAATGTAAATTATTTATGAACAATTTGAGGGTTTTTAGAAAATGTCTGTCTGTTACTCTGTGAGTCTGTATGTGGCAAAAATTTTGTGGGCGCTGTATCTTAAAAACTAAATTAATTTTTTAACTGTTATTGACATCCAACGCCAGGGCTTAATTTCTAAGGGGAAAAAAGTACCGGAGCCCTAATATTATGTGGTACCGGTACTACAACTATACCGTTTTCCCCTCCCCCCACACCCCGTCACTTCAATCTGCATATTTATATTTCGTACATTACTTGCAGAGTTTAAAGCTTCTTCTTTTTTTTTTTTTTTTTTTTTTTTTTTTTTTTTTTTTTTTTAAGCAAAATAAAATTTTTAAAAATATCAATCAGCATATACTTAGCTGTCAACTATTCCACTTTTTAGTTACAACTCCTTCCGAATCTTTGCTTAGTTTTAGTGTTAACTGCAGAATTCTGCGATTAAATATGGTAAGGATTACGGTTCGAAAATAGTGTTAACATAAAAAAGGGATAGTTCATAGCTAAGCATGTTTTTTATAAAAATGCACAGCTACGAATTGCACTGGTCTCCGGAGCCCTTTATTTATGAGCTCCGGTGAATTCCGACCAATATTTAAATATTTACTAAAAACAGAGAAGTACCGGAACTGGACTCCGGCGCAAATTAAGAATACCAACGTTGTTAGAAACTGAATTTTTAAATTAAGAACGAATAGTTAATTATGTGGATATATTTACTTAGAAGTGGTATTGATACATAAAATTTCTAATTTAGATAAGTTATTAACAGTTTCATTTGAAAGAATCTTTTCTAGTTTTGGTTTAGCTCAATTTAAATTGCACAACTGGTTAGGTAATGAAAAAGTAAACAAGCTGATTATTCAAAACTTTTGATATAAACAAATTATTTTATTATTATTATTATTTAAAATTTTGTTGTATAAAAAATAAAATTTTCTTGCTTTTTGTGAGTATAGAAAGCAAATTGTGTCTTCTCTTAATTTTGATACATAAGTGAAAAAAAATAAATAAATAAGTAAACAGAGTGATATTTGTTTTTGTAATCAATAACTTATACTCAATGCAAAGGGAAAAAAAATCAATTTTTAAAATGTTTAAAAAAATTAAGCAGCTGTTTCCTTACTGTAACACTTAAAAAATGTAAATCCTTTAACACAAGTTTGTCTCTCAAAGGATTATAATTCGTATACCTAGTTTAATTAGTAGCTGTAATTTTCCATAGATATCACGAGATGTACTTTTACACTAATTTCTGCAATTGACTTGCTTTTGATAAAATTTTCTATGTTGTATCAGCGCCACTATTTGTATTTTACGTAAGGTTTAAATAAATTACCTGAAATATTACTTATAATAATTAGTAATACAGTAAAGAATTAGTATTAGTAGAAGTATTAGTAAAGAAATGAAACTGTGTCCCTTGCCCATGATTTACTAAATTTATTAATGCATTGAAAAAACTAATTTTGTTTGTGAACTTCCAAACATTTATGATTTATAATCATTTTAAATAAGCAATCAGCTAAATTTGTCATTACATTTGAAAAAGTCATCGTATAGCAGTTTGCACTTATACTTGTAAAGAAAAAAGTATTTATTTCAGCAGCCTGACGATCGAATAAAACCTGCTATGGTTTCTTTTCACAACCAAAAACCCTTTTCTTTGAATCAAATCCCCGCCAAGTTCAAGCGGGAGAAAACTCAGCCAATCACGTTATCCAACCAGTGGGGAGAAATAATTGCTTGACAGTGACTGGGCTTTTTAAATACAGCAACCCCAGACTCGCGAACTCCGGCAGTAGATAGATGCTGAGCCGGGACCCAATATTATTGTTATTTTCCGAAACAAAATGGATTTGCGTCAGCCTCTATTATAGGAGTTCTACGCCGGCCTGAACGTGTTAATCATTAGGAAAAATGGTTATTGTCCTCGTCGGGGTAGGAAATCAAAAGCATATCTGAAGCTTTTGATTGGTTTAATCTGCATTTTATTCGTTTGCTGATTGGTATATACAGTAATCTGTATTTCCCTTTACTTTCAACAGAGATGGATACCTTCTGTTGCCGCTATAACAAAAAAGTAATAAAAACTACAAAAAAAAAATTATTAATCATTTGGAAAAATGGTTATTGTCCTCGTCAGGGTAGGAAATCAAAAGCATATCTGAAGCTTTTGATTGGTTTAATCTGCATTTTATTCGTTTGCTGATTGGTATATACAGTAATCTGTATTTCCCTTTACTTTCAACAGAGATGGATACCTTCTGTTGCCACTATGACAAAAAAGTAATAAAAACTACAAAAAAAAAACAAACTCAGAAACAAATTGAGATACAACTTTCAAACAAATTGCATTTAAAAATACATTTTTTTCTCTATACGACGGTGTAAAAAGTAATATTGTGGGATGTTCAGAAGTTTAAGAATAAAATTTCATTTAAAATTGGGCGTCAGATTTCTTGGAAATCTGACGATGGAAAAGTCTTTTCCCGAACAGCCAATAAAATGCTTGGATAATACGTAAGTTTCAGGTGGATAATACGAACGAGTCGCAGGCGTTTTTTCTCGCTTGGAATTTTAACGTGTAATAACACTATTAATGTTTAATCCTTGGCGTACGTAATGTATGATCAATTCCGTGCGATTTTTTATGTCTTGAATTTTAGTCTTTGAAAAATTCATTTTCCAAATGATCGTTCTAAATTGTTAAATTGCTTTTTTTTTTTTTTAATTTGTTCTTCAAATTATGTTTTTGTTTAATATTTATTATAAGTAGCATAAAATTGCTAATTACTGAAAGTGGAAAAAATAAATTTTAGTCACCAAAGTGCTTTATCGATTTAAGATATTAAAACAGATGGCAACATATGCAGGAATTTATTTTCGAGAGAAATTTAATTATAGTACACTAGGGGGGCTACGCTCACCAACCCTCCGCGTAATGGCTTCGCGATACCGAATGGAATCGCGAAGCAATCCCTATTTTCTAGCAAATCGTAGCCAGACGTAATTGTTTCGCGTTTCCATTCTGGATCGCTTCGCGACCACTTACTTTCTATGCATTCAATTTTTAGATTTCACTTGGTAAAAATGCGCTCCTCCCCAACTCCTGAGAATTTTATTTCCTTATCTCCAAGCACATAATCATTAGAGCTTACAGAGTTTCATAATTATAAGAATTATCGCTCTATTCTTAAAAAAAAGTAACTTACGCTGTCACCGCCGCCGCCGGTTTTGAATTATTTGTGACCGGAGGTCTTTCTCCGTTAATATTAAGAAAAATACTGCATACAAAAATATGAAAATCGGCGGTATTATAGAGATATATTGTGTATATAGAGGTATATTGTGTTTGATAAACACGCTGATGTAGACAGTTTTCAAATCGAAGAATTATTTTAAGAGATATTAATGCTAAAGTTGGACAAAATCGTTCCATTAAAAAAGTTTTATAGGAGCAAAAACTATACATGCGAATTAATTCATTTTTAGATCATTTTATGCGTTAGAATTTTCCGGTGTGCAGACTGCATTCACTTTTTTAATTTGACTCATTATTTGAGGTTTTATTTCTATTTTAAATTCAAATTTTCAGCATTTCGAGAGATATTTTTTTACTTATTTTAGAAAACGGTATTAATTTAAATTGTTGCCAACTGTATAAACAGTGCAAATAATAATGTTTGCTTCAAATTAAAAAAAAATATTTACACGTGACTATTATTAACAGAAAAAAACTTTGAAATTAGAATTAAATAATTACGTATGAAAAGCAGGAACTTATTGAAAATTACTTCATAAAAACTATATTTACACGTGGATTTTAAAAGAGAAAGGATATTGTAAAATAATAAATTCATTAACATGCGTTAGAAGTCTTAAATAGGAGAAATTACATCACATTACACTTATTATGTAAAATGAACGAAAAGTAATATTGCAAAACAGTTTAAATTTAAAAATTGCGCGAGACATTAATTTGATATTTTGAGATTATATTCATAAGATTAATATTAATTTTGTTGAACGCGTTTAGACTGCTTTCGAGCGACTATTTAGTAATTTAATAATAATAAAAAAAAAAGATTGCAAGCTGAAAATGAAGTGTCATCAATAAAAAAACATGATTTGAAGAGAAAAATCTGTGAAGCAGAAAATAAAGAAATTGCTTAAATGGTTTAGTTAAGACTCGTTAACCTTCTGTATTGTTTCTGCCAAAAGAAGGCATTGGTATTTGTAAAATATATTTGCATTTTGTTGCAGATTGCTTATTATATTAGTTTATTTTGAAATGTTTAACTGATTTTATTTAATCAAAGACGAAAACAGCCATTGTATCTTTTAACAGCAGCTGATTTTTCCTTAAAATTCCCCAATCGAAGAGAAAGGAATAGAAACCCGTTTATAGGGAGATCGCCACTGTTTTTTAAATTATAATTCAATCTTTCAAAATCCTTTTAAAGCAGATCAAATTAGCGTGCTTTTGGAGACTGCGGTGTCTGAACGGGGGGCGAGCGTAGTTCGTAGGGGGCCGAGCCCCCTAGTTAAATATAAAACTATATATATAGTGTTACGAAAATTGTAAATAGTTACTGTTTGTGCTTAAAAATAATGCAAATAGTTCAATTAAGCTCTATTCATAAACTAATATAAGTTTTTGTTGCATTGAAATATCTCAATTTATTGATTTTTGGCAAGCAAGTGAACCGTATTGGATTTCAATGGGAGTCTATGGAAATTTGGCGAAATACTGGAAATAGCGCCAAGTTGACGTCAAGTTTGGCGACTAATATTGACCGCCAAATTTGGCGATATATTGCCAAGTTGGCGACATTTGGCGTCAGAGCCCCCCCTCCTTGGTAACCCCTTCTTATAGCGTCAGAAAGCTCTGACCAATCAGATGTGTTTCGCGGTATCTACGCAGATTTTCATTGGTATATATTTCCAAATCTTTACTTTTTTTATATTTTGTTGGGTGGACTTTCAAATATCTTCTTTTCGTATACTACGGGGCTCTGCTCCCTACGAGCTACGCTCGTCAACCCCCGTTCAGACACCGCAGACTCTCACAGCACTCTAATTTGATCGGCTTTAAAAAGATTTCGGAAGATTGAATTATAATTTGAATCTGACAATTATAATCTGACGTAATTTTCACCAAACTTTTCTTTCTCTTTTTAATATTCACGTAAAAATACTTTTGTTAGAAATGAAATATTATGATCATTTAAAATATCAAATAAATGTCTCGCGCGGTTTTTAAATTTAAACTGTTTTGCAATATTATTTTTTGTTCATTTTACGTAATAAGTGCAATGTGACGTAAATGTGACGTAAATTCTCCTATTTAAGACTTCTAACGCATGTTAATGAATTTATTATTTTACAATATTCTTTCTCTTTTAAAATTCACGTGTAAATATAGTTTTTATGACGTAATTTTCAATGAGTTCCTGCTTTTTATATTTTCTGTTTATAATAGTCATGTGTAAAATAAATTTTTAATTTGAAGCAAACATTGTTTGCGCTGTTTATACAATTGGCAACAGTTTAAATTAATACAATTTTCTAAAATATGTAAAAAATATCTCTCGAAATGCTGAAAATATGAATTTAAAATAGAAATAAAACCTCAAAAAAAGAGTCAAATTAAAAAAAACTAAATGCAGTCTGCACACCGGGAAATTCTGACGCATAAAATGATCTAAAAATGATTAAATTCCTGTGTACAGTTTTTGCTCCTATAAAACTTTTTTAATGGAACGATTTTGTCCAACTTTGGCATTAAATATCTCTTAAAATAATTCTTCGATTTGAAAACTGTCTGCATCAGCGTGTTTATCAAACATTTCTCTATAATACTACCGATTTTCATATTTTTGTATGCAACAGTTTTTTTAATATTAACGAAGAAAGGTCATGCTTAAGCATTCAAATTGGATGCCGATTTGCCGGAAATATCTACGCAGATTTTCATTGGTCCATTTCCAAATCAAAACTTTTTTTATATACTAGGGGGTTCTGCCCCCTACGAGCTACGCTTGTCAACCCCCGTTCAGACACCGCAGACCCTAACAGCACGCTAATTTGATCGTTTTTTAAAAGATTTCGGAAGATTGAATTATAATTTGAATCTGACAATTATAATCTGACGTAATTTTCACCAAACTTTTCTTTCTCTTTTTAATATTCACGTAAAAATACTTTTGTTAGGAATGAAATATTATTTTAATCTTAAAATATCAAATAAATGTCTCGCGCAATTTTTAAATTTAAACTGTTTTGCAATATTATGTTTTGTTCATTTTCCGTAATAAGTGTAATGTGACGTAAATGTGACGTAAATTCTCCTATTTAAGACTTCTAACGCATGTTAATGAATTTATTATTTTACAATATTATTTTTCTTTTAAAATTCACGTGTAGCTTTTATGACGTAATTTTCAATGAGTTCCTGCTTTTATGTTTTCTGTTTATAATAGTCACGTGTAAAATAAATTTTTAATTTGAAGCAAACATTATTGTTTGCGCTGTTTATACAGATGGCAACAGTTTAAATTAATACAATTTTCTAAAATATGTAAAAAATATTTCTCGAAATGATGAAAATTTGAATTTAAAATAGAATAAAACCTCAAAAAATGAGTCAAATTAAAAAACTAAATGCAGTCTGCACACCGGGAAATTCTGACGCATAAAATGATCTAAAAATGATTAAATTCCTATGTACATTTTTTGCTCCTATAAAACCTTTTTAATGGAACGATTTTGTCCAACTTTGGCATTAAATATCTCTTAAAATAATTCTTCGGTTTGAAAACTGTCTGTATCAGCGTGTTTATCAAACATTTCTCTATAATACTACCGATTTTCATATTTTTGTATGCAACAGTTTTTTTAATATTAACGAAGAAAGGCCATACTTAAGCATTCAAATTGGATGCCGATCTGCCGGGAATATCTACGCAGATTTTCATTGGTCCATTTCCAAATCAAAACTTTTTTATATATATAGAAGGATAGAAGGATTTATTTCAAATTATTGGGTGGATTTTCAGTGTTCCTGTAAGTCTAATTGGTGTCCTTACTATTTTTCAAACAAAATTATTTTGAGAGCGTTAATAAAAACAAATTTCATTTCAGAGATTAAATAAATAAATGAATAACGAAATAAAATTTGTTTGGCCGGATAGATCAAATTATTGGGTGGACTAGCGCCCCACAGCCCCACATAGATTGGTGCCACTGGAATAGAATGAAGTTTCATGTGATATACCTTATGTAAACGGGTCCTGATTAGTTTTTGGGGAAAACCCCGCATATGGGGTCCCGATAATCGATGATTTGTTTGATTTATGTTATGCCTATATCACCAGTTTGTGTGTCAGAATTCAACGAAACATCCAATTTAGAATCCTCATGATAGGAATAGATCATCAGTCAATTTTGGTTGTTGTCATCTAAGAGGAGGTGCCGAAATTGGATGATTTGTCTGAAATATGTGATGCTGATATCTCCAGTTTGTGTGTCGAAATTCAACGAAACATGCAATCTAGAATCCTCACGATAGGGATAGATCGTCAGCCAGTTTTGGTTCTTGTCATCTAAAAGGAGGTGCCGAAATTGGATGACTTGTCTGAAATATGTGATGCTGATATCTCCAGTTTGTGTAACAGAATTCAACGAAACATCCAATTTAGAATCCTCATGATAGGGATAGATCGTCAGTCAATTTTGGCTGTGGTCATCCAAGAAGGGGTGCCGAAATTGGATGACTTGTCTGAAATATGTGATGCTGATATCTCCAGTTTGTGTAACAGAATTCAACGAAACATCCAATTTAGAATCCTCATGATAGGGATAGATCGTCAGTCAATTTTGATTCTTGTCATCTAAGAGTAGGTGCCGAAATTGGATGATTTGTCTGAAATATGTGGTGATGCTTATATCACCAGTTTAAATGAACAGATTTCAACGAAACTTCTAATGCTCAGCATTTTTAAGGGTGCTGGTCACTCAGCTTTGGAATTCTCCTCCGTAATAATTAAATTCATGTAAACAGTACAATTTCCTGTACAAGAATTACTTTCAGGTGCATATATGTAATTTATAAGTATTTAAAATACATCAAAATATCTTAAAATACAGTGACCTCTCACTTATACGCGTTTGAAGGAATTGATTTAAAAGCGCGCATAACTGAGAGAATGTTGATGTAGTATTTCTTTATACACATTATGGGGGGAAAAAAGCATTTTGCAATATAAGAATTATGATTAATAACATTTTATAAAATAAAATAGGTTTTTATTAAAAAAACCTTTAAAAAAATTCTTACACTTTCACTATAAAAATTAGTTTAAAAAAATACAATAAACGTAAAATTTAATTTTACGTAGAAAGAGATATAGTACAAAATACAATATATATATATATATAATACATATATATTACAAAAGAAAAAAAAAATGCTAATTAGTCCTCTTTAAAGAAGTCATCAATGGTCGTTTGTTTTTGCTTAGGTCGTGTTTGTATAACGACGTTTTCTAATGCATTAAAGTGCGTCATTGTATTTGATGCTACATCAGCATTTTGAAGGTAGCATCTCAAAGTGTCCAGGGCTCCTAAAGCAGCAGCATAAGATGGGACAATCACAGTATCAGTTTCATCATTATCATCCTCTTCTACTTCTTTTTCAGCATTCACGTCATCAAAAACAGTTTCAATATCTCTTATTGCCGTTGATGTTAAGTTTTCATCAACATTGACGAAATCTTGAAAAGAAAGAATCTTGGCTTATGCTGTTCCATTCTTCCACGTCTACGATAAAATCATTGCTGTCGTTTTCATTTTCCTGTAATGGAATAATTTTAACATCATTTGAATGAAGAAAACCCGCTTTTCTAAAGCAGTTAGAAATTGTTGTGGCTGTTACATTATTCCAAGAGGAAACCAACATATGCATAGCATCCAGAATCGAAATTTTCTTGAATTCCTTTTTCTGCTCTAGTGATATGAACATTCTTCTCACCAAATCTTTCCTATGTTGCGCTTTAACTGACCTTATTATACCGAGATCTAATGGCTGAAGTCTGCTAGTACAATTTGCAGGGAAAAATATAACTCGTGTATGTGTCAGCAACGGGAGATCTGGAGGATGGGCGGGGCACTGGTCCATAAATAGCAGAACGTTTCTTTCTTTTTTTGCCATCTTCGTATCAAATTCTTTCAAAAAGTCTAAAAAAATGTTCGATGTCATCCAGGCTTTGATGCTACTTGCATAAGAACATGGCAATTTCTTCACATTTTTTAAACACTGTGGTTTCTTCGATTTACCAATCACTGTTGGCGGTAACTTTTCTGATTCGTCCGCATTGCAACATAAAAGCACAGTCACTCTTTCTTTGCTGTGTTTACCACCATGACATGTTTCTCCCATAAAATCCAGCGTTTTGTTTGGTAAAAGACGGTAAAATAAACCTGTTTCGTCGCAGTTAAAAATATTCTTAACATCAAAGTTTTGAATTAAATTTGGAAGATCTGCAATCCATTCATTAACAGTTGAATCTGAAACAGCTGCGCTTTCACCACTCAGGCAATGATTTGTTAAACCGTGTCTTTTCTTAAGTTTTTCTTGCCATCCCCAAGAAGCAGAAAAATTTTCGATTCCCAATTTTGTTGACAAAGTGAGTGCCTTTTCTTTGAATAACTCACCACTAATGGGTAAATTAGAAGCTCTCATTTCTCTAAACCACTGAATTAAAGTGGTTTCTAAAATCTCAAATTTTCCTTTCTGAATTCTTGTTCGTTTCTTCGCTTGTGTAGAATACTCACTGTTCATTTTTCTGATCGAGTCCTTGTTCTTTAAAATCCCTCTGAGCGTTGATTCTGGCAAATCGAATTTTCGAGCTAAACTTATTTTTGACAGCTTTGGATCATTTTCTGCTACTAACCTCCATTTTGAACGATACTGTTAACTTTCTTTTACTCATTTTTATTGCACAAAGAAAACAAAAATAAAATCCAGGTGCTACCGTAATAGCAAAGACGGAAAGAAACACGCGAGTAGATTCATAAAAATAAAAGAGAAAAAAAGAAAAGAAGAAACCATTAGAACTGAGGGGAGAGGGTGAAATGTCTAATTGTAACAACCTATCCACCCTTTCAGGCGCCGCGGAACGGTCTTTTGACCTTGACACCTGCAGAAAAATTTTTATAGATAAAAAAAACTTTCGAATGTAATTCATAGTTTGTGAATTGCGTTTTATTTTTCGCATATAACTGAGAGAGACAATTCAAAGTTCCGCTTATAAGTGAGAGATGTATAGCATTATTTTCCTATTCCTCGTGACGGGACCTCACGAAATTCGCGTATAACTGAGAGACGCGTATAACTGAGAGGCGCATAAGTGAGAGGTCACTGTACATTAGAAAAATGTTTTTTTTTAAATGTATTTTAAGATATTTTGATGTTTTTAAATACTTATAAATTATATATATGCACCTGAAAGTAATTCTTGTACGGGTATTTGTACTGTTTACATGAATTTAATTATTTAACTCAAGGTGAATTGAGCACTAGAATTTTAACTCCTTCGTAATGTTAAGTCTATGGACTTTTGATGCATTCGTCTATTTAAAATATCTTCCCGGAAAATTCATATTTTTAACATCTCTTTTCTGTGTACTCTTCTTAAAGGATGTCTCTCTTTTTTTCTTAGTTTTCAAACTATTTCTAAAATCTGTGCTGAATTTAATATTTTATGTGTTTAAAGCGGGCGAACTGTGAACAAGATTTTAACACTTCCTATAAAATTAAGTCTGTACTTTTGAAATACTTTGAGAACTAAGAAAAAAAGAGACACCTTTCAGGAAGTGTACACAAAAAATAGAAGTTAAAAATATTAATTCCCCGAGCAGGTATTTTGAATGCATCCAATGCCCATAGACATTACATTAGTGAGAGGAAATCGAAAGCTGAGTGACAAGGCCCCTTAATATGGGAATGCAGTGTGCAAAAAAAAGCTATTTTCTAAATCGGTGTAATTTCTTGTACCATTTAAATCAGGGTTTCAAAAAATTTGGTTTTAACCGGCTTGTTTTGGCTGAAATTGGCCTTTTTCTTGGCCATTATTGGCCAAGGGTATATAGTGGACCTTTTTAATTATAAACTACACATTTTTGAGTGTTTTTTAATTAGTTTTAATGACATTTAATTGACTTAGAATTTAATAAATGACCCAATTTCTCAATAATGAAGACATTAAACTTGGAATGACACAGATGGAGCTACTAGTGATTAGTCAGCTAAATTTTAAAAGGAGCCATACCAACGGCTTTATCTGTTTTACGCTGACCTTTAATCCCACCTTTTATTTTCCATTTCTACTGCTTTATAAAACTAAAGAGAACAATGGTTCCTTATTTACATGTTTTATTACTTAACTAATTTTAAGGATTATTAATATACAAGTCTTATTTTATTTCTGATAAACATTCAAAATCATACATAAAGTCATATAATAAAAGCACCATTTCGCACTATTATAAACAGTATTATGAATAGCATATGCCTGAATTTATGTATGAATATGCACTCTTTTAAATGGCTACAAGCTTTTCAAAATTTTAATTCAACAGATTTTATTTGGGGAACTTGTTTTTTTCTCGTTTAATTGCTCTCTTTATTTTATGTGCTAAACTTTCCTCGAATATTATATCCTTCCTAATTACTCTTTCAACATTCTTCATTCCATGACTTAACCCTTAAATGCGCAGTTTTTTATTTTGTTTCGAAAAAATTATATATGATTCTCTGAAAGGTTTATTACACAGGAAAAAAATCAGAGATGCATTTTTCATATAATAGGCAGGGCTTAATTTGCGCCGGAGCTCACCGGAGCCCAGCTCCGGTACTTCTTTCATTTTAGTAAATATTTAAATATTGGTCGGAATTCACCGGAGCTCATAAATACAGGGCTCCGGAGCCCAGTGCAATAGCATTTTTTTGTATCATGAACGCTGCCAATTTTAAGGCTCTGTTCTGCACATTTACGATGTCACTTTCATTTGTAAGTAGATAAAATTACAATGTATTGTTATTCTGACAGAAAGCAATCGAGCAGTGTTTCCCCTTTTTCTATAAAAGCATTGAATTTTTCCGATAACGGTGTCAATTTTTGTTATTTAATATGATTCTCAGGGACTCACTGCAAAAGGTTATTAAGCGGAAAAAATCGATTATAGTTTAAGATATTCACCTTTAATAGGAAATTGTAAAACATTGTTTCATTCTTCAGCATATAAATGTTATTTTTTGCAAATTTCATTCATTTTTTCATAAAAATGCATAGGTACGAACTGTTCCTTTTTTGTGTTAACGCTATTTCCGAATTATAATCCTTACCATATTTAATCCCAGAATTCTGCAATTGATTAACATTAAAATTAGGCAAAGATTTCTATTCGGAAGGAGTGATAACTAAAAAGTGGAATAGTTGACAACTAAGTATATATGCTGACAGATATATTTAAAATTTTTATTTTTCTAAAAAAATGCTTTAAATTTTAGAAATAATGTATGAAATATAAATATGCAGATTGGAATCACTGGGGGGGGGGGGGGGGGGCATGCTACGGTTGTTACTATTGCAGAATAGTAGGGCTCCGGTACTTTTTTTATTAGAATTTAAGCCCTGATAATAGGTCAATCTTTTCTTCTATTGCACATCTGCAATATAAGTAAAAACTACTGTCGTGTGGCTGCTTTACGCTAAAATATTGCAAATTAGTAAATATTTTAATAAGAATGACTCCAAATGCCTTATTTTATATAACTTTTTATGTTATAAAACTTAACCTTTAACTCTTTAATTCTCATGATAGAATACGTGCTAGAAATTACGTAGTTCAGATAATCTGACTTTATACCAGAAGGTTTTAACGGTTAATTTTGCTTTATTTCAATACGGAATGTCTGTTATTAATTAAATGAAATATTCCTATTTTAATTTTCTGGTGTGAATTAGGTATATATGAATAAAAAAATCTATTAAATTCAAAAAACTGTTGCTTGAATATATGCAATGCTGCGCACTAAAGGGTTAATCTTTCCATATGGACATGTAAGAATGTTTCCATTTTGATGTGTTACATTTTGTCACTGTTTAATTAAATATAATCTTGAAAATGTGTAGTATATGCGGAGCTATGTAATATACAACTTCAAAGCACCACTTTGGAGTATAATTTATATGTTTTCATATATTTCGGTGCAGGAAAACACAATGGTAAACCTACGAGTCAACCGCTAAAATCAGGTTTTCAGGTGTTTTCCACCAAGATAGGACTTGGCTGACCGATTGCGTTTTAATATGCGAATCAAGATTTAACAAATCCCAGAATTTCATCCGTGAACCCAATGAGGTGATTGTCTGTCCTGCCGGCTCCCGGTTTATAATATTTATTTGACAAATTTAATAGAAATTTATAATTTTTTTAGTAGAAAATAGTTATGTGCATTAAAAATAAATTAATTGAAATTTAATATGAATTAGCTGTAAACTAACTTTTAAAAAATAAAAACTGTCTTTTTCCCATTAAAGCCGGCCTTTTTTAAGTGGTTAAAACTGTTAAAAGCCGGCAACCCTCATTTATACCGCCGGTCGCCAACCTTTTGAACCTCACGGACAACTAAATTCATAGCTTTTAATTTTGCGGACCACTAATAAGAATTTTTGAATAATATAGATACATTTGTACAGTAATTATCAGAGTTTCCATTTTATTATTATGAAAATTCTTATTTGATATAACAAAATTATAAAGGAGGGGTGTGAAAATGTGGATACCGCTATTTATTAATAGTAACCTTCGACTTATTGAATCACAGAAAGAGCTTATTTAATATCGATTAAAATCTTTAAAACGTGTTTAATTTCAAAAAAATTATTAACATTTATTTAAATACTAGCTGTTTAACCCGTTCTATGCGCGGGAGTTCATGAATTTAATTCTATAATCAAAATTAAAAATAACTATTGGATTTAGTAAAATATTTTTCTACTACTATGCCTTTTTTAAAATGAAATTTATCATGTTACTTTGATAGCAGACGATAAAACGATATCTTTGGAATAAGGGAATAAATAGAATAAAAAATTTTGTTGATGTTTGTGATAAAATGTGTTTCTTTATTTTAAAAAATTTGTAATAATTAAGCGCAATTAAATAATCTCTAATTATTTGCATGTGATATAAAAGAATTATCGTAATACCCGCTACAGCTTTATTGCAGAGTGGCGTAAGTATTATGCAATGCGTCTTGCCATAGAAAGGTAAATGTTGTGCTAAAAATTTTATTGAGAATTTGTAATTGTTGGCAACTGTTATAATGGAAAATATTTAAATTTGATAAGAAATTGTTGAAAAATTGGTGTTTTTTTTATTAATTAAAAGTTAAATATAAATTATTTCGGTTCCGGATTGCTTTAGTTGCCTCGGCCGTGTTTTAATACACATGTACGTAACATTTCACAATTCTAACTTCCAAACTGTGGATTTGTATAGCATTACAGACAGGCAGATAAATTTTCATTTTTATATATTAGATTACAAAATAATTGAAGCTTATTTAAGTATATCCCAATTTTTAATTTGAAATCTGTTTGTACTTGTTTGAAATAAGTTTATATGTTTATAGCATCAACGATGTTACTGGAACACGGATAGCCTTTTTTATTTCAAGACCAGACCGTTACTGAGTTTTAATTGTAGTGACACAATCAAAATATTTGTTTCGCACAAATATGTAGTTGAAACTGAATCCAAATTTGCATTGCTTTTTCAGTCAGTAACGAATATTCACATTTTAGGGAAAGTTAAAAATTGCCTGTTTTGAAGATAAATAAGAAATAAGCAGGAAGCTGAAATTCTGCTTTTTCAGAATTTAGTGTTGCCCCCGATGAAAAAAAATGTATATAAATGCAGATAGTTAGTACAAACCATATTTCAGTTTTAACACTTAAAATACACGCATTTATTTTATATAAAATGACGTCATTTGCATCCGCTGAAGAATTTCACATTTACAATTCAGTCTTAAACAACATCTATAGAAAAGTATGCATAAGACGTCACTATCGTGGAATAATATACAAACCTAACAAAAAGCGATGTTGTTATTCAAGAAACTCGACAAAAAAAAAAGTAAAAGAAAAAATTGGGTGCCTAATGATTCATAAGCCTTAAATTAAATATAGTTTATAATAGCTCCATGTCTTATGAGAAATCATTCATTTACACTTTTCAAAATTGGGAAAATGTTATTACACACGAATTAATAAAATCGCATTCTTTCAGCTTTTGATAGGAATTATGTTAGTGCGAAGAAAATAAATATATTCTTTAAAATACATATTTATAGCAGGCGACATTCTCGGCTTAGCACGTATTTTAATTACAATTTTATTTTTTAGTTTTTATGAGAAAATTGCAACAAAAAGGTATAGTAATCTACTATTTTCCCTTTACTTTCTAAAGAAATGGATCACTTCAGTTGCCATCATTACAGAAATGGGGTTAAAAACTAGAAAAAAATATCTCAAAAATAAACTGAGATGCAGTTTTCAAACAAATTGAATTTAAAAGTACTTTTCTTTTCCCTGTACGAAGTGCAAAAATTTAAAATGCTCGATGCTTAGAAGTTTAAAAAATTGCAGTAGATATTATCGGTATTTAACCGTACAATGATACACCTGCTTCGTTTTACGACTGGCTTATTTTTTAGGGACGACACTTTGTTTCCCGAAATAAATAGCATATCGGGGGCTAATATATATTAGTATTTGCCCTTGATGTACTATATCTATATAATAAAAGCCTAAATCATGTGACTGTCATCAACAGTTCCGGGCTGACCGCTTCGCTTTTTAAATACCAGGAGGCCGTTTTGCTAGTTTAATGTTAGCCAGGCGCTGGTGATAAATCGCCAAATATTGTTCCATCGCCATCATTTAATTTATATTATAATAGTCCAAGTTATATGACTGCCACAAACAATTACGGATTGACCCCTTCGCTTTTCATATCCAAGGCTTCCATTTTGATTGAAAAATCAAAATTAGTTTTTCGATTAAAATTACATAAAAGTTGCAATGATCGCAAAGAATTCTTGGTACATTTATGACAGCCGGGCGCAAATCTCGCCAATAGCATTTTTTAACTCGCCAGTTAGCATTTTTTATTTTTCGAGTGGTAAATTAAAACAACGCTTTGAAATTGAAATTAAAGGCTATGGTTTATGGTATTATTTATTTTTCTTTTATTTACTTATTTAATTATTTTTTTTAAGAAAGAAGTGAAAGTCATGAATTTTAAATGCTTTCTGTTTAAATGAAAATTTTTGAATTTTAAATGAATGAGTGTAAGGATTATATTTTAAATGAAATTAATGAAAATGTCACGGGAACAAGGTTTGGCGATTTATCTCCTGCGCCCAGCTACCATAAAAATACCGAGTTCTTGCTTTCTCTATCAGAATCTTCAGGTTTGGCGAAGGATTGAGCAAGTAAATTAAATTATGTATAAAACGTAGCATGATATAATGTTTAGCATACAATTAAGGGAGACCAAACTGGTCACCAAGTGCGGCTAGTATTAACATAATTATCAATTACTAGAAAACTTTAAATTTAGAAAACTAAATATCTAAATTCTCATAAATATAAGAAATTTGTAGCGTAATATCTTGTTTTTTATCACTAGTTTTATTATATATAGAGTACAATTATTGATAATAATAATGAAAAAAATCCAAAAAATGTCCAGAATTTTCTGCGGACCGCCGGTTGACGAACTCAGATTTAAATTATTTAATTGATTTGATTTATAAACGAGAACGTATTGTCGTGGCCCACAATATACCAGTTTTAAATTCATTTTATTTAATATTTTGAAACTTTCCACTCATATCTTTCATATTAGAGTTACTGAAACTAAGATTTTTACTAGTTATAGGAGATATTGACTCTTATTAAATGTAACGAGAAAATTAATAAAATGTACAGTCGTGGAAAAAAAAGTAAACACCCCCTACTAACTCCTCAACTAATTATCGTAGAAGAATGTTACTGGTACCGAACGATTGGAAATAAAGTCTAATTTTAAATGATGTATATGAAATTTGCTTAGGGGTCCATATACATATTAAAACGAACCTAAACTTCATTTTTTTCAATGGCAAAACCTATTTTAACAAGATATTTCAAATCTTCGTTTCACTTTCATTTGAATAATAAGTTATTGAATTATAAACATTCAAAATTTATTGCTTCTAGCGTTAAATTACATTTTCATATTTTCATTAATATCTCCTGAAATTATACTCCTAATGTGCTAATTTTTTGGGTAGCAATAATACTAAAATACCCAAATATAAATACATTGAATTTGCAATTTTTATAATTTTATGATATGATTTATGAAATTAATATTCGAAAAAATTATGAATTGCAACCTACAATTTTTTTGATGGATTTAGATTTATTAAGTCCTGCTTTATGGAAATCCAAAATATCACATTTTTCTTCCAAGTAGTTTTCAAATTATGCTTAAAAAACGGCAAAATGATGGTTTAAGGGGCCGTCTATGATAGAAGAGACTAGGTTTTGAAATTTCTTATGCTATCGTGTAATCTAGCAGTCGCTCAAAGACTGCTTGAGTGACGCTTCAGATGCCTTGATCAAGAAGGGGGCTCTCTCGGTCTACAATCGAGTACCGAACTTCAATTTGGATACAGACCCTAAAATACGCTCTTTTTAAAATAATTTATTTCTCGGAAACTTATCGTACGAATTGCATAAACATTTATTTTTAGGCTAATTGAAGGGTGTAGAGTTCATTTATGCTGTCAGAATTGTGTACTGCTATTGAAAAAAAAAGAAGTTATGGTTCGTTTTAATATGTAGATAGCCCCCTAAGAAAATTTTATATACATCATTTAAAAGTAGACCTTATTAGCAATCCTGTGGTACTAGTAACATTCTTCTAGGATAATTTTTTGTAGAGTTAGTAAGGGGTGTTTACTTTTTTTTTTCTCCATGACTGTACTTATACTCTAAAACTGTATTTTTTGTGAAAACTTTATATGAGGGTTGTTCAGCACCCTCAACTGCCCCTCCAATAATCTAATCATAATTTGATAATATTAACTCTCTACAATTTTCAGCATGTAAAGTCATGTCTAAAACTAGGACTTCCCCCAGAGGGATTAGTCTGAGCGATATTGCTGAGAACTTAGATTTAATAATAACACGTGGAAGCAAAGAAAATGAGATGTTATCTTTAATTGTCCATATACCGCGATAAATTGAAATGATGAAAATAAACGAATCGTAGAATTACAAAATCTTATATATAAATTCGTATACACTGTTTAAAAAAATGGGAAATCAAACCATGCAAGACAACCATGCATGGATATAAAATTGAAAGTACGCAATATATTAAAAGTAAAATAGAAAATGAAACACGAAATTATCTTATATTGGAATTTTAACTGTATAAAATGATGTCAAGAGCATAATCAGACGCTCCGCACCAATTTTAGTAACTTTAAATGATAAATATATCATGTTTAAAAAGAATGGACTATACTTTATATGGTGTGTGCTCCCCCGGAATAGTTAATATTGTACAATATCTGTTTTCCACGGATGCAATGAGGTTGTCGATAACAGTTAAGGAATTCTCTCCTCAAAATCTGATATAGTATCAAAGTACCGAATACATCAACAGTGGCATGCAATGCTTCGTTAGAGTGTGTTTTAGATATGCTCGATCGGATTTAAATGATGAGATGCTGGCCACTACATACGCTGTATTGTTTTGTTTTCAAACATATTCTGCACAAGTTGAGCTGTATTTAGCATGTATTAAATAAAAGAAATCGGCAATGATTGCAACATAAAGTATGACACAAGATCTGAATATATCGTCTGCATAACTTTTGAGCTGTCAAAGTGTCATTTGAAGTAATTTACAAATCCATTCATATTTATTCAGCAAATCATGCAAGCTAACATATGCCAATATGAACCCGATTATGAAATTTCCCCAGAATAAGTCAATATATAAAAAATCTACTAATGATAATTGAGAATATAACCTTAGGATAAATTGTATAGAAAAATGAATCAGATAAAAAATTCATATCACATTTAAAACGGCACTTCCCTCTGTTAGTGGCCTTGGCGAGAGAGAGAAAAGCCTAGAGAAGGAACACTTCAACAAGTACTTTCGGGCAACCTACTCACTGTTTCATACAGCTCTTTATTCAATATTTACACAATTTATTTAATGCTAGGCGGGTATCTATCAGTTTTGTTGCATTTAAATTGCATGTTTTGCGGAGGAAATGCAGCATTATGAAATATTTAAAGTTGCTATACCTAATAATTCTAAATTAATGGTAACTGAGATCGCTTTCCGTTAATTTCATCTTTTTAAATTTTTAATTTTTTAGAAACCATTCATAGAGACAATTGTATATTTTAAAACTAACCCGAAGCAAAATTTCAAGATTTTGGGCACAGCAGTATCACAGAAATAGAAAATTTTCGAAAGTTTTTTGTTTCAGCACTGTTTTATATAGCGACATTTTTAGAAATTGTTCTATTGCGAGAATTTACGTCATGATAAATACAGCCATGTCAATTTTAATGTTTATATTCCTAACAATTCCATGTGCTTCGTTATTTAGATCATCTTTAGATCTTTTCCCGCTTTATATAGTCTTTCGATTTTTTAGAATTCTTTCTACAACGAGCGTTTACATCTTATGAATTACTACCATGCCAAAGTTCTAGTTTCTAACCTCAACAGTATCCCAAAAATTTCAGTATTCCAAATAAATCATAGTTCAGAACCTTTCTAGAAATTTTTACGTTTATCCGTCAAATTGAACCTTTTAGAGAGCATTCATTACGAGTGTTTACATCTTAAAAGTAACTACCACATCAAATTTAAAGTTTCTAACCCAATCAATATCGCAGAAATCGCAATTTTAGAACTTTTTTGCTCCTGCCCTGCAGCGATGTAGGTTCTTGCACTGACATAAAATACAGTCTTTTTTTCGGAGCAGAGATGACCACCAACATTTTTTTAAGTTGGCTATGTAGTTTCAGAGATAACACCTCACAAACGTACAAGCATTAATAATATTATACACTTTATAATATTATAACGCTTTATAATATTAGCATTAGATGTACAGATACAAAAGCCATTTATCTGTTACAAACTAAAGTGCCCGGCGTTGTCCAGAATTTGAAGGATGTTTGTTCTGAAAAATCAATTTCAAAATTTAACATACAACACAAAGCAAACATTATAAAAAGCAGTCGAAATGTTGTATGAATGAATCATATGAAAACGCTATATAAAAATGTATAAATGTATATAACAGACGCAAAAGAATACAGCTATAAAAGAACTTATTTCAATTTATAATTGGAGCAATAATGTTAAAATATGCCAATATTTCCCTAATCGGGTTTTTATCATGCTTCAATACATTTTTCACACTCATATGACGTTATACTATATCCACCACGTCCTTTATATTTCCAATATGACGTAATATTTTCCTCTTTCACGTGGAAACCTTGAAATAGAAAAGTTATGAAGTTATATTCACTTTCATTTAAATTCGTCAAACTATTTATTTCACTTTCATTTTTCATGTGAATATCTTGCAATAGAAAAGTTATGATGTAATATTCACTTTTTTTAAAATTCGGCAAACTATTTATTTCATTTTCATTTTTCACGTGGAAATCTTCCAGTAGAAAATTAATTGTTGTAGTAATAATTTTATTGTGTATTTTAATTGTTGGCAACTGCTATAACGAAAAATCTTTAAATTTGATAAGAAATTGCTGTTAAATTGGTGGTTTTTTATTAATTAAAAATTAACTATAAATTATTTCGATTCCGGATTACTTTAGTTGCCGCGGCCATGTTTTAATACACATGTACGTATCTTTTGACAATTTTGGCTTCCAAATTGTGGATTTTTATAGAATTACAAACAGACAGATAGACAAGTTTTCATTTTTATATATCTCTCTAGTCTAAAAAAAAAGTAACTAACGCTGTCACCACCGCCGCCGCTGCCGGTTTTGAATCTTTTGACCAACGTCTCTTACACGAATTTTATTTGATTGACATCACTTCATTCTAAGAAACACTTTTACTTGTAATTTAACAACATGTGCAAGAAAATACCTATAAAATTTATTTTTAAAATTTAGTGGTGTAAGTAGAGTATAAAAATAATATCTTGTATAAAAAGCTAGCGTCCGCTAAGGATTAAAATATCGATTTAAAACGTTAACATGCTAAGAGCCACGTCAGTCACCGGTGACCGACACCGAACTTTCCGTTTAAAACGAGTCTTTCATCAATGACTGACGGTCTAAAATATGATATAAAACTAAAAATATATATGTCGTAGGCTAATTGAGAAATCCGGCTCTCTGCAAACATTCTAGGCTCTTTGCAAAGAGCCGGGCTAATTCGAGAATCCATCTCCCCTTTTCCAATTAGCCTGATATTTTTCAGGCTTATTGCAAAGAGACTAGAAAGCGTTAGGCTAATTGAAAAATGACCACTTATTATCCGATCTGGGTGATATTTTTAGCTGACAGGCTATCAACGCCTGAGAGCTTATGTTCTCGTCGATTCTGTATGTACGTGTGTACGTACGTACGTACGTATGCACGTAACAAGATAACTCTTGATAGAAATATCCGATTTGCTTCAAAAAATTTTTTCTAGGTTCATTCTGATAAGGTGCTTCCCTGATTAGTTTTTGGAGTTTATTGGTTAAGGATAAAGGGGGAAAAGGGGGTTAGTCACCCCCACCTTAATTTATATAAATTGGTTTGTCATGCAGAAATATTCGATTTGCTCCAAATTTGGTATACCGGTTTATTGTGTCAAGGAGCTTCCCTGATTAGATTTGGAAGCTCATTATTTAAGTATAAAGCCGGGAAAGGGGGGCTACCCCCCTAAATTTAGATAAATCGGTTTTTCATGATGAATTATTCGATTTGCTCCAAATTTGGTATACCGGTTTATTAAGTTAAGGAGCTGACTTGATTAGATTTGGAGGTTCATTAGTTACATATAAAGGGAGGAAAGGAGGGCTATCCCCTCCCCCCCGTAATTTAGATAAATGGGTTTTTCATTCAGAAATATGCCTTTTGCAATAAATTTGGTATACCGGTTAATTATGTTAAGCAGCTTCCCTGATTACATTTGGAAGATCATTATTATGTATAAAGGGGGGAAAGGGGGGCAATTGCCTCTCCCCTTAATTTAGATAAATGGGTTTTTCATGTAGAATTATTCGATTAGCTCAAATTTGGTATACTGGTTTATTATGTTAAGGAGCTTCCTGATTAGATTTGGAGGTTCATTAGTTAAGTATAAAGGGAGGAAAGGGGGGCTAGCCCCCCCCCCTTAATTTAGATAAATGGGTTTTTCATGCAGAGTTATTCGATCTGCTCCAAATTTCGTATACAGGTTTATTATGTTAAGGAGCTGCCTTGATTAGATTTGGAGATTTATTGGTTAACTATAAAGGAGGGACAGGGGCTAGTGTCCCCTTAATTTATATAAATGGGTTTTTCATACAGAATTTTTCGATTTGCTTCAAATTTGATGTACCAGTTTATTACGATATGGCTTCCTTCATTTGATTTGGAGGTTCATTGGTTAAGTATAAAAGGGGGGAAAGGGGGTAATTGCCCCTCCCCTTAATTTAGATAAATGGGTTTTCATGCAGAATTATCTGATTTAGTTTAATTTTTTTTCAACCGGATCCGAACTTGAAGGTTCCATTTGAAGTCAACCCGAAAACCGACCACAACCAGGTTTCGGATTGAGTTCAATTAGAACTTTGAGGTTCGGATCGGGTTGCCGGTGGACGGAGATTATTTTGTCTGGCTTGCATCGGATTATAGTTATTTGGAATATTTTTGTCGGTTAAGATTTGGTTCGGGACGGGTTTCAGGTTGACTTCGAATGGAATTTTTAGGTTCTGGTAGCGCTGCGTGTCCACGGAAACTAATTTGTCTTGTTCGGATCCGATTATGATCTTTGGAATATTTTTGTCGGTTATCAGATTTGGTTTGGGATTTCGGGTTTTTTCAAATGTAACTTTAAGGTTCGGGTCGGGTTGCATGTACACTGAAATTATTTTGTCTTGCTCGGATTGGGGTACGGTCTGTTGTAATTTATTTTTCGGGTTTGGGTAGGGTTATGCGCAATAAACTTAATAAAAAGAAAATTGCCCAGTTAAACTGATGGCATTGAGCTCAGAGGCTATTCACTCTAATTGTATATTATACTCTTATTTCAAAGAATAATGCCCCTCGAAATATAAATGAAGGTATTAGTTCCCGTTGCCTCCCCTTCTACTTAACCAAAGAACCTCCAAATCTAATCAGGGAAGCTACTTAACATAATAAACTGGTATACCAAATTTGAAACAAATCAGATAATTCTGCATGAAAAAACCATTTTACTAAATTAAGGGGGGGGGGGAGTGGGGTATTAGCTAACACATTTCTCCCTTTATGCTAAACCAATGAACTTTCAAATCTAATCAGAAAAGCTCTTTATTAGAATGAACCTAGAAAAAAAAATTAAACTAAATTAGATAATTCTGCATGAAAACACATTTATCTTAATTAAGGGGAGGGGCAGTTGCCCCCCTTTCCCCCCTTTTATACTTAACCAATGAACCTCCAAATCAAATGAAGGAAGCCATATCGTAATAAACTGATATATCAAATTTGAAGCAAATCGAATATATCTGTATGAAAAACCCATTTATCTAAATTAAGGGGACACTAGCCACTGTCCCTCCTTTATACTTAACCAATAAATCTCCAAATCTAATCAAGGCAGCTCCTTATCATAATAAACCGGTATACGAAATTTGGAGCAAATCGAATAACTCTACATGAAAAACCCATTTATCTAAATTAAAGGGGGGGTCTAGCCTCCCTTTTCTCCCTTTATACTTAACTAATGAACCTCCAAATCTAATTAGGGAAGCTCCTTAACATAATAAACCGGTATACCAAATTTGGAACAAATCGAATAATTTTGCATTAAAAACCCATTTACATAAATTAAGGGGGGGGGGGGGTTGCCCCCCCTTTCCTCCCTTTATACTTAACTAATGAACCTCCAAATCTAATCAAGCTATCTCCATAACATAATAAACCAGTATACCAAATTTGAGCTAATCGAATAATTCTACATGAAAAACGCATTTATCTAAATTAAGGGTAGAGGCAATTTCCCCCCTTTCCCCCCTTTATACATAATAATGATCTTCCAAATGTAATCAGGGAAGCTGCTTGACATATGTAACCGGTATACCAAATTTATAGCATATCGCATATTTCTGCAATAAAAACCCATTTATCTAAATTACGGTGGGATAGACCCCCCCCCCCTTTCCTTTATGTGTAACTAGTGAACCTCCAAATCTAATCAAGGCAGCTCCTTAACTTAATAAACCGGTATACCAAATTTAGAGCAAATCGAATAATTCATCATGAAAAACCGATTTATCTAAATTGAGGGGGGTAGCCCCCTTTCCCCCTTTTATACTTAAATAATAAGCTTCGAAATCTAATCAGGGAAGCTCCTTAACACAATAAACCGGTATACCAAATTTGGTGCAAAACGAATATTTCTGCATGAAAAACCCATTTATATAAATTAAGGGGGGGGGGGGTACTAGCCCCCTTTCCCCCTTTATCCTTAACCAATGAACCCCAAAAAATAATCAGGGAAGCACCTTATCAGAATGAACCTAGAAAAAAAAGTTTGAAGTAAATCGGATATTTCTATCAAGAGTTATCGCGTTACGTACATACGTACGTACACACGTACATACAGAATAGGCGGGCACATAAACTCTCAGGCTTTGTTAGCATGTGAGCTAAAAATATCACCCTAATCGGATAATAAGTGGTCATTTTTCAATTAGCCTAACGCTTTTTAGGCTCTTTGCAATAAGCCTGAAAAATATCAGGCTAATTGGAAAAAGGGAGATGGATTTCTCAATTAGCCTACGACATATACCGGGTGTCCCAAAAAGGACTGACTGATTTTAAAATTCAATAACTTGTAAACGGTGACAGATATTTAAAAAATTCTTGCAGGAGGGTTATGTATAAGGTCAAAAGTTTTTTTACAGTGATTTTCAATTTTAGTTCGAATTACAAACAATAGATGGCGCTGCGATCAATAGACGCTAAATTCAGGCTCGATTTTTGGTACTTCGTGGCCCGGATAATACATTTCCATCTCCTTTTTCTGCATGGAACAAGATAAAGGAGCGAAAATCGAGCCTGTATTTAGCGACTATTGCTTACAGCGCCATCTATTGTTTGTAAATCGAACTAAAATTGAAAATCACTGTAATAAAACTTTTGACCTTATGCATAACCCTCCTGCAAGAATTTTTTTAATATCTGTCACCGTTTGCAAGTTATTGAATTTTAAAATCAGTCAGTCCTTTTTGGGACACCCGGTATATTGTTTTGAGTAATTACTGAAAGTTTTTTAAAAATTTACTTACCTTTTATTTATTACAGGGTTATACTTTCTTGAAAATTACTTAAAACTTTGCAAATTTTTTCAGCTTCAGTGTCAGTCACCGTGGCACTCAACGCATTAATAAACATTTTGATGTATTCATTCTTCTCATAAATGATTTATTAATTATTGATGAATCTAATTGTTCTAATTTTATTTGAAAATGTCCACTTTGAAACGTTTTATTTGAAAATGTACGCTACTGATACTTATCCTAGGGTTGCCAGTTTGGCCCTTTTTCTATTCAGAAATTCCGAAAAAAGATCTTATATTTTATGTAGTCACAAAATGTCTGTCATTAAATAAAGCAAAAATTACTATTAATATTTTTTTCGGGGTGGGGTGGAGGGGAGGCAAAACTGGCAACCCTATTACCTGACCCGTACCACTACCGGCAGCTCACGAACAGGTGTGCCTCGTGTTCAAAGTTATGCAGTAAGTCAATCATTATCAGTGCATATTGCATATTACAATTTGCTCCTGTTTAGGTGCGTTTCTAATTATATAAATACGTAGCACCTATATTCGACGTCTGGTCCGTCCGTCTGCCCGCATATAACAGCGCATAAATTATCCCCTCGAATGGTTTGAAATTTAATATACAGTGGATCCCGGTTAAGACGCTCACGGTTAATACGCGGGGTTTTCCAGTCCCTTGAATATCGTTCATAAGACTAATACAAAAATATCACGTTTAATACGCGAATGGTTAATACGCGTTCCCGCTTAATACGCGAGAGAGATTTTCGGTCCTTGGAGGCATAAAATCACGCTTAAGACGCGAATTCATTGATCAAAATGCGAATTCCTTGTCTCGTCTTCAGTGTTGCCAATTTATCAGATTTTTTTTATATCCAAATAAAAGACATTGCTTACGAATAGTAATAGTTACTTTATTTAATAACAGATTAATTAAGGCTAGCATTAGTTTTCGAAAATAGTGACAGATATTTGAATTTTAAAAACCCCGCTAAATTAGCAACACTACAATTCTTGTTTGATCCCACGTCCTAACATTCTTTTGTCTCTCGCTCCGTGTATGTTTTTACTGTAGTAGAGAGAGATAAACGAATCCAGGATACTCATATATGTCATGAAATTATTATGATTAAAGATTGGTATACGTATTGTTAGTGAGGTTTTAAATGTACGTTATATCCCTACTATGTTTCATAATCATATTTAGCACTTGTGATAATGAGTAAAATTATAATCTGGCCTTCTTTTCATTATAAGAAAAAACTATGCTTATTACCGGGTGTCCCAAAAAGGACTGACTGATTTTAAAATTCAATAACTTGCAAACTATGACAGATATTAAAAAAATTCTTGCAGGAGGGTTATGCATAAGGTCAAAAGTTTTATTACAGCGATTTTCAATTTTAGTTCGATTTACAAACAATAGATGGCGCTGTAAGCAATAGTCGCTAAATTCAGGCTCGATTTTTGGTACTTCGTGGCCCGGATAATACATTTCCATCTCCTTTTTCTCCATGGAACAAGATAAAGGACCAAAAATCGAGCCTGTATTTAGCGACTATTGCTTACAGCGCCATCTATTGTTTGTAAATCGAACTAAAATTGAAAATCACTGTAATAAAACTTTTGACCTTATGCATAACCCTCCTGCAAGAATTTTTTTAATATCTGTCACCGTTTACAAGTTATTGAATTTTAAAATCAGTCAGTCCTTTTTGGGACACCCGGTAATTATATTTGTGTAAAAAACATTGTTAGTATAGCAAGGCAAAAAAATGAATCTCCTAAAGATTAAATAAATACGACTGCGGTTGTTTAATTCTTTTATGTTTTCATTACTCCTTGCTATACTAACAATGTTTTTTACACAAATACTATTAATAAGCATAGTTTTTTCTTATAATGAAAAGAAGGACAGATTATAATTTTACTCATTATCACAAGTACTAAATATGATTTTAACAAGCGTTTCAAAGGTTTAATATTTTTTTTAGCTAACAGGAAATTCATTTTTTTTTTCGTTGCTGCATATTAATCTCATAATAAAGCCGTTTGAATTAACTTTTTATTTTCAGTTATTATTCCATTTGGTTCTATAAAAAGAAACAATAAGTTAAAGTTGAATTCATTAAATTTTAATCTAAATATACCTAAAAGATACAATTTTCGACCGTAAACTTATAAATGAAAGTTCTAAAGTTCATTTAGACGATTAAATGTTGTAAGTAAGCCCAGTTCCTGCAACATTATGCGAATTCCATTTAATACGCGATCCCGTTTAATACGCGACTTTTGCCCACTCCCTTGAAACGCGTCTTAAACGGGTTCGACTGTATACAACCGTTACAGAATTTTTCAGAATCGAATCATTTCAAATTTTACGAAAATCGAATCAAAACTAAAAAAAGATATTAATAAAAGCTTTCTTCATTCTATTAAATCCTGTCGCACGTCATTAATTCAATGATATCCCATGATAGATTATGACTATACGTTGCCATGGTGATTGCGTCCTATTTAAGATGGAGTCCTATTATTTCCGTATTACTGAATTTAATATATACAATCGTAATAAATTTTGTATTCATGCATTTTTGCATAAGAGTGCAACAGCTTATTGCACCAAGATCTGAATATTTATAAAACGAGTTATAGTACGAAAGCACCTCATTTGCCACGTTTGACGCTCTATTTCCGACTTGTTTATTTAACTCAACCTTGTTTTTGTATGTAAAGATGAAAATTTCTAATCGATTTTCAAACCACTTCTGGATATGCCAAAATTATAAAAATCACGTTCACAGGCGATGTTTCCGATAACAATGCAACTTTTTAATATATTTTTAACTTAATTATAAATTAATACATTAAACAAAAACCTAATTTGCAGAACAAATTAAAAAAACAAAATTTATTTTCTAAATTGTTTAAGGCCGAGGAGGGGCAGATATTAAGATATTTCATTCAATTCGTTCTACATTTAATGTTCATTTTTGTAACAAATAAGCTAAACCAATTGAACATTAAAAAATAAAAATGAAATTCATACAATATAACGCTTTAAACACCTATATACTTAGATTCCGTTCAAATGAAATCGAAATAAATCTTAGACTTTTTTTAAAGTTTTGTATTTTGCATGTACCTTATTATATTATGTACAATCGTCATAAACATAATGCAAAATCTACAGTACAAATATTTACAACTTAAAAATGGAAAAAGTCTAAGTAAAAATATCGTTGAAATAAGTTAAAATATAGCAATTAAAATTCATAAATGATTAATATGATAATTTTATAAGCTACGACATAACAATCGCACAGTGGGTTTCGTTTAATATCTCTTTTAAAACACTTTATCCTTAAATTAATAAATCAAACTTGTTGGTTATAATTATTAAATCTTTCATAAATGGCAGCACCATTATATTTAATTTTAAAATAATTCAAAAACATTTTAAAATGAAATAAAAAAATATTCAAGTAAAGTTATTTAAATAAAATTAAAAAATTCGAATAGTTTTTAATTCAGCAAATTCAAAAATTTAGCGAAAGTATAATTAAAATGTAAAATGTTTAAAAGCAAAAACTTGTTTAAAATATATTTAAAATGTTGAAATAACTCAGGAAAAATAGATATTAATTCTTTCACTTTCAAAACACTCACTAGATGATGCCAAAAAAAGGATGTTAGCATTTATAAAAATTTGAAATAAAAAAGAAAAAATACCCTCTCAATTCCTGAATAATGCTTGTAATAACTTGAAAAAATTGTCCAGTATTATTTCAAAAAATTGCCAGTAGATGGCAGCAGCAAACAAAAATATTTATTCTAGTCTCCAGATTTTTTGAAAATTGAAATTCCAGATCTCTGTCTGAAAAAAAAAAAGAGAGATTTCAAAAATTAGCGCTGCGAAAAATAAAATAAAATAAAATAAAATAAAATAAAATAAAATGAAATAAAACAAAACAAAATAAAATAAACCTTTAAAAATGCCATCTGAAAATGAAGCGTAATAATAATAAAAATCGCAATTTTAAAGTTCCGCCTGACAGATTCGAAAGCACAATTTTCCCGCGTGGAAGGCGAACGCTTTACCACTGTACTACGGATTCTCTGCCGAATTTGCTGGAAATAAGATTATGTTTTGAAATCGAAAAAGAACAAATTTATTTATTAAAATAAAATAACATAACTTTTTTCAAAATTTTATGATTTTGGTATGACAGGGAATATTCAGCTCCATGTAAGAAAAAAAAAAAAAAAAATCAAGTTTGTAACTTAAATAGTTTCCGAGTACCAGCGCTGTGACGAAACCCTAAAAAACTGAATTGCTATTGTACGCCGACGAACAACTTACGAGTACAGTAGAGTCCCGATTATCCGAGTTAATATGGATCAAGTTCACCTAAGCAAAAAACTTGGATAAACCGGATTTACACAAATCGTAACCAAGTAAGGAGATTAAATATAAATTTTCACTTAATTCATTAATTTTTATGGTACTAGCAACATTTCTTTGATGTACATCTCCGTTATTTTTATAAGAAAAACGGGAATAAAATTGTTTATTTGAAAAAGTCCTTGAAAGTTTTCTGTTTGTTGAATGGATTATTGAATTGGATTGTTGAATGGATTTTAGGTTATTTTATGTTAATGGATGCAAATGTATTTATGTTAATGGTTTGTTGAATGGTCAATTTTGCTGCATTTTTTTTCTTTTGGCTGCAGTATTACTCTACTGCATAGCTATTAATTTCTAACATTTTTCCTTACCACTAAAACTTACCAGTAAATTTTGCCTAATTCAATCCTCGAAATCTAACAATTGTCAACGATTAAATATGGCAAAAATTTGTATTCAATTTTAGAGTTAACAAAACCGTACAAATTGGCAGCTATGTGATTCTATTAGTGTCATGAAAATTGCAGGTATATCCTCTTCCTTCTGCACAAATTATTAAATAGTATTTTTTCAATCGAACTTCTACCTTTGGAATGGATCATTTTCTTCTGATGGACTGATGGCTTCCATGATTATGAAACAGCCATTATAAATGAAGTGTTAGGTGAAGATGAAATAGTAGCCGTAAAAAGTTAGAACTCTGATTTTCTAGTCAGAATGGGAAAAAAATTAGCCATAACTTTTTTTTTCTCATTCTGACCAGAAACTCAGAGTTCTAACTTTTTACGACTACTATTTCATCTTCACCTAACACTTCATTTATTATGGCTGTTTCATAAAAATGGAAGCCATCAGTCCATCAGAAGAAAATAACTCGGTTAAACCGGAAACTCGGTTAAGCGGACTCGGATAATCGGGACTCTACTGTATTTTTGTAAAATGTGGGTAAGCATCGCAGCTCCACACTAATATAGATACAATTTGTGTTCCTCCCAAATAGAACTCAAACTTCAGATAAGCCCAAAACATTGGATTAAATCCTTCGTGTTAGTTTGTGTTCAAGGAATGTAATGCAGATTCAGATGAAAGTTGAAATGGCGATTCGTTATCATCACTGAATGGATTATGAGGTTGCTTTTCCTCTTCACTACGTTGTGCAAATTTATTTTGAAGGACTTAAAGGACTAAAAAAGACGTTGGAAGGTCGCTACAATGTGGAATAAACCTAGTTTCAAACTCTACATCTGGATATAGATATGGATCTTCAATTTCCTGTTTGTAAATCAAACAAACACAGCACTCACTGATATGACCTTTAAGCTTTCTCGTACAAAAGATATTCCAACTGCCGTTGAAATGATAAGTTCCTTTCTACCATCAGATTAATTAAGTGTGTATCACGGCAAAAATAAGATGTCAAGATTTTCTTTTTATTTTGGTTGCCTGTCTTACTTAGCAAATTCAGAAATGTTTACAATAATGAAAGCCAAGTGACGTAAAATCCTAGAAATTCTATGCCCAATTTACCGATAATGTTTATGAATCACCTACATGATTTGCATATGCATATATTAGGTTGCCCCCAAAAGTTTCTTTCGCAATTCACGTGATATTTTTAAATTCATCTACCACTTTCTGATTACAAAAATCGTTCCCATACATCTTAACAAGGTGCTGAACAGGTGAGCAGCATTGACGGGTTTCCTAGCTGATAACAGCTGAACACCCAGTCTAGGAATTGAAATATCTTATGTTTTATGAGCCATTGGGATAAGTTAAACTATGGTTTAGAACTACATAAGAGAAAAAATTAACGAATTTAAAGAGAAAATATATAATTAAGTATAGAAATGGATTAAAGTTAAATTTTAAGTTCAGACTTAAGATGAGTAAAAAATTGATAAGTATCTTAATGAATAATAATATTATTTAGTGGTTATAAAATGTATGTTATATGTAGTTATAAAACTACTATAAAGAAGGATTAAAAAGAGAAAAAAGTTAGCACTGTTCAGAGTTACCCATCTTAACAACAACTGCAGACAGAAATATATTACAAAACGATTTTTTGTTGTTGTTTAATAGTGGTACTAGTAAAATATAAAAATAGTCGCCACTGATTACTCTGCCCATGACCTGACCGAGCACAGCATTCTAGACCTCATTTTCATCTGCGAAAAAGATCCTGTTCTGAAAGGATTGGTCACCGGTATGGTGTCGATAATTATTTTGTTTATTTAAAGATATTTATTGGTTAAGTTACATTAGGTTAAGGCCGTTGATCTGTAAGAGAAAGAGTAAGTTGATTGCGTTTGATGAACATGACTTTAGTCCGTTTCCGAATCACCGCACTGTGTCTTGTTGGCGTCAAATAAAAGAATTTCCATAGATTTTATGTATCTTTAATTTGTCTTTATTCTCAGCATTTCTTTGCAGGAAACGGACTAAAGTTATGTTCATCAAACGCAATCTACTTATTATTTCTCTTACAAGATCAACGGCCTTAACCTAACGTAACTTAACCAACAAATATCTTTAAATAAACAAAATAATTATCGACAGCATAACCGGGAACGAAAATTGGATACTTTGTGATAACGTGGCACATAAACAAACCTGATCCAACCGACACAACGGTCCCATTACTGTCGCTAAAGCTGGCCTCCACTCGAAAAAAGTTTTTTTTTGTCAATTTGGCGGGATTGGAAGGGTGTTATCTACTATGAGCAGTCTTGCCAGATTGGGGACTTTATTAATTCAGATTATTTGAATGTCACCACTTTTTAAAAATAGGAGAATTCGCCTTATTTTTCAGAATTTTTAACTAATTTTAAATAGGCCGAATATTTCTATTCTAAAAAAGCGGTGACAATCAACAATCTGCGGACAAAAAAGTCCCCAATCTGGCAACACTGACTAGGAGCTACTTCCACCAAACCAAACCATCAACTCTGAAAAATACTGCTCGAAACTCGACTATAAATATATATCGTTGAAGGCAGCAATAGCCAGGAAATCCCCGAATCAGCAAACAGACGAAGTGTTGTCTTCCACAACGACAACCTCAGGCCGTACGTATCTATGGCTGTCAGAAACAAACTCCTTGCATTCGATTGAGTTGAGACGTTCTGCCCCACACTCCCTACTCTCCAGACATTATTCGATCCGACTTCTCTTTGTTTCTTTCTCTCAAAAATTCCCTTCGCCCCCCCCCCTCTCCAAAAAAGAGTCTTTGAATGACATAAAAAATCACCTCGATGAGTATTTTGCAAGCAGATCGCAATTGTTCTGGAAAGAAGACATTATGAGGCCCCGATGAAGAAGGCTTTTGAGCAGAATGTCTCTTACTTCAATATGATACTTCAGTATGGAATATTTCAATCAAATTTCGCTGTTTTCGAAATTTCACATGGCTCGTTTTTGATAAAAAAAAGAAAGAAACTTTTGGCATAACCTAATACTTTACACGAAATCGGTTCCTGATAGAGAACCATTGAGCTTGGAATTGAGGTACAATCGTTCCCATCTCCCCACAACCCCATCCCGGTGTACGATTCTAAATTTAAAAAAAAAAAAAATGTTAATTTACTTGAAAGGGAGATTAAATTCAGTAAAAAGCTCTGTCTGCATACTATAAAAACCTTACGGAAATTTCTTTAATTTTTTTAAACCTTTATATCTCCAAGAATATACGTGCTATTCTTACACAAATCAGCACAAATGTAGTACAAAATCCACATAGTCCTGTGCTACAGCTATGGATCATTTCAACCATTCTATTTAACAGGGTGATTGCAAATACTTTTTAATCCAATTTATTGCTGGTCCCGTATTACGTTTATAACAAAATCGTCGCCGAAATATATGAAGTCAGACATGTTCTTTATATTCCCGATGTTTCAGAAACATTCGTCATTAGTATGTCTCTAGATATTCAACAAAACGTCTAAAATTGAAAGCTTCTGGTGACTTTCGACCATATAATTTATCTTGGACTTTCGGAAGTTACAGATCCTTTCGTAACTACAGTACAGCGCCGATTATCCGAACAAGTCGGGACCGACCCTAGTTCGGATGAATGGAATGGACACACAATTTAAGGAATGTTTCTGACTATACTAAAACCTTCACACGTTATATAAGCTTAGGACTGGCATGTATAATTTTTTTTGTCTTTTTAATTTTTTGTCTTTTTTTACATTTTTATTATTAATTTTGTTTTTCATCTTTTTATCATTTTCTGAATTCCAGAGATTCTAATTAAGCTTTTCATTGTTGCTTGCTTCAACAAAGGCATTCTTTTCAATGCTGCCCTATCTCTAATTCTTCTTAAATACGTTAGTTGAATAGGATCAACGTTCTTCTGCCGTTCGAGCAATTTCATAGCTGTTCCGAAAAACTCCAAAGCTTCGTTATGTGATAATCATGAACATAGAATAGAGAATCCCTATTCCATGTTCATGGTGATTATGTGATAATCATGAACATAGAATAGGGAATCCCTATTCTATGTTTATGGTGATAATCCTGGGTTATTTTCAGAGCATTCGTTTTCATTTTCTTCAAGAATCTCATCCACAATCCCATCATCATTTAAAATCTGATGTTCTGGGTCATATACTTCACTATTTAACCACTCGTTAATTTCATTTTCTTCATAGCTTAGGATTCTTTAAATCTTCTTTATTGTTTTACATTCCTTATTTTCTGATCCACTAGCAGTTTTTTCTTTATTTAAAATTTTATTCCAAGTCAATGGATAATTGGGAGTTCGGTTAAAAAAAAAATTGGGAGAAATAGGCTCTTAAGAGAACTGGAAATTGGGTTTAAAAAAAATTGAGAGAAATAGGCTATTCAGATACTTGGAAGTTCGGTTAATTTCAGTTCCGATAATCGGCGCTCTACTGTAATAGATAGTCTTCCAGGACCCAGGGCCCGATTAACCTCTGAAGCCATGGGAAGCACAGTGTCATTTCGGGGCCCCCTTTCTTTCGAGAAAAGTTTTCTAAATTCGACATACCTGAAAACTCACCAATGCTACAGATATTATTCTATAGAGTGGTTCAATTGAGTTCACATATATTTCACTAAAAAACTTTTTTTTTATGTTCCCCTATATATATATATATATATACTACACAAAAATTAGATGCAATGAGGAAAAGTATGCAAAAATGATTTTACGACTTTTTCCGGCATGTTGTCTTTGCATCGTTGTCTATTGAAAGATGTATGTGCACATTGAGTTAAGAATACTATTTTGCAGCTACCTGCCTTCAACATCGGATCCATAAGTATATATGGACGGCGGTCGAATATTTTTATGCATTAGCATAAAAATATAAGTTGGCTAAAAAGGTTGAATTCAGCACGTGTACAACATAAAATATCAATATTTTGAAATATTTCTTTGAATTATGGCAATAGTATTTATTAATTATTAATACTTTTTGTTGTGCTTACAAGTCAAATTCAATATGTGAAAAAAACTTACATCTAAAATAATGCACAAACTGAAGAATTGTGATCATGTGGTTAAAACTGATATATTACATGAAAAATTAATTTGTTAGAGGTACTTTTATGAAACACTTTAAAAATATATATATATATATGAGTTACTAATTTGAAAAGAAATTAGATAGAATTTTGGAATGGAATTAATTCAATATAAAATTTGGGGGGAAGGGGGGGGGCGCCCTGTTTTTACTTTCTTCTATCTTTACAAGAAGAAAGTATAGGATTCATGAAAATTTTCGACTTCCGGTTTTCGACGGGTTTACACTTGTTTTAGGGGTCAGAGATTCCGAAAAACATGTTTTTACAAAATGTCTGTCTGTGAGTCTGTCTGTATGTGACACAAATTTTGTGGGAGCTCAAATCTCAAGAACTAATGCACAGAATTTAATAAAAATTTATATTAAAGTAGTCCCTAATATGAATTGGTGCTGATTAGTTTTTGGTGTAAATCACCCAACAGGTGGCTCTGCTGTGCTGCATTTTTTGCGATTTCTGCAATAGCTCTATCTCAAGAAATAATGCACGCATTTTCATCAATCTTCAGATTCAGTTAGTCTTTAGCATGAATTGACGTTTAGTACATTTTGGCTTAAATCGCTCAACAGGTGGCGCTGCTATGCTGCATTTTTTGCGCATCTATGCTGTTATGCTGTATTTCTTGCGCATTTTGAAAATCTATCTTAAGATTTTTGCTTAGGTTTTTAACAAACTTCTGATTCTAATATACCTGGATATGCATTAGTACTGTTTACGTTTTGGTGTAAATCGTTCAACAGGTGGAACTGCTATGTAGAACTTTTCATGATTTCCACAAAAGCTGAATCTCCAGAACTAATGCGTGGATTTTCATCAAACTTCAGATTCAGTTACTCCTTGACATGAATTGACGTTTTATACATTTTGGTGTAAATCACTCCACAGGTGGCACTGCTATTTCGCATTTTGCGATTTCCGCAATAGCTCTGTTTCAAGAACTAATGCTTGGATTTTCAACAAACTTCAGATTTAGGTATACCTTGATATTAATTAGTACGGTTTATGTTTTGGTACAAATCGCTCAACAGGTGGCGCTGCTATGCTTCATTTTTTAGAATTTCCACTATAGCTCTATCCAATAACTAATGCACGAATTTTCATCAAACTTCAGTTGAGGTATACCTTGATATAAATTAGTGCTGTTTATATGTTTTGGTGTAAATCGCTCAACAGGTGGCGCTGTTATGCTATGTTTTTCAGATTTTTCGCTCTAGCTCTATCTCAAGAACTAATGCACGAATTTTCATGAAATTTGAAATTCAGATATACTTTGATATGAATTGGTGCTAAATTGATGTAATTTCTTGTACTATTTAAATGATTCAATCGACGTGATTTATACAGAAGAAAGTTTTGTGATAGCCACAACATACTAGTTTCAGTTTTGGGCCTTTTCAAAATTTTCTAAGGGAAGCACGTGCTTCTCGTGCCTATTCAGTAATCAGGGCCTGCCAGGACCGTTCCCAAGTAGCAGAAAATTGTTGAGACAACTTTCGCTATTTGTTGGCAAATTGTCGTTCCACGTCGGCCCACAATAAAAAAAAAACAACCATAAACGCAAGCAAGAAACCACTAACACCTATCCTATTTTAAACTTTTATTAAATTAAAAATCACATAAACGAAAAATAATTTTAACCTGTAAAATTTATGTTTTTATCAAGTTTTTGATAAAAACTTTTTTGACGTGACGATAAAAACCATGGATAAAACAGGTAAAAACTGTCATGTGTCAAAATGCTGCCAACCACGAAGAAAAGTGCAATTTTTTGCCACCAGCGGTTTATGGAGTAGGCTGAATCTTAGGGGGCCCTGAAGGAGAAGTCTGGCGCTGAGAAATCCTTCCGATTTTCAGTGAAGCCTTTTGTAACACATATAAGATTTTCAATTTATTTATCATTAATTATTATTAAATATTCAGGAAGCAGGTCTTTTTTATCGCAAAAAAGAATCCAGACATACTTATGCAGGGTTGCCACGCTTCAGAGAATATCTAGACCATGAAATTCTTCGGTACCAGTATTTTGTTACATATAAAATATCTCCTTAAATAATGCGAAATTTCGTGCGTTTGACATAGATTTATTTTTTTATAAACAAATATTGATATTTGTCCTAAAAAATTCCCTGAAGCGTGGCAACCCTGTTATGCTAAAACAGGGTTCCAACACTTTCAGCTGAAATAACCAGTATTTTTACGTAGAAAAACTTGACAACATAGTTGCGCGATTGTAAAAGGCGAGTTTTTTTCTGAGAAAATACTAGTGTTTTTTCTAAAGTTAGGGACATTCCCTGACCTGTAGGAATCCTGTAAAAAGTAAGTAACCAAAAACTGAACAGTTTAGAATTAATGCACAACAATATCATGTACTATATTAAATGGATACATATTTAATCCTTTGCACTCCGTTGACGCCGCTGCGGCGACGTCTTCTTTCTTTGCAAAATTTATTTTTGGCACCAGTAACAGAGGAAAATAAAATTTGCCTTATTTAATCAGAGCATTTTTGAAATTGTGTACTTGGAGGAAATTTCTTAAAAAAGGGTTGTGCTGACCGAATAAAATTTGTGTAAGAGACGCCGGAGTCCAAAGGGTTAATTCTTTATGAATTAAAAATTTCAAGACTGAAAGTAAAAATGCAAAAAAATAATATTTGACTTTTTTTTCATTTGTCAGAGGCGATTTTTTTCGGATCAAATATTCTGGATGGTGCACCGTTGGTTAGCAAAGTGAACAAATTTGGGATCAACTTTCGTGAATGTATGGCACAATTATGGCCGGAACGAATTTTCGGCAACGGCGACATATATGATGAGGATGAATTTTCAGGCTTTCACATTTCCCGTGAAAAGGCCGCAATTTATGACCTGATTGAACACGCAAAATTTGACAATGCATTAAGTGTCGAAAAAAGGGATATAGATAATTGGATAAGCAATGACGAAAATGCATCAACAACGAACAGCGAGATCGGTGATTGTGTGTTAAATAGAACCGCCAATAATGCTAGTAGCAGCTCAGAAGACAAGGATGCACAACCGCACTGTGGGGTATTTGAAGAATGTGGCTGGCCAAAAGTCGATTTCATAAAGTACAAAGCAGGATCGAACGGATCGATATAAGTTGAAACTAAATCATTGCGGAATCACATGATGTGATTGTTATCTCCTTTAAGAATGAACGATGACCTCCTGTTATCAGTTGAAACTGGAGTGTTGCGTTAAGTGCATGAGAGTCAAATGGTTCTTCATTGTGACTTTCTATTTTTGAATGTAAATAACTTTAGTTTTGGAAGTATTTAAAATCTAATCGTTATGGATAGTGACGAGGCAGGTATGTATCATTATTTTTTTAAAAACTTTGAATTGAAAAAGAAGTAGTTTTAGTATTTACAAAATTAATTTTAAATAACGCATATTTTTCTATTATTTTTTCCCTTGTTTCCCAATTCACGAAGGGTTTAGTTATATTTCCAAACATTTCCATGCAAAGTTACTTATTGTACCAATAAATATACACCCTTCTATTTGTGTTTTCGTTTAAAGTAGTTCCACCTTCGTCCCCTTTTTAAAATGAAGGCGATATAAATATGCTCTTCCAAAATTCTGAGTAAGCATACAAAATTACTATAGATTGATTTTTAACTAATATTTATCATATAAATTTTAATATGAAAAAAATTGTTATGATTCCTTAGAAAGTGATCACATTTGTTTATTTTTCAGTCATTTTGATTGAAATTAAATTTATATAATTAAAAAAAATTGCTTTAAAGTAATGTATTCAGTCCCTTTTATCTTTTGTTAAGCACTTTTCAGAAAATTGAAATAATTTATTGCTCGTTATTAACATTTTTTTTATCTAAAAAATAAGTCGAGGCAATTTTCCATATGTTTTTGTTAAAAGTTAGCGAAAGATTATGAGATTTTTTTAAAAATAAGGGATAAAATGATGTTATCTATCTAAATTGCATATAATTATTATGCATTCTTTTTTATTAATAGTTTGTATTTATTTTTATTTAGGGCCTTCAAATGTTATAGTAATGACTCGAAAAGAATTTTTAAACATTATGCAACAGCAGAATTTGCCAAACATTAATCATAGATTAAATTATCTTGAAAATTACCTTTTTAATAGCGATAATTTTGATGATGATGAAATTAAAAACCTCAAGCACAATTTCTCCAAATTTAAATTTCAGTTCAAGAGCAAATGGATCGAAGCCCATTATATGTCAGATACATTTGTGAAAAATAATAAGGAATGGCTTGAAGGTACAGTAGAAATTTCAAGAAAAATAAATCGACCAGGAAACCAGCAAAAGCTTTCGCTGAATCAAGCGACAGGTCAAAGCGGAGAGAGTCTGAAAGTTTGAGGAGCTCGACTGATGTGGAAGTGCTTACACATGCCGCTCAGATAAAGTTAGAAACCTCAGGGAAGAGAGGTGCTGCAGCAGATGGAAAAGAAAACACAAATATCGCCTTTACAAGCGTTATCATTATTTGTTGAAGCTAATCTTTTAAGGAATCAATACGAAATTATAAGACGATATCAAAAATATGTATACCCTTGTTATAGTCTTCTACAACGGTCTAAAAATGATTCCTATCCAGACAAAGAGTCTTTTAACATTACTGAAACTTGCGCTGAAATTAATATTCAAGATATACTTAATTAAACAGTGACACGATTATTCATTTATTTGAAAGAAGTTTTGGAAAGTTTAAAAGAAGGTGAAAGAAGTGCATTAATTCTTATATATAAATGGGGCTGCGATGGATCGCAACAAGCACAATACAAACAAAATTTGAGAGTGATTCCTCCTCAGCTGCGCATATATTCCAGAGCTTGTTTGTTCCAATTCAGTTAATTTGCAGTATAAACAACAAGATTATCTGGCAAAATCCAATGCCTTCATCACCACGTTATTGCCGACCCATGCGAATAGGATTTGTAAAAGAAACAACAGAAATTATTAACGATGAGATTAATTACATAAAAAATGCATTAAAATCTGTACAGCCCTCAAAAATTACATTAGAGGAAAATATATTTTTAGTAAAACATAAAATGATACTTACTATGGTCGATGGAAAAATATGTAACGCAGCCACAAGTACAAAATCGACAATGCGTTGCTACATTTGTGGACTAACATTTAAAGATTTTAATGATCTCTCTAAAAAGTAAAATGTGAAGCCAGAAACATTAGAATTTGGACTATCGATTTTGCATGCTACGATTCGATTATTTGAAAATTTGTTGCATTTAGCGTACAAACTACCGATAAAAAAGTGGAGATTGAATGCAGAAGACGAAAATGCTCTCGTTAATGAAACAAAATTGCGCATTCAAGAAAATTTCAAAACAAAGTTAGGCTTACTTGTAGATATTCCTAAGCATGGATATGGTAATACAAATGATGGAAATACCAGCAGAAGATTCTTTACTGACGCATATGTAGCAGCGGAAATTACCGGCAATGATGAATATTTAATGTATCGATTTAAAGTTATTCTTGAAACCATATCCAGTGGCCACAAAATTCCCCTTCATAAATTTAAGGGATATACAGAAAAAACAGCAGAGCTCTACGTCCAGTTATAAAAATGGTATCCAATGTCATCCACGATGCATAAAATATTAATCCATGGACCGATTGTGACAGAGAAAGCTTTACTACCAATAGGTCAATTGTCTGAAGAAGCAGCCGAAGCACGGAGCAAACATTTTCGATTATTTCGCCAAAATCTATCGCGTAAATTTTCAAGAATTTCTTGTAACCGTGATGTTCTCAATAGATTGCTTTTGAGTTCAGATCCAGTTTTAACTGGAATGAGACCCACGATAAGAAAAAATATCAAAATTGTTCCTTAAAGAAACTCTAGAAATGTTACTGCCTATGGAATCTTCTGAGGCTCGTGATCCAGAGGATTCTGATTGTGAAGAAACAGATTACGATTCTGAATTATCATCTGATTAAAAGATCCTATCTTGGTGATTTACAAACTAATTATTCTTATCATTAATAATCTGTTTTTATAATTTATTCAATTATTCAATATATTATTTCATTTTTTATCATAATTATCATTTATTTTATAATACTATTTATCATGATTATCATTTATTTTATAATACTATTTATCATAATTATCATTTATTTTATAATACTATTTATCATAATTATCATCTTATAATACTGTTTATCATAAATATCATTTATTTTATAATAATAATTTTGATCAATAAAAGTCAGTACGAAGTTCCAAAACATTCATGATTTTTAAGTTATTAAACAATATTTATTTCAAAAAGTGCATTTATTTACTGCTTTAAACGTTTAAATTAGTTTAAAAGAGAAAAATAATTTTGGCCGCCCAGATTTGTGAAATACCCCACTGTGAACCGGCAGAAGAAAAGGTGTCACTAGAAAAATGTATAAAATTGACTGGAGAATTAATATATGCTTTAGAGAGAACCAAGACTGTATTTCTGAAATAGGCATTCTTCAGTTGTATTAAAAAAGGAAAACTTGTTAAAGAACGACCATAAAATTGAAGCAAACAAAGTTGACATCGATGTTTCCGAAATTACAACTGAAGAAATAATTTCACTCTTTACAAGAATTTTTTTCTGTAACATACAAAATATCAATTAAAGTAATTTTTTTATATATTTAATTTTCTCTTTTTCTTACATGATTATCACTTAATAATGAATTAAATTATGGCTAAAGGCACTATTAAGAATATAGTACTACTTTTGATATTCCTAGTTACTATTCTTAATATTGCTTCAAAAATCCGCAATTTTCAAAAATTCGGCATAGTGTTTGTCCCGATGATGCCGGATTTTTGAAATTATACTGTACGTCATTTTTTACTTTCTTCTATCTTTACAAGAAAGTATTGGATTCATGAAAATTTTCGAATTCCGGTTTTCGACGGATTTACACGTTTTAGGGGACCTGTTACCAGCCCTCCATGTTTTCATACCTTCGGGGGCAGGAAAACACAATGGTAAACCTACGAGTCCGCCGCTAAAATCAGGTTTTCCGGTGTTTTCCACCAAGATAGGACTTGACAGACCGATTGCGTTTTAATATGCGAATCAAGATTTAACTAATCCTAGAATTTCAGCAGTGAACTCGATGAGGTGATTGTCTGTGCTGCCGGCTTCCGGTCTATCAAGTTTGAAGAAAATCCATGCACATTAGTTCTTGAGATAGACACATATTTCCGAAATCGTGAAAATTGCAGCATACCAGTGTCACCTGTTTGGATGTTTACACCCAAACCTAATCAGCAATAAATTATGTAAAAGTCATTTAACTGAAACCGCACCCTGAATACTAGGCCTCAGCGCTGACACAAAAAATGGCCGCAGTCGTAGGCGATTTGTTTAAGCATTTGCACTGTCCCCTGAATTTAGACTGTATTTTCCAAAAGTTTTCTGGGACTTATATGCAATCTCAGAAATATTAAAAAGAAAAAGCTTTTAAAATTATTGCTATTCAGATTCAAGGGACCGTATAAGGGGCATTCTCACAATCTTTTGACTTTCATGTCCCTGAATAATAATTTTTTTTAGATACATATTCTTGTGTTTTTTTTTATTTCATATACTGGGGAACATCCCGTTTCATGATTACGTAACAATATTAACGAGATAAATAAGTTTTGGAGGATGTTGGGTGCTCAAATATCAGGAAAACTCATCTACCGTTCCGTGTCGCTGATGCTGATTTTTAAGTTTGGAATAAAATTGTTTCAATAAAAGGAATTCAATATAATTTTTTTCCGAAACTGGAACTATTGTTTTATATAAATATGTAGCTAAAAATTAACCTGCACACATTTTTAGGGTTGTTATTATTTTTTAAACTCTGTCCCTGGGTTTTAGATTCCTTACCATCCCTCTTCTAAAATTATACAGAAAATCATTTCAGATGCAGCCACAGAATTTTTTTTCAAGTTTTTTCTCATACAGAACTATGCTAGAAAAAGAATGTCTAAAATTCTTTGGCCGGAAATTTACTGTAGAATTTAAATCAGCATTTAAATATCAATTTCAAACATCGTGGCTTTATGGGTAGTCTCACCGTCCCCAAGGTTTATTCCTGCACTTTTCGAGGTAAATTAAAAAAACAATTAATTTAATCCAATGTTAACAACTGTTTCTAAAAATCAATGAACATTCTGGCTATCACTTAGTCTTAACATGATTTGCCTAAAATAGGTAGCAATTTTCCTTGTCGTTCCATCCTTACCGTCCCCTTTTTTTCCCATTTCGTCCCATTTTACCTATACCGTCCCCCCCCTTTTTTTTAACCTTACCGCCCCTTCTTTAACGCCCCTTTAAGAGAATGTTGTACCAAAATTTTGTACTAAAAATACTACATTGTTATTATTTCTTATTTGAATGTTCTGTGGGTACCATGCAAATTCATTATAAGTAAAAATTTAGAAGAAAATAAAAAGTTTTAGTTGTAAAATGGTAAGGAAAATTAAACTCGCAAGTTTAACATAAACCTCAGTTAAATAAAAAAAATTTTCGCTGCTGACCATTTTTTCTTTATTTTGAATCATTAAGGCATTCGTCTATCAGATTAAAATGTTAATTTAGCAAGTTTAATTTCACCAGATTTTTTATTCCTGGAAGTCAAAAAATTGTGAGAATGTCCCATGAACGATGAAAAAAATCCGGCCATTTTTGTGCCAGCGCTCAGATTCAGTATTCAGGATGCGGTGAACTGAATCTGAAGTTTGATGAAAATTCGTGTATTAGTTCTTGAAATAGAGCAAATGCGGAAATCGTGAAAAATGCAGCTTAGCAGCGCCAGCTGTTGGGCGATTTACATCAAAAAGTAATGAGCGCCAATTTATATCAAAGTCTAACTGAATTTGGTTTGAGGAAAATTCGTGAATTAGTTCTTGAAATAAAGCTATTGCAAAAATCGTGAAAAATGTAACCTAGCAGCGCCACATGTGGGCGATTTAGGCTAAAAACTAATCAGTTCCAATTTATGCCATGGTGTAATTGAATATAAAGTTTTATAAAAAACAGTGCTGTAGTTCTTGAGACCGAGCGCCCATAAAATTCGTGTCACATGCAGACAGACTCACAGTCAGGCATTTTCTAAAAACAGACAAATCGTGTTCAGAACCTTCTAAAACGTATAAATCCGTCGAAAATCGAGGGTAGAATTTTTTTACGAGTCCAATACTTTCTTCTTGTAAAGATGGAAGAAAGTAAAAATAGTTACATGTGAATATTAAAAGAGGAAGAACACACTGTAAAATAATTAACTCATTAGTTGCAAAAACCATTAAACAGGGAAAATTACATCATATTTAAAACAATTTTCTTGTGCTGTGTAAACGCAAACTTTTCTTCAGGACGTTATTATAAAAATCCGGAAGGCAGGGACATTTTTAGTTAACCATTCTGTTCAGCTGATTTTCATATGTGTGATAGGTCTTACTTAATCAATCACAAAAACAGCTGCCAGCTGTAGAGGCATCAGTGGATGCGGGCTTGAGATCCGAATCCATCCCAATCAAAGTTAAATTAATGGCAACCCGATTATGGAATGTCGAGATCGAATCTTCTGTAATTGGTAAATCTTTTTTAAAACAGGGGGAATGAGCGCGTTTTTAGAGACTGGGGTGTCTGGATGGCTGCACAACGCTGGGCACGGGTCACACGAACAATAGAATTCTCCCCAGCTTTAAATGCCCCGTAAGCTACGGCGCACGAGTAGGGTTACTGTATTAAGCAGTTTATCCCTCGTTTGGCTAATTGAATATTATTTATTATATAGAAAATAATCAACATGTAGCTCGCCAGGTCACGCCAGAAAACGAATTAGAAAAGAAAATCGCGTACAAAATAAATATTTATTTTTAAAATTGTACCTTCTCTCTATTAATAAATATTTCATCTTTATTAATATACTGGGTAAGAACAAGTTCCAAAAAAGATTTATTTAAGATAATCTGCAATTAAAAAAATATTATTGTTTAGATGTGCTTGGGTTACATGATATAGAATTGTATGCAATATGTAAAATGCAAGTATTTAGATTATGATTTTATTAAAATGAATATTACAGTTTTCTATTTTGAAAATTTGATACATCTCAAATTTATAATATGTGTGTATATATATATGTGTGTGTGTGTGTTTACAATTGTCAAGGGAATAAAAAAAGATGCTTAAATTATTTAAAAAACCTAACTTTCTATTAGTTTTCTTTTTGAGAAAAAATTTCAACGTCTGGTTTTTGTAACATATAGTTATATAGATTTTTTGTAAATAATTCTAAGAGAATTATACATAAAATTTGAATATGTCAAATAATTTGTACATTTTAATAACTGTTTTAGCAATTTCGTTTTTTAAATTTTCTTTTAACTCATTTAATATGTTTTAATAAAACGCTATATGAATCCCTTTATTTTCCCCTTACTTCACATTTAGTAAGAGAATAAGCAAAAACTAAATGCGTTAAGTAATTTGTAAATTTTAATAATTTTTTAGCAATTTTTTAAAAATATTTCCTTTAACTCATTTAATATGTTATATGTATACCCTTTTTGCCACATTTAGTACGAGAATAAGTAAAAACTAAGTGCGTTAAGTAATTTAGAAACTTTAATATTTCTTTAATATTTCTAGGGTTAAAATCAGGCATTTTTCTCCAGGAGGAATTTTTAAAGCTTCTGTGGTTGCAGGGAGGATTTGCACTTAAACCACATTAATAAGCATTAAACTCAAGCAAAACTTTCAGAAATAACACCCCCCCCCCCTCCCCAAACACGCACATGCACGCACACCAAAGTCATCTCCTGAATTTATCATCGAGCATTTTTGTTTTGAAATATTTTTAAAATATGCTTTACATCAAGGAAACAAATAAAGTACTGTGATCTATAATAAAACAGTTGAAAAGTTACATTGCAGCAATGCAGGTTTTACTCTGGGAGTGCGGCTTGTGCAGATGACTGTTTATTATTTGACATATTAGGGATGGTTATTTAGCAGAAATTTGGATTTAAAGAACATGCACATTTTTTTAAATCTTGGTATGTCTTATGCCATTACAAATATATTGATTAATAAAAAAAAAAAAAATTGTGTGTCTGGGGAGGGGGGAGGCTGCAGTAAATTTACGTGTACTGTATTATGTCTGTTCCGTATTATTGATTGTTCAATATATCAGTTTATATAAATGTATTCTTTTTATCAGACGTATAGGAATATATTTTATAAGGATCCCCTCTTTTTTAGATTTTAGAAAAACAGAACATAATTTTTATTTATTTCAGCAGGTTAAAAAGTAACAACTATTACTGAAATAAAATATTCCAGTTTTAAAAAACTTGTAAATTATTTATCAAAATAATTTTATTGCGGTGTCAAGGAATTAAATAAAAAAATCTGACAAAATGTATGATTAAAACTAATTTTTAAGATATGCTTGCCATGAAAAGGCAGATTTACTGTATGTACAGCCTTTCGCTATTTGATAAGGTCTTATTCTAGGTATATATAATAATACTTATTTTTCCTAAATGAAATGATAAAAATAATTCTTGGCTAAATAATGAAAACTTTTGTTCATAAAAAATATTCAGAAATTAAAATAATACTTGTTTGAACAAAATTGCTTAGATTCGTACTTTATCATATAAGACATTCACCTTCATTTAATTTTTTTATTTTGTCTTTCAAAAAGAGTAACTTTTAATTGCTCTAAAATTAATTTAATTTCAGATTATTAAGTCAAAAATAATAAACATAAATAAATTAAACAAGCAAACAACCAAAAAGGAAAGGAAGAAGAGGTAGAAAAAAGTTATAATATCACAGAATACAAGAGTTATTTTTATATAATTTAAAATAATTTAATTTGAAAATATTAAGTTATATAAGCAATGAACATTAATAATCTAATGAGAATAGTAATTTAATAAAGTAAAATAATAGATTACTACTTTAAGTACCAATATTTAAATTTAGTTACATTATTTACATTTAAATAATGAAACCTAACTTCACTGATATATACAATGTATGCTAAACACTATACTATATTGCAGAGAAATGAACTTTTTTTTTTTATAATATTATTTCTTTCATAAATATATATTTATAAAATATTATATAAAAGGTAATTGAAAGTTTTCACTTAAAATTTCAGTCACATCTAGTGACAAATAATTACATATTGTATTTATTTATTATTGTTTGTGCAGTTTTAATGAAATAAAAACTTTACAATAAAAGCTATATTAGTTATATTGTATACACATATTTTATTGCTTTAATTTATTAACATTTTTGTCGCAACATATTTTGACGTTGTCACGCTAACAATCAGCAGAGAGAAAATTCGGGTCAGAGCTGGAAGTCTGCACGGGCCGGATTTCCAGGAGCGGCTTCAGCCCAGCCAAACCCGCACGGAAATTCTCCTGACCCGGTCAGTGTAAAATTAAAAGTTCGGACCGGATCCGATTCTTTTATATTTTCACAGTTCAGGGCTAGCCCGTACAAAAATAAGTAAAAAGAGATGTGCTCTGGCTTATGAAATAAACAATTAAATATGCTCGGTCGGGTCACGACTACAGCGTACATATTTATAGGAAAATTTTTCAGTATATTACAGATTATGTCTCTTCAAGACGAATTACACAATAGCAACCTTAATTATTACTTAGAAACTGAAGACTTTTCAACATTCAAATAAAAATTCATTAAAAAAGTTGATGTAACTTAGAACAAAAGAAAGTTAAAATATAATAACTTTTGAAGTTGCATAATAAAAGTATATTTTTGAAAATATTTCTTTGTAATTTATTATGGCTTTTCTCAAATCCAAAGGAACTACTTTCTGAGACATTTCCGAATTAATTCTTGTCCAGAAATGTATAAAATGGGCAGATTTTCGTATTCAGAAACTTTGTACTGGAATGGTGCTGCCCATTTTTAGATAAAGCAAAAGATCTATCAAAAATACTGTCAAAGTGAACGTTTTGAATTTTCGCCCCGCGAAACCTGCGGAGAAAAACCTGCTGGTACGAGACAAGAATCGCTTATAACTCAATAAATAACTTATTTATCAAAATATGAAACTTATTATTCATTTTCAACCGTTTCAATAGTCCGACTTGGCAACTTTATGCCTTTGCAGTTAAAAATGAGTCGGAAAATCTGTCAGAAAGTCTCGCGTGCTCAACAAGCGCAAAACGTTTTGACACATTTTCAAATTCATTTCTTAACGAAATGTTGGAAAACGTCCCAGTGTAAGTGATTTTATGTCCAACATCACCTCGCTTGTGAAATGACAATTTCCTCGTGACATATGCAACGCGTCTTCATTTTTTTTAGTTGTGAAATATGTTCCAAGATGGCGACACTTCTCTGAGCTATGGTGGCGTAAGATCACGGACTAGCGAACAATTGTGTAAAAGACTTTTGTTTCGAAAAGGCGACAATAGGTAGCAGCACTAGAGAACTTTTCTGATAGACTCATTTAATTAGAACCTTTTTTGCTTGTTAAGCAGTTTTTATTGTTTCAGGCTTTTTTACTCTGTTTTAACTCTTGTGGGCCCCCTTTTACTTCTCACTCGAATGGCCGATGTTGTCGGGCCAACAGCGCACGAATTTCTGTGCGTTGTTCTATTGTTATAAAGAAAACCTTGTATCTGCGTGGATTCAATATCATGATTCAAATTACATTACTAATCTTATTTTATTCTTCTTTTATAGTGTGAGTGTGCGCCCTTATGTAACCAAGATATAGCATTAGATTAAACGGTTTTATTCTGCACTTCTGCTCATCAATGAATACCACTTACACATTTTTTCAAATAAAATTAATCGAGTGTTTCTAGGTGATCAACGTGAGAAGTCAAGCACTCTGCGTTCACTTACCAGAAAGGTAAGAAAAAACTTTCTATCTTTCATTATTGATGTAAATACTTTTGGTATAATAATTTTATATTTATACTGGGTCCTTAGCTTCAAGCTAATCGCGAACTCACCCCTTCTAGATATTTTAAAAGATTATGAAGGCTGAGTTGAAAGGGAAAGTAAATAAATAAATAAAAAAAATCCAGTAATAAAAATTTGTTTATCTGATTGTGATAAAATGATGAACAAGATGGCACATATGAGATATGAAATATTGAAATACATACATGAAAATAAAAATAAATGTGCATGAATAAATAACGATATATATAATATCGCAAAAAAAAGAGTATTATTGTGAATGAATATTGATTGATTATTGTGAATAAATGATCATTTTATTTATATTTATGAATATATTCTAAGAAATTATTTTAAGAAAGTCACAAACTTCTTATAGTAAATATATTTGTTATCAAAGAATTTATAAAACTTGAATAACACGCTATGTCTGCCTCAAAAGAAATTACGGCAGTAGAGAAATTAAACGATAATAATTATAATCATTGGTGTTTTAAATTAGAAAATCTGTTAATTAAAGATGATTTATTCAAATATATAACAGAATCTCCACCTGCCACACCCGATGATACATATACTAAAAACGGTTAAGGCGAAAGCCGGCTAAGGCGAAAGCCATAATCTGTTTATGCATTGAAAATACACAAATTGTGCACATCAGACATTTGACATCTCCCAAAGAAATTTGGGAAAGATTAAAAAGTGTTCACCAAAGGGCGAATTTATCATCCAAATTATTCCTTTTGAGGAAACTATATTCGCAAAGGCTCAACGAGGGCGGAGACTTAAATTTACATATCAACAATATTCTAACTATCCGCGACAAACTCGCTGCCATTGGAGAGCTCATAAATGATTCGCACATTGTGGCTCTTATGCTTTGCAGCTTGCCACAGTCATACGCTCCTCTTATAACGAGCATGGAGGCTAGAGACGAAAAGGATCTAGACCTCGAGTTTGTAAAAAACAAACTCATCGATGAGTACTCTCATCGAATCGAATACAAAAACACCAGCACACGACCAAGGGACACAGCATATAAAATTGTAAATAAAGGAAATAAAAAGTATTGCAGCTTCTGTCAACGAGATGGGCACGCTCGTTCAGAATGTTACAAATTGAAAAACAAACAGAAAAACAATTACCAAAGAAGTGAAACTTATAACGGTAATAAATTTAACAACCATGCCAACTTTAAAGCCAATTCGGTAAACACCAAAAATCAACACAATGGTAGTAAAACCGACTCCTCGAATTTTTGCTTCAACAGCAAGTCAAATATAGAGGATGAGGTCAACCAATCGATCATTCCTCTCTTCCTAGTGGAAAACAATTTTGAAATTGAGTCAGTAAAAATTAACCAAACACAAACAACAGATCCAAACACATATATCATTGACTCGGGTTGTACCAGGCACGTTGCATCAGCAAAAACAAATTTTGCTACATTCACAGCCGGGAATTTTGGGAATATAACAATCGCTAATGGAAAAAGGCTTAATTCGGAAGGTATGGGCGACGTAAAAATAAAAACAGACAAAAACCACTACATTACACTAAGAAATGTATTGTACTGTCCAGAACTAAAGGGCAATTTATTGTCAGTTAAGAAAGCCACTGAAAATAATATAAAGGTAATTTTCGAGAAAAATGCATGTTTATTTGTCAAAGATGATAATATAATCTTGACAGCTAAATTAAATGATAATCTCTACGTATTAAACCCTGAAGATGATTACGGCTATACTATAAGTACTCAAACTTTCTGTAACAATACAAATTGTATTTCATTGTGGCACCGAAGACTCGGACACAAAAATTTTGATGATATTGAATACCTTGTTAATCATGAATTAGCCAATGGGATAACAATTAACAAATGTAAACATGACACGCGATGCACCAAGTGCATTGAAGGGAAACTTTCCGCTCTACCCTACCCTAAAGTAGCCACAAACAGAAGCAAAGACATCGGTACCCTCGCACATTCCGATATATGTGGCCCCATGAATACTGAAACGATAGGAGGGAAAAGGTACTTTATAACATTCACGGATGATTATAGCAGGTACACAATAACATACTTAATCGCGCATAAATCGGAAGCCGTTATCAAACTGAAAGAATACATAGCGCTAACAAAAAATAAATTTGGCAAGTTGATAAAGGCAATAAGGTCCGATAACGCAAAAGAGTATATAAGTGATGAATTTGAAAACTGCCTGATAGAAAACGGGATAGAGCGTCAATTGAGTGTTCCCTATTCTAGCCCACAGAACGGCGTTTCAGAGAGAAAGGATAGAACGATAGTGGAAATGGCTAGAACCATGTTGTCGGACGCCAAGTTACCTAAGCAATTCTGGGGGGAAGCTGTCATGTCCGCCACCTACCTCATCAACCGTCTACCAACAAAGGCTAACAAAAATAACATGACACCCTATGAACTTTGGCATAAAAGAAAACCCGATCTCTCGAACATCAAAACATTCGGATGTAAGGCATTTGCCTATGTCGACAAACCTAAAAGAAATAAATTAGATGAGAAAGCCATCGATGGAATAATGTTGGGATATGATTTCAGAAGCAAGGGCTATAGGATATATACGGGTGAAAATAAAATTATAATATCTAGAACCGTAAAATTCTTCGAAGAAGGTATAAAAGATGAGGAAATTAAACCCGCCAAAGAAAATCAAAACAACGAACAAACTCCCGCAGATAATATTGAAATTGATCTAGAAGAACGCGACGATGATCAGAATAACACCCCGACCGACACATCCCTTGAGCCGAGAAGATCGCAAAGACAAAATCGTGGCGTACCACCTAACCGTTATGGAATAAGCGCAAACCTGTGTCAAATTCAGGAGCCAAAGTCATGGACAGACCTACAAAATATCAATGACGCAGAAACTAAAGATAAATGGCTAAAAGCCACTAGTGAGGAAATAGATTCTCTGAAGCAAAATAATACTTGGAGATTAATAAAACCTATCCCGGGAAAACGCGTCATAGGTTCTAGGTGGGCGTTTAAGGCAAAAAGGGGAGCCAACGGGTCTATAGAGCGATATAAAGCCAGATTGGTCGCTAAGGGATATGCTCAAAAATATGGAAGCGATTTCGACGAGACCTACGCACCCGTTGTAGCGCATACCACCCTGCGAGCATTCTTAAACGCAGCGGTGTACAAAGACCTTAAAATAACTCACCTAGATGTCAAAACTGCTTTCTTACATGGCGATTTAGAAGAGGAGGTTTATATGCATCAGCCAGAGGGATACATAACAAAAGGGGAAGAAGATAAAGTGTGTAGTTTAAACAAAGCGATTTACGGCCTTAAGCAGGCAGCTAGGGCGTGGAACCAAAAAATAAGTAAATCTCTAAAAGAACTAAATTTCGTTGAATGCGCGTCAGACAAATGTCTGTACAAAAGAGTCCAAGATGGAAAAATCGCATACATAATAGTGTATGTTGATGACATCTTAGTCTCAGGAGACAAAACAGACACACACGAAATATACACTGAATTATCAAAGCAATACGAAATCAAAAATTTGGGTCAAGTAACACAATATTTAGGCATAAACATAAAGGAAACAGCAAACGGTAATCTAGAATTAGACCAGGAACACAAAATAATACAAATCGCAGAAAAATTCAATTTGTTAAATGGTAAGCCTACGTATACACCCATGAATACTAACTACTTTAATCTAGATCCAAACGGGAAACTAATGGGAGATAACGTAAAATTTAGACAGGCTATAGGAGGGCTTCTATACATTGCAACTTTAACTAGACCCGACATAGCATCAGTCGTTAACATCCTGGGAAGAAGGAATGAATCCCCAAGGGAAGTCGATTGGCAAGCTATCGAGAAATTAATTAGATATCTGCTTACTACCAAAGATCTTAAATTCGTCATAGATAAAACAAAACCTCCAATCCTAACGGCATATAGCGATGCCGATTGGGGGAACGACAGAATAGACAGGAAATCAACCACTGCAAACTTGTTTAAATTAGGAGATAATACATTGGCATGGTCATCGAGGAAGCAGAGTTGCACAGCACTCTCGTCCACGGAGGCTGAATATATCGCTGCCTCTAATGCAAGTCAAGAGATCTCGTGGTTGTTAGACCTGTTAAATGACCTCGAACTATGTCAACATCTACCCGCAACATTGTACGAAAATAACTTATCAGCCATAAGATTGACCGAAAAATAAAAGGCACAGACAAGAACTAAACACATGGAAGTTAAGTATCACCACATCAGACATCTATGCCAAAATGGCATAATCAAAATAACTTATTGCCCATCGAAGTTAATGCTGGCAGACGTGCTCACAAAGCCGTTGCCTAAGCCTCATTTCGAGTGTTTGAGAAATAAGTTAAACATTTTACGCTCGTCGGTTTGACATAAAAAGCGGGGGTGTTGGAAAACGTCCCAGTGTAAGTGATTTTATGTCCAACATCACCTCGCTTGTGAAATGACAATTTCCTCGTGACATATGCAACGCGTCTTCATTTTTTTAGTTGTGAAATATGTTCCAAGATGGCGACACTTCCCTGAGCTATGGTGGCGTAAGATCACGGACTAGCGAACAATTGTGTAATAGACTTTTGTTTCGAAAAGGCGACAACAGATAGCAGCACTAGAGAACTTTTCTGATAGACTCATTTAATTAGAACCTTTTTTGCTTGTTAAGCAGTTTTTATTGTTTCAGGCTTTTTTACTCTGTTTTAACTCTTGTGGGCCCCTTTTTACTTCTCACTCGAATGGCCGATGTTGTCGGGCCAACAGCGCACGAATTTCTGTGCGTTGTTCTATTGTTATAAAGAAAACCTTGTATCTGCGTGGATTCAATATCATGATTCAAATTACATTACTAATCTTATTTTATTCTTCTTTTATAGTGTGAGTGTGCGCCCTTATGTAATCAAGATATAGCATTAGATTAAACGGTTTTATTCTGCACTTCTGCTCATCAATGAATACCACTTACACATTTTTTCAAATAAAATTAATCGAGTGTTTCTAGGTGATCAACGTGAGAAGTCAAGCACTCTGCGTTCACTTACCAGAAAGGTAAGAAAAAACTTTCTATCTTTCATTATTGATGTAAATACTTTTGGTATAATAATTTTATATTTATACTGGGTCCTTAGCTTCAAGCTAATCGCGAACTCACCCCTTCTAGATATTTTAAAACGAAAAGATATAAAATTGGAAGGCCTGACTATGAAAGCGATATGGAATCGAACGGTATTTTTAATTTTTTTGTAGATAAATTACTTATTGAGTTATAAGCGATTTTGGTCACGCGACAAACACGTTTTTCACTCTTTCTTGAGTGGTTATTCTCGTTTCGCGCGGAAATTCGGTTCAAAACGCCCACTTTTCTGAAAGATGTATTGTGTTTGCAAAAAACAAAAAAATAGTTGGATTAGATAGTTTCTGAACGACAGCACCTGTTAATTTTATGCATTTCCGAACAAAAATAAATGAAAACTTATGTCTTAAAGCTGCCCTTTTGCATTTGAGAATACCCTTAATTTATATTTTCAATGATTCCATTAACGGAAGTTCATTATGACTATTACTATTTTTGCAAAACATATTGCTTGCCTGACACATCCTGGAAATAATTTATTCCAGTTCTACTATGTAGAAAAACAAATTTGATCCTGGTATGATCCATGCTCATGATATGTCCATGTAAGCGATTTGGAATTGAAATGAGTTTTCCATTCTTTGATAAATAAATAATCGAATTTTAAGCAATTGTGGTCAAATGATAACCGGTTTTTCTATTCTCTCTCTGGCTGCTTTTTTTTTTTTAAAATCTGGAAATTCGGTTTAAAACGCCCATTTTGATGGTATTTTCTGAAAGATCTCTTATGTTTACCAAAAACCGGAAAACGTCTTTCGATAACATAATTTCTGAAAAACAGCACTTGCCGTTTCATGCATTTTCGAAAAAAATGAATTAAAACTTGTGTATAAAGTCGCCTTTAGATTTGAGAACAGCCATATACTCCTGAAACTCATATCCATTGAAAATTATTCATATGTTATCGGCTTCATTTAAATTTTTATATAGGTCCGATGTTTAAAAGACTGTCTTGATTCTTTAATTCAATGCTTGGCGAAAAATCTTCCTCTCAACGCCAAATAACACACGCGAGTGTCCCGTCAATTGTCACCTCCAGCTTCACTATCTTCCAACTTGAACTTTGGGGAGGAAAACGCAGGAAAAGGTAATTATACCGTGCACAGTGATTTTTCACGGTCTGGATGGGAGTTGGTCATGGCTATTGTCAGAAAGATTACGGCACTGGAGGTAGTGACGTCACAGTAAAAGTGTATTGCTTTTCTAGAATTGCCAAGTCTCCGACTTTTTGCACACTATTATTTTCGAGAAAATTTTGTTATTTTCGCCTCTCTCTTTCCCCCTCGTTGTAGCACTGCTATCGTTACATCGCAAAACATGCACCACCCCAGACAGCATTTTTCATTTGCAGAAAATATGCATCAATCTTGCTTTGAAAACATGCAAAGTTGCAGCATGACAAGACTGAGAGTTCATAACAAGACTGCAGCAAGATAACGCAAACGCCGAAGTCACCACAGTTTGAACTTGCAGCTAACTTGTCGTGCAAGTTAAATTCATACTGTATCAAATTTATTACAAATTAACGGCAAACAAGTAATCAAAATTACTGCAAACTTACTGCAAAGTAGTAATCTTTCCACGCCCCACTATTTGTTTACAACTGTTACACTACAAGTTTAACCCCTTCGGGGGGGGGGGGGGGGGGGGTCCATAGACCTGACCAGGTCTATTGAGGCGAACACACTGTCAGAAGGTGCATGCATCGTTTTCGTCACCATAAACAAGTTAAGGTAATATTTGTACTTTTCAATACGAGCCTTTTTTGGTATTTGATAAGTATAGCGTTTAGAAAAAGCGGTGCCAACCGAATAAAATTTGTGCAATTTCTGCATGTGTGCTGATTGTCTATTCCCTCAACAGAGGAATTTTTTGATTTCGTCCCTTTCGTGAATTAAAGACTGTCTTGCCATCAGTTTCACAACAAACTACTCATGCAAGTGGGGGATGGTATACCTTGCGGGAAATTTGCTGTGAATTTCTCAATTCAAATTTGTCACGGCAAGATAATGTCAGAAAAAAATCAAACTTGCTACTAATGTTCATGCTATCTGGGACAGCCTTATAGATTTAAAAATTGCCGTATCGTAGATTGTAAGTAATGTTGGCAGGTGTCTCGCATAAATTGGGACTCCAAATATTCTGGGCAACAGTATTTTAAAGTAATTTTCTTCTCCTTATCTAATGGCAGAAATGTCTGCGATTCAAGATGACGAAATAAATTGTAAGAAATTAGTGGTGTTCAGAGCCTTTGGAACACTGATTTACGCGGAACACCTCGCAACACTACTTGTAAAGGGCAGAACCAGGGTTGCCAGTTTGGTCTCCACTTTTACTTCAAAATTTCAAATCATACCGGAAATTTTGAAACAATAATCTTTACTGTAATCAGAAAATTTTTGTCATTAAATAAAACAAAATATGCTCTTCTTAATTTCTGACATTAATTTGGATTTTCTGAATAAAAGTGGAGGCCAAACTGGCAACCCTAGATAGAACCTCTTACAAGGAAGGTCTCCATACTGGGCATACTTAGAATATTTTGAAAAAATACTGATTAAACTACTTATGTATGTAATAAAGGATCTGTCAAACTTAGTGGCGAAATTACAGTAGAAAGTCTGTGATAAAATAAAATACTTTCGTGTATTTGGCGCGAAAAGGCGAAAGCGTCACGCTATTTGGCGAGCAGTACTTTTCCTCGCCAAAAGCAAACGATTTTAGTACACCTGAAAATTGATTGTTAATTGATTTTTAGAATGCGTGTAAATAGTATTAAACAAAAACCTAATTTGCAGAACAAATTAAAAAAAAAAACAATATTTATTTCCTAAATTGTTTAAGCCCGAGAAGGGGCAGATATTAAGATATTTCATTAAATTCGTTCTACATTTAATGTTAAATTTTTGTAACAAATAAGTTAAACCAATTGAACATTAAAAAATAAAGATTAAATTCATACAGTATAATACTTTAAACACCTATATACTTAGATTCCGTTCAAATGAAATCGAAATAAATCTTAGACTTTTTTAAAGTTTTGTATTTTGCATGTATCTTATCATATTATGTACAATCGTCATAAATATAATGCAAAATCTGCAGTACAAATATTTACAACTTAAAAATGGAAAAAGTCTCAGATTTATTTCGATTTCATTTGAACGGAATCGAAGTATATAGGTGTTTAAAGTATTATATTGTATGGATTTCATTTTTATTTTTTAATGTTCAATTGGTTTAACTTATTTGTTACAAAAATTTAACATTAAATGTAGAACGAATTGAATGAAATATCTTAATATCTGCCCCTTCTCGGGCTTAAACAATTTAGGAAATAAATATTGTTTTTTTAATTTGTTCTGCAAATTAGGTTTTTGTTTAATATGTCAAGTTTTTTAATAACTACTGAATTCAGACGAACACATTTAAAAATTAATGGGGGGTATATCATCATCAGGCTTTGATTTGTACGATATCGCATCACAATTTGTGATGCAATTTACCTATGTTTAATTCAAAATGTTTCACCAGTGCAGTAGTGCAGGCTGCTGTAGTTTGGTCAAAAATTTACAATTTGAACTAAAAAAAATCTGCTTGAAAATGTCATTTTTATTTCCACTATGACGCCATATTCATCTTCTTTTTAATTCTTAAAAAAAAAAAAAAAAAAAAAAAAAAAAAAACTATTTCAGTTTCTTCAGTTTCATGTTTCACATGAAAACCATTCAACTAAATATAGGTAAATTATTATTACGGCTTTTGAATTATTTACAACAATGAAGGAAAAAAAAAGTAAAATTTTATTAGAAAATGCCCGTTGATTCTCAATGAAAAAAGCGAAATTTGGAATTATTAAGAAAAATATTTGAATAATGTAAATAAAAATTAGCCCATGTTACTCTCTAGATTATAATCCAACTATATGCAAAGGCATTTTATGATCCGTTTTGACCCTGACGTCAGGCAAATGTTTTTACACTTTGAATTTATAATATTATTACAATTAGCAAAGAATTAAAAATGAGTGGCATCAGGGACAAAAAGGAGGGAAGAAAAAATGAAAAAGTTAACATCTCCATAGGCTTTTCTATGTTAAATTAACATTGAGAAGTGACACTGGAAATAAATAAGTATTGCGCTGCCGCGCAATACTTAAATTTAATGAATTTAAACTTAAACAATGAGAGAGTTTTATAAATACATTTTTTCGTATTACATATTTATGTTGCTTGTTATAATTTTATTACTTTAAAAACAATTTCATATATAAAAAATACTTTCATAAATTTAAGCGTATTTTAAAATAAAGGCAAGATTCATTTACCAGTTATTCATTTCAAAGAATTCGTCGTTTCCATAGCAACAGAATTGAATCTACAGTGCTCAATTGGACTTAATTTTGAGACATTGAAACAATTTTAATTTAATTTAATTTTGTTTTAATTCATAAAATTTGATATTTAACTTTCATTATAAATATATATATGACAAAACTATAGTTAAATCAATCTAAAACTGACAAAACTAAAGTCATTTACATTAAATTTATTTAAACATGAAACATTTTTATCTTAAAGAGTATTCGGCATAAAAAGGTATTTTTCGAAATTTCATTTCATCGCCAACCGATGATAAATTGCCAAATAAACGAAATTTTCATTATTTTTTTACGAACGTTCTATCGCGGTTCCGCCAATTTTTTTTTTATAAACATATATATACACATGAGAAGAACACTGTAATTTTTTCAGATTTTTCTAAATATGCCCGTATGGAGACCTTCCTTGTTAGTTAATTTAATAGAAGCTAAACTTTTTTTTTCTAATTATTTTTCTACTTATTTTTCTATTAGAAACTTTTTTCTAATAGTATGTTTTCATATATTTTTCAGCCAGTCGACATTTTACCACTAGAGCCAGCCATGGCAATACCAGAAAAGAAAGAAAACGGCTTAAAGCCTAAAGAATTCACAGATATCATCGGGGGTCACGGGCCATGGCAGCTTGGAATCTTCACTTTTTGTCTGTTTTGTGCTGCACCTCATTGCTTTCATAATCTTATCATGACATTTTTCGCTCCCAACATCGAACACTGGTGCGCCAGGCCAGCTGCGGTAAGTTGGAGTTTTCATTCATATTTTAAAAAAATTATTGAAAAACTAATTTTATAGTATATCTGTATGAATGTTACAGGGTAAAAAAGAAATGACACAGACGTTAAAATTCAATAATTCATTTATAAGATAAATGATTGTAAATTTTGCCAGGGCTTCTAATATGGCCACTAGGCAGATTCAGCATTAGTTTCAACAGATTAAACAAGTCGGAAATTGTACATCAAACGTGACAAATCAGGTGCGTTCGTACTATAACTAGTTTTATAAATATTCAGATCTTTGTGCAATAGTTCTTGCACTCTTATGCGAAAATGCATGAATACAAAATTTATTACGATTATTACGATATTAAATTCAGTAATACGGAAATAATAGGACTCCATCTTAAATAGAACGTTATCACCATGATAACCTAGAATCATGGTACCTTATCTTGGGATATCATTGTATTAATTACGTTTGATATAGGATTTAACAGAATAATCACCATGGCAACATAGAATCATTACCTGTCATGGGATATTATTGAAGTATAATTACGTATAATAGGATTTAACAGAATTAAGAAAACTTTTATTAATGTCTCTTTAAGTTTTGATTCGATTTTCATAAAATTTGAAATGACTCGAAAAAATTCTGCAACCATATTCTATATATTAAATTTTTCATCATTCGGTTGGGTAGTTTTTGCGCTGTTATATGCGAACAGACGGACAGACGGACGAATCAGACTATGACTATAGGTGCTACGTATTTATATATTACGAACGCACCTAAAAAAGGAAACCAAACTTGTTGGATGCGCCAATCTGAAAACTTTCTTTTATCTCATGCATATCAATATTTCAATAAGTAGCTACAAATGTTAATACTTCAATATTATTAGTTCAATACTATACCAATTTTGATTTTCATCTTAAACTTCTGCTTCAATCAATTAATTGCAGTAAAAACGAGTTAATCTCGTTCATGATATTTATTAAACTTAATACTTTTCGTTATTCTGTTGTTGTCTGCTGTTTTCGAACATCCGGCTTAGCAGGATGCGAAGTTCCCGTCACTGCACGAGCTGCTGATATACAATAGAACTTCGAAAAATCGAGAAAATTACACAAAACACGTTACTGAGCAGCGCTCTCTTCCAGCGGAATGTTTCCAAATTCAAGGAGGACCTGCTTGCCACAGCCAAAAACATAAATATGAAATTTATTTCAACTCTATCATAACTTCGATAGTAGAGTGGCGATACACGGACAGACGGACACAAGCCCATAAATCGCAGCTGTTCGAAAGTCCAAAAATTCCTTTTTAGACTTTTTTTAAAATTACAAAAGTTTTGTAAAATTGAATCTATTAGAATTAGATAATGGAATCTATTTCGGGGGAAAATTTAACTCCGATGCCAAACATCTAACCGGAAACCTTTCGATTAGCAGTCAGACGCGCTACCACGAAGCTCTCTTGCCGGCGCAAAAAAGACTGAAATTCAGGTTTTGTTTTGAATTTTAAATCGCAAAAATGTTCGGATGTTCTTAAATTAATTCATTTAATTAAAATAATATAAGACATTTTCAAAATTTTATGACCTCGTGATGTCGGAGGTATTCAGCTATAAGTATGCAAAATTCCAAGTGTCTAACTTATGCATTTTCTGAGAACGAATTCTGTGGCGGACAGATAGACAGACAGACGACTGAGAGAAATAGGATTTCTTCAGATGAACGAAACATTGAAAAAATGGTAACAGTAGCCTGTGGGCAACGTACTGAGAAGCATTGACTTAACACTAAAAAGACAGGAAATTTTACTCAAGTTTTATAACAATATTTTACACCGGAATTTTTATTTATCTGTTTAACATCTTTCTTCCCATATAGTAGATAATACCACTTTTCTTTAAAAAGTAATTTTTCTTCATCTCTATTATCTTTATTTTTATTAAAATTTTAAAGCAGTTTTTAAAACTACAGTTAGACTTTTAAACCCCAATGGCTCATTCATTATAAGACAATCATCCATGGACATTCGTAAAGTTGCTGTCAACTCGGAAGTCCCTCAAAGTGCAAACACTGTTAAGCCACTGTTAGGCCATATAGTAGTTTTACAACTACAGCTATATTATTTAATAAGATTTTTATCTTTATACTTACTTGATTTAAGTTTTAACTTAATTTTTGACTTTAATATTTCAGTATTTTTCACCCTTATTATTTCTTTAACTCTCTTAATTTTTCTTTTAAGTAGTTTTAAACTACAGTTATAGGGGAGACCGGGGGAATGCCGCCACTCGAGGTTATGCCGCCACCCCGCCTAGTTTAAAAACTAACGGCAGTTTGAGATAGTAAATGCGCCTGCACTATAGCGGTCAACAATATAAACGGTGCCTAGAGTGAGAATGATTTTGTTGTATGTCGTTCGCTTGTTCTAGTGAAAAATTTAGTTTTCACGTAGTTGCTTCTTATTTTGGAGCTTCAAATGAGTAGAGGTAAACACCTTTTATTGTAACATTAGGCACTTAAGATAATATTACCCGTAATCTACATGCATTGGCCGACATTTTGATGCAATGTGTTGAACAAGTTCGGTTCTTCTTTCGGCTTCGCTGGGGAATTTCCGCTATATTGTCTTCTCGGGGTAATGCCGCCACCATGACAAAGGGTGACTTTTCCAATTTGAGTTAAATTGTAAACTTAGCACATTAATAAATCTAGCTTAAGGAACATTGCAATTATTAATTATTTTGATAAACTATTCCTTTCTAAATATTTTCAATAGGCTATGTCTTTCCTAGTATCAATTTTATGTATTTACTAGGTCATTAAATAGTGGCGTCATTACCCCGATACAGTGGCGGAATTACCCCAGCATCCTGGGTAATCCCGCCACTGTACAGAGGTTTAAAAAATATTTTTTTATGTGTGCTTACTTTAAAGTTATGATTACGGTTAAATTTATACAGATTCTAAAGATCATGATTCAGCTTTAGAATTTTTACTATTAAGAAATAGACATTTTTTTGAGGTGAAAAAAATTAAATTCCCTTAAGGTGTCGCCATTCCCCCGGTCTCCCCTACTTATCCCAATGGCTCACACAAACATAAGGGGCTATGCATATATAACGTTATCCTTTTAGGGGAAGGGGGGGGGGGCTGGCACATGATATCGTAAGATATCTCTAGGGGGAGAGGGAGTTTGTCTTTTGATATCTTTTCTTATTTTATCTGTAACTGTGTCTTTACATCAAAATAGTATGTTGTCTTTTTTTAGTCCATTATCTGTTTTTTATGAAAATATAAAGGTATTAAGATCATTAAATGATTATAAAACTATGTATTTAATTACAAAATATGGAATACACCAACGACTAGCATTGCTATTTTTCTGTCATATGTTTATGCATATATAATATAATACGCTGTTCGGGAAACCATATGCGAAGTTTGAAATGATACTTGTGTTTACTAATAAATAAAAGAGAGACTGTTTTCCGCTTGTTTTGTTAATAAGAAGTTCTGTAACACCCCCACCCCCCCCGTGCGGGGCAAGTACAAGTAGGTAGTATCACTCTTGAATGCATTATGTAACAAAAAAAAATTATTAAATACTTTTAAATAGTAACTATTTCTTTTAAGTGTTATTTGATATAAAGTTATTTCATATATAAAGAGACATTTTATTGATTTCTCTTGAGTCAACAAAGTATGCAAAAAATAAATACAACAATATTTATATATCACTCCAAACAAAAGAAAAACAATCCAAAAATCAAAAAAAAAAAAAAAAAAAAAAAAAAAAAAAAAAAAAAAAAAAAAAAAAAAAATTAGACACTGATAACGCTATCATTACGTGGCGGATGGGGGGGGGGGGATAATAACGTATGATATGTAAGGGGTGAGGGAATCCACAATTACCGAAAAGTTTATAACGTTACAGCCCTTAAGATTACTCATTTAAAGACTGGATGTTAAGCTGATATCAGGTAAGAAACCCCTCATTGTTGCTCACCTGATGAGTTCTTTGTCTTTTAAACTTATTTTACAAAGAAATTTCTGGTTCGAACCACAATATATTCATATGGTAGGGGTCAAAATGACCCGTCACTGTCTTTTTTCGTATTAAGCATCCTTTCTGTATATTCAGCCATAAAATCACTGTAAGCTGATTCTTCTTCCTTTTTATGCAGGTTATTTCTGCAAATATATCTGCTGAGCTGTGGAAAAACTCTAGTGTGCCTATGATCTCTAAACGTGGCGGAGGTCTAGAAAGAAGCAGCTGTACATTCTATAACAATTCTTTCACTAATGGAACACTGCTTTCACCGTTTCCCATAGACCAAGAACCCATATCTTGTGAATCATGGGAATACGACATATCATTCTATGAAGCTACTATGGTAGATGAGGTAAGACCACATTGAACACATGTAGTTTATGTAAAACTAGAAAGATAGCCCGTCAAAAATGACGGAAATTTAGATATAAAGATATATACAACTCATGTGCAAGAATATGAGTTTTCTCGCTTGTTCCGCAGTGATAGATGAAAATAACACATTTTAAGAACAAAACACATTTATGAAAAACTGTGTACAGTAGAAGACCACTAATCTGCACAGTTTGGTTCCAAATGTGTTATGCAGATTTGAGGCTTTTTGCGGTCATGTCTATTCAATCTTTGTTTACATATTTTTAAATTCATATATTGGACAATTTAGATTGTTGAGCCTTAAAAATAAATAAATAACACACTTGAAGTAAGGTTATAAACTATTAAATTATCGTATACGATTTCATGAAATGGTATTATATGGTATTATATGTGTGTGCTTCACGATCTTGGCTACGACGTTTTCGAAATTGGCTGCAACTTGTCATAATCCTAATAGTGTGGGCCGCTATAACAAAATTAACCAGTTTTTAGTAAAATTTCTGATATAAAGTAGCTTTCAAAAACTTGTGTAAAATTGCAGGCCGTTCTCGTGTTATGTTAGTCCTAGGAATAATATTTCTAACACTGAAGATTTTCCATGTATATATGGAATTTAGAAAAGCTTCTCCAAAAGAAAGGTCCTGAAATGACATTGTAATTCCTCTAACTTCAAAGTTTAATCGGGCCCTGATGTTGAGTACTGAAATCTAATAAACACAGTTATTTTGAATATTACAACAGAATTAAACAGTTAAACTTATTTAACTTAAACCCACTGTTACTTCCCGATGTTATTTTTTAGTATTAAGAAAGAAAATTATTTAAATTTTTTAAATCATGCATTTATGATTTTTTCCCGTCTTTAATAACTAAATAAGGAAAAAATAGGCTTTTGTTCTGAGCTCATAAATATGACAATAAAATAATGTAACTAAGAGATATTGCAAAATTAAATCTTTGTGATTACAAACCATAAACAAACGATACCGCCACCATTTTACCTACTATGACGTCATTAGAATATTGCCCATTGATTGTTGGAGAACTTACTTTATGAATGATTACCTCAATGATTTAATATTTTTGACGTTTCACGATGAATGAATCACTTGTGTTTGTTTAGGTTTATGGAATGAGATATTAAGCTGTGAACCTAATTTCAATTGAAGTTATCCAAGGATATATGTATTTTTAATCAAAATTAAAAACAATGCTTTGATCTCGAAATAAAAAGTTTTAGTTTGTATAATTTGTTATTTCTGTTAATTATTTATTTAAGTACATTTCCATTATAGCGCATTTTTAAAAAAAGCTTGGCGTGATTCGTGCATCAGAAAGTGAGATATGTTGCGAAAATATATAAACAGCTATGAAAACAAATCTAATGAACTTTTATCTTTGTTTGTATATGCACTTATATACATAAAAAAATCGTTTCTAAATATATATAATTTTTTTTATATACAAATTACGGCACAGATTTCAGATATGAACCGGCATACCTAACTGGCGCCATAATGGTGTTATTTTACCTGCTATGGTAATCCGGCTATTGTTTTTTATTTATTAATAAATTGTTTATTTACTTTTATTTTCTGTTTTTTTATTGTATAAACTGCTTTGTTCTATAGTTATTATTCAAACTTTTATTTATTTATAGTTATTTCCTTTTCAAAATGATAGCAAATAATTGAAAAATATATAAGTAACTGGCATTCGAAAGCGAGATTTCTGCCAAATTGGCGTCATAGAAAAATCACGCCAACCCCCATGCGTATATGACATCTGTGCAAAAGTTGCTTCTGTTTCTTTATAAAAATGGGTAAATAGCTTTTTTTATATTAAATTGTCGGCACAGATGTCATATACGCCCATATTGGCGCGATTTTTTTTGACGGCGATGTCATATACGCACCGGGTACTTAACTGGCACCAAAGTGTCGTTATTTTGCTTGTAATGGTAACCCGAATGTTGTTTATGCTGTTGATGTTTTCGCCAAATTGGCGTCGGAAAAAAATCGCGTATATGACATCTGTGCCAAATTGTATACATATGGAAAAAATTGCTTGTGAGTATGAAACAGTAAATAGGTTGCCAGAAAATACGTTGGCAAACTTCTTTCTCGCCAAGAAACTTTTCTCCGAAGTATTGTACATAAGCAATGATTGCTAGAAATGCATTTTTAATTATGATATGCGCTTTTATGTTTCACTACATTTATGCATACTATACTGTGTGTATAAATGCTACAGTTCATATGCAGGGCTAAACAAAAGAATTCATAAGGGTTACTGAGTATGAGAGTAAATTGCTTAAAGGTGGTTTTTAAAGGAGTTATGCATTTTTACGCTGAACTGCTTTTAGTTTCCTAAGAAATGTTTATAGAATATAGATAAAATGATATCCATGGTCACGCAAAGAATTGGATACATAACCGTCTATGGATGATAATATCTGGAAATGTGATTTCAGTAGTTTTAAGAGTAGTTTAAATTAAATTTTAGCTAAATAGTGGCATGTAATAACGGTACTATTGGCTATCGACGGTAACTGCTGAAATCAATTTTTAATTTTTTTATGCGTTTTCTAAAATGTTTACTTAGTTATCTTGGTACTTCTTAGTTATCCCGTCGACCAAATTACTGTCGCCAAATTGTAAGATTAATTGCCAATAATGTTTGCCATTAAGGAACAGATGTCATATTCGCCCCATATTGGCGCGATTTTTTTCTGTCGCCAATATCATATAGGCAACAGGTACTTAACTTGCGCCAAAGTGCTTGATGTGGTAACCCGGATTATGTTGTTTATGCTGTTGATGTTTTTGCCAAATTGGCAACCGAAAAAAATCGCGCCAATATGGGGCGAATGTGACATCTGTACCGCCATTGATTAATTAATTGTAAGATTAAATGCCAATAATGGGCAATAAAACCATTAATTCGACTTTTTATTTGTATTTTTGTCAATGTTTACCTATTGATTTGGCGATTTATATAATTTGGCGAAATTGGTCGACGGGATATCTAAGAAGTAACGTTATCTTATTTCCCTAAATAACGAAGTTTTGTTAAAGCATTCAGGATGTGTTGGGAAGTGTTTCCTATTCTATGCTTAACGCATGATTTTACTTTCTTCTTTAGTCTTATTTTGCATTTATTTTATTCTTAATTTTTTAGTCTTATACTGCTTTATAGAAACTTTGGCACAGTTGTCATATACGTTATCATATATTGGCGCGATTTTTTTCCGACGCCAATTTGACGAAAACATCAACAGCATAAACAACAATATTCGGATTACCATATCAAGCAAAATTACGACACTTTGGCGCCAGTTAAGTACCCGTTGTGTATATGACATTGGCGTCAGAAAAAAATCGCGCCAATATGGGGCGTATATGACATTTGTGCCGAAACTTTAATAATTAATGTTTAAACTCTTCGCTCCACTCCCCTTGCATATAGTACAAACTATAACACGGATAGCGCAAAATAATAGACAGTTTGGTACTTTTCCACTGTAGGGGCTTTGGCATTTAAAAAAAAAAAAATTGGTGTAATTTGGTCATCAAAAAGTGAGATTTGGGTACTTTTCCGTTATGCGGACACCATTGTCGCCAAGCGTAATAGTTGGTGCAAAATCGTGAATTGAAGCATTTGAAAAATAAAAGAAAAACCATTGTCGATACTAAAGTGAGCATTTAAAAAATATAACATTTGAAAATTCCAGACTTTTACGAACTATTTCATTAAATCACAAATATATACTTAAAATAAGTGAACAAATAACTGCTATAAAATAAAGCACTAAAATAAAACTCATATTAAACTGCTGGTATAAAATTACAAATATCTTTTAGCATTTTGAAATATTTGGCGCATTAGCATACATTTGGGCATGGTGTCCGTATAATGGAAAAATATCGAGATTTGTTGTCAAATCATATAAACAGCTATGAAAACAAATTTGATGAGCGTTTTTGTTTGTTTTATATGTATATTATTGATTTTCCTATGTACAAATTACATCTGTTTCTGTATAAAATTAGAGAAACGGCTTTTTTATGTTAAATAAATCGTATAAATATCGAAAAAATGCGTGTGTATATAAAATGAAACAGCGAATAGGTTCCCGGAAAATATGTTACCAAATTTTCTTTTTCGCCAAGGCACCTATACTGGAAAAGTACCTAAAGCACATTAAAATCGCGCAGTTAGGAGCTCACACAGTACACCTTTGTCTATTGGCGGTTATTTTATTAGTAGCATCGGGAGGAAGATGTAAAGATGTACTTTAAATTCTCACCCATAGATTTCGAAAAAATATCTTTAAAAGAGTGGAGTTTAAATTAAATTTCGGTGACCTTCATTATGAAAGATTAATGGTTTTAAATGGGAATTTCGCCAAATTAGCCAGCTATCGCCAAGTTGGCTAACATTTGGCGCTACTGTGGTAACCCTGCATTAATATTTTTCAACAATTACTCATTTCAATGAGGCGGTCCTACCGGAACAGTGAGGGACACACAGAGACTTGGATTTTATATAAATAGATGGTGAAAAATACTTCTTGACTATAATTCGTTTAAAATTAAAAAATAATTTAAACTAGTAAATCTGCAGATCAGGAGCCTCAACGTCAGCTCTACAATTCATTGTGTTTAGCACCCTTTGAGTAATATTAATCTTTCTACAAAAAACTAAATTTAAAGTTTTGAAATTACATAAACATTTATAAAACGAAAAAATATTTCGAAAGTTTCTGACATTAGAAACGTTAAATTAAACCCCTTGTTATGTAATGGTATTCTGAAAATCACATGAGCTACTTATTCTGGTAATTTTTAGATAATAAAGTAGATTTCTTCAGGGGGGCTCTGCCCCCCTGAACACCTTCGTAGTGTAATTTAATTTACATTTGTAATTATCAATTAATTGTGTTAATGTCCTTTAGTAAATTCTACCAATAGACGGAAACGTACATGAATTCTTTTCTACAGCCCTGTATATTACGTGAAGATTTTTACGCGTCGTCTATAACATTTAAATTTAATGCAGACAAAAAACCCTCTTAAAACTGCTCATATCACATTTCCGGGGATTAGTATGCATAGTGTGCACCATATATCCAGTTTCTGCGGAGTCCTGTATATGGTTCTATTTAAATTCTGCAAACATTTGTTAGTATACGAAATGTAATTGGGCTGGGAAATACATAACTCAAAAAAAAAAAAAAATCCCACTGAAGCAATTCGCGCTCATTTTCATTTATACTTACGAATTCATTTGTGTATCCCTGTACATGGTCTATACAATATTTAAGCACTACTTATTAAGCACAAATTTACTTAACGTTAAAACGCACACCATAATCGAAAATGCTCTTCAGCAATCATCCCTAATAGACCAGAACTGTATCCGAAATTTTTTATGTGACCCTATAAATGAACGATAAATACGATTACAAATCATATTCAAGCTTCTTGTAGTCAACCACAGTAATGTATTTTAATTTCATAATGTTTGAATTAGTGCAACACAATTAACGCACTGACGACAGGCAATTTAATTAAATCTGGGTTTAAAAACAGTAGAAGTTCCTCCCTCTTCTGAAAGTGTCTCGGAAATTGGTTTCTGAGATATGCTTTTCATGTTTGTGCAGCAGTAAATATCTTTCAATGTACGGATGTAATATATAATGTCTTACAATCTATAAAAAATATGGACAACACAATATAAATGTCTTTTCTGTAAGGTAGAAGTCACTCCCTTAGTCAATGATGTATTCTGAATAAAAACGAGAATTCTCGTTTCCCGTCGCTAATGTGTTAAAATAAGCTGTGAAGAGTTTTTTTTCCCCGTAGACCACATTTTAATTGACCACTTTTGTGTGACCCTGAAAAAAACATATGCTTTGCACCCCATATACTACAAAAATGTTTCAAAAAATACATATCAATTTTATTATTTTGTAACAGAGTAACATCATTAAAAAACGCCACAAAAGGATTTTCTTCAAAGATTGTAATATTATGAATACTTTTGAGTTCCCTGTACGCATGCTGTAAGTGCTACACATAACATATTTTATAGTAACCAGGTTCTAGTGCACCTTAATAAAGTATATAAATTTCATTACGTTTAAAATTGTGTAACATTATTAAAATACACCGCAGACGATTTTTCCCAAACACTATAATGTAACGGAACAGTTTTGAGTGCCCCTGTAATTAAGCTATGAATGCTACACTCTTCATTTTTAATACCAAACATACTTTGGCAAACCTCGATAACGTATATCAATTACATGTAATCCCGACTATATTTACGCGAGTTAGAGCACGTAGAGAAACACGGTAGGCGACAGATAGAAAAACTGAAGTCATAAATACTTTTCATCCATGTTGGAAAGTGTTAAAAAGGATTTACATGCCTTTAACTGTACTTTTTTTTCAGCATGGTTAAACATTAGTTTAAACATCCTAATCCATGCGATAGCAATAACATATTAAAAGCCCCCCAAAATATGCATATCTGGAGATCTATAAATCTACTGGAAAATAATTCATTATCGTGCCCACTGTTAATTGCATAAATTGCATCGATTTGGCGCGATAAAATATTTTTTGTGATAGCCTTTTAATAGTACCTGCAACAAAATTAACGTAATTTACTAACTTCATTCATATTTGACGCAATGATAGGCTACGAATAACAGTCGCTAGGCAACGAAGAAAAGGAAAAAAAAAAGAAATATGTATCATGTAAAACAAGAAAATTAATTTAAAAATTCTTTATATTATTGGAATACATGTATAAATGTCCTCAAAACATTATACACGTAAATAAAAAAATCTGATAGATATATTGATAAAACTTCAATATAATAGGAATAATTTAAAACCCTTATTTGGAATTTTAGTATCCATAATTTGACATTTAAATCCATTAATCAAACGTGCCATTTTCTTTCAACTAATCGAAATTTGAAAATCGTCTGACTTGCCGTAGAAAAGCATTATAAAGAAAAATAAAATCTTCCATATTTTCCGAACGAATGAACGAAATTTAACCAAAAACTATACAGCTACGTCCGGGTATCTCACGAATATGCCCAATTAATTTCAAGCTGATCGGGTGCTTTTTGCGGCAGTTATCGCGGAACAGACAGACAGACAGACAGACAGACAGACGGACAGACAGACAGACGGACAGACAGACAAACGGAAATCAAAACTTTTCGTGTCTCCACAGTAAGCCTTCACTGACGTTTCGGCAATAAACGTAAGGACTGTCAATTTACACCATGGAATTTTAGTTTTGCGTTTTTTTACACTTATTTGACACTTTTTTAATAATAAAAAACTATTTTTTCCATATCCCTAGAAAATAGAAACATTTCTTTGACAAATACTCGTATTTAATGTTTAAAAGTTAACTAGTGAAAATAACCATTACGATCAGTAAATTTATTAATTATCCAAATTAAATAATATTTCGAGTTTTTCATGAACTTTTTATCAAAACATCATCAACATCCGTTATCGCAGCTTGGATAAATGTGTAATATCACGTTATATTTCGAACCATTTTCTTCTCAGCATTATTAAAGTTTGATCTTTCTTCCACTTCTTGAAAGATAACCTAAATTTTTTGTTGTTGTCTTATTTATCTATTGTAAGCAATATAAACAAATACTGATCAAAATACAGGGTTCCCATAACAGAATATCCCCGTTTCAATGGTATAAGGGACATTCAAATGAAACCCGGTCACTACTGTAAAGTAACGATTTTATTAACACACACAAACGTAGTTATACACAGTACAAAAACTCAAAAATAGCCCCCAAAACTGTTGGCACATTTATCTCATTGCGACACTAGCCGGTCGATTCCATCTTTGAAGAAGCTAGTAGTCTGCTGTCGGATCCAGGCCCGGACCCAGTCACACATTTTGTTGTCCGTTGTAAATCGATGTCCGCGAATAACTTGTTTTAGAGGTCCAAAAACAAGCCACACGGAGAAAGGTCTTGACTGTACGCTGGATGTTGCAGTGTTTCCCACCCAAACTGATGCAATGTCGTCTTCACTGCAATAGCCGTGTGTGGGCGGGTATTATCATACAGGAAAATAGCGCCATTGGACAACATGCCTGGCCGTTTCGACTTGATGGCTTGTTTAAGGTTCTGTAAAGTGGTTTGATAACGCTGGGCATTGATGGTGGTTCCCCGTTCCAGGAACTCGACAAGTAGTGGGCCCTTGTGGTAAAAAATGTACATCATGACCTTACCAGAACTGGTGTGCACGACCTTTAATTTCTTTGGAGGTGGTGAAGTCTCATGCTTCCACTGCTTGCTCTGACGCTTGATTACCGGTTCAAAGTGGTGACACCATGTTTCGTCACCAGACAATATGTGGCAGAAAGCCGTATTCCTCCTCATGATGACGTTTCAGATGACTCAAAGACAGCGCCATCTGAGTATTGCGCTGTTCGGCGGTCAGTTGGTGGGGAACCCACTGAACACAAATTTTTCGAAAGTTCAAGTGTTGATGCAATATGGTATGAGTGATGCCCACGCTAATATCCAATAACCGATGGATCTCGCCCACAGTTATTCTGCGGTTGGCCAAGACTAAATCATTCACTTCCGCAATCATTTCCGCTGTGATGACACGATGAGCCTGTCCAGGACGAGCATCGTGTTACAGTAACTCGCGCCCGTCAAGGAATCATTTGCGCCATTCCACAACAGTTGAACGGCTCAGACTATACTCACCGTACACAGCTTTCATCCATCGATACAGTTCACGGCCTCCAACTCCCTCCGCCTCTAAAAACCGAATCACTCCTCGTTGTTCCTGCTAACTCGCCTGCATGTTCAGTAGTGGACGATAACTTGTGTGACTATCTTCTCTTTGGCGTGCAACCACACTGTCGCTGTGCAATGTGAAACGTTGCGCATGCGTCAGTCTCTCTACCAATAGATGGTGCCGCCATACACGCAGTTACGTGGCGCACCCTTGCGTCTAATGCAAAGTTACACGCATTGATCGGATTTCAGTTGAATGCACCTCATATATTATAATAGTTTAAATTAGACTATTTACAACAAATCATGCATCAAATGGAAGGTAAACGAACCTAGTTTTGCTTACAAATATTCAATAGGCGCAACTTTAGTTATACGGCCCACAGCCAACCTAAAGTACAATTCTTCCTAAACTTCGGTTAACAAATCCGGAGTAATGGAAGCAATGGACCTTATACATAAGGCCTGTATTCGAGGCTAAAATTTATCTGTTGCGGTACTTACTGTTGAACATTAGCATAGAAGTCCATAGAGTGCGAGTTATTAATGCTTATACCACAAACAAACAAAAAAATTCTTTGTTGCAGCAGTATATAGTACTTAATATATTCTAATATAAATGTAATATAAATAAGATGTTCCGGCCAAATGTTATGATTAATAATAAATATCCTCAACCTCATCTTCATCCCAGGACATCGAAATTTCAGTAACTATCTGTAATGTAACCTTATTTCACTTTAATAAAGCGTGTACCGTGTGGATGTCCCGATTTTCAGCGATCCGAGACTTGTACCGCGTAACAACTGCGAGGGAAGCCAAATGTCCTGATTTTCTATGACGCACGAATTCTTTTAAATTTCTTTTCCTACCATTCTATTCGTTAGTCTGAATAGAGTGGAATTTAATACACTAATTTTTATTTACTGCTCCTCTTCAATACTTATCTTCGTTATTTTCTGAAGTTATCCAAAATAACTTATATAATAACAATTTGATTTTTAGATAGACTTTCAAATAAAACTGATTTAATAAATCGGTAGTTAGAGGATGTTTTTTTGTTGTAAAATATTGACAAAAATAATTAGAGTAATTAACAAAAAATACTGTTATAGAAACCTCACAATTCTTACAAGAATACTGTAAATAAATGTATTGTGATCGTATCTGTAACTGTTTTGTACTTACAAATGCTTCGTATAACATTTTTTAATCGGAGAAGAACTAAATCCATGTAAATGGTTGAGAAAATAACCACGTTAAAAAATTATTTAGCTTCGACCGTTTCGCTGTGCTTTCTGAATGGGATCCAGCAAAGTATTTTGTGCGAAAAGAACCATATAGGGGAAAGAAGGGTAATGACGCTCAGAAGGGTAATCCCGCTCACCCAATATCTCTAAACAGAATAGAATTGAAAACGCGCGATCGGTACCGGCAACTGGCGAACTTCATCGTAAGTTCCCAGTAAGGATATAGTGACCGTCGGAAGGAAAGTATTTTTGTGTCCTCACGTTATTAGTTTGCAGTAGTTTTATTATAAAATTCTACAACATCAACTTGAAGGTAAGTTGTACACTCTTATTTTTAAATATTAATTTACTCATTATGTCTACAAAATATATACATTTAGCTGTACTTTCATGATTTTACTTATTTTTGTAGTGCGTTGCTACGCCAATTATAATGCATTAAAACCCAACATGGCGATAACGGGTAATGGCGCTCGCATGGAATTCCAGAAGAAATGTTGCCAGTGGGCAACTTTTTTTAAATTCAAATTTATTGATTAACACCACTTTTTTGAAATGGTAAAATTCCACTGTTTTCGCCTTAATTAATATGTCATTAAACAAGGAGAATTTAACGATTTCAAAAAAGTGGTGAAAATCAAAAAACCTAAATTTAACAAAAGTAGCCCACTATATGTGTAACACAATATGTGTGCACAATATGTGTAAAGTGGTCGCAAAAAGTCTGCAGTGGTGTGAACAGCCCACACAACTACATAACTTGCTTAAATGTTGTATTCAAACTCTGAGCGCAATTACCCTACCATGTCGGGCATTACCGCTCAATCGATGGTTATTTAAATAAAACGATTAAAAAAAAATTCCTTAAACTTTTATACAAATTAGTTGATTGCAAACTGTTTTTTATGCTTTGGAATTATACTTCGTTGATAAAATATTGATTTTTTTTGTCTAAATTTGGCTAGCTATTCATGTTTTCCCTTAAGTGAGCGCCATTCCACTACTTTCCCCTACTTTTATTAGTAGACGAATTAAATAAACTTTATATTGCATTTTCTTTAATGGGACTTAAAAGTCCCATCGGAGCATAAAGGGTTAATAAAAAAGAGCTATAACAACGAGGAAAAATAAATCAGCTCCCTAAAGACTATCTCGTTTTCCTTGCGTCGTAAATCGTCAGTGAACATTTCACGCTAAACAAAAACAAATATTTAGTTTCGGTTGTTTCACTATGCTTTCTGAATGTGATCCTGCAAAGTATTTTGCATGAAAAGTACCAAATACTTTTATTGGTAGACGAATTAAATAAATTTTATATTGCATTTTCTTTAATGGTACTTAACCCTTTCGAGGGCGGTGGTCACGCGGCATGACCACCTAGTTTAATTTCAAAAATTGACAAACGGCACCAAGAATATTTTTTAATAAAATTTTGCTTTTATAATGGAAGTGCGGAAAAGCAATTTTATTTTTTCTAAGAAATTCGTTTGTAAATTCTGTTGTTAGTCAATTATTTCGCCATTTTACGAACAGAATCTTTCTGCCCCTGAAAGGGTTACAAGTCCCGTCGAGGCATAAAGAGTTAAGAAATTTTCATTATATTTAACTCCTTAACGGTCGCATTAAATTGCGGTTTAAAAAATCAAATTGCTTATTGGCATCAGTTTTTTAAAAGGAATATTCACCTTATTTGATGACAGGTAAAATGATACCATAATAAAGCCAGTTACACTATTTTATGAAACTGGTTGGAATCAAAAAATCTGAATAACAGACACAGCCCGTGAATATCTCGGGAGCAAGAATTAAGGGGTTAATTGTATAGTGAATATAGTGTATTATAATTAATACTATATTCACTATATTGAATGCACTATATTAAAATCGAAAATTACAACCACCCTTATGTTTTTCTAGCGATGGTAATGAAAAAACTATTTTAATCGCTTGCTCTTAAAAAAAAAAAAAAAAAAAAGAAGAAGAAGAAAGCACTCGCTCCGCCTTGCTGTCATAACCGGATAAACATAACGTTATGTTCATTTCAGTGGTTTAAGCGCATAGTTTGATTACATGTATAAAATTTGTGTTTTATTTATATTTTATTGTTTCATTTATTGATTGATAAGTCTTTTAATTTCGTTTGGAATATAAGCTGGAAACAAATGCTGAGCTATATTATTTTATGCGTAAACGGACATATTTTTCTTAATCGTCTGCACGCAATAGAGATAGATTTTTTTTAAAAAAATCATGCTTGAAAATTCTTTTAAAAACAAAAAATGTAAATAGCGATACAGTTTTTAAACAAATTGCATTTGAAAGTACATTTTTACTTCTTTTCGACGTTGTAAAATTGAAAATGTTCAATAATTTGAAATAAAAAAAACAAAAAAAAACAAAAAACAGTGGCACTCCGGGAGTGCCAATAGAAGTGAAAACTTCAACAATTACGTGTGTGTTTTTTAATTCGTCAGGAAATGTTTTATTGTGCAGGAAATACTTTTAAATGTAGTGTTTTTTATTCATTATTATAAACTATTACTACCAAAATTATATTACAATTTTCATTTAATGCGCCATTGTACATGAAAAATAATGCATATAATTTTACATACAAAAATTGCAATCTATTGCTTAAAACGTAAATTTACAAAAACATGAAATATGAAAGTTAATTAATTGGTATTCTTTGAAATGAATATCAATGAAACTTATGAATTTTCATCCACAATTTCAACAACTCTTTCATCATCATCATTATCATTATCATCATCATTATTATCATTATATTCCAGAACTGATACGATAGGTTTATGGTAACTAAAATAGGAAACAATATCAATAACAATTAATTGCCCGCCCTCCTGATACCGAACTATGCACAATACATGTACATACTTATATACAGAGGTGTCGGTTACAATAACAGTATCACGAGTTCAATGGTTTTTCCCATCTCAAAAAATGCCAAACGCGCCCAAAGAAGCTTTCACTTCAATAATGAAAGTATCAAGTATTTGTCTTTAACAATAAACACAACAGCGTACTGCAACGAAAATGTAAATTTTGTGTGTGTTCCTGTGTGAACGCCGGGAGAAAAAGTGAGTTTTAGCTTCGTTCTTCTTTTGCGGATTGAGCTGAAGAGGGAAAAGTTCCTGTCATTCACCGCTTGGCGCGCTAGTGTCTATGTGCCAAAATGCTAGCATGTCGGTTACGTAACAGTGTCTCCAAATCAGTGGTTTTTCTCCATCTCAAAAAAAGCTCAACGCGCCTAAAGAAGTTTTCACTTCAAAAATTGCAGTAAAAGCAAAATTGAATCGTCTGCTGTTATCAAAATGACGTCTAAAAATTACGGACAGGCGTGTTCGTCCTTTATAATATAGATATGTCTTAAGATACGTTTTTATATAAATGGATTGAGCCGTAACAACTGTTTTACTTTTCCAGTGGGATCTGGTGTGCGGCCGTGAATGGCTAATATCTGTTGCCAAGACGGTGTACATGGTGGGCTTCTTGGTGTCTGTTACTGTATGTGGGCAGTTGTCTGACAGGTAAAACAAAAGTTTCTTATGTTTTTTTGCAAATATTTATGCAGCTATTTACAGTGTACTAATTTGATAAGGGAACTCAAAATGACCAGATACACTACGTGAACACTAAATTTATTATACGACACTTGAGAACACACAGGTACATTGACAATAATTTAGATAAAAAGACAAGCTCTTGCCTGCAGTTATATTTCGCTGCTCGTGGGTTCCTTGTTCGGTGGGAAAGTCAAGAATACAGTCCCGTACTCTACTTTAAAATCGTCTCTGCAAGATATATGTCCAGACTTAGCTATGGCACGATCCTGTCCATGTTTTACTGGATAATCCAATACTGTATACTGTTAAAAAAAAGGGACTAAAATACGGAAATTGTACTGGCAATCGAGACGCCAGTACTATTCCCGTATTTTAACGGAAAATTTCCCCATAAATTCCAGAAAAACGGAATTTTTCTGTAATTTACGGAGAAATTTTTCCGTTAAAATAGCACATTTCCACACTAGATATTCTAGACTCTGTACTCAGGGTCCTACTTGCACTTGTCCTGAATTTTTACAATTAATGCTGATTATATTAATTTTGTTATATTGCTTAGTTATATTGCTTCTGTTATCTTACTATTTTAATTGCCTTTATTTAGCATTATTATACAAGTTTGTGTTGTGGTCTTCTAACGTAATAAACATAGATTTTCAGCTCTCCAGAAAAAATATTGGAATATGTCTGGTATAGACAAATCCTATCGTAGACCAGTTATTCGCAGACTAATCAGAAAGCCTGATTTTTCGTATACTGGTATAGACAAATCCTATTGTAAATCACTTATTCGTAGACTAATCAGAAAGCCTGATTTTTTGTACATTGCAAAATGTGGCATAAAGATAGCTATTTTACATGACGTCAGTTTGTCCATCGTGATTATAGAATTACACAAGAACGAGACGGAAGGCGAGCAACCGGATTAGTTCTGAAGCGCGCAGGGGCAGTCCGGGCAGTCGGGATTTTACGCTGACGAACTGCTTGAAACCCGCCTAACGCTGTTGCAACTCCCCTAACGCTAAGCGATAACTTAACCTTACTATCCGCCCTTTCCCGCAAGTACTCATGGATACTGTCGTTAAATGAAAAAAATTCGGTGGCAAACAGCGAGCAGTAAAGATCTAATGCAAACATACGCTTGTTGTCCTTCCGTTTTAGTTCTTACTTCCATGATCGTGATGCCCTTTCCCTATGCAATACTTCTAGAATTAGAAAGAAAGCATCTTGAACCACATGCCAGAAAAAAACCCTGGCTGATAATAGTGTAGCCAAATCTGACAGATTTTTAATTCAGAAATTCTGAATTGTCACTGGAGGGTTCGTAGTGTTACATATTCCGTGAAAATAAATATAAAAAATACTATTTAAAATTTTCTGGTGTAAATTCGGAATTTTTGAATAAATAATCTGCCAGATTTGTTCATACCGGTGGCGTAGCGTTTTTTTTTTTTTTGGGGGGGGGGGGGGGTCGATCGTTTTACTACCAGACCTATTATAAAGAAAATTGGGCTTTACTTAATCATTGAACGTTATACGATCAAACAAAACAAAATTTAGTATACAATAATACTGGTAGTAAAATGATTTGAGCTCCCCCCCCCCTCCCAAAGCAACGCAACTGGTCTACACTGCTTAGCATCCAAACAAGGGGGAGACAAACTACAGCACTTCAAACAAGTCCAGGGAGACAGACTAAAGAGCACCACTATCGGCCTAGCTGCAGCTACAAATGTCCGTGAAACATCTATCATGGTTCCTTGAAAGTTTTTGGGCAACTAAATGCCCATTATTCCCCCAAAACCAACCTACATTTTTTTTTTCTTTACGGCATCGAAATAATTAACTATTTATTTAAGCGTGCTGATTTACGAAGCATTTCTTTCGCGAATAATTTGATAAACGACATTTGGAAGCAAAACAAAGTAAAAAGTGCTTAATTTTTGAAAAAAAAAAAAAATATATATATAAATTGATTGTATTTCAAGTTGTTATTCCAATTTTTGAGATAAAATTGTAAAACAAATATAGTATGTATAGTATAGCACAGAAATATTATTCGCTTCAAAATGTTTCGTTGATCCAAAAAAGTTGAGAAGTTTTTAACACTTATAAAATAATTTATGAAACTGGATTTGAAATAACTAATGCAGATTTATTGTTTGCGGTATTTGTAAAATCCCGAAGTCTAGTAAATCCTAGGTTTTACCTGTAAGTTCTAGCATTTACCAGGCGTGTCCGACCATATTACTGGCCATACTATGGTCATAATAAAGTTAAATTGCAGTTATGTAAATGTTTTCAGTAAAAACGAGTGATTCGACACTGTGTTGCAAATTTTTAACAGTGTATGACTTAGCGATTAAAAAGTTTAAGGTTACATAAAGTTAAATTTATTGTTCGTATAGGCTTTGCTTAAATTTGCTATGAAAAGTAAATTATTGTAAGTTTAATTAAGAACGAGTGTAATTTCAAATAAAATTGTTTTAAGGGATCGACAATAGTTGTAAGAACCTGACATTGATGCAACTCTCTCTTAAGAACTACTGAAACGATTCTAGTATTTTTTTTAAATGGTTTTGGCGATGATAAATTGATTGCCCAGTAAAAAATAAATGCAACAGCTATGTTAAATTTAAAAAAAATACATGTTAGTTAAAAAAAAATTTAACTGTGTAAATAATTCAATTTTTTTTTCACTAACGATCAATTTATAGTTTAACTACTGTCAAAACTATTAAACTATATATTTAAATCATGTAAATAGTTCTCGAGAAAAAACTACATCAATGTCAACTGTTTTACATGTGATTTCCTAACTGTTGTTGAGCCATTAGTTTACTAATCAAGTCACATAGTTAAAAAAAAAAATAATAAAAATAAAAATGTTTGATTTATTACACCACATATCTGTGTAAGGGGATTCAAATGTTAACCAAGCATTTCTCGAATCTTGTGCTAGGCTTATCAATCATTTTGGCTTTTTACCAAAAGGAATCAGTAAATTCTAACATTTACTGACATAATTCGGTAAAAGCTCGAAGTAGAAGTGTTAAAGAGGATATTTCGGAATTTTACCAACACACTTTGTTAACTTTTAACTGATGTCACAGAAATTGTCACATAACTAGTGTGAAGCGGTCTGTGAGACCGCTCCATTGAAAGATGAATAAAAGACGCGATTATCTCATAGGATGGCTTTTTTGTACTAAACTTTTTGTACAGGACTGTTATAATTACAATTCACCTATTCAAAAGTCTCTGGCGATAGTATTAAACTTCCAAACGGAACAGAATTTCGGTAGTGTTTGTAGTTAAACTGAAAATTGCAAGTTAAACTATAAAAATTGAAAAAATTCGCGGTCTGAGAGACCGGTAACATCAGTTAAAGGTTATGCTAAGATTTACCTGTAAGAGCTAGGATTTATCAATCTTCGGTCTTTTACAGAAACTTACTGGGTGCGGCAAGTATTTGAGAACAAAATAACGCTTGCTTTCAAACCTACATAGGCACTAGAGATTGAAATTTTTTACCTTTTTAACGTTCAGTACAGGTGACCACACACACAATGGATGGCATCATGCACTCAAACCACCATCAACCGCAATAACTGTCAACTGCAGGCAATAATTAGATGTGTGTGGGGAATATCTGCCATTGAATATAAATGGCTTCCCTGAACTCCGCAACAGTGTTGTGTGGATGCTTATTGGAATCCTCTTAACTACGCCACATACGTAATAGCCCTTCGGGTTAATACCTGCACTGTTAAAAATATCGAGAATGCTAGATAGACACCTACGAAGCATTCTCATTGGCCAGAAAATAGAGAGCCTTTAAAAACAGAGGTAATTTTTCACGATATTTTTAACAGTGTGGAGAGCTGGCGGCAACAAGTTGAGGATGACATATTCTTGAAAGTTTTTGGCCATCCATTATTAGGTTTTATGAGCTGTATGGGATGGTGCAGAGTCTTGTTGAAAAACGAACGGCCTCACACGTGTAATAGAATTAATCCAGAGTTTTAACACCTCGATATAAACAACGGCGTTGACTCTGGCACCTTGAAGAAAGACATGTGGAGGCATCAGGTTGTCTTCGCTGATCACGACCCCCCAGAATCATCAGTGAGGCTGGAAATTTTCTGTACATGACAGTCGGAACTTCTCCTGAAGATTATTAGATTATTTACTTAAAGAAAAGGATTTGTAACTATGAAGTAACGGATGGTATTTCATATATTATATAATGTATGTTCTCAAATACCTGCCGCACCCTGTATACATAATTTTTAATTTTGTACAACTCATAAAATTCATGTCCTGTGTATTTCATTGTATACATTTTTGTCCTCACTTGATAAATAATTCTTTGCCTCCCAATAAGGTTCGGCCGTCGTCCAGTTGTCATCACTTGTTTATGTGTATTTCTCATTGCTGGTCTTCTAACACTGCTGTCCACGAATTTTCTTATGTTCATTGTTTTGCGTTTCTTCGTAGCTCTGGGACTCACAACAGTCTTTACGGTATCTTATGTTATACGTAAGTACATTTTCTTGCATATTTTACACGAACTATACTTTATTAAATATCTCTTACGGAGCTTGAATTATATCATATCTATCTTGAATTGGTTCACATTTGTAATTTAAAAACGGTTTTGGTGACTTTTTGCTATTTCTAAGAAAATTCCAGACCAACTTCCGTTTGCTCCAAAAGTTTTTTTTTTTTCCATCATTAAAAGTTAGTAATTCTTCTTAAATTCAAGAAAAAATCATGGTACTACTTAGTTATCCCGTTGACCAAAAATATATCACCAGACTACAAGATTAAATGCCAATAATGGTTGAACGTAAATGTCACATTCACTTGACTTTAAGCAAGTTACACGTGTTTACGTCATCAAGTGATTTTTATTTCGACGTTTTATTTGTATTCGTATTAATGTTATACTAATTTATTTGTTCTTTCGTTATTTAAAATAAAAATTATGTCAATTTGTATAATTTGGCGAGTGGTTTGGCGATTTATATAATTTGGCGAAATGGGTCGACGGAATAACTAAGTAGTACCAAAATCATTTACCGTAGTGATTGTTTAATTCCTCCCCACTTTCTCTTCCAGAGTTTTATTGTTTAATTAATTGTCTAACATACCTCATTTCAGTGAAAAAAATAGTAAAGCATTCTTTAATATTTAGGTATGGGTAAAGTCTCACTTACCTTGTTCAACATCTCTCGATCTAATTATCCAAGGGCATCTAAGTATTATATAAGAGCGGTCGTATATCCATTAGTTAAGACACAATAATTGGCGATGTTGATGAAGTCATTGACTGTCATCAACAGTTCCGGGATGTCCGCTTCACTTTTTATATGCCAAACGGACATTTCGGTACTTTTATATTAGTCGGGCGCAGGTGATAAATCGCCAAATATTCTTCCATCGCCATCATTTCATTAAAAATATAAACCTATCACTCATTTCATTTAAAATACACATATTTCATTTACCTCATTTAAAGTACAATAAATAAATAAATAGATATTTTTCCAGTATAGGTTCTTGGCGAGAAAAAAAAATTGGCATCGTATTTTCCGGCAATCTATATCCTATTTCATATACATAAGCAATTTTTTCCATATGTATACAATTTATTTAATCTAAAGAAGCTAATAATCTATTTTTATATAGAAACAGAAGTAATTTCTATGTAAACAAATGTTGTATAATATGTGTAAATAAAATGTTTATATGCAAATAAATACATATAAATAAAAATAAAAGTTCACCAGGTTTGTTTTCATAGCTATTTATATATTTTATCAACGTATTTCACGTCCTGAAGCCCGAATTGTGCCAAGCTTAAAGGTGTATTCGAAAAAATATTTTCCCACCCTCAACAGCTCGAAATTTTCTGAGACATTTTCAGACTAATTTTTAAAAGTAAAAACATGAAACTTGCTGAGGTGATTTCTGAAAAGATGTGTAAGAGGCCGTGTGATTTCACTTTTCGCTCAATTAATTAGAATTTGACTTTTAAGCAACTATTTTCTCAGTATGACCATTTTTTTCATCCCCAGATCTCCCGCTTCGGAAAATCCGGTTCAAAACGCCAACATTGACAGCATATTTTACAATATTTTCTGCATTTATCAAAAAATCGACATTATGTACTTTCTAAATAAGAGAATTTGGCAGTTGGATGCGTTTAAGAGCAAAAGTGGATTTAAAAATAAATCGCAAAATAAGCAGTTTGAATTGGAATACACCCTTAAAAAAAATGCCAAGCCCCCTGTAATGGAAAAGTACCTAAATAAACAATTAATCGTAATAATAATAATAACATAAACTAAAATATTTCATTTCAACATCAAAGTATTGTTTCTATAATTTACATTCAAATAAATACATATTCCAAGATAATTTCAATTGAAATTAAGTTGACAGCTTCCTATTTCACTTCATAAAGTAAACAAACACAAGAGATTCATTCATCATAAACGGTAGAAAATATTAGACCATGGTGATAATCATTCCCAAACCAGATTCTCCAACAATGAATGGACAATATTCTTATGACGTCATAGTAGGTAAATTGGTGGCGCTAATGTTTGTTAACGGCTTGCATTCACGAGGGTTTTATTTTGCTATTTCTCTTAGTTACGTTACTATATTGTCATATTTATGAACTCAGAAATCAAATCAAATGTATAAAAGCAAAAGTATATATATTCATTATTTAGTTATTAAGTAGTGAAAAAAAATTATAAATGCATGAGTTGCCAAATTTAAATAAATTTAGTAATACTAAAAGATAGCATTGAAGTAGCAGCATGTTTAAGTAAAATAAGTTTAATTTAGATAACTTATGAACAAATCTCAGTTTAAACACTTGAAATTTCACTCATTTTTACAGCTACGGAAGTTAAATGGTATTTGTCAAAAAAGACGAAGTACGCATAATAACAAAAATGTATGAAATGTTATCAAGTTCGCAAAAAACTCCTGATTTCTCTATCAGAATCTTTCGATTCGGGGAAGGATTGAGAAAGTCAATTAATTTAAGAATGGAAGTAATATGATGCAATGCTTAGCATACATTTAAGGGAGACCAAACTGGTCGCCAGAGGCGGCTAGTTATATAAGAGAGGTCGTATATCCATTAGTTAAGACACAATATCAGCCTTAGAGGCAGCGTCACATTCTGGAAACCTATTCTAGCCTTGATTATTTTGGTATGTAGGATAGACGAGATGATGCAGATAATGAGGCAGGCAGTCAGCTAGCGCACCAGTGATGATGTTGCCATAACAACATCACACAGCCACTGCAATGTAAAGTGAATGGTAATCCGCTGATGATGTCTCCTAGTTGGGGTAACATCATTAACCGGGTTATTATTCATTTCACATTGCAACAAGCTGTGCGATGTTGCTATTGAAACTGCTCCCTCCACCACTGGTGTGCTAACTGACTGGAAGTTTCGTTGTCTGTATCATCTAATCTTTAATATATAGCAAAATCATCTACACTAAAATTGACTGCCATATGTGACGGTTTATAAAGTATTCCTTAAAATTACATTAAATAATCCCCTTCATGCTGCGCTTGCCTTTCAAATAAATCTAATATGAAAGTTAATATATACTATATTGAAGAAACTTATCAATTAGAAATACGGTATAATTTTTTATTAACAGAATTTACGTAGTATATCAATAAAAGTGTCTCACACAAGGTGAGATTACATGTACACTGACAAGAGAGAAAAAGATGTATACATGTATAAAAAGTCAAAAAGTTCAAAGTTGACTCAACTGTTTCTTGTCAGAGTTTGAGTGCCTATGTCCTCTACAGTTTTAATGTTCCTTTTTCACGGAGATCAGTATGTCTAATACGTTTTACATTTTTATTTTGAATGTGTCATTAAACAATGTTTTACTTTTCTTTCTTAGTGACCGAGGTAATCAGTGCAGAATACCGTTCATCCTACTGCTTCACTTTCAAATTTGGATGGGTGTTTGCGTACATGATGCTTCCCGGTATAGCCTGGCTGATACCCAACTGGTTCTGGCTTCAGTTCACCATTACCGTCCCCTGGCTTTCATTGCTCTGCGTTTTCTGGTATGTATTAGGTATGGTTACAGCGTCTAGAATATATAGTACGGAAACCGGCTATTGCATCAATACTTTAAAAAGTACTAAAAAAATGAATCCGATAAATGTTGAACGATGCTTAATGACAAATGTCGATCACAGCGACATCTGCTAAGCTCTTCACTGGCCGTAACGCTTTCTCAATGGAGGATATTCCATCTGCGTTATGATCATGTGGTCAAGGTAAAAACTTCTAGCGTAAAGAAGGGAAGGCTCCGTAGACGTGTAATGCAAATTCCCGCTAGCCAATGAAACAGTTCATGAGGCAAAGCAGTAGTAGCTTCCCTTCTTATCAGTTAGAAGTTTCTTGGGTAAATTACCGGTATCACGTGACTTTTTTCAGCCTCGAACCCATATTTGGAATATCCTCCATTGAATCTTTATATAATGTTTACGTTTGAACTACCAGATGTCACTGGGATAGACATATTTCGTTCAGCATCGTTTAACGTATATGGGATACAATTTTTGAACATTGAAAAACAAGTTATTTCCCCCTTCTCCTGCGTCCGCCGAATTTAACTTTGAGTGATAGCAGACCAATCACCAGCCTCAAGTGGAAGGTGCGGCTACTGTAGCGTCATTTATGTCTAATCCTCTCCTTCATAGCTCTAGCTCCATGACCGCCACACTATATCTTCTAGACACTGTAGTATGGTGCCTTTATATATGAGAGTGGCGACGCACTCATAGGGCGCATCCTCAGACTGTGTACAGACAGACGTTTTGTCCGAACTATGGGCAACCTACATTCCAGACTCGTCGATACTCGCCTGGACGAGTTCGATTATACGAGTGAGACAAGTTTCGCAGCATTAGTTTGGTGAAAATGGCAGGCTCAATAAGATGCTTTGCGATTCGCTTTTGACCAGAACCGTCTCAACCGATCAAATTTTAAATCCCGTATGCCGCCACTATCATATCGCTGTATAGCGGAAAATTTGTATCCTTTTAATGCAACTTTATTTTAGCCAGAGAAAACAGACCGAGAATTAGAGAACAGGAATTCTGCTTTTTCAGAATTTAGTGTCGCCCCGGCATTTCCATTTAAAAAAATGGCCATTTTTTTTTCCATTCTGACCAGAAAATCAGAGTTCTGACTTTTCACGCCTGCTCTTTGATCTTCACCTAACGCTTCATTTATAATGGCTGTTTCATAATAATAGAAGGCACCAGTCCACCAGAAGAAAATAACTCGGTTAAGTGGGACTCGGATAATCGGGACTCTACTGCAAAACATATTGCAATTTTAAGACTTAAAGCACACGCTTTTATTTTATGTAAAATGACGCAATTTGCATTAATATACATACTTAAAATTAAATATAGTTTACTAGCAAACCCCACGGCTTTGCTCGCGTAATAGCTGAAATATGCCAGGTGATATTTGCATGACTATTTTTTATTAGAAAAACACTTTCTGGAATAATTCAAAAATTACAAATTAAGCCACAGTTTGACTAAACTTCATTATAAAAGTACAATAGACAGAAATGAGATTTTAATTAATAAGAACTAACACTGATTCCAAATAAATGATAATTTAGAAAGTATTTTGAGACTTTTATGCTCATTTCATACGCTTATTTCAGTATTCATTTGAAGTTTTGAATTTTTTGAAACCATCTTAGCACATTTACATCTTAAAATTAGCCATCATGTCAAAGGCCAAGATTCTTGTCTAACAGTCTGCCACATCTCTGGTGTTAGTGGCACCAACATAAAATGCCAAAACAGAGTTGAAATATAATGTCTCGAAAAATGTTGAAACAGAGACTGTCACCATTAATTTCCCAACATTAACCTTGAAATCGGTTGGCATTTCCTAATATTCTATAGAAAACTGAATTTAGATGTTTTTAAAGGCTTTCTTGTTGTTCCTGCCAACCAGGTGGTAGTGGCACCGGCATAAAATATAGCCCGTATAGGATCAGGGACTATCAGTATCACTCTTGATTCGCAACCAATAACTTCTGTAATCGGTTTATTATTGCCTAAGATTCCATAAAAATGGTAATTTAAGAACTCTTTTAGAATGCTTTTCGCTCCTTGCCTTCTCTTCACCCTTTTCAATTTCGAATTTATTTTCGACTGTTGATAGAGGACATTAATTATTTATAAGTAACTACCGTGCTATATTTAAAGTTTTTAGCCTCTTCAGTACCGCAGAAATAGCAATTTAGAAAGTTTTTTGCTTCTGCAACCCTCTAGGGGTTGTGGCACCGACATAAAATATAGCTTATGTTTGAGCAGGTTCTATCACCATCCATTTGTAACCATTATGTTTGAAATCGGTTTCGTATTTCATAGGATTGCATAGAAATCGCAATTTAGAACGCTTATAGAAGACTTTTCGCTCACTTCATTCTTTTAAATTTGGAATTTTCTTTCGACAATTCTTAGAAAGCATTTGCATCTTTGAAGTAATTACCACTCCATATTTAAAATGTTAGACCGCCTCTTTAACACAAAAAACACATTTTTTAGCATTAGAACATTTTTTGCTCCTGTAACCTCCAGGTGGTAGTGACAACAACGTAAAATATAGGCTATGATTGGATCAGGGGTTGTCGCCATCAATTTGAAACCATTACAGTCGTCCCCGTTTAAACGAATATCGACGGTTCCAGAAATAATATTCGATTAAGCGGGCTATTTGATTAAACGGGGAATCATAACTGTAATATTTATTGCGTAATAAAAAGGCAATATAACCAACTACGGTATATTTCATTAGTAGCATAATAAATCATTAATAGAATAACATAAACTAAAATAAATACAAATGTTAATATAAAGTAAAAACGTATTAATTTAATTTCAGTACATACATTTATATGGTTTACATCACACTTAATGCAGCTCCTTTGAATTTGGTCAAAACTTTGCTACTTCTAATTTACGTTACTTATACTGCCTTAAAAAATCGTTTAAAATGGTTTGTTTAAGTGGAATTTTAAAGGAGTAAATATCGAGTTATTTTCGAATGAGTGCAAAATATCACAACTACCATTTCGCGTCTCGAAGTGACGGCACGTTGCCATTAAAGTCTGGTTAACAGCAAGAAGTGATGGTGGGGAGATCAAGGTGGGTAAATCATTTGACCAGTCCATTATACACCTGCCGGCCAAAATCATTGCAGGAAGAACGTAAAATTGGTTTCCAGCGAAAAGGAACCGAAAATGACAAAAGGTGGAAGGAAATTCCAGCTCATAAGTGCTTTCCGCGCCTATTTTCAAACATCGGTGACACATTTGTTATTCGATTAAGCGGGGATAATAACATAGAGCCGATAGGAATAAATTCGGTTCCGGAGGATTCTATTCGAATAAGCGGGTTATTCGATTATCCGTGACCCGATTAAGTGGGGAGGACTGTACTTCTGAAATCGGTTTATATTTACTGAGATTTCGTAGAAATCGCCATTTAGAACGTTTTTAGAACTTATTTCGTTTATTTTCACCCCATTTAAATTTCAAATTTTTAAGGAACTTTTCTCAGAGAGCATTTACATATCATAAGTTATTACGATGCCAAATTTCAAGTTGCTAGCCCCTTCAGTATCACAAAAACCACAATTTAGAACGTCCTTTAAAATGCAACCGCAAGGTGGTAGAGACGCCGACATGAAGTAGATCCTATATCTTCAAGGGCTGTCATCATCAATTTTCAACCAATACTTTTGAAATCGGTTGGGTACTTTCTGAGATTGCGTAGAAATCGTCATTTAGAACGTTTTTTAGAACTTTTTTTCGCGCATTTTCACTCCTTTTAAATTTCGAATTTTTAAAGAAATGTTCTTAGGAATCATTTATATATTATAAGTAACTACCATTCCAAATTTCATGTTTCTAAGCCCTTCAGTAACACAAAAATCGCATTTTCGAACGCTTTTTTTTTTTTTTTTTTTTGCTCCTGCACCCCCTTTGGGGTAATGACACCGACATAAAATATAGCCTATGTTGGAGCAAGGGTTATCACCATCATTTTGACACCATTATTTTTTAAATCGGTTTGGTACTTCTTGAGATTGCGTAAAAAGCGCCATTTAGAACGGTTTTTAGAACGCCCTTTTGCGCATTTTCACCCCTTTTAAATTTCGAATTTTTTTTTAAAATGTTCTTAGAGATCATTTATATCTAATAAGTAACTACCATGCCAAATTCCAGGTATCTAGGCCCTTCAGAACACCAAAAATCACAATTTCGAACGTTTTTCTGCTCCTGCACCCCCTTTAGGGGTAGTGGCACAGACATAGAATGTAGCCTATGTTGGAGCAAGGGTTGTCACCATCATTTTGACACCATTATTTTTTAAATCAGTTTGGTACTTCCTGAAATTGCGTAAAAATCGCCATTTAGAATTTTTTTTAGAACGCTTTTCGCGCATTTTCACCCCTTTTTAATTTCGATTTGTTTTAAGAAATGTCCTTAGAGATCATTAGCATCTTATAAGTAACTACCATTCCAAATTTCATGTTTCTAGGCCCTTTAGTAACACTAAAATCGCATTTTTAGAATGTTTTTTGCTCCTGCACCCCTTTTTGGCCAGTGGCATGGACATAAGATACAGCCTATGTTCTAAGTTGGACTAACACCATCTTTTTGATACCATTACTTTTGTATCGGTTCGGTAGTTCCAGAGCTTACCTCCTGCAAATAAACAATTTTTACCTCTTTATAATATTAGTATAGATATAGATATAGATAATAGCTCCATGTTTTATCATAAATACTTCATTTATATTTTTCTCAAAATAGCACGTATTTTAATAATTTTTTTTTTCAATTTTTATGAGAAAATAGCAACAAAAAGATATAATTGCTATTTTTCAACAATTTTTTCCTTACTTTCTACAGAAATGGAGTACTTGATTTGCCAAAATGAAACAAATGTCGCAAAAAACTACAAAAAATTAATATTTCAAAAACAAATGGAGATGCAGTTTTCAAACAAATATAGTAGAAAAATTAAGACCAAATAGCCTCATATTTCACTTGGCGCATACTGGTGAAATTTCCCAAAATGCTTCGTTTAAATCCGAAAATAAAAGTTCTTTGTGTTCTTTCCATGCACAATTTTGTATAAATACAGATTAATGCCCTTATTAGAATAGACTTACAAGGAGAGTGTCCGAGGTTGGTGTCACCGAATGCGATGAACATTTGTGTATCGATAGAGTATAGTTAGTATATAAATATATGAGCATCATAACGCGCAACCCCCAGGGGGTCTTGAGAAAATGAGTCGCAAAGTTTAAGCTACACTTCATAATCTCGTAAATTTCCTTCTTTGGCTAGCGGCTCAGTAACGCGATCGGCAGCGCGCTGGATTTGAGTTTTTTCGGCCCGGGTTCAAATCCGGCTCGGACTTGTTTTTCGAAATGAAAATTTTTATCAATCATTTTCGAACCTCAATTGAAAAAATATGTATAATAATTGAAATTTACGAAAAATGTGAATTAAATATATGTTTTGTAGCATATAAGTGTTTTTTTAACTAGGAAATTTTGCATGTTTAAATATATAAGGAAAAGTTAAAACGCATATTTATGTCTATAGACCAGAATTTTTTTGTTGTTATTTAAAATTATTTACAGTTATTTCAATGAATATTTACAGTTATTTCAATGAATCTACTATTTTTCATCGAGAAATAAATTAAAACACGTGATATAAATGCGTGAATAATTATATTATTTGAATTTTGTTTCTGTATGAAAGTATTTCAAATATTTGATGATTCTTTAATACCCTTTTTAAAATTCTTAATATGACTTTTTTTTTAAATTTCGGATTTTTGGTTTTGTAATTATTACCTACGTAATAACTATTTTCAGCAATTCAATATCTTTTTAGAACTTATTTTTAAGCACAAAGACAGTTATTCTAGCTATAATCATAAGAATCCAAGATTTAAAAAATTCAAAAGTTAAAAAGCGAGTTGGTAAAAAACGATGTATTTATTTCACTGTGAAAAATAGTAGCTTATTTATGTAAATAACAGTAAATAAATTTTAAAATTGGCTTAATTTTAAGGTCTATAAAAGTTCCAATTGACTTTTTTTTTAGTTTGTTATTATTATTATTTATTTATTTTATCTGTACTTTTCATTAAATATATAAACATGCAAAGATTCGCACTTAAAATTGTATTTATATAATTAAACTGCATTATATAAAAATATTAAACAAGAAGAAATTTTTTTTATTTCCGAAAGAAATTACTACGTAGACACTTATAATTAAAAATCAAGAATCCCAGACTTTAAAAATCATATTAAAAATATAAAAACATATTTTTAATAAACCATCAAATATTTGAAGTATTTGAATGAGGAAACAAAATAAAAATATATTTATTCATTTATTTTAATTTATTTCTCTGTTAAAAATTGTTATTATCCATTGAAATAGCTGTAAATAATTTTAAAAAACAACAAAAAATTTCTGGTCTTAGACATATAAATATATGTTTTTTTTTACTCTTCAATATATATTCAAACATGCAAAATTTCGTAGTTAAAAAATAACTTATATGCTACAAAACATACATTTAATTCATATTTTTCAATTATTATACACATTTTTTCAATTGCGGTTCGAAAATAATTGACACAAATTTTCTTTCCGAAAAACAAGTCCGAGCCGGATTTGAACCCGGGCCGAAAAAACTCAAATCCAGCGTCCTGTCGAGCGCGCTACTGAGCCTCTAGCCAAAGAAGGAAATTTATGAGATTATGAAGTGTAACTTAAACTTTGCGACTCATTTTCTCAAGACACCTGGGGGTTGCGCTTTATGACGCTCATATATTTATATACTAACTATACTCTAGCGTTACACAAATGTTCATCGCATTCGGTGAGACCAACCTAGGACCCTCTCCTTGTTAGCTCATCTGTATGGCGTTGGAAAATGCATAACAGTTTGATTTTAGGTGCGTTCGTAATTATATAAATATGTAGCACCAATAGTCGTCGTCTGGTCCGCCTGTCTGCATATAACAGCGCAAAAACTACCCAACCAAATGGTTTGAAATTTAATATAGTAGCGGATAGGGACAGATTAATGCAACACTGTAAAAACTTCGAGCGCACTGGGTAGCATAGTGATATGGGGGAAAAATCAAAAAGTCCCTAGCCGACTTTGGCACGTTGTTTTGTTGATGTTGATTTTCGTTTGTACTTGGTACTTATCCATGTGTTGTTTTTTTCCCTCATACTTTTTTTTTTATTAATGTTACTGTTATTATTATAATTTAAGATAACGCATTATAATTATTAATATTGTAATGTTAAAAAAAAAAAAAAATATGAGATCCTCTCATTATACATTTGCTATAAAATAGGAACTGAAATAATCCTAAAATTAAATTATGTTTAGTTCAATGTAATAACTAAAGAAATTGAACTGTGCCTTAATAATTCGATTAAAAAAAATACTATATATAGCAAAGAAACATTTTAAATTAAGACCAAAGTGCAAACAAATAGTAATAGCTTTTAAATCTTTCTAAACTATTTTAAAAACAAATTGAAACCACATTGACATACTAATGTATAGTAATAATGATATATGCATAATTATCTTAGGAAACAAGTATTAAATTATGTATATTTTAATTATAGAAGTATATGCTACTTAAATCATATTTATTGCGTTTTTTGAATCCTTGATTGAAAGCAAAGACAAAGATTTACCTTAAGACAAGAAATAATAATTTTATTTTATCCCTTGTAAACTAATTTTGCTTTAAGCCTTAAAGCGGTTAAAATGTCACATGCATATCCCTATCTATTTATTTATATGCAATGAGTTATATATGCAGTAACATTATTATGACATAAAAGTTGAACTGCTTTTAAATTTTAAAAGTAAACGTTATAGATATTTGTTTACTTATTTAAATAATTCTTACTACAGTGTTAGAAAGATCATGTTCTAAAGATTTCGTTTTTAATATTATTTTCAAATATTTTGGATAGGTGGCGCCAGATTAAATGCAAAATTTTATTTTTTTCCTCTTGTTTGAAACCAGCTTTAAAGAATACCTTACAAGATTTTCCTTTTCCCTTCTTCTATTACGCAGGTTCTTCTTTAACATTGCTGCATTAAGCTGTCCCCATCCGCTACTATTTAATATATAGCATCGTTGCAGAATTGTGTCGAGTTATTTCATTTATTTTTCCCGACTGAAAAGAAGGGTTATGTGTTTCACGCGTATCTGGGTATGTGGATTTCTTTATACCCTCGAAACATCCCAATGGCTGAATGGATTTTAATGAATGAGGTCTCTATCCATTCGTCTTAACGGCCCGATGGTTATAGGCGGTTTTGTTTTTATAAATTCAAAATGGCGGCCGTAAAATACAAAATGGCGATGGAGACGAAAAACAAAATACGCACCCTATTGAGTGGCCTATCATTGGATAGGTCTTTCAAAATGAAGACGATGTTTCATTGACTATTTTACAGTCAGAAGCTCCGTTTAAATATTACACAATCTGGAAGTTGTGTAGGTAGGATGCCTAGCTTAACTGCAACGCATAGACATCTATAGACCTCATCAAAACAGTGTTTATAGATAGGAACTAACAATTAAACACAACTTAAACGTCATCAGTACAAGTAAATAAAAAAATAGGTAAGGAATATAAACAAGTAATATAAAAAAATATTTTAAGTCAATTCCTATAAGAACATTTTTTTTTCTCCCATTCTTCTTTCCTCTTGATTGGAAACTAAAATGCCTTGATCAAGAAGAGGGCTCTCTCGGTCTTAAAATACCTTGATCAAGAAGAGTACTCTCTCGATTATTGAAAATTTATTAATTAAATTAAATTAATCTGTATATATAAAAGAAAGTCTGGATTTTGTATTAATCAACGCGCAGCCAAAACTACTGAACCTAAAATCTTGAAAATCGGGGTAAAAATACTTCTTATGATATAGAGTGCCGCTAAGAAAGGTTTTTCCAAAATTCCACCCCTAAGGGGGGTAAAAATGAGAACGAACTTTTAAAAAATTCCTTAAAAATCTGATTTTATAGTTATATTTCAACTGATAACATATTTTGGTGTATTTTTGTATGCTGAATCGAATGGTACTAACCAAATTCTTTTAAGCTCAATAGTTCGAGAGATATTTCATATTTTTCTAATTTGGCACTATCTTTGGCGCCAAAACCTGAATTTTTCAAGTGATAACTTCTAAAAACTCATTCTTTTCATTCTGTTACTATAGCAAGGGAAAAAATTGAAATTGAATAATTTTTTAACCAATCCTTTTTGTTAAATAAAAACAACTTCGTCAATTAGAAACAAATTTCAAACGCTTCAAAAACTAAAACTAAAAAAAAAAAAAAAAAAAAAAAAACTGTGGTTATTTTTTTGTTCTAAATTTCGTCGCGATACCATGCCAAAATGTATGGTATCGCGCCATTTATTTCAATCCTAATCGTGCAAACGATTTTTATTGCAAACACATTAACATTTGCTGCTAATTATTGAACGTGAATATTTTTATGTAAGAATTTTTAATGATGGAATTTATTTTATTCCATCATAATCTCGCAAAACTTTTTAGTTTGTTATTTTTTGAATAGAAAATATTTATTACTAATACTGATATAGATTTTACCATTTCGCAGTTATCTAATGATGAGGAAGATACAATAAAATTATTTCAGAAGTTAGGAATTATACATATAAAAATGTTTTGTTCAAAAAACCATGAATGTCTTTATTGAAAGAATGAAATGTTTACTGCAATGTGAGACATACGTATTACGTACGCCATGCTTCAGTAGTAAAAGACATTTACAATTTCAAGACTGCAGTTTAAATTGACTATATTTTATTACTTGCAAAATATTTATTTATTCTTATATTTTAAGTATTTATTTGGGTACCCGTCGACCAATTTCGTCAAATTATATAAATCGCCAAACCACTCGCCAAATTATACAAATTGACGTAATTTTTATTTTAAATAACGAAATAACAAATAAATTAGTATAACATTAATAAAAATACATTTAAAACGTCGAAATAAAAATCCCCTGATGACGTAAATACGTGTAACTTGCTTAAAGTCAAGTGAATGTGACATTTACGATCAACCATCATTGGCATTTAATCTTATAGTTTGGCAATAGATTTTTGGTCGACGGGATAACCAAGTAGTACCATTATTTTTATTGATTTTAAAAAATGGTAGGTCAAAGTCTGTAATTTTCAAAAGTTATATTTTTTGGTACTTTTCGGTTAGCCGGGCGCCAGTATTATATATACACATATATATACATACATATATGTAAATATACATATATATACATATACATATATTGTATATAAAAACATACACATATATGTAAATATATATGTGTATATACATACATTTATGTATACATATATATGTATATATAACACTGGCGCCCGGCTAACCGAAAAGTACCTATTTTTTAAATGCGCATTTTTTTTTATCAACAAAATTATTATTATTTTTTTTAAATGTATCATTTCATTTTTGTGCCAACTATTACGTTTGGTGAGAATGGTGTTGGTATAACAGGGAAATACCAAAACAGTTACTGATTTTATTTCAAATGTAAAGAAAAAAGGTTTAATGAGCAATAAATATTGTAACTAATACTATAACTCAGATTCTACTTTTGTAGAACTTACACTGTTAAATAGTAAATTTGGTTTATAAATGGTTTAATGTAAAAACCATCATTCTAAGTTGCTACGGGAGTTCTAAAATTAGGGGAACTTGATTATGAAAGATTTCAACTAATTAAATGCACAGTAAGTTAGATAGTATTTCAGGGATTTTTTCAATATTTATCATATCATTCTGTGTTGTTTAGTTACGGAGCTATGCGGAAAAAGTTCTCAGTGGTACAGTAAAGAAAATTGGAAGATATATGCTACAGAGATAGGGTATACTAGAGAGTATACATGCTATAGTCATGGAAGTTGAGCTGAGTTCCTTAAAAAATTCAGAAGTGATGCAGTATATACCTACCCCTACCTCCCAGAGAGTTCTATAATCAGGTTAACGCGATTATGAAAGTTATATTTAACTATCTCAAAATATATATAATGCAAAGAGAAATTTCATTCCGGCCGCTTATATCTTGAGTTCTGCTGAATATAGTTTTTGACGGGACTTACATTACTTAGATAACTTTTCAGAAAAGATGTTAGTATAAAACATAACGTTCTACGTTGCTTAGTTAAATAATTATGGGGAATGTTCTAAATCAGATTAACCCAATTTTGAAAGATTTGCTTTATTTTAAAGGTTCCACCGAATGATTTTTATGGGATTTAAACTGTTAATTAGATCATTTTTAGGGAAGGTTACGGTATATTTTCCAGTTTAAAAGATTCTGCTAAGTGGATTTCGATGCAACTTGATCGGTTAGTTACTGCTTCAGTGAATGTTTTAGTATAAAGCACATATCATTTGCTGTTGCTTGGTTGTTAGGTTGCTTGATTGTAGAATTATAGATCAAAGTTCTAGAATCAGGTGAACCCAATTATTATGAACGATTAGCCTTTTCAATAAATCCTATTAACAGATTCTGATGAGACTTGCATTGATAATTTTTCATGAACGCTTTTAGTATATTACATGTTGTTCTATTGTTCTTTACCGAATCCTACACTAACAGATCAACTAAAGAAATTGGTCCTTAACAATCTAAATTTTGTATGACTCAATAAAAGATATAATAGCGTAATGACATTCATATTGCTTTCAGCAATTCGGTTGGATACACCAGGTAAATGTCCATATTGCTTTAAAACGCATGATCAAATTCACAGATATATTTTGTTTCATTCAAGATTTCTTTAGAAAAACCGACCAGCGTAGCGGGCGAAGGCGGCTAGTGAATTAATATTTGAAAAAAACTGGATTAACATCAAGTGTCATCCACTACAAGTTTAAAAAAAATTATTTGAGCTTGATTGGATGAATAATAAGTATTTTATTAACGATTGAAAATTTGAACAAAATATATATAGCGAGAGTGTGAGCTAATAGTAGGAATTGAAAAGAAAAATAGTTTCACATTGATGAGAAATAATTAATTAGTTCGCTTTTTACGCAGTCGGTTTTTTTTTATTTAATTGTTTATTGAAAATCGAATCAAAACTTAAAAAGATATTAATGATAGTTTTCTTCATTTTATTAAATCCTATCATACGCCATTAATCCAATGATATCCCATGGTAGGTCATGATTCTAGGTTGCCACGGTGATTGCGTACTATTTAAGATTGGGGTCCTATTATTTCCGTATTGCTGAATTTAATGTATAGAATCGTAATAAATTTTGTATTCATGCATTGTTGCATAAGAGTGCAACAGCTATTGCACCAAGATCTGAATATTTATAAAACTGGTTATAGTAGGAACGTTTCTTCAAATATGCCACGCTTGACGTATAATTTTTGACTTGTTATGTCTTATGTTGGTGTTTTAACATGAATTGTGTTTCAGAAGGTCTATATCAATAGAATTTGATTGTAAGTATGTAAAATTTTAAAGAAAAGCTGATAAAGAATGAAATACATATTCTTTCAAAAAAGTTTTATTTAATCGTATTCGATAGAAATAATGAATGAGTAAAAAAAAAATTGTAATATTAACTGGATCAACAAAATTGTTTGTTTTTAAACTATTGAAATTGAGCATAGTAAATACAAAACAAAATTTCAAAAATTTTATTTTATATGTATTAGTACACCCTATTATTGAGGTCTTTAAAAAAACAAGTAATATAAAAATTTTGTTTTTAAAGTCAATTCCTACTTAGTTCATAAAAGAAAAATTTAATATAATCCCTTAAGCTAATATAATCCCTTAAGTATTTGTTGCATTAAAATATCTCAATTTGTTGATTTTCTATAAGCAAGTAGGTTTACAATGGAAGTCTATGGGAATTTGGCGAAATATTATAGATATCGCCAAGTTGTCGTCACATTTGGCGACTCATTTTAGTCACCAACGCCAAATTTGGCGCTATATCGCCAAGTTGGCGACATAACAGGGTCCCCCTATGGTAACCCCGCTTATAGATATGAAGATGCATTAAATGCTTCAATAACCAAGGCCGCCATTTTGTCTCCCATGTAAAACTAAAGTTAATTAATTAAAATTTAATGAATGAATTAATATTTGAAAAAACTGTATTAACATCCATTGTCATCCAGTACAAGTTAAAAAAAATTTATTTCAACTTGATAGGATGAATAATAAGCATTTTATTAAAGATTGAAAATTTGAACAAGATATCTAAATAAATAAATAAATAAATAAATATAGGGAGAGTGTGAACTAATAGTAGGAATTGTAAAAAAACTGAAATAACACGGCGTTTTTTATATGTGTCAGAAATAAGCTATTTCTGATAGCGTTTCTCTCTTCTTTTCCCAAGAATCCTCTTTAATAAAAGCTACGCGTTGCTGACGACTGGCTTTTTCGCTAATCGTTGCCACAGATTAATCTCGGAAAACGAAACATTCGAAGTTACTGAAAAAAATCAATATCTCGAAAAGTATTTGTCAGAAAATTGTTAGACAAACTGCTTTAGAAAGGTAAAAAATTGTATTTTTCTTGATATAAATTTCAAATCTAATGATTATGCCGTTTTTCAAATATTGAGTTTCAAAAATTACCAAATTTCTCAATGGAGTACCATAGCAAAACCTTTTCGCGTAAAAAAGGTAATGATAATGGCAATGTGTCCTGGCGTGTATACTGGCTATAGCACGAGTCACAAATTATAGTATCCTTATATTATTCTGTTAAAATACAAAAGCGAATTATGATGTCAGGAGTGCATGATTTTTATTTAATTCTCGACAAATACTAGAAGCGCCATTTCTTTTTAGTTGTGAATAATATAGGTTACTTCACGCATGACCCCATATTTAAAACGAATATAGGGTTATTTGCATGGCTTTTACAAGAGGAAGTGATATCACGAAGGGCTTTTCAATTGAATTTACATTTCTTTTTCAATTTTTTTTTCAAGAATCAAGATTGCATTTAGGCTTAGGAAACATTTTTTTTTCTAAATACTGGTATAAAAGCAAAATTTCTCAAGGCTTTCAATATATTAAACAAGTAATATAAAAATTTTGTTTTTCAAGTCAATTCCTACTTATGTCATCAAAGAAAAATTTAATATAATCCCTTAAGCTAATATTAGTTTTTGTTGCATTAAAATATCTCAATTTGTTGATTTTCTATAAGCAAGTAGGTTTACAATGGAAATCTATGGGAATTTGGTGAAATATTATAGATATCGCCAAGTTGTCGTCACATTTGGCGACTCATTTTAGTCACCAACGCCAAATTTGGCGCTATATCGCCAAGTTGGCGACATAACAGGGTCCTCCTATGGTAACTCGCTTATAGATATGAAGATGCATTAAATGCTTCAATAACCAAGGCCGCCATTTTGTCTCCCATGCAAAACTAAAATTAATTAAAATTTAATGAATGAATTAATATTTGAAAAAACTGTATTAACATCAATTGTCATCCAGTACAAGTTAAAAAAAATTTATTTCAACTTGATAGGATGAATAATAAGTATTTTATTAAGGATTGAAAATTTGAACAAGATATCTAAATAAATAAATAAATAAATAAATAAATATAGGGAGAGTGTGAACTAATAGTAGGAATTGAAAAAAAAGAGAGCATATTTGCCCGAGATTCACAGTCCGTACGGTGTTTAATTTTAAAATTGATTTTTCTAATCAAACATGTTTAAACACCCCCCCCCCCCCCCGCGCAACGCCAGGTATTTCAGCTAGTTTTTTATATATAAACATCAAAAAGTAGTTTTTGACCATTAATCTTCTACCTGTATTTTGTAGGGTTATCCCCGAAACTCCCCGTTGGCTATTGACTCATAACAAATTCACCGAAGCCGAGAACGTCTTGTTGAGAGCTGCTGAAAAGAACGGCAAAGACATGAAAATCGCCAAAGAAGAAATCGCCACTTTCATCAGACAACAGTCTAAGGTAGGAAATATTTCAGATTATTTCTAAATAAATAGAGGACCTTTTTTTATGAGGAAGATAACCAAACATATTTTCCGATGAGTTTCACTACAACATGGTTTTGAAGTAGGGGCCTTCTAACTGTCATGCATGCGGGCTATATTTCTGAGCTCTAAGTATATAATAGAGATGCAGTATACAACGAAAAGGATTTGCAATATGCACCATCGATCAAATTTAAATGCCATTATTCGGTCCAGACAAAAGAAACGTGAGGAACAACATCGGAAACACACCTGTGTAATTTTTTATAACCCTAGTCTATCAAGAAGTGTAAAAAATTATCTATCAAGTAGCCTATCAAGAAGTCTTTATGCACCGACGGGACTTTTAAGTCCCATTAAAGAAAAAGCAATATAAAATTTACTTAATTCGTCTACTAATAAAGTATGTGCTACTTTTCATACAAATATTACTGGATCCCATTCAGTAAGCACAGCGAAACAGTCAAAGCTGAATATTTTTTTATGTGGTTATTTTCTCAACCATTTACATAGGTTTCGCTTTTCTCCTATTAAAAAATATTTTACGAAAAATTTGCAACTCAAAACACTTCTCAGTTACAGTACAGATAGGATCACAATACATTTATTTACATTGTTCTTGTAAGAAGTGTGAGGTTTCCATAACAGTATTTTTAGTTAATTAATCTAAATATTCTTGTAAATATTTTACAAAAAAAAAAAATAAAATAAAATAAAATAACTGCTACAATTCATCAGACATACAAGTAAAAATTACATAAATACATTTAATACAAATAAAAATGCAAATGTTTCGGGCTAACTTTTAGCCCCTCGTCAGTGCAATAACATTCAAATAACCAGAAAACTACATATCATGTTTACAGTTAATAATTATTAACAGTTAAAATTAAAGAAAGTATAAAAAATCATATCAAAGCTCATCAATTTATTCAAATATATGTACTGGTAAAGTGTCTGATGAATTGCAGTATATTTTGAATTTTAAATCGTATACCAGACGTTAAACAGTGTTTATTTATTTTAATCTTAATTTCTGATTTATTAAACCAGTTTTATTTAAAAATCTATCTAAAAACGCAACTTCATATTTGCAGTTCCACCTGAATACACAGCATTGCTTTGATATGGTTTTTATACTTTCTTTAATTTTAACTGTTAATAATTATTAACTGTAAACATGATATGTACCATATTGCAGCTCTTCGATTTATTCAAATATATATATTGGTAAAGTATCAGATGAATTGTAGCATATTTTGAATTTTAAATAGTATATCAGATGTTAAACAATGTTTATTTTTATCTTAGCTGCTCATTCATTAAACCGGTTTTAAAAATGCAACTTGATATTTGCAGTTCCACCAGAATACACAGCATTGCTTTGATGTGTTTTTTTATACTTTCTTTAATTTTAACTGTTAATAATTATTAACTGTAAGCATGATAACTGTAAGCTGGTCATTTGAATGTTATTGCACTGATGAGGGGCTAAAAGTTAGCCCGAAACGTTTGCAATTTTATTTGTATTAAGAGTATTTATGTAATTTTTACTTGTATGTCTGATGAATTGTAGTATATTTTGAATTTTAAATCGTATATCAGACATTAAACAATGTTTATTTATTTTAATCTTAACTGCTGATTTATTAAATCAATGCTATTTAAAAATCTATCTAAAAATCAAATTGTTATTTTGAATAAGCTGTTTCGGATATCTTCAGACATTAACGAAGATAATTCTTGAAGGATATCAAATTTCTGATTTATAATTCGGGACATAAAGGGTTAAAAACGGTTACAAAATTTACTCTTTACATATACAAAGTTAAATGAAAAAGTGCACAAAAGAAAAACACGTTACTTATACTATTCCTCTTTTCCTCCCTTTTATGTTTGCTGTTGATGTAATGACGTTCTGCTGAAGATAGAAAACGAAAGAAAAGAAACGATATTCGACTTACTACGAACTCCAGCTCTCAGGAGGAACACCATCAACATATATTTCTGCTGGTAGGTGGAACAATGCAGTCTCAGCTTTTCTTTGTAATAATGGAATATAATATTCATTGGAAATTATTTTTGCCAAATTTTACATATCATATAAACATTTATTATGAACAAATGAAGTACTTGTTTCAGATTATTTTTAATTAAATACTAGATTGTAAGAAAAAAAGACAAATGTTTCTTAATAATTATGGGCTATCGTTACTTACAGCAGTCCTTTTTAAATTCTGATCATTTCACTGGTTTAATAGAAATTAATGACCCGATTGCATATCTGTTAAATTTATGTTTTATTTGTATTATTTCATTTTATTGATGAAGTTTTAACTTCGTTATGGAATGTCAACCGGAAACAAATGCTGAACTATTTATTAACTGAAATGCAAACGAATTAATCATTCAGAATCTTTTGAATGCGATGGTGACAGATTAAAAAAATATTGCTTAAAAATTATTTTAAAAAACATAAAAAATTAGTAAATTATGATACAGTTTACAAATAATTGCAATATAGTTTTCAAACAAATTGTAAGTAGATTTGTTTTCTCTATTCGATGGTGTAAAAACTGAAAATGTGCGATGTGTAGAAGTTTAAAAAATTGCAGTAAAAGATAAATGTAATCGTCTGCTCTTGCCAATATCAAAATGACGTCAGTGTTACGCACGGACGCGTTTGTCCTTTATAATGTAGATAGTACTTATAGTAGATATACAGGGTATTTCAAAATGGATCCCCAAACTTTGAAATGATATAACTGCGAAACAGTAAGGAACAGAAAGGTGAAACAACTGGTATGTTGTACAGGCAGGTCTGGAATTTGTTATACATCGATTTGCAGAAATAGTTCCAAGATTAGCTAATAGGTGGCAGCACAAGCACATGAAACTTTAAATAGTATTCATAAGTACAGAAAGTTCATTTGTGAGTCTGTTCCATTGCTAGCAAGACAGTTGTATCGAATTAGTTATTATACGGAAATTGAAGAACATGATGTCGTATTTTTCGGAGCAACACGTTTTTCTTGTACTGGAATACCACCGATGGCATTGGAATGGATTGGCATCCATATTCCCTGGATTTCAATCCATATGACTTCTTCTTGCAGGGCCACTTGATAGACACTATTTACTCTAAAAATCCTCAAACGTTGGAACAGCTTGAACAATTCGTCTGTGAAGCATGCGCACCCGTTTCAATAGAATCATTGCAACGAGTGACTTCAAAATCTATCCTTCGGTTGCGTCATGTTATTTATTGCTAAGAAAGGTAGCCATATCGAAACCATTATAATTTGATTTGACCTTTGTTCACGAAGCACACTTTCAGACACTATTTCAAAGACACTGGTCTGTGACTGCAGCGCCCTCTGATGTCCAATCTTGGAACTATTTCTGCAAACAGGTGTATAACAAATTCCAGACCTGTCTGTCCAACATACCACTTGTTTCACCTTTCTGTCTCTCACTGTTTCGCAGTTATGTCATTTCAAAGTTGGGGAATCCTTTCTGAAACACTCTGTAGATTCTTGTGTGTATCCGCTAATAACTTTTGAGCAATGCTTCGATTTCGATAGCTATTATTTTCAGCTGGAATTTGTTTCAATTTCAATAGGACTCATAAATGATGATAGGTTTGTCTGACAGACTAAATTTTGTGGTAGTTCTTGTTTGTCTTTGATAGTCTCTCTAGTCTCTAACTTTCGAAAATAGTAAAGTTGCCACAAAATCTGAATACGTTGTCAAGATACGCAGCGTTGTTATACATTTTTTAAATAACCATCATATATTCTAGATATTTTACTCAAGTTCCACAGTATCAAGAAATAGAATTAATTTTATAATATTTAAAGTTTCACACCAGAAAAATACAAACAGAATTTACAAATATAATTTTACATGAATGTACTATACATCCTACAAAGAATCTGTACCATTTTCAATGTCTGAGAGTAGTAATTGTAATAAAAGATCCTCCTAAAGTAATTCGGGTTAGGAATTTAAAACTAACTCTTCGCCTCTCAAATTTAAATGGTTGAGATGTGGAATTTAAGTTTAAACTGCTGAGTCATCGCCACTAAATTTACCCATTCATTAGCAAATAAACATTGTGTTTTTGTCCCTTCAACACAAAATAGTAACGAACCAGGAGCACTTGCTACAAACTGCCTATGATGTGGTAGACATCACTTGATTATTTAACATTTTTATTGTTTGTGATTGCCTAAAATTGTGTAGGTTTCCAGAGGGTTAAAAATATATATATAATTGCACGATTAAAATACCACAGTAATAAAATCTCATTAATCAGAACTTCATTTAATTTTTCTTGTTGCGAAGTGCCTTCACTCTGCATGAAGGAAGGTAGTCTAGGGTTAAATGGATTGTTGATTTTTTGGTGTGAAAGTGTGACCTAATTTTTAACACTTGTGTATGAATGAACCATTTTATTCTATCATTTCTTTATTTTTGCAAAATATGATCGAATCTTCTAAAATCTAATAGTCGCAATTATTTTAGGCAGTGATATTGCTGTGGTTGACTGGCTAGTATAAATACGTTGGTGGAGGTTTGCTGCAGTGGATTTATTTTAACCACAATTTAATTAACATACCACTGCGTAAAGTAAACGCGACAATCAGATTCATGGAGATTCACTCATATTTACAGGAGTCGCGTTCTATAGGGATAATTTTATTTTTCCTACCACTATTTTGAAAATAGTATTTTTATTGTGCCTTTCTATAGCACAGGTTAAATAAAATGATCATTAAGATTACTGATTAAGGGTTCTGGTAGGAACAATAAAAAATTCCCGATATAATGCGACTCCTGTAATTTACCGAAAGTAAAAGAAATGGCAGTATTGATGGCTCATCCACGCTTAAGTATTAGAAACCGGACAACACGTTTACATCAAAAACTTAACAGTTCATTTAACCCTAGACTACTTTCATACAGAGAATAGTAGCTAGGCACTACGATACATTCTTGCCAAGTACTTCGCGTTTTGTTTTTAAAACATAACCTTAATATATATATATTTATACTGTTTCAGGTTCATCATTTCATATATCTATTATGCATTATCATGGAATACCAATGATCTGGGAGGTAATCCCTACCTGACTTTCTTCATCTGTGGTGCTGTGGAATTGCCAGCCACCATTATGTTCCTCTACATCAGCAAATGTACCGGACATCGCCTGGCTCTGCTAATTGCGAATGTTCTTGCAGGACTGTGTCTTTTGCTTGTGATTCCTGTGCCAGTTGGTAAGCAGAGGCCGTTTGGTATTAATAGTATCATATGTTCAAAGCTTCAACTGGTCCGGAGGTATAAATCAGTGGTTCCTAAACTTTTTTAACCACGCCCCACCTAAGCGTCACTAAAATTGTAAACCAACCCCCCCCCCCCCCCCTCCTCTATATATGATATATAATTCTTATTATTTAAAAAGAGAATCTCACATTTGATATATTTTATGATTGATTATTTCATTAAGAACACGTGAAAAATGTTTGGATAATAAGACTATGAGTACCACAATATACAGGAAGCATTTTTGGATTATCATCTTTATCACTTTTAATTAGCCAATTTTTTTTTTCCCTCCATAATATACTTCTCTGTTAACAGGCTTTCCATTCACAGTTATTTCAGGTATAAACTTTTTTAAAAATTTTAAATTTATGCCAAAGTGAATAATTATACACTGTATATGACGCCTGCACCAGAGCCATAAGAATTTGACCTACTTTCTTTTATAATATCCATTTGGGTTATTTTTATTTCATAAAATTGGTAGTACCTTGTTTAGACATTTTGAGTATTTTCAGAATAAAGGTGTTTAATAGAGTCAGTTTTAGATATAGCCACCTTGAATCAGATATTTAAGTACCCGGTCAAAGAAAAACACTATTGCATGAAAATGTGGAAATTCCTAATTTATTAACTCAATAAAGCTTAATTAAACACAATTTCTACTTTAAAAACCATTTTAATATAATATATGAAAATACTACTTAAACTTACCTTAGTAAATCTTGTAAAAGTCTCTATACGCATTTGAGGGATTCAGTTCGTCCCTAATCTCTGAAAAGAATAAGTCCCCAAAACTCGTAGGATATGTTACAACTCTAATTTGAAAACTTGCAGCAATTTAATGAGTTTCCACTTCAGGTAAATTAAACAGACATTCAAGGCCTTGACGTTGATACAGTTATTTGATTTTCAAAGTTAAATAAAGCGAAAATTTTATTTATTTTCGGGATTATTCGTCGCATTTAGGGAGATATTGGGACTATGAATAAAAAACGAAGTCTATTGTATTGGGAAAATTTTTTAATGAAAACGTTTTTAATGCAGTGAAATGTTTCGAGTTTTGTTCCTCAAGTTTGAATGTTTCATTATATATCATTTATGTACGTTTCTTGCTTTAATATTTTAAGTAAAAGAAATTTGTCACATTTACGGGTCGTCATATTTAGGCACAATGACCTTATTTAGAATTATTTCTATGAAGATATTTTTAAATGAGAAAATTACTCTTGAAGTAATTTTAAAATGTTGTTAACAATTTTCTAATGCATACTTTCGGTATTGGGCTTGGTTAGGCTCGGGGTTTAATGACACAATTTTTTTCGGGATCCGGCGGGCTCTAATTACAAATTGTCGGGTTCGGGTTTCATAAAAGGAATCCAAGCTCATTTCTAATCAATACAGTTTAAAATACGGCCTTCAAATAAAAAAAATCAAGAATGGTAACAGAAAGGGAGCACAGGGTATTTTTTAAATGAAAAAGCCATAATGAGAAAATTCAGGCCTACAATTTCAAGACATTGATTAATTTAAACTTAGTTAACGTTCATTTTAAAGTTACTTTTACTTTAAAAATACTTTTAAAATTATATAAAAACACATGAAAACATTTAAAATGCTTCATTAAAACACATTACTACATAGGTGTGATAAAATATATACAAATGTTTTAAAAAATTAAAAACACTAGATGTTAACATGCTAAAAAAGCTATTCCAAGTGCTTTCGGCTAACCTTAAGCCTTTGTCAAGGAGAAGAGAATTGACTGAGAAAACACTCGACGCTCGATGTTCACTGCTACACATTGACCGGAAACACTTTTCAGGATGCCCGCAGGTGGTCGTACCCGTTAAACGGAAGGAGGAGGAAGGTAGAGAAAGCTCAATCCTCCGGGAGACCAAACTCTCCCGTAACATGAAGTAAATTAAAATAGACTCTAAAATAGCACAACTATTAAAATCGGATTTTAATAGTTGTGCTATTTTGGAGTCTTTGAAAATTTTAACGCAAGCAGAAAAATGCTGTAATGATGTATTATCATACTAAATTCGGCGTATCTGGTTTAATTTACTTCATGTTACGGTAGAGTTTGGTTTCCCGGAGGGTTGAGCTTTCTCTACCTTACCCCTCCTTCAGTTTAATGGGTACGACCACCTGCGGGCATTCTGAAAAGTGTTTCCGGCAAAGCGATATAAGTAAGCGTCCTATCTTAAATGGGAGAAGTAATCGCAAGATTAAGAGCGAGGTCACATCAATCAAGGTCATGCGCCACGTTGCGGATGGAGTGTGAACTACAGGTAGATACCTAACTGTTTTCTTACTCACACCACTAAAATTGTAAAAAATTTTTCACCTTGATTAATAACTGAAGTATGATAAGGCCTTCGTGGTGTCAAGTGCATCTGGATGCCCCTCTCGCTACGCCATTATTTTTCAATAAATGTGGCAAACAAAATTTATTTACATGAGAGACTAAAGATTTAGAAAATACGCGCCACACTAAAAGCCCGCGTATGTGAATTATCACTAAGTCCACAAGGTGACGCAACTGTGTTAATTTACGCCTGATTCCAGCATTAAGTTTGTTCGCTTACTTATAACGCTTTGGTTTCCGGTCAATGTGTAGCAGTGAACATCGAGCGTCGAGTGTTTTCTCAGTCAATTCTCTTCTCCTTGACAAAGGCTTAAGGTTAGCCGAAAGCGCTTGGAGTAGCTTTTTTAGCATTTTAATATCTAGTGTTTTTAATTTTTAAAAACATTTGTATAAATTTTATCACCCCTATGTAGTAATGTGTTTTAATAGAGCATTTTAAGTGTTTTCATGTGTTTTTATACTATAATAAACAAAGGTGAATCTGGCGTTCAAGATTGGACTATTTTATTAAGTCAATTTATTAATACTTTTAAAATTCTTTTCAGGCATGATGCCCATTTTAATGGACATGATATACGGGGTGAGCCGAAAAGCCTATACATCGCATTTGGAAAAAAAAAAAAAAAAAACTCAAGTATTTGGCGTACGAGAGTGCGGTTCAGACAAAAATGCGTCTCGTGACTGAAAGTTTTAATAAAACAAAATGTTAATCAAAAGGTTGTCTGTAGATGACTCTATATTTTCAAAGCAAAGTAAAAGCAGGAAGAAAGCATAAAAATCAAGCAGTCACACAGGCAATTTATTTTGTAAGATCTACTACAATATTTCAAAGTGTGAGCTCTTTTTAGATTGAATCACATCCAAATAGTTTTCTGTTTTATTGTACACGTTTAAATAGGGTAGTATATAATAGTGACAGGCATATAGCATTATTTAGTCATTCGAATGAGCCATTCGGGCATGCGCAAAAAGCATAGTTATCAACCTTCGTATTTTTTTAATCAATTACTACCAAAAAATTTGTAAGGAGAAAAAAGGGAATTTCTTATTTTTATGCGACCCTCTGTTTAAATGATTAAAAATGTTCAAAGTTCAAAAACCCATAGCAAACGATAAATGAAATCAGGAAGGAGCTATTGCAAAACTTATTATGTACTAACCCAATGAAAAAAATGATACCCAAATGATAATGAAACCCCAATATTGGCTAAACGTGGCTCTGTATTGAAAATATATCCAATGACTCCCCAATATTGGCTAAATGTTGGTTTTACATGGGTTTTCAAGTAAAACCAATAAAATTTACGGTGCCATGTACAGTATGTATATTTAAACAACTCACTATAATATATATACATATATATATATATATATATATATATAAAGCTAATATATTTTTACTATATTTAAAAAAAAAATAAAGTCTTATTACTTCTTTTTAAGTTTGAGACAGTTGAAAAAGAAATGTTAGTTTATTTTTTACTATGATTTTTATTTTTTAAAGTCTCAGTAAGATGTTTTAAAATGAAAAAATCTATTTTTAATTTTAATATTTTTTAATCTATTCGCTTTAATGGATTCGAATACAAAACTTTTAACATATCTGAAATATAATAACGAAATTAGTATAAAATTGGCGTTTACCTAAGTTATAATAAGCAATAATTGGAATTTATTTTAATATCATGTAGTAATTATATTTATTTGAGTTTACAATAGATCATGACACGAAAAATTTGAAAACATATTTTTTTAATAAAATATATTGGTATTTCTGCAAAGAAAAATAATATTACAATTTTTTTTTCATTCTTTCAAAAAAGAAGCAATCATTACTCTTAATTCATTCTTCCATGCATGCAATATTTTGAAGACTAAAATTCATCTTTTATAAAGCATGAAATTAAAAAGCCAAATATTCAAAATTATGGAAAGAAAATGTGTAAAACATTCAGAATTGTATACTGAACTGAAAAAATTATCTCTACGAGAATATTTCCTAGTTTAACATCTTGTTTGTGCTTCGTAAAAGGCATGCGAAATAAATAACGATATTTGAAAAGGTGTTTATGTAACCGTGGCTTAATGGTCAAGGGCAATGAGCTGGAAAAGGACAATGCCCTAGTTCGAATCCCGTGGTGGGTGGGTGTTGTTTGAATTAAATTAGCGAAATTCTCACCGTGTCCATGAAGAGTGATATTCATAAAGATGTAAGTTTGTCCTTGAAAAATTATATTTTGTCTTTAAACACTTTGAGGTCTGAGGTATTTATACCGCATATCTCCCCCAGGACTGAGGGTATTTGGCCCCTTTCAGGATTTTTAAAAATATACTTGGAAGATGTGTATTTTAATAATTTTTTTAATAAAATTCAAAATGTTCTTATTCACAATCAAGGAACTACTTAAATGTACTAAAAATTAATTTTTAATGAGAAGTTATAGAAAAAAGCATACTTTATGTTTTAAAAAAAGTTCCGCATAAGAAACAATCTTTTTTTAACATAAAATTTTATATAGATTTGAATAAAAACTTACCCAAATGTTGTTCAAATATCTGAAAATAGGTTTTATTTGTATACACACATTATTTAGTAAAATTTGCTTTTGTGTGGTACATTTCAAAGCACAAAGAACATCACCACAAGGTTCACAATAAGTTCGAATTAAGCTCTGATTCTAGATATCTTCACATACACTTCTATTTAGTACTGCCACGTATTTTTTTTTTTTTAAAATAAAAGATTCGTAGATAATGTATGAAAAGACAGCGAACGTATATAATAGGTATTTTATAGCTGAGAGAGTTGACCCCGATAGATTCTCGGGCTTAGTTTGTTTCACCGAATACGGTAACCCGAGTGACACTCGAGGTTAGACCTCAAAATGTTAAATACGGAAATATGCAAAAAAGGGAAGGGGGGGGGGGATTTTCGTAAAAAAAACTGATATTCTTCTGGAATTTACGGAAATAATATTTTTTCTTTAAAATATGGAAATAGTATTGTCGTCTCGATTGCCAGTACAAATTTTGTCACTCCAACTGCCGCATCTAAATGCACGGGCCTCGGACCGATCCTGGTGTAATTCTTACGAATTAAAATACAAATATTAAATTCATATTAGATTATCAATGCAAGTATATGAACCAATGTGAATTTACAACTTTTTTGATTTTTCTACATTATTTTCATTTGTTTTCATACTTTATTTCAGACATGACTTGGTTGGCGATCACGTTCTCCATGTCTGGAAAATTTTTCAACTCTGCATCCTTTGCCATCGTGTACATCTACAGCGCTGAAATCTTCCCGACAGTCGTCAGAAACGTTGGCGTAGGGTCCAGCTCAACGTGGGCGAGGATAGGAGCCTTAGTAGCACCTTTCATCAAACAAGTGGTAAAACTGCAGTTGAATTTTTATTACATAAGTATTTTGGCAGTGTTGGAAAATATTTACCGCAATCCGAGCAGTCTTAGTTATTCAGCAGTAAATATAGTTTGTTTATCCTGATAAAAAATATATTTAGAATCATGGTACTTTAGAATCCCGGTACTTTGGAATTATGGTACCATATTCTAAGTACCGTGTTTAGAATGATGTTTTTTTAACCCTTCATATTTTCTACAAAAGAACGTACAACTAAATAACTAATGGGTTATTGTAAAATGTTGTTCAACAATATTTTCAGAATGTTAAATTTAAATAAAATAAAACTGTATAGAATTTCAGGGGTTTTAAAGTTTGATTATTAGTACGTTCCGTGACAGTTAAGATATACAATTAAGATCCCAGAAGACCCGCAAGAAATAGGAAGACAACCTTTGCCCTTATAAACAGAAAGTACAGTGTTAGATTATGCTGTCAATGCTTTCACAGCCAATGTCTTGCATAACTCAAATCCAGGGTGGTCATAAGACTTCTAGTGGCCGGTCCGTCCGCTTACGGTTACGGTTATAGGTACAGAAACCTGAAGTTTTCAAATGGTAACGCCCATTTTTTTCATCGCAAAATGCTCAGTGCATGCGAAAACGCTAAAAAGCGTTGGAACGGTGGAGCGTATATCACAAAAAACGTACGCGTTACGCACGCACAAAAAACAGCTCTGCAAATGGCAAAAAAAAAACAAAAAAAAAAAACACGACCAGGGGAGCATAGAGGAAATTTGCATATGACAGAGGCAAGACACCAATCACAGAACGTCGTTCGTCAGATATTCAGCGTAGAAAATGGATAATAAATGGTGTGGGAATGTTGGTTCTTTAGTCGGGAGCTCGCACATACCGACGAAATTACTTTGAAGCGAAAGTTCGTGGTGAATTGGTACAACTCATATTATCAAAATGGTATGAATGCCGTGGAAGCCTTGCGTGTTTACTGTCAAAACTATCGCCAAATACGTGGCCCAAGAACACCGCAAGCTCTGTGTGATTTAGTAAAGAAATTAGAAGAAACTGGCTGCATCTGTGATAGATCGCTACCTTGACGGTCAACTGTTCTTGAGGACACTGTTATGGAAGTGTATCTCATAATGACTTCAAGACACATGGAAACTGCAAGACGTGCAACTCGTGTATTGGTGTAACCGTAAAGAATGGTCCTAAGGTCACTGCGCTCTGTAATCCGGATGTTTTTATACCGATAACAGCGCGTCCAGATGTTGGACGCAGGGGACCATCAACAGCGTATGGACTTTGCAAATTAATTTCTTATTCGAAATGATGGCGATAATGACTGGCCTCTTCGCATATTATGGAGGACAAGGCACATTTCACCTTAACTGGTAATGTCAACATCAAAAAATTGTGTGCACTGGGCAGACACGAATCCTCACGCTGTGACACCAGTGTACCTTTATACGGCGCCGAAGTTACTGTGTGGTGCGGCATTGCAGGCACAATTGTTCTCGGCCCGTACCTCTTTGAGGAAGCGACACCAACGGCAAGCATTGGACAGCTTGATAAAATTCGGAATTATAAGCGTCATTTCAGTGGAATTTACTGGTTCGATTTTCCCGAATGATGTCAATGGTCCTAAAACCTTTTTTTTTTTGGAGTGACACAAGCAAAGAATATGACTAGAAAACAGAAATTCTGCTTTTACAGAATTTAGTGTCACCCCTCGGCATTTCCATTACTTCATTTTCTTCTGATGGGCTGATGGCTTCTATTATTATGAAACAGTCAGTATAAATGGAGTGTTAGGTGAAGATGAAAGAGCAGCCGTAAAAAGTTAGAACTCTGATTTTCTGGTCAGAATGGGGAAAAAATGGCCATACATTTTTTCCCCATTCTGACCAGAAAATCAGAGTTCTAACTTTTTACGGCTGCTCTCTCATCTTCACCTTCTTTATGCATTTAAAAACACATTGAATAAATTATTTTTCACACAAGTACGTGTATGTGTAATAGAGATCGACTCAAATTTAATGTTGCATTTTGAATTCCCTTTAAAAAAACTTAAGTGGTATTATATTTGTTAAATAAATCATAAATTAAATAAAACGTTAAGACAATGTAAAAATTTTAATGTTCACACTATGAAGGGATATACTCACTATTATTTGGGAATCGTTTTTCATAAATCACAAGAAAAGTTGACATTTAAGAATGTTTATTTTTATTTTATTATTTTTTTGAAATATGGATTTTTTTCTATTTTAGTTTTTTTACAAAAGTTCAAACGTTTAACATTTTATTATAATTTTTAAAAAATGGAAAATTTATAGAAGTAAAAATTCCTAATAATGTTTATCTCTGTAACAAAAGAAAAAGAAGAAAAGACTAGCAAAATTCAAGGGAAAAAAATATCTGTGAAAAACTTCTTTAAAACTTAAATAAAATACTATAAAATAAATAAATAAAACCTTTTTTATATTAGAGTGAAAAAGAATCTATTTTAGAAATTAGTGGTGGAACTCGAGACCCATGAGCACATACAACTCTACGCATGTGTGAGACTAGCATTTAGATACACTGGCAGATTCTCTTACCATATCGCTCACCCGCTAGAAAAGTGACACATCTTGCAAAAATTCATTTTGCGTTTTATTTCACTAATAAGTATTATCATAGTCTTTCATAAGTATAGTTATATGGAAAATTTAATTAAACTTTATTACGCTGTATGTCCATTTGTGACCACAGAAGAGGATTGGGTGGGGAAGTAAAATGACCCAACCCTCAAACCTCATCTAATGTCTTCATTCTTAAGGGTTTTATGCTTTTATGCACGTTTTTATTCCTGCATGCCGAGCTAACAAGGAAGGTCTCCATACTGGGCATACTCAGAATATGTTGAAAAAAATGCTAGTGAAACTACTCATGTATGTAATAAAGGATCAGTTAAAATTAGCGGCGGAATTTCAGTAGAAAATATGCAAAAAAAAAAATAGTTTCGAATAATTGGCGTAAAAAGAAGAAAGCGACACGCAATTTGGCGAGCAGAACTTTTCCTCGCCAAAAGCAAACGATTATAATGAATCTGACAATTGCTTTTAATTTATTTTGAGAATGTACAATATTTAATGAATTTAAACGTAAACCATTTATTATTATTACATTTTATATTATACATGTTGCTTGTTGCCGATTTGAATGAAATTTTGCAATTGTTTTTTCTCCAATCCACATTTTTTAATAATTTAAACGGCTTTACCGACTATAAAAATAACTTTTAAGGCCAGATGAATAATGCTGCCGTTATAAATTTCCATATCGAAGAAGTTGTTTCCTTAGCAACAAAATTGAATCGACTTCGACAGCGCTCAAAGGGGCATATTTTTGAGTTTAGAACAATTTTAATCAATTTAAATTTTGTTTTAAATCGTAAAATATGACAGTTAAATTTCGTTATGAGTACATATAAATATATATGACAGAACTATAGTTAAAACAAACTAAAAATGACAAAACTAAAGTTATTTAAATTAAGCTTATTTAAACAAATTCAACATAAAATGTTTTTTCCTTAAACAGTATTCGACAAGCTTATTTTCAAAAGCGCATTTTTTGAAATTTTATTTCCTCGCCAACCAGTGATAAGTAGCCAAATAAACTAAATTTTCATTATTTTTTTACGGACGTTCTATCTGTGTTCCGCCGAATTTTTTTTTTTATAAACATATATACCCACAGGAGAAGAACATTCTGTATTTTTTTCAGATTTTTTTGAGTATGCCCGTATGGAGACCTTCCTTGTAAGTTCTATAATTTCATGTTACAGTAAAATCATGCACATTTTCTTTTGCCTCTCCTGTGAAATTTACTTTTGTCGAGATGTGTCACCTTTCTTGCGGGTGAGCGATATCATCACTACAGTATAAGATTATCTAATGTAGTTACATCTACTTACCCCTCTCAAAGAAAATAAATTCACAGTAAAATGCAAAATAAATGTACTTAAAATTGTAAGTTTTACTTTATGATTTCACATCAGGGGTGCAAGTCTTCAATACAAGTTTTTTCTTTTTTGGGGGGTGGGAGGGTCAACCTTTTTTGTTATTGAATTGAGAAAAATAAATTTTTGTTAAGAAAAATCAAATTCAGTTGTTTAAATTCAAAGTAAACATTTAATAATCCTTTTTTTAAATGTCCTCCTGCTATATTTTTCTTGTGAGCTTGTTTTGTCTGCAAACTACACATTTTAAATCCCAACAATTTTTTCTTATTCTGTGAAGTCGCTTTTATGGAAAATAATTTTGTGAGGGGGCTTCTTTTATAAAGAAGAATAAATGGGTATAAATCTTTGACATACGCATGACTAACATAACGTTAAACACAAACTAACATAAAAGGTACTTTTATTACCTTACAGCAATAATACCTTTTAGTTTTCACTTGCGTAAATTAGAAACAATGTATTAAAGTTGAAATAACATAGTTTGGTTCGTCGTATTATTTCTCATTATTATTTTATTCCTTTTTTTAATGAAATAAATGAAAGGCACATATTTTTAATGTATATAATATAGGTATTTTAAATGAAAAATTTGTATTTCAAATAAAATGAATCAGAGGTTTATATTTCAAAAGAAATGAATACAAATGATGACAATAGGAACAATATTTAATGGTTTATCTCAGGGCCGAAACTAGAGGGGTGCAGAAAGGGCATGTGCCCTGGGTGCCAGAACGGAAAACGAAAGGGGTGCCAACCGAATTTTGGTTTTTGATTTCTAAAGAACCTACACTAGTCACGCGAAGAGACTTGCAAGCTAATGTTAAATATGGGAGCATTCTTTTCAAATTTCTCGCTTGCATTTTAATATTTTTAAATGATTCTTTTTTTCTTTAGGTAGCTTAGTTTGATCTTTAACTTTGTTAGATTGTACGTTTTCAATTTTCAGGTTGCAGTTTTTTTATGAGGCTACTTTACCTTTCAGAACCAGTTCAAAAAGTGAAAGTAACTTTGTATATATATATATATATATATATATATAAAGCTGAAACCAAAATTAAAAAAAGTAAACATTTACCCGGTTAGAGATCAACCTCAGCTATCCCAAACAGAAAAAATCATTTAAAAATATTAAAATGCAAGTGAGATATTTAAAAAGAACGCTCCTATAAGTTTAACATTATCTTGCGAGTTTCTTCATGCGACTTCCTTTGGATTTCGTTTTCAAGGTTTTAATGGATCAATATTTGACAAAGTTGATTACATAATTTAGTATTACGTATTTTTTTGTTACTTATTTTAAATTTCAAAGAAGTTGGCTATTAGAATTAAAATTATCTTTGTAAATTGACTTCGCGGAGACCGGGAAAGGGGGGGGGGGGAGCAAAATCTATGTTTACGCCAGGTGAAAAAAGGCTAGTTTCAGCCCTGGTTTATCTCATGTGCTTGACTGACATAAAGTACCAAAAAATGATGTGAATTTGAACAATCGGGTCAATTGGCATAACAATGATTTCACTAATCAATATATCTCCAACCATGACATGCCAATAAAACACGTTGTGTTGCCTCTCAGTCAGTTTAAATATTAAACTATGATAAAAGTGATAGAGTTGCTACTAAATAAGTATGAAAGTAATTTTTTTTATTATTATTTAAACCCTTTTTTATAAACATTAAACATTTAAAAATATCATGCTTAATTTCAGGATTGTAATTCATGTTGGTTCAAAAAACTCCTGTTACAATACATTAATTTGGCATTACTCTAATTTTGGAAAATTCACCACTTTGACTTGGTAGAAAGCATGAACTACTGAATTTATTAAAAGAATTATTTTTTCTCTCTTTTTTTTCAGATATGACAATAGAAAAGACGAAAAAAACATTTTTTAAACTATGAATCGAGAATTTTTTTTTAATTATTTTTTCAAAGTTTAATTATAATTTACTTAATATTAAATTATTAATTGATAAAAGCAGGTTAAAAAAAATATTTCTTTACTTTTGTAATTAAAAATTATCTCTTTATTTTTTATTTATATTTCATTTCTTACATTTAAATTGATTAAAATATTTCGTTGTTACAGTTTCACAGTCAGATGGCATATTTTAATGGTGCGGTTTGATGATTAATTAACTCTGCTGTTATTGTAACCATAAAGAATATTTGGTGATTTATCACCTGTGACTCTAATAGAAAAATGCATTAAAATTCATTTATTACTTTATAATTAAGTTCCTAAAAATACTACAATTTATTACCAAAAGAAGCACTCAGGTGTAAATCATTTTTACAAATCTGGAGTATTAGGTAAGACGAGTCTACTCTTGGTAACAGTAATGAGGATAATAAAAGGGGAGTATCCTCTAGTATTGGTTTTGTGAATGATGGAGATCATAATAGTACCTTCGTATTTGCTTGTCTTCTAGATTATAAAAAAGAATTTTTCTTTTTATGTCAAAATAATATATTTCCTCTTCGATTAAGAGGATGTCTTTGATCTAACGAAACATGTTATGATAATTTAGATATCTATATATGTATTATTCTTATTTATAAAGTACTATATTATGAAAATATTTTAAATGGTATGAAAAATAAACACCGTAATGAAAGAAATGTTTTAATCCTACATTCAAGGAAAATTTTCTGGAAGAGTATAGTCTCGTTTCAAAGAAATTCAATTCTGATACTTAAAAATAAGCAAAAAAGACATTTTACTCCATCCATTTCTTTTAAAATTATTAAAAGTTGCAAACTAATTTCATCTTTCTTAGTTTTTTAAATACATCAGTATGATCAAAAGGTTAAGGCTCCCATCCTTTCATGCGAAGACACTCACAAGCTAATGTTAAATCTATGGGAAGATTCTTTAAAAAAATATTATTTGCATTTCGATAGATTTTTTTTTCATTGGATAGCCTGTCAATTTCCACATTCGACTCTTTTATTTTTTCGATATTTTGCTTGCAGTTTTTTTTTTTTTTTTTTTTTTTTTTTTTTTTAAGAGGGCAATTTTGCTTTTGAAACCGATTCCTAAAGTGAAAGTAAATTAATTAAAAAATCTGCAACCAAAACCAAAAAAGGTGAATGCGTGATATATTATTATATGTACAGCCATATATTTCTGCGAATTCTATGCCAACATTTGCATTATTCAGCGCAAAGTGGTGTGCATCTAAAGGAAAATAACTGAATATTTCTGTCAATGCCACATGCTTTTATAATTTTTGTTTTCACTTCCACATTATTCATAAATAATCTATTCCAAACGTAGTGTTGACTCTAGACCAAAATGGCAGGATGCAGCAGCCGGCATCCCTTTTTAATTAGTTTATGCACCTGGCAGCCCTTTTTAACTAGTTTTATGCCTGGTACACTTTTGAATTATTTTACACACCCGGTATTCCATACTACAATTTTTGATGCTCCCTTTCAATTTAACTGCACGATTTGTCAATCGGTTGAGTGAAGAAAAGAAACAAGAAATTCGCCAGTCAGCTATGGGGAAAAAAATTCGCAAAATCGCCTCTTCAATTAGCCGCGGAAAAAATAAATGCTTAGTTTGTTCATCGATCGCATGAAAAAAAAACCTTGAAAGTTTCGCTAGTAAGTCGTGGGGGAAAATTAAAAAAAATCACAAACTGTTTACGGAAGTAAATAATTGAACTCGTCGATTGGCCGCAGTGAAACTCTGCAAAATTCATCCATCAACTGTATATAAAATAATCACGAGTTTTGCAAATCAGTTGCAATAAAAAAACCCGCAAATTTCGCCAATTGGTAGAAATAAAATATTGCAAAATTAGTCAATCGGTTATGGGGAAAAATTGTCTAAATCGTCATTCAGTCATCGGAAAAAATTGCGAAATTTGTCAGTCAAGTAAGAAGAAAAAGAGAAATCTGTCAATTAGTTGCGGGAAAACATAGCAAAATTTTATTGATAAAAAAAGACTCTAAACAAACCACAATTCAAAATATTTCTGTGAACAAGGTACATGAGTGTCCTTTTTTAAAAATTCCCGCCTGGAATCCCTTTTTACTTTCTTCTATCTTGACAAGAAGAAAGTATTGGTTTCATGAAAATTTTCGAATTCCAGTTTTCGACGGATTTATACGTTTTAGGGGTCAGAGATTCCAAAAAACATGTTTTTACAAAATGTCCGTCTGTGAGTCTGTCTGTCTGTCTGTCTGTCTGTCCGTCCGTCTGTCTGTCTGTATGTGACACAAATTTTGTGTGCGCTCTATCTCAAGAACTAATGCACGGAATTTAATAAAAAATTATATTCAGGTAGTCCCTGATATAGATTGGTGCTGATTAGTTTTTGGTGTAAATCGCCCTGCAGGTGGCGCTGCTATGTAGCATTTTTCAGGATTTCCGCAAAAGCTCTATCTCAAGAACTAATGCACGGATTTTTATAAAACTTCAGATTTCGTTAATACTTGATATGAATTGGTGCTGGTAACGTTTTGGTGCAAATCGCCCAACAGATGGCGCTGCTATGCTGCATTTTGAAGCATTTACACGATTTTCGTAATAGCTCAATCTCAAGAAATAATGCACGGATTTTCATCAAACTTCAGATTCAGTTAGTGCTTGACATGAATTGACGTTTTGCCTCTTGTGGTGTAAGTCGCTCAACAGGTGGCGCTGCTATGCTGCATTTTTTGAGATTTCCGCAATAGTTATATCTCAAGGACTAATACTTGGGTTTTCAACAAACTTCAGATTCAGGTATACCTGGATATGAATTAGTGCTGTTTATGTTTTGGTGTAAATCGCTCAACAGGTGGCGCTGCTATGCAGCACTTTTCACGATTTCCACAATAGCTCAATGTCCAGAACTAATGCACGGATTTTCATCAAACTTTAGATTCAGTTAGTCCTTGACATGAAATGATGTTTTGTACCTTTTCGTTTAAATCGCTCAACAGGTGGCGCTGCTATGCTGCATTTTTTGTGATTTCCACAATAGCTCTAGCTCCAGAACTAATGCACCGATTTTCATCAAACTTCAGATTCCGGTATACCTTAATATGAATTGGTGCTGTTTGTGTTTTGGTGTAAATCGCCCAACAGGTGGCGCTGCTATGCTGAATTTTTCAGAATTTCCCCTAGAGCTCTATCTCAATAACTAATGCACGAATTTTCATCAAACTTCGAATTCAGGTATACTTTGATACGAATTGGTTTTAAATTGATGTAATTTCTTATACTATTTAAATGATTTAATTGACGTGATTTATATAGAAGAAAGTTTTGTGATGGCCACAACATACTAGTTTTCTAGAGTCAACACTAATCCGAGTATGCCAATAAAAAGGTGCTTTAAATTTTTATGCTTGTATTAGCATGTTTCCCTAAACAATAATCTAATTTTATATTACAGTCTTTATTTTAATCTAAGTGTTTGTTCTAATTTAAATTTAAGCAATTGATAATTACTAAATTCCTTAAAAATTAATGTCTTAAATCAGAAAACATTAAATAGAATTTACTATTACCTTAGCAGTACATAATAGAACACAAATTAAAAAACAAAAACAAAAAACAATAAGTGACTTACTTTTCATAAAGATAGGCAATACAGGAAAATAAAAAAGTAGTGTAGCTTCTATGCTGCGTACAAAATGTGTTTTAGCCTGCAAGTTTGCATCTAAAAGACTAAAGATTATTTCTAACCTAATAGTCTCCCAGGCGCATTCCAACGGGCCAACACAGGAGTAAGGAGCCAACAAGCTGCAACTCTACTAGAAATTAGTTGACTTTGCTCTTTCTGCATCGATCATCATCATGTTAGGACAATAACTGACGCTGCTGATAAACAGATCATAGCACAGCTGAACACCTACCATCCTTGTTGCATTTCTATCATCAACTGTAGCTCAGCTAAAGCAACTAGCAAATTAAAAGAGAAAAAAAATTAATGCATGCATACATATATACAGATATTAGTTTTTAAAAAGCTAATATTATTTACTAATGACTAACTAATTATTAATTAACTAAGAAATTTAAGTATGCTTATAGACAAAATTAAACAAAAACAGAAATAGCTATGCCACTATACAATCTAAATATTTATTACAGAATGCTAATTATGAAAAACACTTAAAATGCCATAAATATTAGAATAAATTTATTGCATTGTATTTTTTAAGAAATACGATACTGCAAAATAGTTCTTTTGTTTACATTACATTTTCATCAAGTTTTAGGATAAAGTTGTAATATAGATTCACAAAAGGCCTCAACACAAAAAACGGTTGAAGGTGAATATGTACACTAAGCCCAAAATATAACACAAAAATCATTAAATATTTGATTTAAACGGTAAATGTCAATTTTTTATTAAAGTACTACTCAAAATCAAATATGAAAAATAGCTGATTATATATATTTATTAAAATAGTATCATTTGTAACATTAACAAAAACCTCATAAAATAGTTTTATCCCTAAGAAACGATTTATAAAATTACACATGTTTCCAGTTAGATTAGGCCTAAATTCCATCAACTGTTACAAGACTTTAATAAAACTACAGTTAAATACATAAACAGTTATATTAATCCTTTAAAGTCCTACCTGCACATACTTAAAATTGTTCTGGTGGACTTTAAAATCTTTCTACAAAAGATTAAGTTTATTATACATATAAAATACTCGCATCTAATTATAAGAAAGTTTCTGTTATAATTTTAATTGGAACAGATGTATTATAATCCCCTTTTAATTTTTGAAAGATTACCTTACCATTAATTTCTTTAAAAACATTATTTGCAACTTGACAGTTTGTTTATTTAGGTATTATTTTATTTCTTTTGCAAGTTACATGTTTTATAAATCACTGTTTTCAATCTGATTTTATTTTTAATTTTCCTAAAGATAAACAAATACTTCACATTTAAATTTTTCCTTTTCTCTGTATTCATAATTATTAACAAAACAATAAGAGTAAAAAGCAATTGAAGAATCAAGATTTAACAAGTATTGAGTCTTTTATCACGTTTACAGTAACTATGTAACAATTTTTATGACATTACTTAAAGTTTAATCTGTAAATTTTATTTTTGATTCAATCTATTTTCGTATTGCAGGCAGATGTCACTCATCCAGTTGTTCCATTGGCAGTACCGGGGATCATGTCCATTTTGAGTGGATTCTTGCTCCTTTTCCTTCCCGAAACGAAGAACCGTAAGATTCCAGACACACTAGAAGAGGGAGAGAGATTTGCAAAGTAAGAACTAACTATAAAACAAATTATATTTTTATTGAAAAATAATAAACTAATTTATTCATCAAGATTTTATTTTCCATCCATTATCCACGAATCAATAGAAATCTATGTGCGCAGCGAGAACATATGCAATGACTCAGCCTCCTTGGATTTACCTAGAATTTGGCTCGAAATATTTTCTAAATTAAAAAAGTAAGATAGAATAATTCACGTTTACAGATGGTCATTTTTATTAAAACACTTGCTTTCATGACACTTGAAGTCTCGTGATGTTCCTTTATTAAGTTCATATTTTAAATTATTTTACGAAAATAGTTTATGTTATCATTATTGATCTTAAGAATGTCGCCGATTGTGTGAACGAAACTGGTAGGTTTATTTTGTTAAAATTTTTTAAGCTTTTATGTCAAATGTAATCCCTTTTAGCATATATATATTATTGATTTTAATAACTATAAGAATACAAATTTAAGTATATTTGTTCCCTTGTTGTAAAGTTACATTTAACGTCATCACATAAAATAAAGTTTGAAAATTATTTTACGACATGTTGCTGATGAATCATGACAAGACTAGTAAAAGCCAGTCCAACAACGAATGTTCATTGGAGGCTGTTTGGCGTTTCATAGGCGTTGTCATTGCGCTTGCATTTTTATTTTTATTTTTACCGAACGGCAAATAGAGTTTATCTGTCGCATTGTGTTGCTGCTCCAGTTTTCATACAGCTAAAGAAAAGAACTGAAAACATGACATACAGTTAGATACTTGCTTTTAAAAAGTTATTGTGAATTATGTGAAATATGTTTCTACATTCAACAAGCATTTTAATGTAGTAAAGAACATTGTAATGATATTTTTGTTCACATTTATAACAAGAGACACAGCTGTTCGTATCACCAATCTGTCTAAAATTTTATCTTTTAAAAATATAAAAGAAAGGCCAGTTGCGAGCAGTAAATCCAGAAACGTTCCTGGGAAAAAAATGGGCAGCTGGTTGCCCATTATTTCCAAGAAACATTTCTTGAAAATGATTGCAACTTTTGCTGTATAATTTTAAAATGTACCACGGAAATGCCAGTAAACTTCCTGTAAAATATCAGGAATGTTTATGTCGACAGCAAAAACATTCCTCTGAAACGCCAGCAACCTTTCTGTGAAATATCAAGAAAGTTTCTCATGAAAATGGGCAGATGGGTTGCCCATTATTTCCAAGAAACATTTCTTGAAAATGATTGGAACTTTACTGTATAATTTTAAAACGTACCACGGAAATGGAAGTAAGCTTCCTGTGAAATATCAAGAATGTTTCTGTCAACAGCAAAAACATTTCTCTGAAACGCCAGCAACCTTTCTGTGAAATATCATGAAAGTTTCTCATGAGAAGAGAAATGTTAGTGATATTTCACAGGAAGCTTACTTATTTTCTATAGAACGTTTCAAAAGCGTTCAGTAAGATTTCTGCTGTTTTCCAGAAACGTTTTGTATAAATACTGGGCAACTCAGCTGCCCATTATTTCCCAGGAACATTCTCGGATTTCTTTTTACAAGGCAGGAACGTTTCTTTAATTAGATTCCTTCAACTACACCTTTTTTTTTTTTTACATTCATTAGATTGCATGCCAAAATATATTAATCCACTTTTTTTTTTTTTTTTTTTTTTTAAACACGTGCTGTTTCTTAAACATCCCACAGAAAGGTATTCCTATTTTTTATATCACGGGGTTGTCAATAAACTTTAATAATTCACTTTTAGAAATTAAATTTCACATAAAATTTCACATATATTTCACATAAATGTTAAAGTAAATACACTTTTTTAGAAATAACACACAACAAGACAGAACACGCGATTAGGGTAGTTATAGCTCTAAACTTGCTAGGCTACTTGCAATGTAAAGCGAGGTATTTGGAGGACAATCTTCTTTTCTTTAGAAACGTCAGAGTATGGTATTGCATTTTCACCTGAAATTCCTTGACAATAGAGGCATGGTTAGAAACGTTTCAATGCGTTTCAGAAATAAAAACCAGAATATCCCAGGAAACTGCTAAATTTTTCTGAAAATTGGGAAAATGAGAAAGGTTTCTGAAGATGATCTCTGACAAAGGTAATTGACGTGGAACGTTACTTATTTTTTTTTATTATTATTATTTTTTTTTTGCAGTGCATTGTGATCTCACAGCCTTAGTGGAGACCGCAGGAAACCCCTACCTGCATTTTGAAAATTAATTTTTCCTTTATCTTTAATACTTTTGAAAATCAATTAAAATTTTACATTATTACTTAGTTTCACAGAAAAATGTATGCTCGACACGATCCGGAAAAAATGAATACCAATGAATGCCTGGTCCTAATCTACAGAAAGAAAAATGTTAGACCGGTCTAGATTCGAATCCGCAGAAAAACATTAAGCGCGTTGTCGTGTAGATCTTTATTTTTTCTATCAAAAGAATAAATCTAAACTAATTATGAAACATTAGACAGACTTGAATGCAATAACATAGCGCAACGTATGCTTTGTATGTTTCTTGATTTTAATTAAAAGTTTTTATGTATATATTTTTAATTTAATTGCTTTTTAAGTATATTCAAATCTGTCTAATGTTTCATAATTAGTTTAAATAATAATTTAATTCGGACTTTAAAATGCAAGTATATCTTAAGAATAAAACGGATAAATATTGCCAACTTCTTTCTCTTCCCCAAAAAGTGCAACTTTTTACATTATTCACTAGTCCAATTTGTAACCTCAGCGGAGATTAGGAAATAACACCGCTTGAAAAACACAAGTGTTGCCCCAAAAAATCAGTAGTTCCAGAGTGACATCATATGCGCGTGATCTGTAGACACGATTCTGCGCAGAAGTAAACATTCTAAAAACGCAAGTATGGTTTTAGCCGTATTTCCCCTCGAAACCTCATCATCAGCAAATTTGATTGTACAATAATCGAGCAGTTCAGATTGTAAAATAATTCAGCATTCGCCCGTCACTGGATCACAGTTCGTCTTGATATAACCGCTAAGTTCTGCAAATTCGATTTTTCTTCAGTGAAACAATTGATTGTAGGACATATCGATTGTAGAATTCGGGAAAAAAATGACGGATGTATCGATTGTTATCTTCTGTGATGGCGGTTGATCTCGATTGTAGAGTTTTCGAGCAATCGCCTATCACTACATGAAGTCACTCCTAAATTACATTTTCACTGTGACAAATTGCATTATTTTACCCATCTCATCTTCAGTGGAATTTTTTTTTAAATTGTAGAAATCATAATATAACATTTTTGTATTAATTATGATTTTTATTGCAGGAACTGGAGAAAATCCAAGGCTACAAGTAACGGCAGTATCGCCAGAAACGGAATAAAACTGGAAGAACGATAGCACCATGCTAAGTTCGGCCTTAAAGGTGCCGAAATAATAACGCCAACTGTGCCATATCCATAATAACAGCGACTGAACATTCTTGCGAATTAATTGTCTTGGCACTAGTCAGCTAAATAGACTGAATCGCTGCAAGTGAACGCTGGTGTTATAAGCTGCAGTTTACAGATCTTGTTATTTGTAAAATGATACACTTAAAGAAGTTTTAATCTTTGCTGAATCAGGAAAATCGATTTCGTCATTGTTTCTTTTTGTAATTTCATTTATTTATATTTTAAAATACTGGATAAGCAGCAGCTGGTCATTTAAGATATGCAATATGAGTAAACTAACGAAAACTAAAAATACGTGCAAGATTTATGTACATTTTAAAATACAGAGTAATTGTAAAATATGAACTCAATATCGCACGGTTACATCTCCTGAACCATACACTGTATGCGGATGATCTACAAATCATGTGAAGAAGGATGGTCTTATGCAGTGGTTCTTAAACTGTGGTCCGCGGACACCAAGGAGTCCATAACTCATCTTCAGGGGTACGCGAAAGACTCGCATTCAGTGTAATATTTTGTTATTTATGTAGAACCTGGGATAAATCTTTCGTATTTCCCGAACCCTTGTGATTCCGCCTTGCATGTTTTCTTTATCTCTATTAGTTTATTTGCAATTTATTCAGTGTTCTGAAAACACATCTATAATTTCAGTCTTAAATATTGGGGATCTACTAAGAAAAAGGAAATTATAAAAGGGGTCCGCGATACCTAAGAGCTTAAGAACCACTGTCCTAAAGTGTTAAAAACTACCATTAGAACGCTCTAAAATCTCGTCTGATGCGGAGCACCAATTAAATAACATACAAATAGGACATTGGAGCAATATCCCAAACCAGCGCGATTTTAGCTCCACTACTAGGATCACCGAGTTCCACAATAGTACAGCTAACTCCACGTTCTGTTACATTGGACGCTCATCTTCCAATGCCGCCGTTACATTTCAGCAGTCAAAATCACTGAAAATGTTCTTCTGAACCAGGGCAGAAAAGATTTATAGTGAGTGCGTATGAATTACAAATATCAGCTTTATGACAAGGCAACTATCCAATGACAAAAACGGAAAACATGGATTGAGAAGATCGTTGCAATTCGGTATTTCTTTTGGCGGTAAGAATGTCTCAGAAAAAAGTACGATATATTATTATATTAGGGAAAATTATAAGGAAGAATTTTGAAAGGGGATTTTAAGAGGGAAGCCAGAACTGGCGCAACGCCAAAATGAAAATAAACATTCATAACTTATTGAAAAGAGAAGGAATTTAATGATATTTGAAGAGAAAAATAGGGACATTAAAAAGGGAAAAATTTTAGAATGTTCTTTAGTTAGGCTAATAATTAAAATACTCTAAATATATATACATATGTAGTTATGGAATACAAAATAGATTTTACGATACTTTTCCTAACGAATACCACATAGTACTACTGCGGCATTCAAATTTTACAAGTATGAAACCACCTAAATATTTGAAACTTTCTGAGGTAAAATTAGTATGAAAAAAAAAAGCATTAATTTTAGAGAAACTCAGGTGAATATAACTGTCGGATTTGTTTTAAAAGTGATAATAAAGAGTGCTTTTTAATATTTTCAATTTATTATTATATTTTTTAAAAGCATATAATATATCGCTAAGGAATATGAAATTGATTTTACGATTCTCTTCGTAACTACTACCACAGAGTACTACTAAGAAGTTAAAGTTTTTCAAGTATGAAATCACTTAACCCCTTTAGGGGCAGTGGGATGTACTATATCCCACTTTTTTTATTAATTCAGATTCGCACTAAAAATTTTTAATTACTTTTATAACTTTGGTGAAAAAGAGCTGAAAAATTGCCTTCCCTCATTTTAAAATAAAATTTTTCCAAATGTCTGGTAGGAATTCAACATTCTAGAAACACAATTGCATACCCCTCAAAGGATTAAATATTTGAAAGTTTTTCAGGTTAAATTATTATAAAAAAACGCGTTAATTTTGAAGAAACTCAGGCTAATATAACTGTATTTTTTGTTTTAAAAGAGATCATAAAGAATGTCTTAAAATATTCGAAATTTATTAATGTTATTATTATTATTTTTTTTTTTTTTTAAGTAAATATTTTCAAAACTTATTTGCTTAACTACTAGTATTTGGGTGATTTACAAAAAGAGTCGTGTTTTACTCTCCTTTCACATTTGCACAGAAAAATAGTTAAATATCATAATTTTCATTATTGTATTTTAACTTTCATGTTTTTCTAATGATAATGTACAGATACATTATTATTTATAAAAAAAATTAAAAATAAGAAATATATTCTTTTGTAGTCAAAATGTAGGTAAAGAAAGACTATTTAAAACAGATAGTTACAATTTTTTAATGCTTCTTTATTTATTAAGATGCTACTTATTTAAAAAAATATATTTATTTTCATTAATTAAACTTATTTATAATTCTTAATAATTATTTTAAACCGTGTCCTATAAGAAAGAGTGCCAGTGCCATGCTTCTGACAAAAAGTTCTTCTGGAATTTTTTAGAGGACAGCACATGCCTTTTTATCAAGGCCAAAAATACTCCTTAAAAGTCAGCTTATTATCAGGTTTAGGTGAATAGAGTAAATAGCTTTATAGTTTCAATAAAACAAGCAAAGACTTGGAATGTCTTGGTGAGTATTTTTTGTACGTCATTACCGTATTCACTTCTAATTAATAACTGAACGAACTTTTATTTCTTAATCTGCTTTTATTATATTAGAAATAGAAAATCATTGTATGGGCCAGAAGATATAATGGCTGCCATTTATGCCTGGCGGGAAATAAAAACATTTTGCTTAATTTGTCATTACCGAAGATGTCATTACCGTGCTCACTTATGTTCATTACCAAGATCATTAAAATTTAAAAATTAGTTTTAAAATATTAAATTAGTAATTTGGTCTCTGCTGATGCTTGAATATTAATGTTTATGAGGTAAGTTAATTATTTACAAAAAATTAAAACTTTTTTATTATTTCAAAAAATTTGATTTGGCTATTCCAAAATATGGACAGATTTTGAAAATGACACATTTGCACGATAAAATAAAACATGTTTCATGTTTTAAACAATAACAAACATAACTGAACCGGTGCGCGGTGTTTAATAATATAAAGACAGATACTATAGAAATAACACAAATAATGTCAGTAGCGACCCGCCCTGGAGGCTTGTGACTGTCGTCACTAGGGTCTCTGCAAACGCAAGTTGATTATCCTTGAACTTATGGAAGTTTCCTATCTGTATGTCATTTGATCTGTGGTGAAAAGTAGCTTCAATTATGAGCAAGGTGGTTATTATTTAGTACAAATTTTTTGCATTCATAAGCTCAGTAAATCTGAGATTTTTTTTTTTCTTTTGTATGGGGATTTGTAAAAAAAGTAGTTTACATAACTTATCTAGCAATAACTTTGGAATATGCAAGAAATCGTATCACAGCTGCGATGAATTCAGAGGCTCAAAACATTCTTCATCGGATGTGGAAGGAAATAAGCTATCATCAGGGAGCATGTTGAAGATCTCTGAACATTAACCCTTTATGTGCTGAATCATGAATTCGTGAAAATTTTATCTTCTAAAGCATTTTTCGTGAATTGTTTAAACTAAAATAGAAGATTTACATAATCATTTAATAAATTTTAGAAGGATTGAAGAATTTAGAAGGATTGATTAAATTTGAATTTATAGGGATTTTGTGTAATATTTATAACCCCACTCAAATCTTTTATTTTTAATATTTTTCTTAGTATTTTGTTGAATTAGGATATGTACAAATACAATGTTCTTACAATAGAAATATAGAAATAGTTCCGAATTGTAAAATCTCCCCCCCCCCCCCGCACCAGTGCCAAAAAAGCTGAAAAGATGCAAAGGCAAAAGAAATCATGCTTTTAAAAATATTTTTGTTTTGTGTAACCCATACTGCTTTTGGAACAAGATAAAGTGATACATCTGTAACTCATTCTAAACTGCATTACAAGTAATCGATGCATTAAATGAATTTTATAAAAAGTTATTTTAATGGTACTTATAAGTACCGTCAGTAGATAAAGGGTTAATGCGAATTTAGTCAAACGTAGTTTACATCATCTCATACAATGTTTAATTCAGACAGTGCAACCGTATGGAATTGGATTCATCATTTTGAACAACCTGTACTAAGTGACTGAAGCAAAATATAATTGCAACAATCGCATGTTATAACTCTACAATGATGTAAAACAAGCGACTAATTATGATAGCAATATTTTAACTTCATAGAAATTAAGCAGAAAGTCAGACAGATTTTCTCAAACTCATAATTTTTGTGAAATGTTGTTCTTTAGGACTATTATGTATCTTTTGCGCAGGCAAACTACCTGATTAGTTGAATTCATTTGACTAATTTTAATAGCACTTTTTCTTTTAGATGTTTTCAATTTTCTCCTGAGCGAAAATTTCGCAATTCTGTCTGAATGTTCTCCCAATGTCCTTTAAAAGGTACACTTTAAAAACAATCGATTTCTAAATAGCAGAACATATAAACAAAGATAACTTACGTTTCATTTTTAATTATAAAAAATTCCGTTGCTTATTGGAGTTAAATTTTATTCTTCACAGCAAACATTTTAATGTATTGAAAGAAGCAAATGCTATGGACAACAACATAAAGTTAAACTTTATCGTAATATTGTCAGATTTACATCCGAAATTGTAAATTTTATAAATGTCGAGATATTCTAAGGAATGTGTGACAGCACACAATTTCACGGTTAGATGGAGATGATGGCTGGCATTCGAAAAAAAAAAAAAAAGCTTTTTTCTAATTTAATACAAAATAAGTAAATATTTAACATTCGTTTGATTATGACTTATTTATGTTATTTATTTCATGATATAAAATTTTGTATATTTAAAAGTGTAAACGTTTTATCAGTAAAATGTCAAGCGCGGGCGCTCGTGAGCAGAACATATTATTAGTGAGCTATACTCAATACTTTTTAGTTTCAAATGTCTTTATCCGAATATACAGTTTGTTCCTGAACTCATCGGCCAAACTTTAAATTGTCTCAGGACTCTTAAAATTGGAAAAAAAAGAAAAAAAAAAGACCATTTTCAAAATTTAATATTTAAAAATGTATTTGATTTTACAACACAATTTTCATTGGAATGAAAGATATAAGTATGTTCTTTCCTTTCATGTATTTAAAAAAATTTCAAGATGCAGAATTAGCATTTACAGGGGGCTCCAAACTGTCAGACATTTGACGAGCAGAAAATCGGCATAACTTATTACGCGCATGATTGCAAAATAAATTTTGCAACTAGAATGAAAATTTTGGTGCCTACTTATACTTCAGATTATAATAATTACCCTGAACCTAAATGACTTTGTATTTAAAGCATTTTTATATTTTTAATACAAAGTTGTATTTAGCTAATGCAAAATTTAGAAATTTTCAACAGTATAATCACCTAAAAAAATATTTTTTGAACAATAAAATGGAAATTTTAGGTTCAGTTTGTACAGACTAACATGAAACATATGTTTTGAAAATTTCAGAAAAAAATATTAATAAGTTTTTGAGATATCGTGCGTTATGCCCAAAAACGTCATTTTGAGAAAAATGGCTTCAAAGTTTCGGAAAAGCCGCTTCAGCTATTGGGCGAGTATAATTCTAAGAGCTATAACTTTTGTTATAACAGGAATTTCAAGGAAAGAATTATATCAAAATGTTCAGAAAAGATAGGAGTTTAACATCTAAAAAAATTTTAAGCTCGAAAATTTTAAAGCTTTAAGAGTCTTGAGGGAAGATAAAGTATACATAAAGACGCAATTTTGGTATAGCAATGTGGGGTCGGAAATAAAAAGTGTTTACGAAAAACAAGAAATGCGGAAGAAATGAAAACATGCGTTTTACTGACATAACAATTACAATAAGTACTCCAATGTGCTGCAATCAACATCGATATAGGCCTGGAACCATATAGCCAGTGATTGGTCTGTCGTTTCAAAGATTCCGAGTGTCTCCGATTGACTCTGATGAGGGTTTCTTTGCAAAACTTTTAATCTCTGCTACAACTGTTTGTGAAATACCTGGAACTTCGAAAGGGTATGCCAGTTACTTTCTAGACGCTGCTAGACCTGTATCGATGTTGATGATGGCACATTGGAGCATTTATTGTAACTAGATGGGACCCGTCAAAACTTGACGGTAAACAATTTGATAGTAACATATTTAAAAAAAGGTACTACTTGGTTATCCTTTCGACCAAAAATCTATCGCCAAACTATAAGATTAAATGCCGATAATGGTTGGTAGTAAATGTCACATTCACTTGACTTTAAGCAATTTACACGTGTTTACGTCATAAAGGGATTTTTATTTCGACGTTTTATTTGTATTTTTATTAATGTTATACTAATTTATTTGTTCTTTCGTTATTTAAAATAAAAATTATGTCAATTTGTATAATTTGGCGAGTGGTTTGGCGATTTATATAATTTGGCGAAATGGGTCGACGGGAAGTATTACCAAAAAAACTTCATGACAACTTTAAAATGTTAGATATATTTAGAGAATAATTCTTAGGAAAAATTTAAATAAGTAGGAATTGTTTTCTAAATAAGATCATAAAAATCTGAATTTGCTAAAATCATTATCAGTTTGGTAGGTGGAAAAGCACACATACCCCGAAGTCAGATTCATTTCCTTCGCATTTCTTGTTTTTCGACAACACTTTTCATTTTCGACAGCGCATTTTTATTCCAAAATTTTTTCTTAGTGTGTACTTTACCTTCCCTTGCAGTTTTGCCCATGAATTCAAGAAACACCCTGTATAGATGTAACGATTTATATGTATGTAAAATTCTTGAACCCTTAACTGCTGTAATAAAGCTTGTTGCATTGATATTGTGAGCAGACTCTGAGACTGCTTCATCAACAGATGAATAAAACATTCGATTAACACACAAGATGCTGCTTTTGTACTAAACTTTTAGACTACTATTATAAATTAAAATTCCTCTATTCAGAAATCTCTAGCGATAATACTAAGGCTCTAAACGGAAGAAAATTTCACTAGTATCTATAGGTAAACGGAAAATTACAAATTAAACTGTGAAAATGAAAAAAGAAGCAGCAACCTTTGAGACTACAATCAAAAGTTTAAAAAAAAAAAAAAAAAAAAAAAAAAAAGCATTTTAGATGCATTGGTAGGGGGATCTAAGCATAAGGGTAAGGTCAGAGTTTGGGTGCAAAAATGTTTAAGGCAATTTTTTTCAAACAAATTTAAAGTATTTTATTTTCGTTGTGGAGCCTTTGTAAGTGTGGAGACTGACTATCATGGCAGGCCCAAGTTGGAAAATAACATAAGACAAAAAACAAGGTTATAGTTTTTAAAGTTTTATCTTGTACTGTACAGTGTAATTTTCCGTTTTTCCGATGTTTAAAAATGTCGTCTGTATTAGCAAAAGTTTTGTTCTTGCTTTACCATTGTTTAAATTTTGTTTTTACTGCATTATTTCTAATACATTACGTTAATGTTACTTTTATAATAAATTAATGATAAATTTGTATAACAAGTATCTGTGTTCCGCCTGTGATGTTCGTATTGTTTGTTGTTTGATTATGTGATTCAAGCATATTTTATGTGATTTAATTTTATACTATCCTTTAGCTAGTAAAAACGAACAAGCCAATTTTATTTTTTTAAATCATAATCGTGTTCCCTTTTTTTAGCTTCTATGAATTTTAAGCTTTGTGAATTTTTATTTTAATTGTGAAACATTCTCTTGATAAAAAAATATGTCTTTGTTTTTTTTTTTTTTTCAAATAAAGTATTTTGTTTAGTAAAAGTCTTTCCTTATTTCTCTTAATAATAAGAAATAGTGTATTATTTAGAAAACGCGGTTGTTTATGCACATACAAAATATATTTTTTAACAACTACACATGCAAAACTGTTAAAATATATAGTCCCAAATTCAATTGGCGTTTTTTAGGTGCTTTCGTAATTATATAAATACTAGGGGGCTCTGCCCCCTGCAAGCTACGCTCGCCAACCCCCGTTCAGACACCGCAGAATCTAAAAACACGCTTATCTGATTGGTTTAAAAAATATTATAGAAGATTGAATTATACTGAAAAAAAGCTGTTCAGATCTCCCTGTAAACGGGTTTCGATTCAATTTCCTTTGATTTCAAAAATTTAAGGCCGAATCAGTTGCTGTTAAGACATCCAATGGTTGTTTTCGTGTTTGATTATAGAGGATCAGTTAAACGTTTGAAAAGAAGCTAAAAATAAAAGGAATTAAGTGTACAGAGTCTTTGTCTCCCAGTATTTTAAAACAATTTCTATAACAATAGCCTAAGTCATGTGATTATCATCAAGAGTTCCGGGCGAACCACTTCGCTTTTTATATTCCTGGTGCCATTTTGGTACTTTAATATTAGCCAGGTACAGGTGATAAGTCGTCAAATATTATTCTATCGCCATCATTTCAACTATATTATAATAGTCCAAGTCATGTAACTGCCATAAATAAATACGTTCTGATCCCTTCGTATTTCATATGAAAGTTTGGCCCAGATATCATATACGGCCCCATATTGGCGCGATTTTTTTCCGACGCTAATTTGGGGAAAAGATCAACAGCATAAACAACAACATCCGGCTTATCAAATCAAGCAAAATAACGATACTATGGCGCCAGTTAAGTACCCGTTGCGTATATGACATTGGCGTCAGAAAAAAATAGCGCCAATATGGGACCGTATGTGGCATCTGTGCCGAAAGTTTTCCATTTCGATTTTAAAAAAATCAATTTTTTTTCGAATAATACTACATAAAAGCATTGTCGCAAAGAATTCTTGGTACTGTTACGCTAGCTGGGTGCAAATCTCGCCAATAACTATTTTTCAACTCGCCAGTTTGCCTTTTTTTTTGTTTCGAGTGGTAAATTAAAACATTGCTTTGAAGTTGAAATTAAATGTCATCGTTTGTTACATCATTTAATATTTGGCCAGATGCCATATACGCATCCGGTTTGGCGTGATTTTTTTTACGAAAATTTGGCGAAATCCTCGTTTTCGAATACCAGTTACATATGTCTTTTTGGTACTACTTAGTTATCCCGTCGAACAAAAATCTATCACCAAACTATAAGATTAAATGCCAATAATGGTTAATAAATTTCACATTCACTTGACTTTAAGCAAGTTACACGTCTTTACGTCATCAAGTGATTTTTATTTCGACGTTTTATTTGTACATTTATTAATGTTATACTATTTTTTTTGTTCTTTCGTTAATTAAAATAAAAATTATGTCAATTTGTATAATTTGGCGAGTGGTTTGGCGATTTATATAATTTGGCGAAATGGGTCGATGGAATAACTAACAAGGAAGGTCTCCATACTGGGCATACTCAGAATATTTTGAAAAAAAAAAATACCAATTAAACTACTTATGTATGTCATAAAGATCAGTCAAATTTAGCGGCGGAATTACAGTAGAAAGTCTGTAAAAAAATAAAATACTTTTGAGTATTTGGCGCGAAAAGACGAAAGCGTCACGCGATTTGGCGAGCAGTACTTTTCCTCGCCAAAAGCAAACAATTTTAATGCATCTGAAAATTGTTTAAATGATTTTTAGAATGCGTGTAAAAAGTATTTCATGAATTTAATCATAAACATTGAAGGAGTTTAATAAATACATTTTTTCGCATTACATATTTATGTTGCTTGTTACTTAATTTTATTACTTTAGAAACAATTTCATCTATAAAAAATACTTTCATATATTTAAGCGTATTCCAAAATAAAGGCAAGATTCATTTTGCAGTTATTCATTTCAAACCAAGGAATTCGTCGTTTCCATAGCAACAAAACTGAACCGACAGCGCTCAATTGGACTTAATTTTGAGATATTGAAACAATTTTAATTTTGTTTTAATTCATAAAATTTGATATTTAACTTCCATTATAAATACATATATGACAAAACTATAGCTAAATCAAACTAAAACTGACAAAACTATAGTTATTTAAATTAAATTTATTTAAACAAGTTCAATATGAAATATTTTTATCTTAAAGAGTATTCGACTTGAAAAAGTATTTTTCGAAATTTCATTTCATCGCCAATCGATGATAAATCGCCAAATAAACGAAAATTTCATTATTTTTTTACGAACGTTCTATCGGGGTTCCGCCAAAAATTTTTTTATAAACATATAATATCCACATGAGACGAACACTCTGTAATTTTTTCAGATTTTTCTGAATATGCCCGTATGGAGACCTTCCTTGTAAGTAGTACCGTATTTTTTAAATATTTTCTATTATTTTTTATTTTTAAAGGAAAATAAGCAAAAGAATAATTAACTATAGAACAAAACAATTTATGTAATTTAAAAAAAGAAAATAAAGTAAATAAACACTTATTATTAAATAAACAACAATAGCCGGGTTACCATGTCAACCAAAATAATGCCATTTTGGCGCCAATTAGGTACCCCCGTGCGTATATGACATCTGTGCCTAATATTTTTCTTTTCATTTCGTTTAAAAAAAATAAAGAAGTGAAAGCCATTTATTTTAAATGTTTCTGTTTGTATTAAATAAAATGATAATGAAATACAGATTGAATTATGAATAAAAGTAACATGATAAATTTCTTAGCATACATTTAAGGGAGGCCAAACTTCTCGCCAAATTAGTTTAAAATAGTAACCTTTTCTAAAATCTGAAAAAAAAATATCTGTTTGATTAAAATTTGAGTTGCCATCATTAGAAAAATGTATATAAAATTAGAAAAAAATTAATATTTCGAAAACTAATTCGAATTTAAAAATTCTAATACCAGTTTTGAAATCTGCGGATCAATATTGATTTTTGGTGTTAATTTCATCGCAAAGTATTCCATATTTTAGGAGAAATCGCCGTGAAACATAATCAGTTGTTTAATCAGTCGATTCAAAGAATCGTTACATTTCAGCCGTTTCATAAATTCGTTTCATTAGGATTTTATATATATAGGGTAGATGTAGCACCTATAGTGGTCGTCTGGTCCGTACATCTGTGTGCATATAACAGCGCAAAAACTACCCAATCGAGTGGTTTGAAATTTAATATATAGGTATAATCATTGCAGAATTTTTTTGTCGCGTCATTTCAAATTTTATGAAAATCGAATCAAATCTTAAAAAGATATTTCTAAAAGTTTTTCTTCATTTTATTGAATCCTATCATACGTAATTAATTCAACGCATGATATTATCGCATGATAGGTAATGATACTAGGTTGCCATTGTGATGACGTCCTACTTAAGATGGAGTCCCATTATTTCCGTATTACTGAATTTAATATATATAAATCGTAATAAATTTTGTATTCATGCATTTTTGCATGAGAGTGCAACAGCTATTGCATCAAGATCTGACTATTTATAAAACTAGTTAGAGTACGAACGACTTCATTAGCCATGTTCAACGTTCAATTTCCGACTTGTTTTTAAATGATGTTTTAAATTTTAAAAAAAGTTTACATTTTACTTTTGCCCATCCAAAACATTTTCTAAATGTGATAATCGATAATCCACTAACTCTATTACACCCATACGTTTTTCTAGCCACAGGCGCAGCAGAACCTGTATCATCTCATGCCAAGCAACACGAGTTAATCCTGGCTTATCAGAAAACACTTCCCCAAATTCATCTAGAAGCCCCTCGAACATTACCCTTTTCCCTTCTCTTAGTCTTGCTCTCTTTAAATCTACCAAAACAAATGACGAGTCGATCTTGAAAGTGTTGTCATCACGAGTAATCACCAACATCTTCCTGCAAAAATCCAAGATTATTCATCTATCTCGCATATAAGCAACAGAAATAACCGACTTTTCACGTATTGTCCTCACGAGTAATCACCAGCATCTTCCCACAAAAATCCAAGATTATTCCTCTATCTCGCATATAAGCAACAGAAATAACCGACTTTTCACGTATTGTCCTCACGAGTAATCACCAGCATCTTTCCACAAAAAATCCAAGATTATTCCTCTATCTCGCATATAAACAATAGAAATAACCGACTTTGCAAGTATTGTCATCACGAGTAATCACCAGCATCTTCCAACAAAAATCCAAGATTATTCCTCTATCTCGCATATAAGCAACAGAAATAACCGAATTTGCAAGTATTGTCATCACGAGTAATCACCAGCATCTTCCAACAAAAATACAAGATTATTCCTCTATCTCGCATATAAGCAACAGAAATAACCGAATTTGCAAGTATTGTCCTCACGAGTAATCTCCAGCATCTTCCCATAAAAATCCAAGATTATTCCTCTGTCTCGCATATAAACAGAAATAACCGACTTTGCAAGTATTGTCATCACGAGTAATCACCAGCTTCTTCCCACAAAAATCCAAGCTCATCCGTCTATCTCGCATATAAACAACAGCAACAGTGCCGGCGGCTGTTGTACAAATCTTCACCTCATCGAGTTCACGGCTGAAATTCCAGGATGGGATAGAATTCGATAAGCATATTAAAATGGAATTGGTCTGCCAAGTCATATCTTGGTGGAAACCACCTGCAGACCGAATTTTAGTGGTTGTTTGGTAGATCCCTATTGAGTTTTCCATTGAAATACCTGCTTCAGATAGTATATTAGCATGGAAAGGGATAAAATGATGCAGGAATTTCATTAGAAAACTCCTTGGGGATTTACCAATTAACCGCTAAAATGGGATCTGTATATGGTTTCCACCAAGATATGACTTGGCAGACCAATTTCATTTTAGTACGCTAATCGAATTCTATCTCATCCTACAATTTTAGCCGTGAACTCGATGAGGCGATGGTTTGTACATCTGCTACTCGGCCTACAATGTAATGCGAACTTAAACATTACCACCTCTGTTGACAATAGATACGGCAATATGGCTTAAACATTCAATAATTTGAAACTGCCAAACTGTTTTCATCGAACGAATCTCAATATAAAAAGTTAAAAACAAGCATAAAATTACTTAAAAGATGTTAAAATTTATAAAGATGTTATTATATCCTGTGATCTTTCGAACGTACACGCGTTCATTTTCAAAGGAAAAAAGTGACTGGAGTCACTTTTTTCTTTTGAATATGAACGCGTGTGCGTTCGTTAGATCTCGGGATATAATAACATCTTTATAAATTTTATCACCGTTTAAGTAATTTTATGCTTGTTTTTAACTTTTTATATTAATAACAAGGTGAAAATTCCTTCACGGCTCTAGTTAATACAGTGTTTTGATTTTATCGAATCTCAATATTCAAATCAATAATACTATTAAACCACACAACTGACCCCTGCGCAGAATGAACCACAAGACTTGAATATTGTAATTTCTTATAACTAAAGAACATTTTTATAAATAGGATATGAAATGAAACACCTCTCAGCCCACATATCAAATAAACCCATCCAAAACAATCTTTCAAGAAGTTCAACCAGACCAGGGGCGTCGCCATGGGGGGTATGGGGGGAGCCTCCCCCCTCCCCCCCAATATATGTGAAGTTGGGAAATTTGAGCTTAGAGTTGGGAAATTCTAGATTTTTGAGGCATTTTTTTTTAAGTAATAGTAAAAAAATTACGAAATTTTTATTGTTTTGGTGATTATTTTGAGTATTGCAACAGTAAACAAGTTAAATTATTAAAAGAAGTACAAAAAGAAATCAGCCACACTCAATGTATCATTGTATTTTTCAGTTCTACAAAAATATTGTGCATCTACCAGACTTAAATTTCTCTACTCCTGTCCATCAATAAGTGACTGACCAGTTCCTTTATTTCCTCCAAAACTTTGTTCCTTTCTCAAAAATTTCACCTTACTTCCCCTTCTCCTCCCAAAAGGGAATTTAGCTATTTTAATCCAAAGGGATTTCAGCTTCTTTTGAAAATTGGAGATCACTTGTAGCACAACAGAAAGGAATGTATTAACCTACTCGAAACACAGCTATGGGCAAGAAGATTTGATGAGTTTTCACAACTTTTTTGACTAATTTTGCGATTTTCGGACAATATTTGACTCATTCTCATGATTTTTTTGCCGCAAAAATTAGTTAACCCTTCGTTTTCAAGTAAAAAGCGTTATATGAGCAAATGCGGATATAAGAAGTCGTTACTTTAGATAAATTTGTCACATTTTACTTTTATTTGTGTGCGGAAATATATATCAGTCCTGTTCGTTTATATTCATATGGTGTTTATAAAATTTTAAACCAAAAGTCCAGTGTTCTGTGCTTAAAGCTGTTCTAAAAAGTTACTATAAATCTCAGCACGAAGAAACCCTTTATAATAGGAAAAGAGTTTTCGTGCAAGATTTTGGAGCGTCTAAAAATCCATTCGAGGATGAAAAAGGTAAAAAATGGACGATTTTAATTTGGAACAGAAATATGACCATGAAAGTAGTACATCAACTGAAGAAAAAATCGACATGCACTGTATCACTGACCAGGGGCGTGCCGAAAGCTGTTTTAGTGGGGGGGGGGGGGGGTGTGAACTGAATTTTGCCGACTGCAAGATCGGGGGTGATAAAGGCTTTGTGATACCCCCCCCCCCCCTCAGCGACGGAGTCAACTGTTCTACAATACTGTGAATTTATAAAAATCACTAAAAATCTTAAGTGTTCACCTGCATTCTCCTTAACCACAGTCGAAATTAAATGCTGTTATTCAGTATATGTAATTTTTTTTAAATTCTTTTACTATCTAAGTAGAGTTGAGAATCCTGTTATTAATTAGGATTCTGCTTACGATTTAAAAGGAAATGTGTACGGATGTACCGTAGATTAACCAGTTCTCAAAAGTAAAATTTAACCCGAAAGAACTCGCTCAATGAGATTTTCTCTCACAGTCGTACTTTTTAAAGGCTCTTATTTAAATCATTTTTCATTTTAATTAAAATTCCAAAATGTTTTTCAATTATTTTACCTATTTTGTGAATAAAAGTACTAAGCCAACCAAAAAAAGTTGATATTATATGAATGTAAAGTAAAAGAAAAGCAATTGGGCATTCTCACTAGCGAGTTCTCCCGGGTTAAGAATGTTGAAGTACTTCGGAATTTATGTTTCTAAAAATAAAACCGCATGCTGCTGTGTAATGTAAGTGTATAAATTTTAAAATACATAAAAAAGACAAATCTTGCTTTCTAAAAATGAGATATATATTAGTATAAGAGACTGAAAATTATCCTTCTGCATTTTAAAATTATCACCCGCCTATCCTTCAGAATAGCCCATTTTCCAGCTACACTGTCTAAATCCAACATGTCAGTTATGTCTGTTTCACAGGTTAATAGCATTAGTTCGTCCAGTCGCTCTTCCGACACGGTGGTACGCAAGTAATTTTTACTAACTTTAACCTGCTGAAACTTCTTTCATTACTTGCCACAGTTACTGGAATAATTAAGGCCAACTTGTAGGCCAAAGAAAGGTTAGGATACAAATGAGCCTTCCCCACAAGTTTTTGCGCTGCTGCGCCAATTGTATCCGATTCAGAACTAGCTATTTCTGAGGACATGATATCAATTTCACATTTCAAGTTATCTACATCTTTGAGATCATCAGGGAATAATTGAGATAGATTAGAAATGTCCTCGGTAGAGCTATACTTGATCCTAGATGGAAGGAGACAGGCCAGTGATTTAACTTTTCAAATACCAACTTATGAATGTCTCCAAATGCAGTTGTAAGCCGATCTACTACCTTCAAAATTTCTGCTTTAAAATAATTCTCTCGCGTAAATAGAACTACAGTTTCATTATTTTCGTCGATCTTCGATGGAGGCCTCCGTCGCCTGAGCCGCAAATTGAACTCATAATCTTGATTTATTCCATGTGTCTCGCAGATGTTGTCAGCTTCCTTAATGATGTTCATTATTGCCGCCGCGTCATCATTCCGGAGTTTCTGAATCCTTTCGCAAGTTTTCTGCATTATGTCGGTTCCCTCTAAAATGTTCAGGTCTTCACGTTGCAATTGCTCTGTTGCTAACTTGGTCTTAATCATAATTGTTTTCATTGCAAGTAAAGAAACAATGAAATCGCATGATATCATTTTACTTCTTAACCCTGCCGCCTTAGCTCGAGCATCCTTGTTAACCTTCATGTCTTCAGAAATAATTAGTAGAATATGGATGAGGGCATCATAGGACGATAAAATAGCTCAGACTGAATCCACTCGCATAGTCCATCTTGTCTTCGACAAACATTTCAAGGTAAGACTCTTCTGAAGAACTTCCATTTTCTCTCTCAGTATGCCGGATCGCTTTGTACTCAGTGAAAAGAAGTTATAGATACTGAATACTGTCGTAGAACAATTTTATTATATTGCTTTCTTCGCACGCATGTTCAACACATAAATTCACTTTATGCGCGAGGCAGGGTATGTATAAAATAGATCTACCAGCTATTTCTGAAAGTTTTGATTGACAGCCTAAAATGCTGCCGGACACAGATGACGTGGTGTCGTAAGACTGCGCACGAGCTTGGGAAAGCGATATTCCAACTGACTGTAGAATTTCAGAAATAAGCTTAGTCATTCCTTCGAAAATTTTGGACACAGTTAGAACCAACCTGGAGAGTGATGATGCTTAAATGCTCTGATTTTGGAATTTTCAACGAACGAGGTTTAAAGATGGTCGCCCCCACCCACTCACAAAAAGAGTAACACATACTTTAAGCATGATTACTACTCCAGATGTACCTGTCTACAAAATTCATGTGTCTATGACAATTTGAAGAATAAAACTGGCTTTTTTTTGGAGGGGGGCTATACCGGAGCCTTTTCAAAAGGGAATTTTACATCTGGATGATCTGTTTGAATATGACTATGCAGGCCTCTAATAGAAATGCAGAAATATCTACACATTGTACATTGAATCCGTTTTCCTTTCTGGAGGTCGATGTTTTCATTCGGATGAAATTTTCTTATATGACGATATAAATTTATTTTTTTCTGTGAAATGTGTGTGTACGCGATCAAAGTGTGTGCATAAAATTTTCACTGAATTATCCGCCATCATGCGACAAAAACAAACTTTTGCAAATCGCTCTTCTTCTGTTTCCGCGACTTCATCTTTTAAATGCAGCAACCTCAAATAACTAGCGCCAAATTCGGAACCAAGATGTCACTAAATTCTAAGAATCAGTCCACAGCAGAAGGGAGCAATTAAAAATGCTCATGGGAAAACTTACAATAGAGATTGCAACAACCCCCCCTTCTCATTCCTTTCACAAAAGCCTCAAATTCTCAGAAACGCGATTCTCTCTCTCTATCTATCACCTCCGCTCTCTGACAACCCCTCCCTCCCACACGGAATCATACACAATCTTCCATGAGAAGTTCTTTCTTTTCCCTTTTTAAGACGGACAACAGAGAATTGAAATGATACTGACGACGTGAGAGGGGACTTTTTGCAGGGTGTGTTCTTAACTTTCCGACTATTCTAAATTTTACCAACTCTTCCAAATAAGTGGGGGGGGGGTGTTACACCCCCAACACCCCCCCGCTAAGCACGCCCCTGTCACTGACACGTTGCACTTGAATAAAATTTTGAAGAAATAAAGATTTCCTAGAGACAAGTTCACAAACAATTATGAATATTAGGATGCGACTGGAGAAGCTGAGTTCCGAAAGCACCGTAGGAAAACGGTTTCAGCAAAGGCAATAGATAAAAATAATAGCACAGCAATGGACAATGATACACATAAGTTTTACAGTAAAGAATTATAAGAAATACAAGAAAATTTCGGGAATTTAGTAATGGGCTTAAATGACAATGTTCCCTATATCAAGAGAATATTGCAGCAATGCATTCCATATTTAAATTACAATTTTGCAAGGGAAAAGTTAATAATGTTTCCACCTGGATATGAGAAACAGGATGTACATGACTTGCAGAGTTAAATAGAAATAAACCAAATCCTAACTCACTTAACAAACCTTTTACTCATGCCATGAAATTCAAAGACTATTTGGGTCACGCTGTCAAACTATATACTTGTACCTTAACATTCACAGCAGCTTATCTTTATGGCGTTACATCTAATAAAAGAATCTTTAGTCAAATAAAAATTTAAAAAATATATATTGCAAGCTACAATGAGGGATGACAGACTTGACAGCCTAATGCTTTTAAAATATGAAAGTGAAATAGGGAATTTTATTAAACTAAGCGATGCTATTAACAGGTGGGCTTCTTTGAAGACCACAAGAATTAATATTAAGTGAAAACTAGTCGGATGTGCCAATCCCAAAATTTTCTTCTACTCCATACATGTTAATGCCTCAAAATTTGCAATCACAGTGCCAAAATTAAATGACAATTCTTTGCCTATAATAACAAACTCTAACTCTAAAGGTATAGATTTTTTGAATTGTGTGCATTTAAAAAGGAGATATAAGCATAGCATTTTTCAAACAAATCATTGAATTTTGGCACCCAGCCTCTTAGATGTCTGCAACCAAAATTCCTTATTCAAAGTGCACAAAAACGATAACTTTGGACAGTATAGACCCAAGCCTAATAAGGATCTATTTATGTGGAAGTGCTACTTATGTGGAATATGAAGTTTGACTAAATTCCGTGCATTAGATTTTGAGTTACAGCTATCGCAAAATCGTGAAAAATGCTGCATAGCAGTGACACCTGCTATATGATATACATAGCTAATCTGCATCAAATTATGTCAAGATTTAACAGAATATGACGTTTGATCAAATTCCGTGCAATAGTTTTTGAAATATAATTATCGCTAAAATCATATAAATCTTGAAAAATACCGTATAGCAGTGCCACCTGCTGGACGATTTACACCAAAAACAAATCAGCACCAATTTTTATCAAGGTACAGTCAAACCTCGTTAACACGAACTGTTTCCGATTGCCTCGTCCAGTTGTATGTAATGTAGCTAAGTTCCGATAACACGAACTACTTTTAATACGAACAAAAAATGTTTCCCCTTGAGTGTTCGCATTAACGAGGTTCGACTGTATAAGTGAATCTCTATAGTTTTATTAAATTTCGTGCATTAGTTCTTGTGTTAGAGCGCCCACAAAATTTGTATCGCATATAGACAGACAGATATTTTCTAAAAACAGTCGAATCGTGTACACGATTTACTAAAACGTATAAATCAGTCTAAAACCGGAAGCCGAATTTTTTCACGAATCCAATACTTTCTTCTTGTAAAGATAGAAGAAAGTAAACAAACTCATAATTAAAATTTTTGTTTTCAGTTTCAGAATTTTTCTTTGGAAAGGAATTTTTTATGCAAAAGTATCATTATAATTATTACACACATTGTGCATATCATTTTAGTGAAAATTGGAGCAATTTGTTTCAAGTTGGGAAATTTTCGAATTCTCCCACCCCCACCCCCGAAAAAATATCTGTGGCTACGCCCCTGTATATGACCTATACTATACTGTTTACACACCTGCAAGTTCAGGTTAATTCCTCATGTATTTGTCTAGATATTCAACAAAACGTCGAAAATAGCACGTGACCGGTCCCCTTTGGCCATGTAGTGTACAAAGGTGCGCGATGTCAATACAATATTTTAATATTTTTACAACATAATTATAAATTAATACATTTTTCAATTAGCGCGGCACAAACATCCATCTCCCAATATTTTCTGTAACACGTACAATTACAGGAGTTCAAACAACAATGGATTTAATGATGCGCCAATGCAAGCTCGGCAAATTATCAAAAAACTCGGAAAAAATCAAATGTATTTTTTTTTAAGTGTCTTTTTCAGCATTCTGAGATCTAGCTTGTTTGAACCTAATAAGCAAAGTTGTCTCTAAATCTTTGTGCTTAGCAGTTTTCATACGTTTTCTCTCTGGCTTAAACATACTGCGCTAACGCAATGGGATACCTGTTTTTTATTATTGTTGATAAAGTAGAATTGGCAATGCCAAACTCTTTGCAGATTTCCCTTTTCGTCCTTCTTTTTCATCAACTGCATTAAGCTGCTTCATCTTCATTTGAAGCGAATTGGCAGTTTGTTTTCGCACCGATTTCTCAGTCATTGTGCTAATAAAACATAAGCTAATTTACAAAAAATACGAAATTCACTGATTTTCACCCAAAATTCAGTGGTTTTAACACAAAATTCACCAATTTCAACTCAAACTAACTAGCTCGAAACCAAATTTTTTTCGTGTTAAACGATTTTTGTTTCGTGTTAAAAGACAAAAAATGTACTAAATTACATAGTATACTGTCCGGACCGTTATATCATTTCGTGTTAACTGATTTTTCATATTAAGCATTTTCGTGTTAAACGTATTTCACTGTATATACATACTGAACCGGCGGCACATTAGCTCTGAGGCTTTGATAGCCTGTGAGCTAAAAATGAAGAGTGCAATATTTTTTAAGAATACCCTTTTATCACCAAATAGTTTAATGTTAATTAATTTGCGACTATACTTTGAGAAATCAAAAATCTAAAAAAGATAGTTTAAATAATGCTTAATTCCTTTTCCTGTTGTCTTATCTTAAAACAAAACAAAGCACAATTTATACATTTTTTAAAAAATTCACTTGCTTTCTACCAAATGTTAAAAAAAAAAAAAATCAGTAAATTTTTCATAATCGAGTCCGGTGCCAACATCGAATGAATGTATTGTAACTAAAATGACTGGGGAGAAACATGAACTGCAGTTCAAAAAGTAGGAGTGATTTCCAAGATGAACACTAAATGCTTATAAAAGAGTGTATTTTTTTAAAAAATATTTTTACTTTTATACCTATTTTTTACTAGGCGTGTTCAAATGATAGTGATTCGAAGCGTCGCATGCAAACAGTTTTCAATGTATTTTCGTGAAACAAACGCTATATTGAAGATGTATGTACAGTCGTGGAAAAAAAAAGTAAACACCCCCTACTAACTCCTCAACAAATTATCGCAGAAGAAAGTTACCGGTACCGAACGATTGGAAATAAAGCCTACTTTTAAATGATATAGATAAAATTTGATTAGGGGGGGCATCTACATATTAAAACGAACCGTAACTTTGTTTTTTCAAATGAAAATCAAATTTCAAATTAAAATTGCCTTTTAAGCAATTAATTTGAAATTTGATTTTCATTTGAAATATTGTATGCAAGGCGAATGGTTCTTTCTGGAAAAATTTCCAAGTATTAATATAGTTTCAATCGATGCTCGATTTAATTAAGTTTCGTGTTTGCCCCATGTCGATGGCTCACGATAAATATTCCACCTTGTGCTGCGTTTGTAGCCTTGCCAACATGTAATAGTGAGAAATTTTCCAGGCCGGGTATCGTTACATGTGGTTTAGTCGGTAGAATATCAGTGCACCATACTGATGGCCCGGGTTCTAGTCGCAGCATGGAATCTTTTTCACTATGTTCGCCTTTGCGCCTTTTAAGCAATTAATTTGAAATTTGATTTTCATTTGAAATCATCACAGTGTTTATAACAAATTCGTCACAAATGACACATATTTCACAAATTGGTCACAGTGTGACATCAAAGCATTGTCACTTTCGTCACAGGTTCGTCACAAAGTTAATGCCAAAATAGTCCCAAATGAGACACTTTTCACAAATTTGTCACACCGTGACTTCACAGAGTGGTCACAATGTGACGTCACAAACGACCTCTAAAACGGCCATAACGACCTCGCATTCTAGTCACTATGACGTCACATCGACGGTCACAAAATCACAGTGTGACTTCACAACGACGTCGCCGTGACGCCACCATGCCTTACGGGCCTCATATTGATCAAGGCACCTTAAGAAGTTAATGAAGCCTGCTAGATTACACGACAGCAGAAGAAATTTCAAAATATCTAGGCACTCCTACTATAGACGGCCCCTTAAACCATCATTTTGCCATTTTTTAAGCATAATTTGAAAACTACTTGGAAGATAAATGTGAAATTTTGGATTTCCATAAAGAAGGACTTAATAAATCTAATTCCATCAAAACAATTATAGGTTGCAATTCATAATTTTTTCGAGTATTAATTTCATAAATCATAATTCATATCATAAAGTTATAAAAATTCCAAATTCAGCGTATTTATGTTTGGGTATATTAGTATTATTGCTACACAAAAAATTAGCACATTAGGAGCATAATTTCTGGAGATATAAATAAAAATATGAAAATGTAATTTAACATTAGAAGCACTAAACTTTGAATGTTTATAATTCAAAAACTTATCATTCAAATGACTTGAAATTCGGTGTCTAGGCATAGTTTGAACCGAAGATTTGAAATATCTCGTTAAAATTGGGTATTGTCATTGAAAAAAATGAAGTTTGGATTCGTTTTAATATGTAGATGGCCCCCTAAACAAATTTTCTATACATCATTTAAAAGTAGACTTTATTTCCAATCGTTCTGTAGCAGTAAATTTCTTCTACGATAATTTGTTGAGGAGTTAGTAGGGGGTGTTTACTTTTTTTTTCCCACGACTGTACCACGCGTGCGCAAGCGCAAGCAGATTTGTGATAACTTCATTCGTAAGGACGTGGCATTCAGTTAAAAATGGTTGGTGTTGGTGTGGATGCAACTGCGTCCAAAATGGATCAGAGAGCTCTAATTAAGTTTTTAACACCTGAGCGGTGTAAGCCGGTGAATATTCATCACATAATGCTGATTGTGTACACTGACGCGTGTGTGTCAAAGCCCATGGTGACATGGTGGGCGAGAATGTTTAGCGACGGTCGACAGGAGACAGCGAATTTGCCGCGGTCTGGTCAGGCACACAAAGTTTTGACCTCGTCACCCTGGGCTTTGACACAGCCGTTTCGCCGCACACCGCCAGCATTCTCTGATGAATATTCACCGGCCACCGGCGTACACCCTTCCAGTGTTAAAAACTTAATTACAGTTCGCTGACCCGTTTTGGACGCAGTTGCATCCACACCAGCCACTTTAACTGAATGCCACGTCCTTACGAATGAAGTTATCACAAATCGGCTTGCGCTTGCGCACATGTGGTACATGCACCTTTGCTATCGCGTTTGTTTCACGAAAATACATTGAAAACTGTTCGCAAGCGACGCTTCGATCGAATCGCTTTCATTTGAACACGCCTTATAGTTAAAGTTTATGTAAAAGAATTTAGATGTTTTTTTAAACAACTTGTGTTTACCGCAATGAATTTCTCGGCGTAATGAACTCATCCATTCATCATACGAAAAGCATTTCTCAGTTCCGTTACAGTTTGATTGCAACGCAAAACCTCATGTGTCACAGAAAATCAAAAAGTATTTTCCAACCATATTAGAACGTCATATATTAGAGATTTAAAGAGTTTTTCAAGTCAGATATGCCATAATAAATAACAAGAGGATAAATCCGGCCTTCCTGGGTTACAAAATATAGGTGAAAACCATCATGTATATTATTTTTAGGTGCGTTCGTAATTATATAAATACGTAGCACCTATAGTCGTCGTTCAGTCCGTCTGTCCTCGTCCGCATGTAACAGAGCAAAAACTACCCAACTGAATGGTCTGAAATTTTAAATATATAATTGTTGCAAAATTTCGTCGAGTCTTTTCAAATTTTATGAAAATCGGATGTATAGTTTAATGATAGGGACAGTCAAAAGTTTTCGGTTATATGACGGCCAAAGGGAAAAAAATTATTTCAAGTGCATTTGAATGATCTTACAGCCTTTCTAACAGAATGAAATTGATATGCACTTATGAAGTGCACTAAAATATACATTCAGTACAATAGGCGGTGCAAAAAATATTTATAAAACTAGTTATAGTACGAACGCACCTCATTTGCCACGTTTGACGTGCAATTTCCAATTTGTTTATGTTAACATCCTTTTTTCTCTTCACACACTAAACGCACAGCGGTGAGTGAGGTATTTTTCGAAAGATTCTGAAAGGTGCTTTTGACATACTATACTTATATATCGTTAAAACACGTTGTTTGATAAAAAATAATTGCAGTTAATCAAAAATTAATGAAACAAGTTAGAAATTGCACGTCAAACATGGCAAATGACGTGCGTTCGTATTATAACTAGCTTCATAATTTTTTTTGCACCGCCTATTGTACTGAATGTATATTTTAGTGCACTTCATAAGTGCCTATCCATTTCATTCTGTTCGAAAGGCTGTAACATCATTAAAATGCACTTGAAATAATTTTCTTCCATTGGCCGTCATGTAACGGAAAACTTTTGACTGTCCCTGTCATTAAACTATACATCCGGTTTTCATAAAAGTTGAAATGATTCGACAAAATTCTGCAACAATTATATATTTAAAATTTCAGAGCATTTGTTTGGGTAGTTTTTGTTCTGTCATATGCGGACGAACGGATAGACAGACAGACGGACGAACCGAACGACAATTATAGGTGCTACGTAATTACATAATTGCGAACGCACCTAAAAAAGGAATAATGTGTTCAAATAAAAATTTGAAACTTATTAAAAGCGATATTTTCATATTGGCCTCACGTCAGGAGTTAACAGCTGAAGAAATCTCCAAAAATCGCGATTTACAATCAACCTTTTAGATTCAATTCTGTTCATTTCAGTGGAACGAAAAGCGTAGTTCGATTACAAGTCTTAAATTTGTGCTTTATTTATATTTTATTGTTTTATTTATTGATTGATGAATGTTTTAATTTCGTTATGGTATATCGTTCTATATAAGTACGTCTATAAGCCATTTTATTATTTAGACTGCTATAGAAAATTAAATTGAAAAAAAGAAACCCTTTAAATTTTATAAACAAGCAAAAATACTTCACTAACATATGCGTCGACGGTTTCAAGAAAATGGGGTTACACAATGGTTGAACTGAGATTTAGGAATTAATAATTCGGTTAAAAAGTAATTAAATTTCTTTCTTTTTTTTGTCTATGTATCTTAAGCTACATTTATGTTCATAAAATTGGAAATTGACATAAAAGTGAAATTCCTGATACCTATAATCGAACGTGCCAAAGAAACTTTCTTACGTACCGAATTTCGCACGCGTGCCATAGGTTCGCCATCCCTGTGTTATAGATATCTATAGATATCCACAATATCTATGCTATAGATATTCAAAGGAAGTTGAATATTCTTATGTTGATTGATTGAAAAGTTTATGAGTTGCACAGTTTTAATTTACGAATTATTAACGTTTTTCGGGAATTTTCAGTGTTGTTGTTTTTTTGTCTTTTATACCTATAACTTTCAAAATATTCATTTAAATGTCAATAAAATAGAATAATCCTGTATAATATTTATTATATTTATCATTGAATTCATAAAATGCATTTATTTTCTAATAGTTTTAAATTTAAATAGTATTAAGAAAATAGAAATTTTTCGGTTAATTGTATGCTATTTTTTTAAATAAAAAAATAAAATAAATAAAATTACTTATTTGCATGCTTATGGCACATTTATATGATATTTTTAATAATTACACTGGACAACAATGGTTCTGGTTCTGTCACAGAACTGAAATTAGTTGATTCTAGATCGATTTTTTGTGCTGATTTCAAATATGTTTTCGGTGATCCAGTTTTGAGAAATTTGCATATTTAAGTTTTTTTATGCTATTTTATGCAAATGTTAGATACAATAAATGTCAGATTAAATTGCCTTTTCTAGATAATGACTACTGGACTGTTTACTTCAGATAAATGTGATGATCTGCATAATTTTTAACATTTATCTGTGAGTTATTAAGCCTAATCTGCATATTTTTCAATGGTGTCATGTTTACATTACTATCAACTTTAAAGTAGTTGCTGCAGAATTGACGTAAATGTTTTTTTAGACTAGATTTTTATGCTGATTTCAAATCTATAATCTGTTTCCTTATATCACGTCTAGGTTTTGAGTAAAATTAATTTTTTCTTTTATACGGTATTGACACAAGTTTGATATAAGATGCTTTTTAGAGGTGTGTACCTCATTGTCAAAAGGGTGAACAGTATCAGATTTCTATCAGGAACATAAACAGCAATTTATGTAATCAAAAAGAGAAAGGAAAAAGGTAGTATAATTTATCTATCCTAACTAGGTGAAGTATATCACAATGTAGTATAAAAAGCGATTTTTGTCTATTTTGACCAAAAAATAAAATTTTACTTTTTTACAAAAACTAGACGTGATAGAAGAAAACAGATACCAGATTTGGAATCAGCGCAAAAAAACTGGTTTAGAAACATATTAGCGTACTCCTGTCTCCTGTGGCAGAAGTATTTGGACGTCAGGAAAAGTTACTAGAAAAACACGAAAAATATGCAGATTAGGCACACTATTTCACGGTCACATGTCAGTGTCTCAGCAACAACGTGTTTGTAAAGTAAACTAGACAGTAATCAGAGGGCTGCCACAGGCGACTTTTTTTTAATCCTGTCTCGCACCACTTTTTTAAAACGGAAAATTGTCACATACACTTTGAGAGCATTCGCAAAAGAATTATACTATTAAATTTACTTTCTTAAAATAGTGGTACGAATAGAATATTAAAATAGTCGCCTGTGACAGCCCTGTAATCATTAAACAAAACAAAAAAGCCAGTCTGATGATGATTTATGCCTTAAATTTGCATATAAATGTACAAAATTTACAAATTTGCATAAATCGAAATATGCAGATATCTCAAAAATAAGACCAACTGGAGTAAAGTAAAACTTAATTCGGAATCAACACAAAAAACCGCTTTAGAAATAACCAATTTTACTTTTGTGAAAGAGCAAAAGTTTAAATTTGTCGACCAGTGTTATTGCATTTATAGGATTTGAAAATTTCAGATTCTCAGTGGTTATGAAACTATCTTGCTTTCAGTACCATAATTTGTATTCCAATGTAGAAGCATTTAAAAGTCTTGAGCAGTGTTGTCGTAAAAGAACCAGATGGTAAACGCTAAAGGCAGAAGATATAAGCTAAGATTCATGAACCTCCTAATTATTAGTTAACGAAATTTAACTTAGGGTATAAATTACAATTTTGTTTGAGAAACTGATGGTATAAGAGGCTTCTTAAAAATATCCAAAAAGTGTACGGCGTATACCTCCGTATACTTCCCACTGCACTCCTGTTCTTGAGTTAAAGAAAAACATGTAAAAACCTCAATTCTATTCTATTTTATTTTATTTTTATTTTATTTTTTATTTTTTATTTTTTTTGAAACATTTGGAACATTTTGAAATATCTGGAAGTCACTTTGCTAATCCCAATTCTTAGCAATCGTCTGCAATTTTCTGCTTTGGAGATTCCGAAACCTTAACGGTTTCACCCAAAAAATGCAGAACAATACCGAAACAGCTGAAACAATCTTTCTTCCGTGTCTAATCTTATTCTTGGAAGCTTGGGTTTGAGTGCGAAAAAAGAGAAAAAGAATTATGAAATTTTAAACGAAAGCGAGGACGTTAGTGTTTGTTGAGGCGAGAGCTGGAACATGCAACACGTGATTCCAAGAGCAGTTCGTGACGTCACGAACAAGATGGCTGTCTGTCATTCCTCTTTCTGGCATTAATTAAAATACAAAGGCAGATGATTCGCATCGCTGCTGCATGCCAGTTATGAACTCTGGGGTGAGATTTTCTCCAAAGATGGCAGACAAATTATAACTTTATTTTGGATTTTTTCTGGGAATAAGCAAATTTAGAAGGTAAGATTTTTTTCCGGGTTTATTTTTCTTCAGATTAAAGTTGAAGTACATTGGCCCATCCAATGAAATTCCAACCGGTTTTTGGATCTGAATTTAAAATTTTTGAAATTAAATTCCTTAAAAAATCCAGCTGTGTGTTATTTAGAAAACCTTAAAAAAAAAAAAAAAAAAAAGCACCAGGAAACTATTTTGTGACTGAAAGAAAAAATTAATTATTGTTTTTTCTTTTTCTATAGAGAAAAAAAATAATTTTAGAGATTGATTTAATTTATAAACTTGCAGGTTTGGCAACAATTGTAAAGTCTTTAGGATCTGTTATATTAAAGAGCTTTGCTACGTGTCAGAAAATTTTTCAGAAAAAAAATACTAGTATTTTCTCACTTTGAAATTCGCCTATTTTAATCGCGCGAAACTTAGCCTTTTTTTAAGGCAAGTTTTTATTTAAGAAAATGCAAACCTGATTAAGACATTATTAAAAAGGATTGGAGAAATTTTCGAATCGCATATTTATGTCTTGTAAAAAATAAAAAAATAAAAAATATGAATTTGAATTATCTTACATTATCTGATAAGCTCTACATTATAAAGATATTTTTAATTATGAAGTGTGTTTCTCAGTTAATATTTGATGCTTTTGTCATTACTACTTCATTTTCAATTGATTTCAGGTAATTGGTTAAAAACGACAATATCTGACTATGCATTTTTATAAAATCTAACCACTGTTTCTTCTTTTCTTATAACAGTAAAAAGGAGAAAAAAAAACTTTTAATAACCAAAGTAAAATTTTAATTATATAAGTCGCTAACTTTTAACTTTAAATAATCAATGCATTGCAGAAAGAAATTATATATATAATTAAACATTAGTTTATTTTTTATGAAATTCATTAAATATTATATTGGATAAACTCAGAACCCAACTTAACCAATTTATTTTTATTTGTACTCTCCCCTCCCACATTAATGAAAAAAAATACAGCACATCGCAAAATAATATGTAAATAATAAATGTTAAAGGACATGAAAATTAAAAATAAATAAATCGATTTTATGAACAAAAAATAAATGAAAGAGCAATATTTTCTGCGTATTTTAAAACAAATCCCAGAAAGAGATTTCTACAATTATGCAAAGTATAGTTAAAAATGTTTTTTCTGTGTAAACAATCGTTAAAAGGATATGTTAAATGCGATTTTTCAAAATATTCTTTAACCAGTACCAGAAATATTTCGACACCGGATAAACAGTTTTTCTCCGCGCATCCGTTTTTTTAACACTTTGCAACCAGGGCTGCGGAGTCGGTGGGAAAAATAGACGACTCCGACTCCGGGAATTTTAACAGATCCGACTCCGGCTCGAAAATGGGCCGACTCCGATAACGCAGACCTGCTAGTAAAATGGACGACTCCGACTCTTTCGATCAAAAATGGGCCCGACTCCGACTCCATGACTCCGACTCCGACGCCCTGTTTGCAGCATAGTTTAAGAGTGTTTATGAATTCGGTCTGTCTATTCGGGATCTAATTTGCGCAAATACACTTGGATTGCCATGCAATTAAGATATGCTATTGAGGTTTACCATGGAATGTTTCGTATTGAAAATGAAATAATATAGCATTTACATTTTTTGTACAGGGACGCTCGAAAGAATTCCGTCACATTATGCCCTACGGGGAAAAATTGTTTGCGGTGTATTTTAATGTTGTTACGCTATTTCAAACATATTGTAAGTGATATATAGCACTGAGGTGCACCACAATTGGTATTACAATCCCGGGATATCGTATCCCGCGATCCGGATTTATTTTTTATACCAAAAATCCCGGGATTTTCGAGAATTTTAATGAAACAATATTCAGCTGAAATTATAAAAAATATTTATAGACTTTCGCTATTGAAAAAAAGCTGAAAATTCATCGCGTGAGCTTAGAAGAGATGATAATTTAGATCCCTTGAAATTTCTTAGATCGTATAGGGGAAATCTTGCTTTTGCAATATCCTAGAATTATAATAATTAATTGCGTGGTTATGAGAAAAATTTAAAATTTAGTAATGTTAATTTTTTTAATATTGTAAATATTAAGCCATTCAAAATCTTGTTTAACAGGAAATAAAAGAAATTACCTAGAAGATGAAACATAGACGGTTCACGTTTTTAGGTGCGTTCGTAATTATATAAATACGTAGCATCTATAGTCGTCGTTCGGTCCGTCTGTCCGCATATAACAGGGTAAAAACTACCCAACCGAATGGTCTTAAATTTTAATTATATAATTGTTGCAAAATTTTATTGAGTCATTTCAAATTTTATGAAAATCGGATGTATAGTTTAATGACAGGGACAGTCAAAAGTTTTCCGTTACATGACGGCCAATGGGAAAAAAATATTGCAAGTGCATTTTAATGATGTTACAGCCTTCCGAATGGTCTGAAATTTTAAATATAAATTTTGTTGACTCATTTCCAATTTTATAAAAATCGGATGTATAGTTTAATGACAGGAACAGTCAAAAGTTTTCTATTACATTACAGCCAATGGGAAAAGGTTATTTCAAGTACATTTTAATGATGTTACAGCCCTTTGAACAGCATAAAATTGATAGACACTTTTGAAGTGCACTAAAATATACATTCACTACAATATGCGGTGCAAAAAATATTTATAAAACTAGTTATAGTACGAATGCACCTCATTTGCCACGTTTGACGAGCAATTTCCAACTTGTTTGTTACATTGTCAATCATCAACAGCATATTTGTTTTAATTTTCAATTGTTGTAATTTATCTTACACTTTTTGATAATTAATTAAAGTCAAAAATTTTTAACATGGTATATTTTCATATGTAAGTTAGACTGTATTTTTGCTTTAATTATCTTTTCGATAAGATTATGATATTTAGCTATTGTAAAAATTGGTTATATTAGAGAAATTCTTTTCGTAATCCCGAGATTATCCTGAGATCCCGGGATTGAATCTAAGCAATCCCGAAATCCCAGGATCGGAAATTAGTCTCGGGGTTGTAATCCCTAACTACAAGATACTTATTTATAAAATGCCGTGTGCCTTCATCGTTGATTTATTGAGACACGCAAAATAATTTGGTTACAGTACTGATTGCTGGGTGTGCTTTTGTAACTGTAATACGCTTTTTTAAATTTAACACATTTTTTGCATGGTGTGTATAAATTCTATAAATTATATACAGAGCAGGTCTCGAGTACGCTCTTGTTATTGACGGAAATCGCTGAGAGGGAATTTTCAAGTGTGCTATGTATTTACTAACTGAACTAAATGTTAGCATACTATGTAGTATATATACAAATCTCTTGATCATGTACAGGGATACACAAAAGAATTCCCATATTTTATCGACTATTGACGGTAATTGCTTAAATTGGGCTTTCATGTGTTATAGGCGTTTTCCAAATTGTTTATTTAGACATAATGTTTCACCTTATAAAACGGTGTAGTTTTGTTACAGTATTCTGAACGCGGGGGAAAGTCTGATGCATGATTCTCTCCGTTCTTGTCTTTTTTTTCCTTTAAGTGGATCAGGGACACAAAAATCTTCAAATTTTCATTTTTTTTTTTTTTTTTTTTGGATTAAAAATTTTTCGGCCGTTTTCTGTTTAAAATGATGTTTAAATCATGTTTCTATCTTAATTAGAACAGGAAATATTAATTTTTTCGTTTTGGTTTGTTTTCAAAATCTGCCTATCAAGCTATGGTTGTCAAGGAAACAAGTTCTTGTGAAATTGGGTTTTTCTTCATGATAGGTTTTTCACCATTTCTCATATTTAAATTCTTATAACTCGAGAACCGTTAAAGATACAGGGTTGAAACTCGGAACATATCTTTTTCAATTATTTTACTTTACTTCTGAGCCAGCATATTTGAAAAAAAATATTCACTTTTGAAAATATGATTTTTTTTTTTTTTTTTTTAAGTTGGACCACTTTTTTTGAAATTTTTTCGATTTTTTTTTTTTTTTTTTTTTTCCAACACGAGATAATGTACTTTCGATGATGTTTCAAAAAGCTTTTGTTTGCTCATCAATTTCTCCTAGTTGGTAGTCTAATTCGATTTTAAGTCTTTCCCAATATTATCATGGGACATTCGTTTCCTGTTTTCTTCCATGTCACGAATGGAAAGAATTATTTTCATTGATAGTAAGAAAATCCGCTGAGTGTCATGTTCTGTGAAATTCTTCCAACCATACCGTATTATTAAATACATTATTATACTGTATTATTATTTATAAAAGTATTTTTAATTTTTTAAAAAATTAATATTTTTAAAAATGATTAATTAATTATACCGCTAAATTAAAATTTATATATTTCTGTTTATTTAAAAGAAAAAAAATTGAAATTCTATAAATAATATTTCGAGTTATAACGATTTTAAACTACCCCACTTTTTTAACAAATTTTAAAATTTAAATTTTTTTTAAAAAAATTTTGAGAAGTTTTATCATGTGATTTTGTTTACAAATGATATGGTTAACCATCACAAAAAATTTCAAAATTTTAACTCAATAAATAAAAATTTTTTGAAAATGTGTCTCGGACCCCCTTAATGAAAGCATAATTTATGTTTCGTTAGTCCTTGACCGAAAGGAAAAAATTAGCACCAGCCACAGGGCCGCTAAAGGAGAAAAAGTGGCTGTTAAAAAAATGTTTGTCAGCGGCTACTTTATGGCCACTTTCCTACAAGGAGAAAGTAAAATTTTGTAGCATTTCATCAAGGATTCTGCTTCTTCTGGTTGCGATATGTTTATATTAACATATTTATTTAGGGTAGTCAATTTCATGTTAATACAGTCGGCGCTCCTTATAACGACCCCTCGCGTGCAAAATAAAAGGGTCGTTTTAAAGAGAGGTCGCTGTAACCAGGGATGTAGTGGAGGGTATACGGGGGTATACGCCGTATACCCTCTGGATTTTTTTAAGGAACACCGTATACCCTCTGTTTCTCAAGAAACCTATAGAATATATACCCTAGGGTATACCCTCTGCCTTGAGCGTATACCCTCTGCTTAGAACGTATACCCTCTGTTTTTTTTTACGACTACACCACTGGCTGTAACGAAAGTGAACAAAAAAAAAATAATAAACTCTAATCAGGGGTAGGAAAATTAAAGGCTTCGAAGTAAATTCTATAATATAAAACTACAAATTTTTGAATCATCGTAAATAAAGTACTTTTTGGCATGTTAAATGTTTTAACAATTTCAGATTTAAGCATCAATTTTTATTCGTTTGTTTGGAACAGTGGGGAAATGCACACATCCAACAAACTGAATGCGCTCGCTCGCGCATATGCTTATGGCAAAGATAATAAGGTTCAACCGAGTCATTACTAAATTTCACCCCAATCAGAAATCTATTCTTTTAGCTCCCTTCAGACCTTAATTGTGAACTCGGCAATTAGTCCTTAGTTAAAGAAAATGGAAATCTTTTCTTGGAAAAAAAATCGGAAAGAAAGGCCAGTTCGGTCGTTGTATTGGAAAATATGTTGCCGGCTGATCGTTATATTGGGTGTAAAAATGATATAGCATAAAGGTGATATATTTCGGGGCGTTTTGATCGGTCGTTATAATGGGATGATCGCTATAATGGGCGGTAGTTATAACGAACGTCGACAGTACTAATAGAAATTTTAACAAAAATTTACTTTTTAGCGCTTTTAAATAGAAAAGTGGTTTAAAGAAAGTTGCCACTTATAAAACTGGTACTAGTGGCCACTCGCTACTTATGGAATTTCCCAGTTTTGCCCTTGACCGGTGATTTTTTTTATTATTATTATTGTTTATCTGATCATTTTTCTCGGAAACGTCCAGAAAAAATTGGGCTTTCCATTGTGTATATATTGTATTTATATTATACTTAATCTTTAAATTCTCAATTAGCTTTCTTGTAGGTCCCTCCGAACCCCCCCCCCCTCTTTTTTTTGTAGTGACGGTGGTAGCAGATGCAAACCGCTGGGTGGGGCTTCTGAGTGCTTAAACCATTTGGTAGGCCTCCCCACCTAGCTGACCCTTGTTTATCCGACCATTTTTTATGAATAAAATTAAATCATATTTTTGGTGATGTAATTGAATTGTAATTGTGATTTAAATTGAAAGCCCGCCATTTTTTTGCACATGATTTTTTTTCAAAAATCGTCTGTTAAAATTAGACAATTATGTATACTAAGGGATAATTATATGTCCAATTTGGCCACATAGGCTTTCGGATTACGGAGCATGGGTGAAATCATTTTTTCTTTTCAATTGAAAACTCTATACTCAATGAGATTTTTTGCATCTAATATACCTTTTCAGATTAATAACAACGCAAAAAAAGAATTTTATACGAAAAATATACTTTCACATTATCCGCATGTCAAGAGTTAATAGCCAAAGAAATGGCCGAGATTTCGCTACTTAAAGCAGCCTTTTTATTATCTGATAATTTCAGTGGCAGTTCTTAAGCGAGTAGTTTTATTACTTGGCTGCTAAATTTTGTTAGTGACATAATTAGTCATACATTTATTTTATCATTTTATTTATTTATTGATGAAGTTTCAATTTCGTTATAGAATGTTAGCCGGAAACAAATGCTGAACTCTTTATATCGCTTTAAATGCAAACGTGTTAATCATTCGTAATTGGACTGCACGCGACGTAGATAAATGAACAAAAATTTCATGGTTCATTGTTATTTTAAAAACCATAAAAAATCAATCAATCGCGATAGTTTTCAAACGATTGGATTTGAAAGTACATTTTGTTCCTGACAGTGTGAACGTTGAAGTTGTGAAGTGGGGGAAAGAAAGCAGTAAAAAAAGAAATTTATTTGTTAGGTGCTGCCACCGTCAATATGATGTCAGCGTTACTCAGGGGTATGTTTTTAATTTTCAATATGGCGTTTTTTGTGTTCAGAGAAATCTTTGGTACCGCGAACCTCCACATGCTATGCAACATAGAGAGAAAGAGTACAAAAAATGCTTTTTTTTTTTCAATAATAATTAATAATTTTTTTTTAAAGTTCAAAATCTGTGTTTTTTAGTCAAAAACCTAAATATTTATAACTCGCTCCTGTAAAAATAAATAAATAAATCATAAACTATGCTTTTTTCTAACAGAATAACTCCTATGTCTTCTTCACCCTTTGAAGGGCTGTGGTATATTTTTTACAACACTTCATTTTAATCGAAAAATTTTTTTTTTCACAAAATGTTGCTTTCATATCTTTGGTAAAAAGAGTTGTAAAATTGCTTTTTCTTATTTTGAAATAAAATTTTTCGAAAATTCTTGTGTGAATACATTACATAAACATAATTATTTGCCTCTGAAAGGATTAATACATGTACTAATATGTAGCATAGAATATTTTTTCTAGATATATTTTTCATATTATAAGACCTCTTATATGCCTAATTTCAAATTCCTAATATCGTAACATCATAAGTATGCATTATAGGGTAGTCTGTCTGTAATCGGTATTAGTGTTACTTATCCGTTGCTTGCTATTTTTGTTTCGTCTAAAATTGTTTTTTTTTCTTTTTTTGTGTACCATTTATTACGCTACCAGTTTAATTTTACCGAATATTACTTTATTAACCATTTGAAAAAATGGTTATTGTTCTCGTCAGGGTAGGAAATGAAAAGCATATCTGAAGGTTTTTATTGGTTTAATCCGCATTTTATTCGTTTTGTGATGGGTCTATACAGTAATCTGTATTTCCCTTTAGTTTCAACAGAGTGTTGCCACTATGACAAAAAAGTAATAAAAACTAAAAAAAAAAATTTAATAACTCAGAAACAAATTGAGATACAGCTTTCAAACAAATTGCATTTAAAAGTACATTTTTTTCTCTACACGACGATGTAAAAAGTAATAGTATGGAATGTTTAGAAGTTTAAGAATGAAATTTCATTTAAAATGTGTCATCAGATTTCTTGGAAATCTGACGACGGAAAAGCCTTTTCCCGAACAGCCAATGAAGTGCTTGGATAATACGCAAGTTTCAGGTGGATAATAACTAATGAAAATGAAAGAAAATGAATAACAGTTTCTGCCAAAGAGTTAATTTTAATATGTAAGATTTTCACGTGCAAAAGAAAAATGAAATAAGCCAATTAAAAATAACAAAAAAGATAAATAGGACAGGAATAAATACATATAAATATTTCACACCAAATACGAGTCGCAGGCGATTTCTGTCGCTTGGAATTTTTACGTGTAATAACACTATTAACGTTTAATTCATGGCGTACGTAATGTATGATCAACTCCATGCGATTTTTTTAGGTCTTAAATTTTAGTCTTTGAAAAAATCATTGTAATTTGTCAAATTGTTTTTTTTTTTTTTTTTTTTTTTTTTTTTTTTTTTTTTAATTTGTTATAGGTAGTATTCATACTTCCTATTGTTATCCTGCAATAAATAATAAACTAAATACGGGCGAATGAAATAAAATAAGAAAACAGAAAAAAATGTTACCCTTTCTAAGGCAGTGGGAAGTATCTGCCTCACTGAATTTTAAACTCTAAATTCCAAATTTGTACCAGAATTTTCCATTAAAATTTTCTTTTATAAAATACGGGATAAAAAGTGTTTCATTGCTTTTAACTCAGTTTGTTTTTAAATTCTGATGGTATTCAGTCATTTGAAAATACTAACAGCAGACTTAATTTGCTTTTTCTGCGGTAAATTAAGGTTTAATTTACAAATGTAATTATAAAGCACTGTTAAAATCAGCGTGTATGTGCATTTTATAGCATCTTGGACACATTTTGACGCTAAATTCAATAGTCACATTCTCCAAAAAAAGTAGCCAAGGTTCTAGTTCTACTGCGGTCTTTAGGAAGCACAAAAGGGAAAAAAAAAGAAAGACAAACCTGTAAAACCACTTTCCCAACAATAACAACCTTAGTGCAGGAAAATTACTTATTTCACAACAGTATAATTTGAAGTCTTTTTCTTTCTCTCCCCCCCCCCCCAAAAAAAAAACAAAAACAAAACAAACTGTCATAGACGTTGCCTTTTTGTCTTTTACAATATGTTCATGTGACACGAACTTTAAATTTTTCATGGTGTATTTTAAGGGGTCTCATGACTCTTGAAGCTTTACAATTTTCGAAATTGTAATTTTTTTAGATGTTAAACTCCTATCTTTTCTGAACATTTTGATATAATTGTTTCCTTGAAATTCCCATTAGAACAGAAGTTATGGCTTTTAGAGTTATATCAGCTCAATAGCTGAAGTGATGTTTCCGAAACTTTGAAGTCATTTTTCTCGAAATGGCAATTTTGGACATAACACGCAGGATATCTCAAAAACTTCTGAATATTTTTTCATGAAATTTTAAAAATGCATGTTTCATGTTAGTCTGTATAAACTGAACCTAAAATTTCATTTTTATTGTTAAAAAAAATATTTTTTAGGTGATTATACTGTTGAACTTTTCAAAAATTTTGTATCAGCTAAATACAACTTCATATTAAAGATACAAAAATAATTTAAATACAAACTTATTTAGGTTCAGGATAATTGTTACAATCTGAAGTACAATTAGGCACAAAAAATTCCATTTTACTTGTAAAATTTATTTTGTAATGCTTTGTAATTTTGTAATATTTTGTAAGTTGTTACACCAATTTTTTGCTCCTCAAATGTGTGACAGTTTGGAACCCCCTGTAAATGCTAATTCTGCGTCTTGTAATTTTTTATGTATTTTATATAAAAGAACATACTTATATCTTTCATCCCAATTAAAATTGTGTCTTAAAATCAAATATATTTTAAGATATTAAATGTTGAAAATGGTCTTTGTTTTTCTTTTTTTCCAATTTTAATAGTCCTGAGATCCCTTAAATGCTACGATATCTCTGAATCTATTTTATTTATTCTGCCAAAAGGATTATAAACATTTCACCATATTATAATTTCTAAAATTCAAACAATGCGATAACGGAAAAAAAAAATATTTTACTTTATACGAAAAGTGCAAATTTTAGTTGATGTTGTTGTGTTAACAGCCTAAAGTTGTAAAAAAAATATTAGTAATTATTAAAATTATAAATTCGAAAGCCTCTAAGGTTCATACGCGAGAGTGAAACAATAAATATTGCATGCAGAATAAATTTAATAGATTTTTTGATAAAACAAATTTAAAACTCTTTAATTTTAATATAAAATCAACATCTATGCTTTAGGATTTGATTAATTATTTAAAACTTACCATAAAATTTAACAAATAAAGAAAAACATCATAACTTTTATGCCTATACAGTAGAGCGCCGATTATTCGAACAAGTCGGGTCGGGACCGACCCTAATTTGGATAAGCAAAATTTCGGATAAATGGACATCCAATTTAAGGGGTGTTTTTGAGTGTACTAAAACTTTCATACGTTATCGAAGCTTAGGACTGCCATGCACCAGTTAGTGTTAGCATGTTTAAATTTTTTTCTCTCTCTCTTTTTATCATTTTCTGAACTCCAGGAAATATAATTTAAGCAAAAAAGCTTTTGATTGTCGCTTGCTTCAACGAAGACATTCTTTTCAATGCTGCTATACCTCTAATTCTTCTTAAATACGTTAGTTGAATAGGATCAATGTTCTTTTGTCGTTCGAGCCATTTCATAGCTGTTTCCAAACATTTAAAGGCTTCGTTGTGGAATGAACCTGGGTTATTTTCAGAGCATTCCTTTTCATTTTCTTCAATTTCCTTTTCATCATGAATCTCATCATCATTTAAAGTCTGATATCCAGGGCCATGTACGTCACTATTTAACCACTCGTTAGTTTCATTTTCTTTATAGCTTAGGACTCTTCCCATCTCCTTTATTGTTTTACATTCCTCATTTTTTGATCCACTATCAGTTTTTTCTTTATTTGAAGTCCGGTTAATTGGAGTTCCGATAATCGGCGCTCTACTGTATTTGAAATGCTCTTTTTGTTAAACTTCAACTCCACTTTTGCATTTACCATAGACTGTCAACAAATGCTTTCCAGGACTACAGAATATAGGTGAAAACCATTCTGTTTTAAAATTGAAAACTCTAATAGATATTTTATATTTAATATATTTAAATTAGATTGTTCACTAAGAACATAGACAAGCATTTTTATATGAAAAATATAAATAGTGTAATCAAATAAAGCGTTGAAATTTATAAAAAACGATACTTTCCGAGCAATATACTAGCAAATGCTAGAGGTTAGTCGCCGTAGAAATATTAGGTTGAGCAAAAAGTTCTGGGAAATTTTTAATCTTATAGTTACCCGAATTTGTATCATATATAGGAGTAGTAGTGGTATATTTATAGGAGTTTAGGAACTTTGGCTCCAAAATGCCTATTCAACAGTATGATTTGCGTGTGTTGACCCGGCATTATTAGAGAAAAGGCCTAACGATTCTGAAAGCCGTCGATGAGATTAATGAGGATGAAGGTGCTGGTAACGGCGACAAACTTAGCCAGCAAATCCGGAATCTGTCAGAACAGTGGCAGAAAGTCGTGGACTATGATGGTCTCTACTTTAAAAAATTGTTCTTGTTGCTTTTGTTGTTAATTTGCGCATAACAACGCAACTTTCACAAATTTCCCAGAACTTTTTGCTCAACCTAGTATAAAAAATTCCACTACTTACAGTAGCCTTTTTGATTACGATAATTTCAGTGGTTTAAGCGCATAGTACTGCGGGTGTCTGTTAAATTTGTGTTTTATTTATTTATTTGTAAAATTTTTATTTCGTTATGGAATATTAGACAGAAACAAATACTGAACAAATTATATTACTTTAACCCTGTGTGACCTCAACAACTCCGATTTCAAAAATATGTATTCAGATGCTAGAATGCATCATTTTTAGCATGTTAAAAGTAATTAAAAATATTTAGAACATAAAAATAAAAAATCATTGACAAAAAGATGCTTTTCTCACATTTCCAATAAACAGAAAATGACATTACTTCTCATAATTATTTACAATTTTCTAATACAAAGTTTTAGAGCAGGCTCGGCGAACCTTTTCACGTGCGCGTGCCGAAGATTCATAAACAATATCTATCAACAATGTAACGTGCCAAACTTATACAAAAATAATTTTGAAGAGTACGATGCTTAAACGAAACACTGGTTATAAAATCAGTTGCTATCATGCATTAATAATGACAAAATATTAAAAATCAAAATGCGATTTTTCTGTATATTGGAATCGGCCAGTAAATAAATGAATTTTTAATTCGTAAACAGGATTCATTTATGCGGTATGTATTGTAATAAGGAAAAAAATACAAGTTTTTATTTCATTAATTTTTAACTGATTATTAATGCAACATCTCGGTTATAATTTCCCACGTTGCATTAAACAATGTACTAATAGCGTATTGGCGAGATTTTTGCTGTTGCACGTTCGATGAAAAATGCTTTATATCTGGTTCATATTTTGTTATTTTCATAAATATACATAGCTAAATTGGATCAAGTTACCATTTTATTGCAGTGACTGTCAAACGAAATTGAGTTGAAAATTACAGCTTTTAAAATTTATATAGAAAGGCAAAATACATGTCGAAAACTCTGCATAGCATGACAGGAAAAAAAAATATTTTGATGTGTTAATTAATGCAAAAATAATTGCATTATTTGTGATCTGCCCGTATGGAACAAATTTTTATTGCTTATAACAGAAATAAAAAATAGATTTTATCTGTATAACGAATACCGAATTAAAATTTTTTGTGTGCCAGGAACGTTAGCTTGCGTGCCAACTCTGGCACGCGCGCCATAGGTTCGCCAACCCTGTTGTAGAGTAGTACGAACTTACCTTTGTAAAAAAATTATTTATGGACGATTCCAGCCATTTTAATTTTACAAAATTTACGAAGTTCATTTTAGAAATAATGATGAAAAGTTGTTAAATGAAGGGACATATGTAAGAGGATACTTTACCTTTGAATATTTAAAAAAATTGTTTATCTTTGTAACTCATTCTACTTTTTTAATCAATACCGTGCAAAATAATAAAATAAACATAAACATAGCCATAAGTATAAAAATTTATTTTACTGGACAAATAATTACCGAACAAAACGTGAAAATAAAACTATCTAAGTTAAAAGTTAAAAGTTATTTTTATCAAAATTGTTAGTAAATAGTTTGGACGCACTGTTCTTTTGAAACTATTTAAGATAAAATCAAGAAATTGTAAGCATATACAGTGTAGTCCAAAATAGCTGAAACGCGCTTTAAAAAAATGTGGAATAAGATTATGTGCAGGACCAAAGGAAACAACGATGAGAGTCCACTTTCTGTAAAATTTAAGATAGCAGTGCAGTGCCACTTGTTATCTTAAAAAACATACTATTGTTTGTCAACTTTTGATCGAGGCTAAAAATGATAAATAGCAATCATAATAGTGCCTAATTTACGAATAAATGTGCGATATATTTCATTTCTTAATAAAATCAGCTCTACTATATATTTTTTAATCCTACAGATTTACAAATAAGTGTGCGATAGTATATAACACTTCATAATGAGATCAACAAGATTGAAAATCAGTACTCCAACCTCCATAGTTCGTGATTTAGACATTTTATAACATATAACTGAATAATAAAGCAAAAAGTAAAAAGAACACATTTATGATAATATTGGCGCCGACGAGGATATTACCCCCATTTTTCTTACTTAATATCTTTATTAATTCCATAAAAAATAATGCAAATAACACACTAGCCACACCTCAAATATTCCAGTCCGCTGAAACTAAAGTTGAATGTTAGGTTTTTTTTTTAGACTTTTATCGGCTAAATTATCTCTTTGGAATGGTTGCAATAAAATTATTCGTTCGTAAGCTATCAAGTGATGTAGCTTTATACAGCTATATCATTTTATAGCCTGAGAAAAGGAAATATCAGAGATTATATGGGAGCTTTTTGAATTTATGGGATGTAATAGATTCATTTATAGCTGTATTATTTATTTTTTAATCAAAGCACGTTAGGCTGCTAGTCACCCAGCTTCCGAATTCCCCTCGGTAATGTTAAGTCTATGGACGTTTGATGCATTTTTATATTTCAAATATCTTCTCGGAGTATTCATATTTTTACCGGACGGCCAAGAAGGGTTATGTGTTTCACGCGTATCTGGGTATTTGGATTTCTTTATACCCTCGAAACATCCCAACGGCTGGATGGATTTTAATGAATGAGGTCTCAATCAATTCGTCTTAACGGCCCGATGGTTATAGGCCAGGGTTCGTTTTTATAAATTCAAAATGGCGGCCGTAAAATACAAAATGGCGGTAGAGACGAAAAAAAAAATTATGCACCCTATTGAGTGGCATGTCATTGGATAGGTCTTTCAAAATGAAGACGATGTTTCATTGACTATTTTACAGTCAGAAGCTCCGTTCAGATATTACACAGCCTGGAAGTTATGTAGGTAGGATCTCTAGCTTTACTGCAACTCTAACCTTCTTAGACATCTATAGGCCTCATCAAAACAGTGTATATAGATAGGAACTAACAATTAAACACAACTTAAAAGTCATCACAAGTAAATAAAAAAAATAGGTAAGTAATATAAACAAATAATATAAAAAAAATATTTTAAGTCAATTCCTACTTAGGTCAATAAGAGGATTTTTTTCTCCCATTCTTCTTTCCTCTTGAGTGGCGCTTAAAATGCCTTGATCAAGAAGAGGGCTCTCTCGATTATTAAAAATTAATTAATTTAATTTAATTAATGAATTAATATTTGAAAAAACTGAATTAACATCAACTGTCATCCACTACAAGTTAAAAAAAATTATTTGAGCTAGTTTGGATGAATAATAAGTATTTTATTAAAGATTGAAAATTTGAACAAGATATATATAGCGAAAGTGTGAGCTAATAGTAGGAATTGAAAAAAAAAATAGTTTCACATTCATGAGAAATAATTAATTAGTTCGCTTTTTACGCAGTCGGGTTTTTTGATTTTTTAAATTTAATTGTTTATTTTCTTCGTTGTCAAAATATTTCTAAAATCTATGCTGAATTTAATATTTTATGTGTTAAACGCTGACGAACTGGGAGTAAATGTTTAGCACTTCCTATAAAATTAAGCATATATTTTAGAAATATTTTGACAACCAAGGTAAAAAGAGACATCCTTTAAGAAGAGTATACAGAAAAAGTGGTTAAAAATATTAATTTCCTGATTAGATATTTTAAATGTAAGAATGTATCAAACACCCATAGACTTAACATTACGGAGAGGAATTCGGAAGCTGAGTGAACAGCAGCATTGAAGTCTCCAATTTGTCGAAAAATTTCTTTTGCTTGTCAAAAGAAAAAAAAAAAAGATCTAAAAGCGTTGAATTTTAAAAATTTTAGATTAAAAAAATTTTTTTATGAAAATTTTATAATAAAATAAAATAAATGAATAACAATGAAGAAATTAATAGCAATGTCATTTAACAATTTAATACTCCAAGACTTGCATCTCTATAATAATAGCCTAAGTCATGTGGCTGTCATCAATAGTTCCGGGCTGACCGCTTCACTTTTTATATGCCAGGAGACCATTTTTTAAATTTTTTTATTTTTCGCGTGGTAAATTAAAACAAAGCTTTGATATTGAAATTAAAAGTCATGGTTTTTGGTATTATTTATTATTTTTCTTTTCTTTTTCTTAAAAAAGGGAAAGAAAAAGTGAAAGTCATGAATTTCAAATTAAAATTATGTATTTTAAATAAAATGAGTGAAATTATTATATTTTAGATGAATTTAATGAAATATGAAAAAATGCGATTGGAAAGACAATGTTTGATGATTTATCACTTGCTCCTGGCTAACATAAAAAGGTACTACTTAGTTATACCGTCGACCCATTTCGCCAAATTATATAAATCGCCAAACCACTCGCCAAATTATACAAATTGACGTAATTTTTATTTTAAATAGCGAAAGAACAAATAAATTAGTAATAACATTAATAAAAATACAAATGAAACATCGAAATAAAAATAACTTGATGACGTAAACACGTGTAACTTCCTTAAAAACAAGCGATTATGACATTTACGATCAACCATTATTGATATTTAATCTTATAGTTTGGCGATATATTTTTGGTCGACGGGATAACCAAGTACTACTCATAAAAATACGGAGTTCTTGATTTCTCTACTAGAAACTTCTGATTTGGCGAAGTATTGAGAAAGTAAATTAAATTTTGGATAAAAGTAACATGGTACAATGCTTAGCACACATCTAACCAAACTGGAGACCAAACTGGTCGCCAAGGGCGGCTAGTTGGTCAATAAGTAATTACAGTAATCAGGAGGTAGTAATTACTGCTGTAAGTATTGCAGGTCAGTATTGGTCTTTGGAGTAAGTATTGGAGGTAAGTATTGGCCTTTGCAGTAAGTATTGGCGGTATTGTCAGTAAGTATTATAATAATGAGGACAGGCGAACGAGAGTCAGCGTTTCAGCGGTGTACCGATAAGGTTAAAAAGGTTACCGATGGGGTGCAGTCAAAGGTGTGGGGTAATGATATTTACTAAAAAAAGAAATGCATCCGATTAAAGCATCCGATCTTTCAATGCTAAAAAAATCGGGAACAAATTGATGAGTTTTAATTCTAATAATTACAATGTCATAATTCCATTTAGGCAATCAAATTATTGATACATTCATATAAAATAAGCATAGCAAGTATAACAAATTAATGCAAGTAAAACTATAAATAAACAGTATCTTATTTTCTCTTTCTACTTTGCAATAATAATTTTATAACTAATTGGAGATAAAGAAGAATGAAAGAATGGCATCTCATCAACAGCTATTGCAAAAGAATGTATAAGAGAAAAGAAATGATTGGTATAAAAATGTTAAACTCGCCAAGAGCTTCTTCAGTGGAGGCTGAATATATTTTTTTCTTTTTGGCTGTTGTTATTTTGCTTTTAAACTCAGTAACACCAAATAAAGAAACCAGTTAAGAACTGAAAAGGCAGCAAATCATCAAAAAGCATTTTTTAATTTGAATCCTAATAATCTCCAGTGAATGGTAATAAATAAGAATCGACCGAAATAGTTTTTTAAGACCGAAACCGATTTTCGGTGATCTTCCTATTTTCGCCGAAAATGAAAATGTTCAAAATTTTTTTTAAGTAATTAAAACATACATAAATATACATAATTAATAATCAATTATACATGTGGTCCAAGTTGGCTCTCTGTGCCTTTGAACAAGACTTTTATTTTCATACAAAATAAAATGTAATTAATTCATCAACGACACATAATGATTTTCTAATTATACGAATTTTATCTAGTTAAAAAATGTTTTAGGTATACATACCTCGATTTACCTTTTATAATGACTTTTGTAAAGGATCATCTGTTATACTAGAACTTTCTCAAACAGTATTCGAAACACTTCTGTGGATTCAAACTAAAGATTTTCTATTACTGTGAAGTCTGCAGCTTTTAATGAGCCCATGAAAAGCGCCTTTAAAGTTTAGTCATGTATGCATTGCTTGCTTTATAATTTGCACTCACGTCTCGAGTCATTCATGACTGATAATTATAAACTGAGACGTCCATAGCAATCAATAAAGAGTGCCTCAATTGAGCCGATACGGCTCAAATCAAGAAGTCATGTTGAAAATTTTCGGAGGTAGAAACGAGATTTTCGGAACACAGATAGTTTCGCTCCGGACGAATTTTCGACAGCATTTTGGCCGAAAAGGTATTTTCGGCGAAACTCTAATTTTGGGCCGAAAACGAAACCAAACTTCCTGCCCATCTCTAGTAATTAATGCTGCATTTTAACATTTTGAGGATTTCAAATAGAACTGTCTATTTTTATATTTATTCGGTATGTGTGAATGAATGGGTGTAACTAATTTTCATTATTTGTTTAATTAGCATACACATGCATATGTGTAAATTTGGATTTAAGCTAATAACAGTAATTTTTCTAAATTCAAAGGAAGAACGAACTGCAAATAATATTTGTTTATTTTGTTAAGTGTGCTACTAATAATTAAACTACTTATTTGCAGTTTTTATTAATTCTGTAATTACTTAGTGTTTGTTCCCTGGGTCATTTTTTAAGAGCGCATCAACTGTCCTTTTTTAAATTGGCGAAATGCATCTTGCTATTTAAAAAAATAGCGAAATATATCATTAGTTGTACTAGATATTTCTTGTAAAATCTTCATATAGCACAGTATTTCTAAATCCGTTTGTCCACGACCTTGCAAAAATTATAGAATTTTATTTATTTAGAAAAAAAAAGTGATTATAAAATCGTGTTAGAATATAATTGTATTTTTACAATTTGTAATTCATAAAATCATTAAAAATTAATTCGCTTTATTTATCATATTAAAAAATTACTTTCTTTTATATATCATTACTAAACACATTACTCATGTATTTCTTCATAAAATAATGCCCATTTCTGTTGAACTAGTGCTCTTTTAGGAAACTAGTACCCTGCCTCTTTTTCTATGCATAATGAATACTAAATTATTATTTATCCTTTTAGTCATTAAAGCGTAAAAATGTATGTTATTTTCGTAATTAGAGAGTTAATTGTTTAATAATTATTCATTTTAAGCTTTTTTAACAGTTAAATATTGAATGCAGTTAAAAAATATATCGTTTAAGCATAAGGATAATAAGAAAAAAAAGGAATGTGTTTTGCAAGTATAAAAATCATTTAAAGTTATATCCCACCCCTTCTAACACCACCACCCCTCCCCCCCTCAAAAAAAAAATGTTGGTTCAACAAAAGTTTAAATGGACCATACGTAAATAGAAAATTTTGTCGAGTCAAATAATTTTTTGTTGAATAAACAATGCTTTTTGATCGGTTACTGTTGATGAAATAATTTTTTTTTTTTTTAACAACATTTTCTGTTTTAATAAGATGCAGTAGGATTTTTCATTCATGCAGCAATATTAATATGTTCAAGTTTATTGTTTCCCCAACATAATTTTTTTTCGCTAAAGAAAATTTTCTGTTAAAAATGACAAAAAAAAAAAAAAAAAAGGCTGATCCAACAATATTTTTGTCGAATCAACAATCTTTTTTCGCTGTTTTGCCTCTCTTTTTACCCTCGAGCCTTAAAAAAAAAGCATTAAAAAATATAATATGACTGCAAGGATAATAACAAAAATGCAACATGTTTGTGTCCACTGGAGCAAGTTATATAATTTTTATTCTTAAAAAAAACTCAAATTAAACTGATTCAGTTAATAGATAAATGAGTTTTTCATAATAAACCGTTCATCATAAGCATTGTTGCAAAACGAACAATTATAATGGAGAGCTTTCCAATTAATGATGTGTAAAGTGTTCCACAACGAGTCAATGTAATGATGTGCGTTAGCCAATTTAGCCAGCTGACAATTGGCCTTGTGGCGCTGTATTTTGATTTAACCCGTATTTCCTTTCACAGATGCTGTTGCATCACTGCGTTTTTTCTGTTTACCAACGTGATATTGCAAGAATCTGCTACCGCATTTTGAGTAACAAAACATCCGTTTTTGTGTTTATTTTGCTATTTTTAGTATTATTATCTCATTGTTTCTGTTTTCATACGGATAGGGAAAGGGATGCCATTAGCTGGTTTTATCTATAGCAAACTTTAAAATAAAGATTTATTTTTATATTGTTAGCGTTAAAATTTGGATAATATTAATGTTTCAATGGTATGTATGTCTTTTATTTTTTTATTTATGTTTGTATGTTTGTTTGTTTTCAATGTATTCTTTTAAACTTAATTTGGTTTTAGTATGTAAATGTAGAATTCTGTAATCGATATTTCACCTAGTTCATGATATGTTAGAGATATAGGAATTATGCACACATGTGTGTATCCGAAGACAAAACAACATTTTAATATTTTTATAACTTAATTATAAGTTAATAAATTAATTTTAAGGCATTTCCCTGTTAGTCGACTGCAGGTAATAAATCGCTAAATAAAGATTTATTTTTATATTGTTGGTGTTAAAATTTGGATAATATTAATGTTTCAATGGTATGTATGTATGTATGTTTGTTTTTTCACAGTCTTTTATTTAACTTAACTTGGTTTTAGTATGTAAAGATAGAATTCTGCAATGGATATTTCACTTCGTTCATGATATGCTAGAGATATAGAAATTATGTACCCAAGTGTGTTTCCGATAAAAATACAACATTTTAAGAGATTTAGAACTTAATTATAAATTAATAAATTAATTTTAAGGTATTTTCCCGTTAGCCGACTTCAGGTGATACGTCGCCGAATAAGCACCATGATTATACTCAGGGCTTAATTTCTAACAAAAAAAGTACCGGAGCCCTAATATTCTGCGATACCGGTACAACAACCGATCGTTCCTTCTCCCCCCTGCCCCTCCAATTTGCATATTTATATTTCCTACATTATTTGCAAAATGTAAAGCATTTTTTTTTTTGCTTTAGAAAAATAAAAATTTTAAATATATCTATCAGCATATACTTAGCTGTCAACTATTCCACTTTTTAGTTATTACTCCTTCTGAATAGTAATCTTTGCCTAATTTTAAAGTTAATTAATTGTCTATTCTGCAATTAAATATGGTAAGGATTATGATTAGGAAATAGTGACGTAGGATTCAAGGTATAGGTTATGGTAAAAAAGAATGTAAAAGCTTGGAGATGGAATGGAAAGAAAAGGGTAATTTAGGCTTCAATTTTTCAGAAGCGCTACTGCACTGGGCTCCGGAGCCCTGTATTTATGAGCTCCGGTGAATTCCGACCAATATTTAAATATTTACTAAAGACAGAGAGGTACCGGAGCCGGGATCCGGTGGGCTCCGGCGCAAATTAAGCCCTGATTATACTGCATACGAGTTACAAAGACAATGGAGTAAATTATGCGCCAAACCAGTCTCGCCAAAATAGACTAACTAGCTGTGAAACTGCAAGAACGGAATATTTTAAACACAAAGAAGTAGAAAATATAAAATAAAATTTAGAGTGTAATAACTTAAAAAAAAAAAAACTCTTTATCACTTTAACCTATTACCTGCTAATGGTGCGTTTTCACACCGTTAAAAAAAAAATTAAATTAACTATCTAGACACCACTATTTTTTAATTTAAAAAATTGCCTTGATTAATTACAGAAAGTTTGAACGTTAAATAAAGCTAAGATTAACTTTTAAATTTTAATATTTGTGGTTGCAAACGTAAAAAAAATGAAGACTCCTATTTTACATCTTCGGCAGTTAATGGGTTAATATTAATTAAATTATGACCATACGTTGAGAAAATTTAGAAATCCTGAATAAATTGATTAACCCTTATTGGACCCTAGCATTACAGACAGAATTTTATTTTTATATTCTTTCGCACCACTATATTTAAAAAATAATTTTTTTAATATATATCTCCTGTACAACAATTATGGTTGCCAGTGGGCGATATTTTTTAAATTTAAGTACTTTGATTGGTACCACTTTTCTGAAATGATAAAATTCCCCTTGTTTCCGCTTTAATTAATATCGCATTAAATAAGGCGAATTTTACTATTTCAAAAAAGTGGTGCCAATCAAGAAATCTGAATTTTAAAAAAGTAGCCCACCGGCAACACCGCTGTACGTGTACATGTTATCAAAGTACAAGTACAAATATTTCTTTAAAAATGTGATGTTAACCAAATAAAATTCGTGTAAGAGCTGCTTGTCCCGATGTCATTTGGGAAGTAACATAAGACCAATAAGAGTTAAATAATATTTTTTTTTCCCTTTCCTATTGCAATATATTAAACAAGAAATAAAAATCATGCGTCCAGAGAAACCTTTACGTTTATTTTAAAATGAGGAAAGCCAATTTTATGTTACTGCTATACATTTAATTGTTTGCATTTGACTGTGTTTCGTAAGCAGTAATAGACTTATTTTATATTTCTCGTAGTCGTATTTCATGCAAATTTAACATGCAATAACAATTATCCGTGTTAGCTGGAAAATATATTTAGTTTTGATACACGCCAATGGACAATAATTTGTTGAAAACTTTGATTCTCTTTGAATAAAATATCAACAAAAAAATGAATATTTTATTTTGTTTCAGTTTCATAAAATTCAATTAATTCAATTAAAAAAATTTACAATAAAAACAAAAAGAGGTTTTTTTTTTTTTTATTTGAAAAAAAGGAAGAAATAGGGAAAAATATTCAGTCATATATATGCGTATAATTATATTCCTTAATTTAGATAGTGAAGATTTTTTAAGTATTCATGATAAAATTCTGCTTGTGATTGTTAATATTATACGATTATTAAAAAATAATTCTATTTAAAGTTTTCTTGCCTCACTTACAAAATCAATACATTTGAAATATCGTTGACCCAATAAATTACTAGTAACAAATTCATACTGGTATTAATATATAAAGCTTTAACTATTTTTAATTTATTTTTACAATATAGACTTATCCCACTTTCAAAATCAACGGATGATTTATTTTAACTAAGCCGTCTTAAATGCATAGTGGTGAATACAGTATATGGCCAAAGGTGACCGGTCTCTTGCGATTTTAGACGTTTTGTTAAATATCTAGAAAATTACATAAGGAATTAACCTGAAACTGAAGGTGTGTAAACAGTATAGTGTAGGTCATATATTTCCGCAAAGATTTTTTCCAGAAACCCCATAGGGGACCGTCAACAAATTGAAAAAGAGCGAATATCTTTTGGATAACCCTGTAAAACCTAATGGAGCAAAAACGTTCAAACTCGAGATTATTAATAAGTGGCTTATTGTAATATGCTGTGTTCATTTTTATGAGGATAGCATGTATACTCGTAGAGAAATTAAGGTTTTTATATAAACAGTCCCAAATTTCGCCAAGTTTTTTGCTTAGAATTTCCAGAGTTCTTAATATGAAAAAAAAAATTCTTTTCAGAAAACATGACGAACAATATTGTACACAATACCCTGCAACAGAATAAAAAAATAAGAAAAATTGGATGAAAAATGAGTAGATTTACTAAAAAAGGTTTCACTGCGCATGCGCGAAAGCAATCAAAATATATTGTGCATAATGTGTTACCTAAATGTATAGTGCAACTTTTGTAAAAGTCTCGAAAACATAGCTTGAAAGTTTTGAAAATTATCGTTGATAGAGTAAGCTCAAAATCCGTTGTTCCCAAAATGAAGCAAAAAGATGAGGGGTTGTATTCATATATCCATTGATTAGTGCCAATATAGCATACACAAAATTGCACGTACTACTGTATTTGGATACAGCCCCTCATCATTTTGCTTCCTTTTAGGAATAACGGATTTTGAGCCTATCCTATAGACGATTATTATCAGACTTTTCAAACTATGTATTTGAGACTTTCACAAAAGTTGCTGCATTATGCACATTATATTTTGATTGCATTCGCGCATGCGCAGTGAAACCTTTTTTAGTAAACCTGCTCATTTTTCATACAATTTTTATTATTTTTTCATTCTGATTGCAGGGTATTGTGTGCAATGTTGTTTGTCATATTTTCTGAAAAGAACTTTTTTATATTAAGAACTCTGCAAATTATAAGCAAAAAACTCGGCGAAATTTGGGACTATTTTTATAAAAACCTCAATTTCTCTTCGAGTATGCATATGCATGCTATCCTCATAAAAATCAACACAGTATATTACAATAAGCCACTTATTAATAATCTCGAGTTCGAACGCTTTTTTTATACACCTTTGGCCATATAGTGTATCTACGTCACTTTTTATTTAATTCTTAGCCACCAGTAAATTTATATAGAAATATTAATCCTGTAAGAATTACAAAAATATGCTACTAATGAAACTTAAAAATCTATTTTAAAATTTCTGGTGTTAAATCTTCAATATAAGAGTAAAAAACATAATTCTAAAAACATATTTCATGCATTTAAGGGTTAAGTTTTACAAAATAAAAAATTATATAAATAAGGCATTTAGATTCATACTTATTAAAATATTTACTAATTTGCAATATTTTAGTTTTTACTTGTACTGCAAATGTGCAACCTAAAAAAAGGTTGACTTATTATACGAAAAATGTATCTTTGATTTATTTGATTATTTTTCCTGTTTAATAAACCTTTCAAAGAATCATATATAATTTTTCCGAAACAAAATAAGAAACACATATTTAAGGATTAATATGTTTAAGCATTTTGTTTATAATTTTTTGTTTCCATTTGTCTCAACTATTTTTTCTTTTATTTCTCTTCACATTTTGCCCCACCAGCGGCCGAGAGGTTCTGCTCTCGAAGCTGGTAGACGGGAGGTGCTGGGTTCGATCCCAATCGCGGCCGACGGCCTAATCGTTCGGAGCTTTCGTGGTTTTCTTTGAACCTTGGTTTTCCAAGCATAAATACGGGTTAGGTTCCCATAGAAAGACCCCCACGGAGGCACTCCTCCCCCCTAAGGGCCTATATGCCTCGTGATCATAATTGGCCATCATAAACACAACCAACCTCTTCACATTTTAATTTTTCCTTGGTGCAATATCTCGCTAGAAATTCTTCTGTGAAAACACTTGATTACGAGGTTAAGTATAGGTTTCGAAGATTAAAAAAAAGCATATTTTCTCTAATTTTATATACATATAATAAATAAATTATTTTATTCAAACTTTAAGCATATAAAAGAGCAACATTTAAATTTTTCATTCAAAAATTTGGAAAATTCAGCCGTTGGGACCTGGCTTCCGTAGATCCTTAAGAAAAAAGTGCCCTTGTGGTCGTCAGGACAATTCATGATAGCTTTTTCTGAAATTGAAAAAACATATTTTTTCTATTAGTAGATACGTATAGCTCGGGATTGAACGAAGGATTTAAATAAAAATTGAAATTTGAATTTTTGGCAGAGTTGTATGCAAAACAGTACAAGTTTTGGTACAATTTACATTACGTATTGCCTTAAAATAATGCTTTTAAATTAGTTGTAATCGAAAAAACAAAAAATCTTTCATTCAATCACTAGTCCAGGGACGGCGAACCTATGGCACGCGTGCCATAAGTGGCACACTGCAGATTATTTTTGGCACGTCATAGATTCAGTTTCTACATTGAAATATAGTGGATTTTCACAAAATGCTATAATTAATCTACATGTTTTCTGTTTATCTGAATTCGATTAGTTTGGTTGGTTGTCATTGTGATACAGATTGAAGAAACTGAAAGATAACTTAATGTATCCCAATCTAGCTCAATATTGGCTCACAAAATTTTATGACTAAGAGAGGATTGGGAGATTATCACAAAAGAAAGATTAAAAGGCATTATAAGCAAAAAATGCCGATGTTGGAATTCAATTCCAGATACTAAACATTACAGATTCTGGCGCTAGCTATTTTGACAATGTTTTCTGCGAGACATTCTTTTTTAAATAAATGATATGAAAAATTCAAGTACAAAGATCTTGTCAACTGAGTAAAATTCAATTTGCATTCTCTTAAAAATAACTAAATACGAAGCTGATAGAAATTATTTGACATTTAAGATGAGACAACAGAAATAATATTTAAAAAATAAATTTCTAAAGTAAAACATCAAATATTACACTTATTTTTTCAATGCTAAAAACAAAATTTTAAATAATATTAATTGATTATTATTTGATCCATTAAATTTTTTTTATTGTTGGCACGTCATGATCACGTAAAATATATCTTTGGAGAAATTTGGCACGTGGACCTGAAAAGGTTCATCGTCCCTGCACTAGTCAATCCTATTTTGAAGAATTTCAATAAGATCGGTGTTTTTGAGTTCACCGACTTCAAAAATAGTGCATTTCGGAAAAAATAAACGATATACCTGTGTTGCTTCCAGCCGGTCTTGCCTAATGAGGGGAATTTCCAAAGGCTCTCTCTCCTTGACTTTGTAAAAATATTCTAGACATATTGTACTGTTAGATAAAAAATATATATAAAATAAATGGATTTTTTTTTTTTTTTTTTTTTTTTTTTGCATTTTTAAACCCATGTAACACCTTAAGGGAACGAGGGACCTTTAAAATGAATTTTTTATTTTTTGTAAATTTCACTTTAACCCTTTATCTACTGGCGGTACTTATAAGTACCATTAAAATAATTTGTTATAAAATTCATTTAATACATCGATTAGTTGTAATACAGTTTCGAATGAGTTATAGATACATTACTTTATCTAGTTCCAAAAGCATTATGGGTTACGCAAATCAAAAATGTTTTTAAAAGGATGATTTGTCTTGCCTTTGCATCTTTTCAGCTTTCTTGGCGTTGGGGGGGGGGGGGGGGATTTTTCAATTCGGAAATATTCCTATGTTTCTATTGTGCGAATATTATATTTGTACATTTCTTAATTTTATAAAAAATTAGGAAAAATATTTAAAATTTGATTAATAAGATTTGAATGGGGTTATCAATATTACCCAAAATCCCTCTAAATTCAAATTTAATGAATCCTTCTAAATCCTTCAATCCTTCTAAATCCTTCAATCCTTCTAAACTCCTTCTAAAATGTATTAAATAATTATGTAAATTTTCTAATGTAGTTTAAACAATTCATTAAAAATGCTTTAGAAGATAAAATTTTGATGAATTCATAATTCAGTACATAAAGGGTTAAATATCATTCAAGGGTACATTATATGCTTGTGGCATACATTTATCACGAAAAAAAAATTTTTTTTTTTTTTGAGAAAAAAAAAAAAGGAATTTTCCGTAATATTTTAGAACTTTTCAAAATGCCATATGCGAACACAATATCAATGAAAATCCCCAATATTTTTTTATATAAGTTTGGTTTATAAATATAAACAAAACTGTGCCTTGAATTTCGTATATTCGAATATAAAGGTAAAAATATATTTTTTTTTCTTTTTTTTTTCTTTTTTTTTTTTTTTTTTACTTACCTTTATATTCGAATATATAAAATTCGATGCACAGTTTTGTTTATATATATGAACCAAACTTATAAAAAAAATATTGGGGATTTTCATTGGTACTGAGTTCGCATGGAGCATTTTAAAAAGTTCTAAAATGCTGCGGGAAATTCTTTTTTTCCTCAAAAATAAAAATAAAAAATTAATTTTTTTTTTTGTGATAAATGTATGCCATAATGCATATGATGTACCCTTGAATGATATTTAAAGTGAAATTTACAAAAAATAAAAAATTGATTTTAAAGGTCCCTCGTCCCCTTAAGTAATTTAACCTTAAAATAAACAGGCAGGTGTATACAGAATCATTCAAAGCTGTTTCATTTGATAAAACTCTTTCTGTAATTTTGCTGAACGTAATCAAACAGTTATAATTAGAAAAACTGTGACAAATCCACGATTAAGTACTATAAAAGTTTTTAAAACAAATTTTAAGAAACATTTTCTACTTAAATTTCATCTGAAACTGTTCGACGAGGGCTGAGATCAGCTGGATTAAATGGTTGTTCTGCCTGTAGAAATTTTTTTGTTAGTGCGAAAAACAGAAAGCTTAGACTTTCCTTCGCAAAATCAATGATAAATAAACCCGAATCGTATGGAAATAAATGTCTTATTTGAAAAGAAGCTAATGATGATGTTAAGCGATGAAAGATAATTTAACATTTTTGGTTCCGATGGCCATATAATTGTGTGGAGAAGAAACAAGTTGGAAATTGCTCGTCAAACGTGGCAAATGAGGCACGTTCGTACTATAACTAGTTTTATAATTATTTTTTGCACCCCATATAGTACTGAATGTATATTTTTTTGCACCTCATAAGTGCATAGTCTGTAACATCATTAAAATGCACTTTCAATATTTTTTTCCCATTCCCCGTAATGTAACGAAACACTTTTGACTGTCCTTGTCATTAAACTATACATCCGATTTTCATAAAATTTGAAATGGCACGACAAAATTTTGCAACAATTATATATTTAAAATTTCAGGCCATTCGGAAGGTTGTAACATCTTTAAAATGCACTTGCAATAATTTTTCCCATTGGCTGTAATGTAAAGAAAAACTTTTGACCGTCCCTGTAATTAAACTATACGTCCGATTTTCATAAAATTTGAAATGGCTCGACAAAATTTTGCAACAATCATATATTTAAAATTTCAGACCATTCGGTTGTGTAGTTTTTGCTCTGTTATATGCGGACAGACAGACGGACGGACTGAACGACGACTGTAGGTGCTACGTATTTATATAATTACGAACGCACCTAAAAATGAAGAACTTAATTCCAAGAACTTAGTTAGAGCAGTTAAGCATGACGATGGAGGTGTCCGTGTGTGGGAATGCATGGCAGCATCAAGATTCGGTAATTTGGTATTTATTGATGGCATAATGAATCATGTTCTTTATTGAAATATTTTAAAAGACAATTTAAAATTATCAGCCCAAAATTTGGGTATTGGAAACAACTTTGTTTTTTATCAAGATCCTAATACAATATACATCCTAATCACACAATCCTAATATACATCTATTCATCACAATCCTAATATATGATATACAATCCTAAACACACAGCTCTCTCAGCGTTTGCCTTCTTGTATCTCTATGGTCGTCCGCAAGTTCTGAAAACACCACCTCAGTCGCTGGATTTAAACCCAATAGAATATATTTGGAGAGAACTGGAGGTTAGAGAACGAAGAAACGATAGTAAAGCGAAAAGCAAACTAAAAACAGTAATGATCGACGCATGTATGAACATTGATGCAGAAATTACAAAAAATACTAGTGAAATCTATTCCCAGACGTTTAAAAACTGTTTTGTATGCTAAAGGATATCTTACTAAGTACTAATTTAACGAAATATTACAATATTTACTAATATATAGAAATTTCTTTAAAGTGTACGAAGACTTTTGTAAGGTAACTTTTTGTTATTCTTTTATTATTTACTTCTTCAAAGTAAAGTTTTACTATGTCTTTCAAATATTTTATGCAGTTTTGTTAAAAACAAGTTATAGATCTTATTATTAAATAACCATTCTAAAATATTAATTTTAATTAATGGATAGAGTACTATTTCATTGAACTTCGTAAGTGTACGAAAACTTTTGGGAGCCACTCTATGTAACTTACCATTTTACGTCGCTTAGTTAAAAAAATTATGGGGGAAAGTTCTATTATCAGATGAACCCAATTACGAAAGATTAGCCTTTTTAAAAAGTTCTACTGGATAGATTTTGATGAGACTTGCATTGTTAGTTAGGTAATTTTTCAGGGATGTTTTTAGAATATATTTCATATCGTTCAATCGATTTCAGCAATGCGGAAGGACATTTCAGGTAAAGGCCCATATTGCTTTGAAACACAAGGTCAAATTCACCGATATATTTCGTTTTATTCAAGGTTTGTTTGAAGCATATCGGGCGAATCTTGCTAATATGTCAATGCAGTTACGGAAAAGTAATCTGCAATTATATCTCTTATACCAATTTTATCTCTGTGTTAAAAAACAAACATATACAATACAAAACTAGGTTTTGAAGTAGTGGCTGATGACATGTTTACTTAGAAAACAAACAGTTTGTTCATACATTGCTTTATTGGGCGTAGAGGACATATTAACTGGAGACCACAGTCATCCAAGGCGGCACCCGCCGGTATCAATCCGAGCAGTCCCAATACCTGTCTGTTCACAAGAGCTGCTCGTAGGAATCTGCGTGAATTTAAAGTTCTAAGAGAAGATCACCACTTGAAGACTATATTACAATTTATAGCCTTAGACTGTTTTATGTTAGATGCTCCTGAGTAATCTTGGATAATTGGCTTTCACTTTAGCATAGGATATGTGTCCATACTCTCATAGACTTAAAAGTTATAAATACTTGATAATTGGGCCATGTGTTGCGAGTTACTAAATTTAATTGGGATTTGAAGTAGCCAAAAAATTATGATGTTTGAGAAGTGTCACGACATCGAACATATCGCTCACCCACAAGAAAAGTGACACATCTCGCAAAAATTCATTTTGCGTTTTATTCCACTAATAAGTCTATCATAGGTGTGTCTTGCTACACAAATAGTTTCATAAGTGTAGTTATAGGGAAAATTCTTTTATTACGCTATATGTTCAGTTGTGACTACAGAAGAAGGGTGGATTGTGTGGGGAAGTAAAATTACCCAAACCTCATCCTATATCTTCATTCTTAAGGGTTTTATGCTTTTATGCACATTTTTATTCCTGCATGCAGAGCTAACTGCTATCATTTCATGTTACAGTAAAATCATGGATATTTTCTTTTGGCTCTCCTGTGAAATTTACTTTTGTCGAGATGTCCCACTTTTCCTGCGGACGAGCGATATGTCTGCACTGATGATTATCGAAAATAGGCTGTACTTGATAATATTCTTTTATGGGGTTCTAATGATTTGAAGTGCTACTTGGGGCAGACGTAGAAACTGATTTGGCAACTAAAAGGAGGGTATACTAATTAACAAGTAAGAAAAAATCATGCATCAAGCATAGATTATGAAACACTTTCCAACACATTCAGAATAATGAAACAAAACTGCGCCTTTTAAAAAAATAAAATATTACGTCTAATTCAACCATATGGAAACTCATTATATATTTCCAAACCCAATTTCAGTTGTTCCCATCCATAATCGGAAATTATGCGAATTTTTTCAGCAGCTCTGTATATGGTATATAGATTTGAATTTATTAACAACATGTATGCCAAAATTTAGTTCACTTAAGAGATACATATACTTCAGTTGAAAATTTATCTTCAGCAATTTGCTCTAATAGGAGAACGGTACGTGAATACTTTTGTGCAGCCCTGTATTTGAGATATAGAATTTATATATAACGAGTAAGATGTAAAAAATTAATTAAATTTAAAAGCGCATACCGAATTTTAAACCGTACGTACACTCCAGCAAATATTACTCAAAGACAGTACTGTACTGTAACCGATTTCTTTTGTGTGCCCCTGTAAATCAATAAAAAATGCTATGAATGCCCTGTTTTAAAGTGATCGTAGTGAAATTCAGTGATTTATATCAGTTTCAATACACTTGAAAGAGCATAATGTCATTAAAATACTCTGCAAACGACTTTCCCCCATACATCATAATATAATGGAATACTTTTGAGTGCCCCTGTCAATGAACGATTAATCCTACATACTTCATATACCAAACATGCTTTGGTGGCCCTAAATAATGTTTATCTAAAACTAAACTAAACTCTGTGGCTATACAATCCAAGAAGGATCTGGGCCGACAGTGCCCATCTCTGTTTTCTTGACCCTGGGCCCCGAGGTGCTTTGCAGCATGCGTCCCGGCCAGGTGGTGAACCTAACGCGAGACCCTCGGTGTTTAGTTCCCAAGCAAGCTTGGTACTCAGTTTATCGACCCCAAAGGGATGAAAGGCTGAGTGAACCTTGCCCAGTCGGGAGTCGAACTCTCAAACTGCGGTGCGGTAGACAGGCGTGCTGAGTACTACACCACTGGGCTTCTAATAATGTTTATCAATTGCATGAAAATTTGAGTCTTATTTTACGGGAGTTAGAGCGTGGACAGACGGACAGACAAAACGAATGCATAAACACTTTTCAACTTTGTTGGAAAGTGATAACTAAGGTTATAGAGCATATTATCAACTTTATAACATATATATACTCATTAATGTTCAAATATATAGTTGTTGTTGTTTTTTCATCTGAGAAATATTCCAGAATTCTTTTAAAAAATCGGGTCAATCCGAATCAGACCCGCTAGAGTCAAATCCCAACCCGAATCCGATCCGTAGCTCAAAATATTTAAAGTTAACCCGACCCGCAACAAAAAACATTAAAATCAATCCAACCCGACCCGACCCAAACCGTGGGTCGTATCGAGCTCGAATAAAATCGAGTTACACGCCCCAATGCAAAACTCTATTGCAATTTCACTCATCAGTCGCTATTGCTATTGGAAAATCAACTGAAGCGGATAAGAATGCAAAAGCCATTATTGAAGTAAAAAGTAGAAACGGGAAAATGAGATTAAAAACGGTTGTTAGGAATAATACCCCCACCAACCCTGACTCGTAGTTTTTTTTTTTTTTTTTTCTAATAAGAATCTGAACAAAAAAGAAGGAGAGTGAAACTTGCAGAATAGAAATTTGATTCATCTCCACCGGGTTTTCCATCCCCTCTTTATCTACAATGATGATTTCGATTCAATGATCTCAATTTAAATTATTCTTTACAACACAAGTAAAACCCGCATAGATATTTCTATAAGTATTCATTTACCCGCATGGTTTTGTTTTAAATTGCCAATTGAAAATACAGTGAAAAACGTTTAACACGAAACTCAGGGGACCGAAACATTTTTTTGTGTGTTAAAAGAATCGTAAAAAAAAGAACAAAACTCACAAGTATTTTCGACGTCGTCAAATTTTACTTCGATTTCCTGTTAAACTACTAGTAAGTTGCATCCATTAGGATAAAAAGCAAGTAAAAAAATATTGTTTTTTGGGGGGAAAAATCAGATATCTTTTTTAAGTGTTTATTTTATTTTATTTTTTTTTTTTTAGTCAGCATTCTGAGATCTAGCTTATTTGAATCAAATATGCAAAGCTGTCCCGTAAATCTTCGTGCTTAGCATTTCTCATTACGTTTTCTTTCTGGCTTAAACACACTGCGCTCAAACATTAATGTAATGGGATCCCTGTTTTTTATTATTATTGATAAAGTAGAATTGGCAATACCAAACTCTTTGCAGATTTCTGTTTTGGTCCTTCTTTTTCCTCAACTGCATTAAGCAGCTTCATCTTCATTTGAAACGAAATGACAGTTTGTTTTCGCACCGATATCTCAGCCATTGTGCTCATAAAACATAAGCTAATTTACAAAAATTAAGAAATTCACTGATTTTCACCCAAAATTCAGTGGTTTTAAACACAAAATTCATCAACTTCAACTCAAACTAACTAGCTCGAAAGCTATTTTTTTTTCATGTTAAACGATTTCTGTTTTGTGTTAAAAGAAAAAAAAAAAAATGTATTAAATTGCATAGTATACTGTCCGAACCGCTATCATTTCGTGTTAACCGATTTTTTATATTCAGCGTTGTCGTGTTAAACGTATTTCACTGTATTATTTAAAACATACCTCATATGCAAAGTTTAAGAACCCAACAGAGCGTTCAAAATTCATATTTGAGTAAAAGAGAGCAAATTTATTTTTCAATCTCAGCCCCGCGTTAAGCGCATACATAAAATCGTCGAATAAGACAGTTGTTTTTTTTTAGGTGCGTTCGTAATTATATAAATACGTAGCACCTGTAGCCGTCGTCTGTCTGTCCGCAGGCCCCGATCATGACTAATTGGGGCCCTGGGCAAAGAAAAATTAGGGGGCCCCATTCGAGTTGTTGCAACATTATTCAAATAGAACTGATAGTCGCATCTATATATAATGCATAACAATATTTTCGCACCTTGGATTTTAAATAGAAGAAAATTCTTAGCTCCGTCAATTTTAAATTAAGTACCTTAATAAAAATTCTCTTTTTTTTCCCCTTAGTACTGAACAAAACTCTTTTATATAGCTTTGGAAACATGTTATATTACTTTAAGAGGAATTTAATAACTTGAACTTATGGAAAAGTCCCAAATACTCTAACATGTAAATATGAGTTAATCAAATTACTTTTTTTACATCTTTCTAAATTGTACTACACACAACATAATATCAAATCAAGTAGATTCTACTTCACAAGTAGAAAGTGTTTTTTCAATAAATCTAAAAAGATGGCAATTTTGGATCTGTTTTTCATATTTAATTCAAAGTCAAAAGAAAAAACTTTGAATACGGAAGAAAATTTATCCCATGACAATTAGAACTGATTATTTTCAACTACTAAAGTTTAGATATGATTTAAGTTCGTTCTTTTAAAGTTGAAATTCGTATTTTGTATTTGAAAATTTTCAGAGTTGGAATGGGAAAAAAAAAGTATTTATTTTATAAATTAATATATGGATTTGGGGGCCCCTTGAGGTGAGAGGCCCCTGGGCAAAGTCCCGATTTGCCGATGCGATAATCAGGGCCTGTCTGTCCGTCTGTCCGCATATAACAGCGCAATAACTGCAAACGGGTTGAAATTTAATGTATAGAATCGTTGTTGAATTTTGTCGAGTCATTTCAAATTTTACGAAAATCGAATCAAAACTTAAAAAGATATTAATAAAAGTTTTCTTCATACTATTAAATCCTATCCTACGTCATTAATTCAATGATATCCCATGACAAGTCATGATTCTAGGTTGCCATGGGATGGCGTCCTATTTAAGATGAAGTCCTATTATTTGCGTATGACTGAATTTAATATACAGTGAAACCTCCATGTGCGACCACCTTCCTGAACGACCATTTTTTCATGGAACGAAATTTATTCCCAATAGGCTCAATACTAATTTTACCTCCATTCAGAGACCATCCCAGTTGAGTTCCCTCTACGAGCGACCCATTTCTTTGAAGCAAGTGAAACAAATTTCGTTTTTTCCTCGTCGCTTGAGGAAGATTTTATTAGAAAAAATAGTTCCGGAGAGCGCATTATTCATCAAACTTCTAAACTAAGTTTAGATCTTTTTTTATTCCGGTAACTTTTAAGTGTTTAAACCCCTTTGTGCCTTTTTAGGCAATGAATTTAACTCTGATGACAAATTAAGAATGATGGTCAATAAACTCCCCGGCCCTATTCTCTCAAGAAACTCTCAAAGAAATAGATAAATTAACCAAATCGCCATTATTTGTTTCCGTAAAAAAAAAATTGCATTTATTGACTGAACTTCGAAGAGATTTCGAAATAAAAGTTATAAAAGATAAAACCGTAAAATCAAAGCTAACTTCAAGGTATTCATTTTTTAATCCTGCAGTAATTAACTTATGTAATTAACTTTTGTTTTGATACTTACATTTTTGCTTTTTTTTCCTAATGTGAAAAATAAATTTTAGCAACATTATTGTTACCTTTTTTGAACAATTAAAATGTAGATTTAAACATGACCTCCATTAACAGACCACCTCTCGGAGCGACCTACTTTTATTGGAACGGAACTTGGTCGATTTAGGGAGGTTTTACCGTATATAGAATCGTAATATGAATATAGTATATAGAATCGTATATAGAATCGTAATAATTTTCTGTTCATGCATTTTTGCATAAGAGTGCAACAGCTATGGCACCGAGATCTGAATATTTATAAAACTAGTTAGAGTACGAACGCACCTCATCTACCACGTTTGACGTACAATTCCCGACTTGTTCATTATTAACACTTTCCAGCATAGTTTAAAAGTATTTATGAATCGGGTTAACCCATTTATGGAAGAATTTTTGTTTTTTCAAATTTGGTGGTAAAATCATTTTAAAATGTTGCAAAATGAACTAATTTGATGCTAAAAACTTTTACCGTAAATTGTAAACATACTAAATATGGGAATATGCATAATATTTATACTAGTATAATATGCATATTTATATGTTTGTCTAAATTGATATAAAATAAGCTTTGAAATTGTGTGTTATGAACTATAATTAGTATTTTATGAAGTACTAAAAAAATATATTTATTTCTTTACAGAGACTAATAACATTATAAGTGTTATTAATAATAAACTAAGAATAATCGCATTTGAGGCTTAAAAACAATTTATTTCAAAGTCATCTTGAAAAGGGCTTTATATAAATAATGTATGTCCCTAAATGGCTAATAAAAATATATGCACATTCGTGCCTAGTTCCCTATATTTTGTACGTTACAAAAATGCATAAAAAATAGACTTGCACATATAATTTCACGATTTAAAGATATGCGTATTTCAAAAAAGTCTACAAGCTAAGGTTATGACTTATGACTTAGTTATTTGGATCCTTGATAGAAAAGGTACAAATAAACTTATTTTTTACATTTCGCCATCTTGAGAATTAAAAAATCTATGAACGCCGAAATGAGTTTCCAATTCAAGCAAATAAATATCCATCTTATGCTGTCATCTCTCGGTGACAGATAAAGACATTTATAGATTTTTATATCATACAATTTTCCTATTATAAAGAAGAAGAAAATTGTACAAATTTATTAAAATTCGAAGCGTTCTAAAAATGGGACTCTAGGCATAAATGAGTTAAACTATTATTTTAACACAATCAAACTGATTGGTAAAGTTATCATACGAATTGTATATTTCTAACTGAACGAAGAAATGCCCAGGCTGGGAATCGAACCCAGATCCTTGGCTTTAAAGGCCAATACTTTATCGTTTAAGCTAACTGGGCCGACAACCAGCCCGCATATCTCGCTCTGAAAACCTTATTGATAGAAACATCTGGTCTGTCGTGTAGACAGCTCACACAAAATAAACTGCAGGTAAAGGAACTCCATATAAACGATGGATACGTCGATGAACTATTATTTTAACACAATCAAACTGATTGGTAAAGTTATCATACGAATTGAATACAGTCGAGTCTCTCTATAACGAAACTCCATACTTCGAATTTCTCTATATAACGAATTTTTAGTAGGAACGGTACCTTTTTCCCATGATCTCATTAAAAACAGTCTCCATACAACGAATTTTTTCATAAAATGTTCTTTATTTATTGTTTTAAAAAAGCTTCCAAATCACATGGAATCAATTTTCCATTACCGATTAGTGATTTATCGTTCAGTGCTGAATTTTTTATTTTACTTTTCTACCTTTAATCTCCTTGTTTTTTATGCCTAACGAATTCATCTCCCCCTCCCCCTCCCATACACCTTCCAACATACTTCTTAAAACAGTGTCAATTGGATTGTTACACATATAAGAGCGGGATCAAAGAGGTAATTGAAGTTTAAGGTGAATTAGAATTAAAATGGAGGAAAATGTTCCCGATACAATTTTTCATTCCTTGCTAAAGTGTGAACATTTTTTCGAGAGTGTAACAATTTTGAAATCAAAACAGCGAAAAACTGCAGATTTCTTCATCTAAAATTAATGTAAGATTTCCTTATGTGATTTTTATTATGCTTTCAAATAAATGTCTGTTCTCTTTTTGAAACTGTTTAAATAATTCAGAAATACAATATTAGGTTAATATTTATAGTTAAACATTTCAAATTCTTAATTAAACACCTGAAAAGTAATTTTTGTTCAAAACTTACACATTAAATAGGAATTTTTACTCTTTCTCTATATAACAAATTTATCTCTATAACGAATTTTTTACTGGAACAATGGATTTCGATATATAGAGACTCGACTGTATTTCCAACTGCGCATTTTTTCGCTCAGTTGGAAATATTCAATTCGTATAAATGGGTTGATCTGTCCATATTGTAACTCTTATGCATACTATATACTCTGATTGCCATGTAATTTCTATATGTTATTGATATTTACTTCAGAATGTTCAGCATTGAAAACGAAGTGTGTAGCATTAATTAATAGTTTGCTTACAGGGAGAAACAAAAGTTTTCCGTTACATTATGATCTAAAGGGAAAAATCGCTTGCGATACGTTTTATTAAATTTACGATATTTCAAATATGGTGAGATAGATATGAACTACGGAGGTGGACTACAACATTCTTTCGAGGGAGTATAGAATTAGTAGCATTTATTGTTCGTTTACATTACAGGGACGCACAAAAGAATTCTATTACTGAAGTATAATCTTCATATGTTCCACGAAATTTCACGTTATCACGATTTAAATCCAAGGTTGGGAGAGCTTACTTATAGACTTCACGATTCGTTTTAAATCATATTTGGGAGAGCTTATTAGATTAAAACTTCACGATTCATGTAAAATCACATTAAAATAATAAAACATATTTCACAACTGAAAATGGCGCTGGTGTTGTTCAGTATAAGTCCAAGTCAAGCACAGGATGATTAAAAACTTTGTTAATTCTATTTACACTTATAAATATTTACAGTATTTACAATGAAAACATTTGGATACTATTTCTTTAAAAACATGTAAATATTCCACACTGGGAATTCAAGTTAATCATATTAAAATTTCACCAATTATGTTCTTCTATAAAAGAAGCCACGAAAATAGCATAATTTAATATTCGGAAATAAATTTCCCCCTTTTTTTTATATTAAACATCATTTCTTCTAATAGAAGACCCCGATAAAAAAACCTATACGCAGCTTATTACCTGCTGCGTTCAAGATTCACATTCACAATACTAAACTAAAAAAAGGAACAAGAAAGAAAAAATGTTTTTTAATATTAATTCTCTAGTCAGACCACGTGACCTGGGATCACTGGCGCCTAATCAGTCTGGCTGAGAAAAGAAGAGGTTTGCGAAATTTCACAAACTCCCCCCGATGAACAAGGGTTCATCAAAATGGGGATTCAAAATAATTAAAGTAGAAATAAAATTATTCTAAAAAATTATCAGTTACACTATACATAAATACAATACAAATCAAAATATATACTTACATACTGGACTTCAAATAAAATAATAAACAGTTTAAAAAATTTGTCAACAGGTTTCTGCTACTAAAAATAGAAAGAACAGTTTAAATCTATGCAAATTTTTCTAGAATATTCAATACAAAGCAAATTAAACTAAAAATTAGAAATATTATCAAACAAGAAACATTTTTTTTTAAGTGAAAAAAATAAAAAGTTTTGTTTTTTTAAGTCAATACTAGGGGGCTCGGCCCCCTACGAGCTACGCTCGCCAACCCCCGTCCAGACACCGCAGACTCTAAATGCACGCTAATTTGATCGGCTTTAAAAAGATTTCGAAAGATTGAATTATAATTTAAAAATCAGTGGCGATCTCCCTATAAACGAATTTCTATTCATTTCTCTTTGATTGGGGAATTTTAACGCCAAATCCGCTGCGGTACTACTTGATTATCCTGTCGACCAATTTCGCCAAATTATATAAATCGCCAAACCACTCGCCAAATTATACAAATTGATATAATTTTTATTTTAAATAACGAAAGAACAAATAAATTCGTACAACATTAATAAAAACACAAATAAAACGTCGAAATAAAAATAACTTGATGACGTATACATGTGTAACAACATTTCAAAATAAGCTAATATAAAAGGAATTAAGTAAAGAGAGTCTTTGTCTCCTGGTATTTTTTAACAAAACGAAAAGAAAGTTCTTTTAAATGAGACATTTTAAATTAATTCTCAAAATATCAAATAAATGTCTAGCGCAATTTCTAAATTTAAACTTTTTTGCAATATTATTTTGTGTTCATTTTATGTAATAACTATAATGTGACGTAAATATGACGTAATTTCTCCTAAGACTTCTAACGCATGTTAATGAATTTATTATTTTACAATATCCTTTCTCTTTTAAAATTCACGTGTATACTTTTTATGACGTAATTTTTAATAAGTCCCTGCTATTTATACGTAATTATTTAATTCTAATTTGAAAGTTTTTTTCCTGTTTATAATAGTCACGTGTAAATAAATTTTTAATTTGAAGCAAACATTATTGCTTGCGCTTTTTATACAGTTGGCAACAGTTTAAATTAGTACAATTTTCTGAAATCTGTAAAAAATATCTCTAGAAATGCTGAAAATTTGAATTTAAAATAGAAATAAAACCTGAAAAAATGAGTCAAAATAAAAAAATTAATGCAATCTGCACTCCGGCAAATTCTAACGCATAAAATGATCTAAAAATGATTACACTGCAATGTATAGTTTTTGCTGCTATAAAACTTTTTTAGTGGAACGATTTTGTCCAACTTTAGCATTAAATAACTCTTAAAATAATTCTTCGATTTGAAAACTGTTTCCATCAGCGTGTTTATCAAACATTTCTGTATAAAACCTCCTATTTTCATATTTTTGTATGCATTATTTTTGTTAATATTAACGAAGAAAGGCCTCCGGTCACAAAAAAATCAAAACCGGCGGCGGCGGCGGCGGTGACAGCGGTAGTTACTTTTTTTTAGAATAGAGAGAAACAAAAGAGTTCAAGATTTGTTTTAAAAATCAAATGTCAATGAGAGTTTTTGAGTCTCTAATAATATCAAAGTTTTTTTTTTTTTTTTTTTTTTTTTTTTTTTTTTTTTTTTTTTTTATCTCTGTCCACAAATACTCAACTTCCAGAAAGTTCTTGATGCATGTTCATATGCATAAGAATCACATCATATATTTCAAAGTCAGAAGTCTTATTCTGGTCCGTGTAGTGAGCAGATTGTAAGTTGAGAAGATAATCATTTTTCAAGCGCTTCCAAAAATGATTCAGAAGAGTCTCGCGCAAACGGAAGCGTTTCACTAAGGCAGGTAAACACAAGATATGCTCTAGAGTTGCTATAACTAGTTGTCCAGGGCGAAGGCTAAATTTCTTGGAGATTGCACGGTTGTTTAGGATTGATTTTATACACTGTCTAGGTTTTAAAATCCAAAACTTTTTATGAGTTTGTACTAATGTACTGGACACTCCTGAATGAAAAACTTTTTCATGAGCATCTTTCACGATTAATTCAGTCAATTTATGTTTTGCAGGAATCACTACGGGATGTTTTTCATAAAATGAGGATTTAGACTTTTGTAACCGTCCTCGTACCAACAGCAAACCTTCATTTGACAACATAGGATTTAACTGTAGAAGATTCGATTCTTTAGGGATACTCTTGTTACATTTCAAGCTTTTAATAACTTCAGGGAAACTTTCTTCCTGCACTAGATTTAACCAAAAATTTTCAGCATGTAACATTTCCTCAGCTGATAACTCTGAAAATTTTCTTTTTTCTACCTTTAATTTTACATTAGAAATAAATCTAAATATCCATGCAGTTACTCGATATAATTTCTTTAGGGAGCTATACTTTTCAAGAATAAAAATGGGAATTTCATCAGATTTATTTGTTTGAACAACGCAAGAAATGGTGGCTGCTTTTTTAGACTTCTCTTCAGAAACATCAGGTAATCGAGATGCAGCAATTTTAACCCTAGGCCACTGATTTTCGGGAAGGGAAAGAAATTCAGGACCATACCACCATTTTTGAGAATTTATTAAATGCTTCACAGAACAACCTCTCGTTATTAAATCTGCGGGATTAAGTTTGCCATCACAATGTCTCCATAAACTAGGATCAGACAAATTATGAATCTCAGCTATTCTATTACTAACAAATGGTTTCCATTTTTCTTTTGGCCCTTTAAGCCAATGAAGAACAATTTCTGAGTCCGACCAGAAAATAGTATTATTTACTTGGATAACGTTCGTGATAAACTTTGCCATTCTGGCACCAATAAGTGCTCCCATGAGTTCAAGACGAGGAAGAGTTAACTTCTTCAAGGGAGCAACCCTAGACTTAGACATTATAAAACTAGTTTTAAATTTATCTTTAGAAATTGGATACCGTAAGTATGCCACTGCACCATACGCATTAGGGTTAACATCAGTGAAAATATGCAGTTGGAGATGCTCCTTTTCCATGATCAGGTTGTTGAAATAGTGTCGGGGAATTTTCAAGTGTGTGAGATCAGGGATTTCTGAAAGCCAATTTTGCCAATTATTTTCTAGTTCACCACAAAAACTTTCATCCCATGATATTCCCATTATCCACAATTGCTGCAAAAGGCATTTGACACGAATAACAAAAGGGGAAATAAATCCGGCTGGATCAAACAATGTAGCTGCAATTTTCAAAACGTTCCGTTTTGTACAAGAATCATTGCTTAAATTTTCTAACAATGGTCGTAATTCTAGTCCTAATTTATCTTCTGTATTGTTCCAGATCAATCCTAAAATTTTCAAGGAAGTATTTGGGGGTTCGGGACTAGAAACAGGAATGTTTTCATCAACCCATTTTTTCCTAAGTTCCTGAGAATTGGTTTCAAATTTTCTTAACTTCATCCCCCCTTCTTTCAAAATATCAACAGCTTCTTTAGTTAAATTAAAGGCTTTTAGAACATCGTTTTCTCCTGAAAACAAATCATCAACATAAAAAGAAGAATTTAGGATTTCAAATGTTTTATTATGAGAGCTTTTATATTTATTAATATGGTGCTTAATAGTACAAACAAGGATAAAGGGACTGCAGGTGACACCAAAAGTAGCTCTGGTCATTCTATAGGGTACTATGTTTTTAGGTGCGTTCGTAATTATATAAATACGTAGCACCTATAGTCGTCGTTCAGTCCGTCCGTCTGTCCGTCCGTCTGTCCGTCTGTCCGTCTGTCCGTCCGTCTGTCCGTCTGTCCGCATGTAACAGAGCAAAAACTACCCAACCGAATGGTCTGAAATTTCAAATATATGATTGTTGCAAAATTTTGTCGAGCCATTTCAAATTTTATGAAAATCGGATGTATAGTTTAATTACAGGGACAGTCAAAAGTTTTTCTTTACATTACGGCCAATGGGAAAAATTATTGCAAGTGCATTTTAATGATATTACAGCCTTCCGAATGATCTGAAATTTTAAAGATATAACTGTTGCAAAATTTTCTCAAGCCCTTTCAAATTTTAGGAAAATCGGATGTATAGTTTGATTACAGGGACAGTCAAAAGTTTTTCTTTACATTACGGCCAATGGGAAAAATTATTGCAAGTGGATTTTAATGATATTAGAGCCTTCCGAATGATCTGAAATTTTAAAGATATAACTGTTTCAAAATTTTGTCGAGCCCTTTCAAATTTTAGGAAAATCGGATGCATAGTTTAATTACAGGGACAGTCAAAAGTTTTTCTTTACATTACGGCCAATGGGAAAAATTATTGCAAGTGCATTTTAATGATATTACAGCCTTCCGAATGGTCTGAAATTTTAAAGATATAAATGTTGCAAAATTTTGTTGAGCTATTTCAAATTTTAGGAAAATCGGATGTATAGTTTAATTACAGGGACAGTCAAAAGTGTTCCGTTACATTACGGGGAATGGGAAAAAAATATTGGAAGTGCATTTTAATGATGTATCAGACTATGCGCTTTATGAAGTGCAAAAAATTATACATTCAGTACAATATAGGGTGCAAAAAATAATTATAAAACTAGTTATAGTACGAACGCACCTCATGTGCCACGTTTGACGAGCAATTTCCAACTTGTTATTCTTATCAAAATCTTCATAATATAAGAATCTAAGATAATCGCGATCTTCCTCGGCTACAGATATTTGCAGAAAAGCTTTTTCAATATCAGCCGAAAAGGCAATTTTATGTAAACGGAATTTCAAAATTATGTCTAAAACATTAGGATTTAAGTTAGGGCCGTGATTCAAACATTCGTTTAATGATAGAGAATCACCATATTTGGAAGAAGCATCATAGACTATGCGCATTTTTGTTGTAGTTTTATCGTCACGGATAACAGGTCTGTGTGGCATGTAATAGGAATTATTCGAATCTTTCTCGGTGCACAATTCTATTACACCCTCATTAAACTGCTCTAGCAAAATGGAGTTATATTCTTTAAATAAAGAATCGTTTTTCAAGAATTTATTTTCTAAACTAGAAAACCGCTTCTTTGCTGCTTCAAGATTATTTCTAAGTAATTCGCGAGAATCTTTCCACAATAATTTTGCTTCATAACGCCCATTTACGAATTTTAGATTTTCTTTAAATTCTTTTATTACCTCATGATCGGTAATGTTCTTTTCATTGCTTTCAGCAATGCCAATTGATTCAAGATCCCAAAATGCCTTCAGTTGGGTATTTATATTTTCAACTGAAACACGCAAACAAGCTACTTCTTTTTTATTAGACTCTATTTGCCCTTGCACCGTATGACCGAAAATAGTTTCTGCAACGTATAATTCTTTTGTCAATTTTCCCTCGATTCCCTTTAATATTTTCCACAAAAAGTCAGACCATAGCAAAATATTTATTTCCTGTTCAAGACCTGTATCAGCAGGCTTAAAGCCTCTTGTTCTCATTATCTCTAGAAGTTCTGGTTCTAGAGTTTTCACAGAAGCTCCAGTTATATTATCAAGCACTAGTGCTTCGATATTTATCGAGTTAATAGGTTGCACAACACTGGATAATTCTAGAGCAACAACTTCATAACAAGATTCATAAGGGCGTCTCCGCCCAAAAGGATAAACTAATAAATTTTCTCTTCGCAATGGCTTCAATTTTAATTTTTGTACTAGCGATCTCTTCACGAAGCATTTTTCTGAACCACTATCACATAAAACGCGAGCCAACAAGCATTCCTTACCGGCAGACACAGAAACTGTACAAGTCTGCAATAATGTAGATTTATTTTGTTTATATTTTTGTTCCGACATCATAGATACAATTGCACCTTTCATTTCTTTTTCAGGATTTTCTTTTGCTGTTTCTTTAAAACAAAACAAAGGACCATGGGTAGTGTTACCACATTTGGAACAAGGGTTAATTTTTGTTCTACAGTTTGCAGATAAATGTGACTTATTTGTGCATTTGTAACAGCGGCCTTCTTTCTTTAATTTATATCGTTTCTGTTCATCAGTGAATTTCGAACAATTTAGTCCTACATGATCAGAAGACTTACAAAATATGCAAAACTGTTTTGTAGATGTATTTAAAGCAGCAGCTGAAGGTATATTTTTCTTTTGCGGAAAATTTTGATATTTACTTGAAGAATTTTCATATTTGGTTTTAGGATTTTCATAAGCCTTGGTTTGGGAATTATTTACTAAATTAGTAGCTTCACGACATCTTAATTCCGTTTTAATAAAATTTATTAAATCGGTGACTTCACAGTCCTTATCGGGGTCACGTTTTCGATGGAAATCTAGTATCAAATTTTCGGGTAATAATCGTAATAATAAGGGTAGTAATAAATGGCCATAGGAGCCTGATGCTACTCCTAACGCATCAAGATTTCTCATACATGTTTCAATATTATCATACAACTTTCTTAAAGAAATAACATTGTTAGTGGATTTCACTGGTTCAAGATTCACAATTTTGTTCATGTAACAGTTTATTATATTTTCCCGCTTACCATACCTCTCTTCTAATAATTTTAAACAAGTTGAATAATTTTGATCTGTCAGTTCAAAACCAGCTACAATATTATATGCAGGTCCAGACAACAAAGATTTCAGGTATTGGAATTTTTCAATTTTTGATAACGATTCGTTTGAATCTATCGCACTAGTAAATAAATTAAAAAATTCTAAGCACTGGCTTGCATCACCAGAAAATTTTTCTATGTTAAGTTTAGGAAGCTTCACTGCCGAAACTGGTTTACTTCCGATTTTTGAACCGTTACTTGATTCTAGTACAACTTTTGGTTCAGTTTCGATTTTACATTTTTTAAGTCTCATCTTAATTTTAAATTTCAAACTGGATATTTTTTCAGAATATTCTTCTACCGATTTTAGTTCTTTTTCATATTCAGTTTTTTCCTGAATTAGCTCATCTATTTCGGAATCTAATTCCTTTAGTAGAGCTTCCTTTTCATTTACGAGCTCTAACGATTCCATTAAAGAATCGCAATCAGTTTTATCAATATCAACAGATAATAATGTATCACATTTTGTGATTAATTTCGTAATGGCTGCACGAACAGTAGCTCTTTTACTTTTAAGCTTATCAGGCTTATCCATGTTTAAATTTAAATTCAATTTTCAAAATAAATTATCATGAGAAATGTATATTTTCAAGAAATCAACAGTCATGCAGAATAATAAAGGTATTTCTTACCTTTTTTCCGGGTCTTGAGGCACCAAAACATGAAGAATAATCTTCATATGTTCCACGAAATTTCACGTTATCACGATTTAAATCCAAGGTTGGGAGAGCTTAATTATAGACTTCACGATTCATTTTAAATCATATTTGGGAGAGCTTATTAGATTAAAACTTCACGATTCATGTAAAATCACATTAAAATAATAAAACATATTTCACAACTGAAAATGGCGCTGGTGTTGTTCAGTATAAGTCCAAGCCAAGCACAGGATGATTAAAAACTTTGTTAATTCTATTTACACTTATAAATATTTACAGTATTTACAATGAAAACATTTGGATACTATTTCTTTAAAAACATGTAAATATTCCACACTGGGAATTCAAGTTAATCATATTAAAATTTCACCAATTATGTTCTTCTATAAAAGAAGCCACGAAAATAGCATAATTTAATATTCGGAAATAAATTTCCCCTTTTTTAGGTGCGTTCGTATTTATATAAATACGTAGCACCTATAGTCGTCGTTCAGTCCGTCCGTCTGTCCGCATGTAACAGAGCAAAAACTACCCAACTGAATGGTCTGAAATTTCAAATATATGATTGTTGCAAAATTTTGTGGAGCCATTTCAAATTTTATGAAAATCGGATGTATAGTTTAATTACAGGGACAGTCAAAAGTTTTTCCTTACATTACGGCGAATGGGAAAAATTATTGCAAGTGCATTTTAATGATATTAGAGCCTTCCGAATGATCTGAAATTTTATAGATATAACTGTTGCAAAATTTTGTCGAGCCCTTTCAAATTTTAGGAAAATCGGATGTATAGTTTAATTACAGGGACAGTCAAAAGTTTTTTTTTACATTACGGCCAATGGGAAAAATTATTGCAAGTGCATTTTAATGATATGAGAGACTTCCGAATGATCTGAAATTTTAAAGATATAACTGTTGCAAAATTTTGTCGAGCCCTTTCAAATTTTAGAAAAATCGGATGCATAGTTTAATTACAGGGACAGTCAAAAGTTTTTCTTTACATTACGGTCAATGGGAAAAATTATTGCAAGTGGATTTTAATGATATTAGAGCCTTCCGAATGATCTGAAATTTTAAAGATATAACTGTTGCAAAATTTTGTCGAGCCCTTTCAAATTTTAGGAAAATCGGATGCATAGTTTAATTACAGGGACAGTCAAAAGTGTTCCGTTACATTACGGGGAATGGGAAAAAAATATTGGAAGTGCATTTTAATGATGTATCAGACTATGCGCTTTATGAAGTGCAAAAAATTATACATTCAGTACAATATGGGGTGCAAAAAATAAATATAAAACTAGTTATAGTACGAACGCACCTCATTTGCCACGTTTGACGAGCAATTTCCAACTTGTTTTATATTAAACATCATTTATTCTAATAGAAGACCACGATAAAAAACCTATACGCAGCTTATTACCTGCTGCGTTCAAGATTCACATTTACAATACTAAACTAAAAAAAGGAACAAGAAAGAAAAAATGTTTTTTAATATTAATTCTCTAGTCAGACCACGTGACCTGGGATCACTGGCGCCTAATCAGTCTGGCTGAGAAAAGAAGCGGTTTGCGAAATTTCACAATTACAGTATAATCTAGGGCAGGGATGGCAAATCTTTTTGAGTATGCGTGCCAAAGATTTCAAAATTATTATGTACCGACATTCTAACGTGCCAGAAACATTTTAACTCAGATAAAATCAATAATTAATTTTTAAAGAATTTTTACTTCAGTATTTTTATACTTATACTAAATTCTATTCCTAATTTATTTATTATGCTGTATTTACTCAATAATAAAGCCATGTCGCGTCAAATTCCGTGTTAATAATCTATAAATGCGTTTTTCTTTTATTATAAACTTCCGAATCAGATCATTTTTTAGGTGCGTTCGTAATTATATAAATACGTAGCACATATAGTCGTCGTTCAGTCCGTCCGTCTGTCCGTCTGTCCGCATGTAACAGAGCAAAAACTACCCAACCGAATAGTCTGAAATTTCAAATATGTGATTGTTGCAAAATTTTGTTGAGCCATTTCAAATTTTATGAAAATCGGATGTATAGTTTAATTACAGGGACAGTCAAAAGTTTTTCTTTACATTACGGCCAATGGGAAAAATTATTGCAAGTGGATTTAAATGATATTATAGCCTTCCGAATGGTCTGAAATTTTAAAGATATAATTGTTGCAAAATTTTGTTGAGCCATTTCAAATTTTATGAAAATCGGATGTATAGTTTAATTACAGGGACAGCCAAAAGTTTTTCTTTACATTACGGCCAATGGGAAAAAATTATTGCAAGTGCATTTTAATGATATTACAGCCTTCCGAATGGTCTGAAATTTTAAAGATATAATTGTTGCAAAATTTTGTTGAGCCATTTCAAATTTTATGAAAATCGGATGTATAGTTTAATTACAGGGACAGCCAAAAGTTTTTCTTTACATTACGGCCAATGGGAAAAAATTATTGCAAGTGCATTTTAATGATATTACAGCCTTCCGAATGATCTGAAATTTTAAAGATATAATTGTTGCAAAATTTTGTTGAGCTATTTCAAATTTTAGGAAAATCGAATGTATAGTTTAATTACAGGGACAGCCAAAAGTGTTCCGAAAAAATTATTGGAAGTGCATTTTAATGATGTATCAGACTATGCACGTTATGAAGTGCAAAAAAATATACATTCAGTACAATATGGGGTGCAAAAAATAATTTTAAAACTAGTTATAGTACGAACGCACCTCATTTGCCACGTTTGACGAGCAATTTCCAACTTGTAGTTCTTCAGGTAGAAGTAGAAGCAGGTTCAATAGATACACAATCATTTAAACTAACAGTTAAACTTCAGTTTTCAAAATTAAAACCTAAAATAACTTAAAACCCCAAGCCCAAATAAAATAAAGCCTAATCTGATTTAGAAGTAGGTATATTACTATGCAAACTATTTCCTAAAATTCTATTTTTAAAAATAAAACCTGAAGTTAAATGGAGAAGCAAAATGATTTGGAAAATACTATATGTTGAATGATTTGGCGAGAAAATGACGCTTCAGGGTACTTTCATTCATGTTGATAATACCTTAATGCATTCAAAAGTAACGGAATATTTTAAAGTAACTTATATACATTTTACTCAAAACTATACTTTTCGTAAAAAAAAAAAATAAAATGGATTCTTTTCCATAAACTAAATACAGTAAACTCCCGACTATCCGGCCTAATGTGGCGGAAGGGTAGGCCGGATAACGGAAAAGCCGGATAGGCCGGAGTTCTGTAAATATTTACTCACATCCTGCTCTCCCCCCACCCATTATATTAAAAACACATGTTACACATTTTAAGATAAATTTTATATATACAGTACATACAGTTTCAAAATAAGCAAAACATTTACGTAAACGTAAGCCTAATTAGTAAAAAAAAAAAAAAAAAAAAAAAAAAAAAAGAGTAAATTTTATTTTACTGTTTATTAATAAATGGTGGCCTAAATATGAAAGTTATGCATAAGATATGAGTCAAAACTTAGTTTTTATTTTTTGAAAATGTCCGCTTGCAACATTCTTCATTTTTTTACTAGGCCGGATAGTACGCAAAGCCGGATAGCCGGGAGTTTACTGTATAAACTTATAAGTTTTTTCGCGTGCCAGAGAAGTTTTCTTACGTGCCAAGTTCGGCACGCGTGCCATAGGTTCGCCATCCCTGATCTAGGGGGAAGGGAATCGTCTGCGGTGCATTTAATGATGTTATGAAAACTACTTCAATCATAATGAAAATAAAAAGAATCACTATAAGGATCACTACAACATGTTTTCTATAGGTTATGGAGTGCATTAGCCTTTCTCGTTCATTTACAGAGAAGCACAAAAAGAATTCGGTTACAGGACTGCCTATTGCTGGAAGTGGGTTTTCCGCTGTGTTATGTATTTTTAAGCTTATGTAATTTTTTGTCTTATTATACATGGTGTATATAAATTCTATAGACAGGGCTGCGCGAAAGAATTCGCTCCTATTTCCGGATACGGACAGCAATGTCTAAATATGTATTGTTACTTGTTGTGTTTTTTAAATTGCTTATTTAACTATCGCATTTCATTGTAGAAAAAAAAAATTTAAATTTTTTAATAATATTCTACTAGAGTTGGAAAGTCTTTCATAAGCTATACTTATGCATGGTTTTTCGTTCTTGTTATTTGTATATATATATATATATATATATATATATATATATATATATATATATATATATATATATATATACATATATATACTCTTCTTTCAGCAGACTTGTCATTATTTACAAGAAAGAAAAATCATGCGTCAAGCATAGATTATGAAACCCTTTCCAACACATTTAGGATAATGTAAAAAAACTTTACAATTTTATAAGTTGAGATAGGATGTCTAATTGAACCCATTTGGAAAAGTATAACACATTAGAAATCCAATTTAAGCAATGCTTATTTACAGTCGGAAAAGTATCCGAATTCTTTGATCATCCCTGTATATGATACATAGACTTGTATGCATAAACTACATGCATGCAAAAATTTAGTTCAGTTAGGAAATACATAACACAGTTGACAATTCCCCTTCAGCAATTTTCGCTTATAAAAAGAATGGTACGTGAATTCTTTTGTGCAACCCTGTATACGAAGTATACAATTTATACACAACGAGTAGCATGCAAAAAAATAGTTCAGTTTAAAAGCGCGTACCAAAATTGTAAACGCACTTCCAGCAATTATTGCTCCAAGACAGTACTGAAACCGACTTCTTTTGTGTGTCCCTGTAAATGTAAAGTGTTAAAAAAGAAAGCTATTAGTATTAGTCTGTTTGTCTCAGACAATCATGATAACGTGGATTAATTAGCTAGAAAAACTTTTTCTAAATCAATTTAATACATTTTAATATAATGAAGCAGAGACACTTGCACTGATGAAACGTATACTCTCATACGCCTGTCTTATGTTTGGCCTTTGTGCGAACATCCTTTTATCTATCAAAGTCAAGGCTGCGTCTCTTATGCATCCACAAAATCACAGCATTCATCTAAGTCAAGGCAGCTGTAATTAGATAAACGAAGGAACAGCGCCGATGTTCGCGCAATTGCAACTATTGAAAGCTCTCTTATTCATCTTATTCCATTTTTAATTTTCTGTATTTTTACTAAATTCCAGAATTAATATACACTATATCGCCATTAATCACCGGACACTTTCAATTTTAGACATTTTGTGGAATATTTAAAGATATACTTGTCGGATTCGTCTGGAACTTCGGTAGTATGAAGACTCTGTTTGACTTCATATTTATGAATGGCGATTTGATCAGAAGGACAATTTGGGGGGGCCAACAAGAAATCAAAGAATAATAATATTTGGGATCACCCTATAATATAAAATTCACGAAATGATCTATCGCTACAGCATACGAATATGTGGATATTGTACAGTCGTGCGGAATAAAAAATAAACACCCCTTACTTACTCTGCAAAAAAATATCGTAGAAGAAAGTTACTGGTACCACACGATTGGTAATAAAGTCTACTTTTAAATGATGTATATAAAATTTGCTTTGGGGACCATCTACATATTAAAACGAACCATAACTTTGTTTTCTTCAACAGTAGTGCATAATTCTGACAGCATAAATGAACTCTACACCCTTCAATTAGCCTAAAAACAAATTTTTATGCAATTCGTACGTTTCGATAAGTTTCTAAGAAATTATTTTAAAACGAGTTTATTTTAGGGGCTGTATCCAAATTGAAGTTTGGTACTCGATTGTGGACCGAGAGAGAGCCCCCTTCTTGATCAAGGCATCTTAAGCGCCTCTCAAGTAGTCATTGAAGACTGCTATATTACAGGATAGCATAAGAAATTTCAAAATATCTAGTCACAAAGGCCCCTTAAACCATCATTTTGCCGGGTTTTTTTTTTTTCTTTTGCATAATTTGAAAACTACTTCAAAGAAAAATGTGAAATTTTGGATTTTCATAAAGAAGAACTTAATAAATCTAAATCCATCAAAAAAATTGTAGGTTACAATTCGTAATTTTTTCGAGTATTAATTTCATAATTCATAATTCAAATCATAAAATTATAAAAATTGCCAATTCAACGTATTTATGTTTGGGTATTTCAGAATTGTTACTACACACAAAATTAGCACATTAGGAGTATAACTTCAGGAGATATTGATAAAAATATGAAAATGTAATTTAACATTAGAAGTACTCAATGTTGAACGTTTATAATTCAAAAACTTATCATTCAAATGACTTGAAATTTGATGTCTAGACATAGTTTAAACCGATGATTTGAAATATCTTGTTAAAATTCGGTATTGCCATTGAAAAAAATGAAGTTTGGGTTCGTTTCAATGTTTAGATGTCCCCCTAAGAAAATTTTATATGCATCATTTAAAAGTAGACTTTATTTCCAATCGTTCGGTACCGGTAACTTTCTTCTACGATAATTTGTTGAGGAGTTAGTAGGGGGTGTTTACTCTTTTTTCCACGACTGTACAATATGTGTATTCATTTGTGTAAGAATGGCACGTTTATTCATGGAGATAATATCGAATTTTTTTAAAAGTTCAAAAAATTCTTGAATTTGTTTTTATATCATGCAGTGTTTTCTACAAAATTTAACACCAGTTTTAGAAAATTTGACAAAATGTAATATAAATAATGTAGTGCAATTGGAATATAAACATATTAAACATTTGATGAAATATGAGCAGTTGTATGTAATATTTTTTATCTTCGCATGCGCATATGATAACAAAGATTTTCTTTTTTCACAATTTAATAGTCGACTCTATGGAGCAACTCATATTTAAAAAAAAAAAAAAACACTCAAAAAGCGTCAAAATTCAGAAAGATATTGGCGATAGAGTGAGCTGATTTTGAGTTGCTCTCTGAAAGCAGCTAAATGATAAATTTTTGAAATGATAAATGATAAAATGATAAAATGATAAATTTTCCATAAATTGTCGCTTTTAATTTTATTTTTTTTAATTTTCATTTTTTATTGATGCTTTAGTTCTTCCTGGAAAACGACCAGATTTTAAAAAAAAAGTATCAAAACTGAAGCATTTGTTCCAAATGTACTCGTTGACATTTATTAAGTACTAATATTTTTGCAGAAGATCAGTTAATAAACAATGACAATTTGTGGAAAATCCCTTATGATTCAGCAGTTTTTAGAGAACAACTAAAAATCCGTTCACTCTATCGCCGACATCTTTCTGAATTTTTACGATATTTGACTGTTTTTTTTTTTATTTATTTAATATGAGTTGCTCAGTAGAGTTGACTGTTGAATAATTAAAAAAAGTCTTTGATATCGTACGCGTATGTGCAGATAAAAAATATTGCACGCAACTGCTCATATTTCATCAAATGTTTAATACTTTTGCATTGCAATTGCACTATATTATTTCTACTATATTTTGTCAAATTTACTGAAAGTGGCGTTAAATTTGGTTGAAAGCCCTGCATGATATAAACAAAAGGCATGCAAGATTTTTTTAACAACAAAAAAAAAAGAAATCGATATATCTCGATGAATATACGTGCTATTCTTACACAGATGAATACACATATTGTACAATATCCACATATTCGAACGATATAGCGGTAGATAATTTCGTGCATTTTGTTTTATAGGGTGATCCCAAATATTATTATCATTATTATTATTATTATTTTTTTTTATTTTTTTTTTAGGCCCTCTAATTGTTTATCTGATAAAATCGCAATTGATAAATATCAAGTCAAACATATTTTCATAATCCCGAATTTCCAGAACAATCCCAGAAGTATACCTTTAAATATTCGACAAAAAGTCTAAAATTGAAAGTGTCCAGTGATTAATGGCTATATAGGGTATAACAGTATATTTTTTATTTCACCAGGAAGGCGGTTCTCAAATCCCATGCCAAACAACGCGAAACTATCTGACACATTTTCTGACTCATTCATAACCCCTTGATGGGTGGTGGGATGTATTATATCCCACCTAATTTTAATTGATATTTGCACCAGAAAATTTTTAGTTAGTTTTACTTTCAGAACTTTGGTGAAAAAGAGCTGAAAAATTTCCCTTATTTTACAATAAAAAATTTTCAAATTTCCGGTGGGAATTCAATATTACAGAAACACAATTACTTGCCCATCAAAGGGTTCAACGCAAAAGTATAAAATTGGCATGCCTGACTACTGAAGCGATTTAACATCGAAGTGAGCTTTCCGTTTTTTGACACATAAATTACTTATTGAGTTATAAGCAATTCCAGTGAAATGCCGACTGGTTTTTATCATATCTCGCGGTGTCACGTGCGGAACTTCAGTTCAAAACTCTCGCTTTGACTTTACATTCTGAAAGATCTTTTGCGTCTACCATAAAATGGAAAGCGTCTTTTGTTTACATAGTTTCTAAATAACAACACCTGCCAATTTCATGCGCTTCCCAACGAAAATCAATTAACAAATGTGTTAGAAGGTAAGCAGCCCCTTTGGATTTGAGAACAACTTTCAGAATGCCACTTTCATTTCATATTGTCAAAATATGACATTTTAAGGGGACCGGGAAAGCCCTATGTCCGCCATGTTAAATTCACCAATTTTATGTACCTTTTTCTTAGAAATGGTGAAAGATAGAGGTCTAGATTTTTTAGAGTAGTTTGAGTAACATGCTTTATGTATTTTAACAGACTATTTTCTTTCTAAGTAAAACTGAAAATTAATTATTAATTATTTATTGAAAGTCATTTTTAAATTAGAATTTTGGTAAGATTTCACTGCCTAAAATAAATAATTCACACCAAATCATTAAATCCCCGTGTTAAAGTATACAAAAATCATGATATAAGTATTAAAAAAAAATCTGGGTTCTTAAGTTTAATAGATATTGAAAAAAAGGAACACAAACATGAAAAATCCAAGTTTTGAGATAAAGTCAATTAAAGATTTAAATGGCTACTAAGCTGTCAAGTACTCTTAAAAGGAATGAATAATTCCAGCACTTCTTCTTTTTATATATAAATTTGTGTGACACATCGTTGGAAAGATAAAAGTTTAAACTATTTAATGATATAAAAAAGTAAAAATCGATTTTTTTCCCAAATTTCGCTTACCTGATCCCCTTAAATGATTAAGTGACAAAGTTGCTTGTTTCTTTCAATCACCGAGAATAAACGTCATAGCATTTATGATACGAGGTTATTACAAAGAACTCCAATCATAGAGATAAATTATTGCTTTTGCGATTTTTGTATTGCGTATTAGGATTACGGAAGATTCGTTATTAGTCAATGGTACTTTAATTTTTTACTGAACTTACCAAAATTTTATCTATTTTATATGTATTTATTAAAATAAATACAGTTAATAGGTTTTTCATTATCATTTAATTTTAAATATGCGAAACACTTAATTATTTATGCACGATTTGTCATATTATTTGAATATAAGTAGAACCTCTTTTATTCGGAACTCTTTTAACCGAAACTCTCGGTTAACCGGAATCCATTTTTAAAGTTTTTTTTTTTTTTTTCTATCACCATTCTTTGTATGCAAGCTGCCCTTTTCGAATCACGAGTACAGGTAAATATTTTGTATTCCCTTTCTTAGAATTCTTTTGAATTTAAATTGAGCTCTCGTAAGCTGCGGAGTGAACTAGAACACAGTAATAGGGTGGGAGGGGGGGGGGGAGAAAATGTGTGAATGTGGTCTAACGGGTGAAGAAAACGAACAAATTAGCAATTATGAAGCTTTTGAATGTTTTGCAAAAGGTTTGGCATAGCTGGAGCAGCAAAAAGACTGTGATACTGGTGAACTAATAGTATTTTTTTTTTAACTTCGTGATTGAGCTGCAAAGCAAAGACAATCGAAACTGCGACAAACAAAACTTTGTTTCAAACCCATGTGAAATATATAAAAGGTACTTAGTTTCAAAATTGAAATTTAGGTAATTCATTCTTTTTTCTATTTTGCTATTGCTTTATTTTTATTAAGCACTTGTTACTAGGGATGCACCGAATATTCGGTATTCGGCCTATTGGGCCATGTTACCAAATATTCGGCTTGGCCGAATATCAAACTATTCGGTATGCCGAATATTCGGCTTATTCGAATAGCAAACTATTCGGCATGCCGAATATTCGGTTTGGCCGAATATGAAAATATTCGGCCGAACTGAATACTTAAAAAAACTTTTAAAACATATTTTTAAAAACCTTATACAACTTCTACGTTTAATAGTCAACTTATAAAGATATTCAGAATAATTAGAAACAGAATCATATTTAAATAAAAGATAATGTTTTTACATTATTTATTTGCCGTTTATTAAGTATTATTTAAGAAGATTCACGAGGATTAATCACGAGGATTTTCATAGGAATTAATTATGTGAAAATGCAAGTTCCTGAACATTGTCCAGTAAATAATCTTTTTCTTGTTAAGGTTTTAAGAACAACGTTTACAACTTAAAATGATTGCCCACTCCAGACACCAATCTAGGATGCATTTAAAAACTTCCCTGCTTAATGAAAGGGAGTAGAACAGTTATTCTTGCTGAGTTGCCATCATATAAAATTTGAATAGATTGTATTATTTATTTATTTTTACTTTAGTCTCTTCCTGACAAACAAATGATATAGGAGCCTGTACAATTTTTCTTCCAATTTTTTTACAATTTCTCTTTGATTTTAAAATGTTTCTTTTAGAATTTAAGAAAATTTTAATCATTTGTTTTAATTCTCAGAAGAGACCATGAAATTTAAAATTTTATTAATTTAAAAATTTTTATAGCTATCCTCTTCTTAAATAACTCAAAGCAAATTTTTTTTCAGCATAAAGTTTACTTGAAAAAAGCTCTTGTTTATTAGAATAAAAGTTTCTGTTTTAAATATTATGTGAAATTGTTTTAAAATTTAACATTTTAATGCCTTTAAACTTTAAAATATAAAAGTATTCGACAAGCCGAATATTCGGTATTCGGCCTAGCAGTTACTATTCGGCTAGCCGAATATTCGGTATTCGGTTCGCCTGTTGGCCGAATATTCGGTATTCGGTATTCGGCCAAAATCTCTATTCGGTGCATCCCTACTTGTTACCATAATAAAAAAGACGGCATATATGTGTCCTTAATCTTGAAATTGAAGTATTCTCGATTGTCCGAAAATTTCGATTTTCCGAACGAGGGCTGTCCCAATTACTTCGGATAATCGAGGTTCTACTGTACTGTCATTTACTATTGAATATATTTGTCCTTTACTGTCATTCTCTATTTCCTCATTAAAAAAAAATAAAAAAAAAGAATCGAAAATAATAATAATAATTTCTGTGTGACAGAAAGTAAGTATGGATTTTGAAGAATATTTAAATTGAAGCTAATTTAAAAATATTTATTTATGTCAACCACTCTGGACTCTACAATAACACAGTTTTTTTGCTATCCTTATTTTATTATTATTTAGATTACTAGAAAGTGATTTCATTCGAAGGAAGCAATTTGTCCCTTTCTTGATTTTTTTTAAGCTGTTTTCCAACGAACAGACAGAGACACATCGGTGTCTGTGAAAAGAAAGCTATGATTATCAGTCCGTTCGTAAAAGACAGACATGGAAGTTAATACGACTTAATTATAAAAAAAAAAGCCACTTTTTTTTCCAAAATCAATTTAATGCTTCTTCATATAAGGAGGCAACGATCTCTTGTGTTGATGAAATACCCAGACTCTCCTGCGCCTGTCTTACATTTGTCCTTAGTGTCAGCATCCTTTTATTTATCAAAGTCAAGGCTGCGTGTCGTATGCATCGACTAAATCACTGCCAGGGTTCGAAATGTACCGGAGCAAACCGGAACGATGTTCAGGTTCGTAAAATTTTGACAAATATTGTTCCGGTTCGTGAAAGTATGGAAAATATTGTTCCGGTTCCTGTAATTATTAAAAGATATTGTTACAGTTTCATAAATATAGCTTCTATGCTCTCTGTAACGTTTTTTTCTAATTATTTAAAATCTTGAATGCATTTTTTTTTAAATTGGTTTTTCTACGGTTAAATATAAATTTGCTATACAGTAAAGTCCCGATTATCCGAGTTAATAGGGACCAAGCTCACCTTGGATAAGGAAAAAACTCGTAAAAACTGAACTTACACACATCGTCACCCACTAAGGAGATGAAATATAAATTTTCACTTAATTCAATCCTTTTTAGGGTACTAGTAACATTTCTCTTATGTACATTTCCGTTACTTTTAAGAAATACCTGGAATGAAATTGTTTTTTTCAATCTAACTTATACCTTTGGAATGGATCATTTTCTTCTGATGACTGATAGCTTCCATTATGACGAAACAGCCATTATAAATTAAGTATTAGGTGAAGATGAAAGAGCAGCCTTAAAAAGTTAGAACTCTGATTTTCTGGTCAGAATGGAGAAAAAAAAAATGGTCATAATTTTTTTTTTCAAAAAAAAAAAAAAAAAATTATGGCCATTTTTTCCCTTGTCCATCAATAAGTGCATCAGAAGAAAATAACTCGGTTAAAGCAGAAACTCAGTTAAGCTGGTCTCGGATAATCGGGACTTTATTGTACTTTCAAAAAAAAAAGCAATTTAACAAATTACAACGACCATTTGGAAAATGATTTTTTCAAAGACTAAAATTTAAGACATAAAAAATCGCACGGAGTTGATCACACATTACGTACGCCATGAATAAAACATTAATAGTGTTATTGCACGTAAAAATTCCAAGCGACAAAATTGCCTGCGACTCGTAGTATTATCCACCTGAAACTTACGATTATCCAAGCATTTCATTGGCTGTTCGGGAAAAGGTTTATTCCATCGTCAGATTTCTAAGAAATCTGACGGCCCATTTTAAATGAAATTTCATTCTTAAACTTCTAAACATCCCACAATATTACTTTGTACACCGTCGTATAGAGAAACAAATTTACTTTTAAATGCAATTTGTTTGAAAGCTGTATCTCAATGTGTTTCTGAGTTATTAATTTTTTTTGTAGTTTTTATTACTTTTTTGTCATAGTAGCAACAGAAGGTATCCACCTCTGTTGAAAGTAAAGGGAAATACAGATTACTGCATAGACCAATCAGAAAACGAATAAAATGATGATTAAACCAATAAAAACCTTCAGATATGCTTTCGATTTCCTACCCCAGGGTTGGCGAACCTTTTCGCATCCGCGTGCCAATTTTGTCCCAAAAATATTTGAAATGATCACGGCGTGCCAAACAATTTAGTGGATCGAAGCAGCAAAATTAATTCAAATACTGATTTTAGGATTTAAAATATGCAAGTAACATTTTGTAACGTACTTAAGTATGTTACAGCTACAAAACCCTACTTCTCTTGTTACGTCTTATATGCCAAATAATTCAGATCAGCTTCGTATTCCAGTTTTTCCTTATGAGAATGCCAGTTGGACTGGAGACACATGACAACAGGTTTCTACTTCAGTTTCTCATACTTTTCATGCCTATTCCCCCCCCCCCCCCAAAAAAAAAAAAAACATAAATAAATAAAAAATATATAAAAAATATATAAAATAAAATAAAATAAAAATAATAAAAATAAAAATAACTATCAGAAAAGATATATATCAAAACGGTTTATTTAAAAAAAAAACTTCTTACTATGGAATTGAATTCGAAATTCCAACTTCCATTACGCCATCGGAATTTTCGCTTATGGTCGTTATTTCCCAATAATCTCCTAATTCTCTCAATATAATTTTTTGACTCAATATTGAGATAGATTGGGATTCATGAAGTTGCATTTAAGTATAAATATTGCAAAATATTGCACATAAGTTAATAGAAGTTCCATTCTTAACAAATTAGCTGTTTAGCAGGAAACAATTATAATAGTTTTGTGTGTATTTTCTTCTTAAAATTTGAAAATTGACTGTATCAAAAGTTTCATTTTGTTAATTATCTTGCTTTACACGGGAGCTCTGCATTATGTTAATTTAGAACATGAGTCTATGCCGTGCCGAAAATAATCTCCCATGTGCCACCTATGGCACGCATGCCATAGGTTCGTCGTCCCTGTCTTATCCTGAGGAGGACAATAACCATTTTTCCAAATGATTAAAAAAATTAGTCGACAATAATTTTGAAATATCGTTCCCGTTCGTGTAATTTTCCATTTCGGGCCTTGATCACTGCCTTCCAGTCAACTTTTGTAAAATATTGGGGTGGACTCAAAATTTTTTGAGTAAAGTAACACATATAATATTCCCCCTTAGTACGTGTGTGTGTAGATGTAGAGACAGAAGCGGGGGGAGGAGCGAATGACCAAAGATGATAATTGGAAGTTAAATTATGTTTTTTCTAAGCGAAATGTAAAAGCCTTATAATTTAATAAATAATTTTATTAAATTATATTCTTGTAAATTCTTTCTTATAAATACATTAATATTTATTATAAACTAGCTAACTTGTCTGGCGTTGCCCGGGTACTTCAAAAAACATCACGAATAGCGAAAAAGCTCTGAAAATCGCAATAAGATGTCGCGAAAAAATTTTAATTCGCTGCACAAATTTCGAAAAGAGAAAAAAAAATTTATAGATTGTGCTCGAAGATTGAAAGTTGATTCCTTTCACTAATATGGAAAAATGGTAGGCAATCGCTAAAATACACTAAAAATTACATACAAAATTACCGAAAAATTCGAAAATTGCTATACGAAATCCGAATAAACTTTATTGAAATGAGGGCAGAAATTACTTTAGTATTATAGGTCAAAAATGGGATGTCAAAAAATTGCAGCAGATCGCGAAGAAACGTAAAAATCGAATTAAAAATCCCAAAATGTTCAAAAATCACAAAAGTCAAAATATACTATAATTGGATAAAGGTTTCAAATCTAATTCCTTTGGTCTGCGGGCTCTCTGAAAATTTATGTTTGGAAAGCATGCTAAGCATTGTATCATGTTACTTTTATTCATAATTTAATTTACTTGAATTCCCTTAAATATAATTAATATAACCCCTTAAGTTAATATCAGTTTTTGTTGCATTAAAATATCTCAATTTGTTGATTTTCTGTAAACAAGTAATCCCTATTGGTTTACAATGGAAGTCGGCGGAATTACAATGGAATTTGGCGAAATATTAGAGATATCGCCAAGTTGGCGTCACTTTTGGCGATTAATTTTGGTCGCCAAAATTTGCGATATATCTCCAAGTTGGCGGCATTTGGCGACAGAACTGTGTTCCCCCTACGGAACCCTCTTATAGGTATGGAGCTGCATTAAATGCTGTTCATAAAAGTTATGCTAAAAATTCAAAAATCGCTGTACGAATTCCGAATAAACTTTTTTGAAAAGAGAACAAAATTTACTATATTGGGTTAAAAGAAAGAAACCATATACTTTTCACTAATGACGAAAAATCGCCTCGAAACTTAAAAAGGCGCTAAAAATCGTATAAAAAATTAAATAAAAAAAATCTAATAAAAAAAATCGAAAATCAGGCTTTGAAATGCAAAACTTCATATATAGAAAAGTACCTTCCCCCCAAATTTTGTAGCTGTAAGTGCAGCGGTCTCTTCAAAACACCGTCGACACACTCACACACAAACTTCTTTCTTTATTATTATAGATAGATAACATAAAAATTGTTAACTATTGAAAGTGCAAAGAACTAAATGCCAAGAAAAAATATGCAGTTTACTTACTTCATTGCTTTACTAATTCAAGGCATTAAAACAGGCAAAATAGGCAAGAAATTTGTTTTTGAGAGAAATTTAATTATACACTCGCTGAAAGGGGCTTTTAGTGTTCTTTAAGTCTAATTGGTGTCCTTATACCATTTTTCAAACAACATTATTTTGAGAACGCCAATAAAACCAAATTTCATTTCAGCGATTAAATAAATAGTGAATTAAATCAAATGAAATTGTGTGGGCAGAGTGATCAATTTATTGGGTGGGTTCGCTCCCCACGGGTCCATATATGTTGGCACCACTGTTGCCTTCATCCAAGTCAAGGCAGCTATACATTTTATAAATAAAGGAACAGCATCGATGCTCGGAAAATGCATTGATTAAGAGATCATTTTTCCATTTTATTCAAATACTATTTTTCTATCTTTCTTTGATGTAGAGAAATTATATATAAGGACGATTCTCCAATAATAGGGCAATTTGTTTCCCTTGGGGTTATATGCTACATTTTATAATTTATATAATTTTCGTTAGAATAAAATGTATTTCTGCCAAAGTGGGTGTTTTGAACCGAATTTCTGGGCACGATAGTTCGGGAAAAGAAAAAAGAAACCCGACACTATCTATAACTCAAAATGTGATTCATTTATCGAAAATTGAGAAGAAACTGTTCGGTTACAAATCATTCCAATAATCATGCCTGCAAGTGAGATGTTTTTGCGTTTAAAAATGAGTCAGAAAGTTTGGCATTGTTGAGCGGGAGGAAATATTTCTTTGCAAACCACCTAAAATGATTAAGATTAATCTAATTTAATCTGAGTTATGATTTGATAAAGTTGAGATTTGAAAGTTATGATTTGATGAGTGAAAGAAGTCGGTTCTTATCAGACAGTCAGGCTTAATTAGTTTTTAAAAAAAAGCCACTTTTTTCCTAAATCAATTTAACGCATATTAATATAAGGAAACAAAAATCTCTTCTTTTGATGAAATGCACAGACTCTGCTGTTGCCTGTCTTATATTTGGCCTTTGTGCCAGCATCCTTTTATCTATCAAAGTCAAGCCTGCCTGTCTTTCATATCAACTAAATCACTACCTTCATCCAAGTCAAGGCAGTTAGTAAAGGAAAAGTATCTATGTTCGAAACATGCGGTGATTGAGATCTAATTTTACCATCTTATGCAATTAATTTTCTGCATTTTTACTTTCTTCTCTTTACAAGAAGAAAGTGTTGGATTCGTGAAAAATTTCGATTTCCAATTTTCGTCGGATTTATACGTTTTAAAAGTTCTGAACACGATTTTGACTCTTTTTAGATAATATCAGTCTGTCTGTAAGGAACAAAAATTTTTAATTTCTTAAATCTTTACAAGAAGAAAGTGTTGGATTCGTAAAAAATTTCGATATCCGGTTTTCGACGGTCTGAACACTATTTGATTCTTTTCAGAAAATGTCTGACTGTGAGTCTGTCTGTATGTGACACAAATTTTGTAGGCGCTCTATCACGGAATTTAATAAAACTATGGATTTAGATAGACCTTGCTATAAATTGATGCTCATTAGTTTTTGGTGTAAATCGCCCAACAGATGGCGCTGCTATCTTGCATATTGCACGATTTCTGCAATGGTTCTATCTCAAGTACTAATTCACAGATTTTCATCAAACTTCAGAATCAGTTACACGTTGACATGATTTGTTGCTAATTACGTTTTGGCGTAAATCGCCCAACATCAACATGTGGTGCTGCTATGCTGCATTTTCCAAGATTTCCGCCCTAGCTCTACCTCAAGAATTAATTCACGGATTTCGATCAAACTTCAGATTCTGTTAGACATTAGTTGCTGATTAATTTTTAGTGTAAATTGCCCAACAGTTGGCGCTTCTATCCTGCATTCTCCAGGATTTACACGATTTTACGATAGTCACATCTCAAGAACTAATGCACGTAATTTCATCAAACTTCATATTCTGTTAGATCATGGCACAGGTTGGTGCTGATTAGGCTTTCGTGTCAATCATATAGCAGGTGACAATGCTATAGCATGTTTCGCGATTTTCCAATCGCTAAATCGAAAAACTAATGCATGGAATTTAATTAAACTTCATATTCTGTTACACTTTCACATAAATAGATCATTATTAAGCTTGGGCGTATACTGCTCAACTGATTTCGCAAAGGTACACAAAAATTATCGCATTACTATTATAATTTCAGGAGATATTAATAAAAATATGAAATCGTAATTTAACATTAGAAGCTCTAAATTTTGAATGTTTATAATTCAAAAACTTATCATCCGAGTGACTTTAAATTTCTTTTCTAGGCATAGTTTAAACCGAAGATTTAAAATATATTGTCAAAATTGGGTGTTGCCATTGAAAAAACAAAGTTTGGTCAAATTTTGATTTGTAGATGGCCCCTTAAACAAATTTTATATACATCATTTAAAAGTAGACTTTATTTCCAATCTTTTGGTACCAGAAACTTTTTTCTATTATAATTAGTTGCAGATACGAGTGTTTACGTTTTCTCCCACGACTGTACAATTTATATTAATTAATGTGTTAGGAGCTAGCAGCAATAAATAAACTTGCTGGGTGTACATCGAATATTAATACGAATTACAAGCTATGACTACATGTTAATAAAGTTGCTGTCGAATAATAAAAATTAAATCTAATTTAAAAAGTTGATTAGATCTAATAATCTAATATAACAATCATAATTAAATCTAATTTTAAAATCAATTAAATCTAATAAATCGAATTATCACAATTAAATCTAATTTAAAAATTCAATTACACATGTAATAAATCTAATAATTATAATGAAATCTAATTTAAAAATTGAATTAATCTAATAAATTTAAATATCATAATTAAATCTAATTTAAAAATTCAATTACATCTAATAAATCTGATAATTATAATGAAATCTAATTTAAAAATTCAATTACATCTAATAAATCTAAATATCATAATTAAATCTAATTTAAAAATTCAATTACATTTAATAAATTTAATAAATCTAATAGTTATAATTAAATTTAACTTAAAAACTTTATTACATCTAATAAATCTAATTATAAAATTAAATCTGATTTAAAAATTCAATTACATCTAATAAATCTAATTATATAATCTAATAATAATAATTAAATCTAATGTAAAAAGTCAAGCTCAGATATATCTTAAAAAGTTAATTCTTTCAAGACCCTTTTTTTTTGGGGGGGGGGGGGGATAGATTACTTTATGTTTAAAAAATTAAAAGTAACTATTTAAATTACAAACATTAAGGTTTGCCGAAATTTAACGAATGTGTCATTTAATGAAATTTAACGAATACGGTTGTTTTGCGTCCTATTAATATGACAATAGGCTAAGGACGACGCTTAAAAGATGTTAAATTACAACAATATTAAAGTGACTTATTAACTTTCTAGTATTTTATTATATTCTCTCATAAATTGCTGGTTCGAAAAAGTAGCATCTATTTTAAATTTAAAGAATTAAACGTATTGTTTAAAATAAAATAATCAACAACGCTTCAAAAGAGTTTTAAACAAAATTTTTGTTTTTAACTTAAAAACTATTTTAAACTCTTTTATTACTAAATGCTGAAATATACTAAATTATGTAATAATAAAGTAGGGTAGGTGAGGGGTAAAGACCCGTACTTTCCACAAATTTTGATTTTGAATGAACACATTGGTCTAAATTTCTTTGATTGCTGAATAAAATGTTATAATAGAACCTTACTCAGTATCACCACCAGCCTATATTCTGTCAAATTATAATTTTGCAAGAAACTGAATTTTTTTTAAACATTGCTCTGCATGTCTTTGCCCCATTGATTGGAGTAAAAATCCGTAGTGAAGGGGCGAAGCCCCGTTTTGTATAACCGGCCAACTAAAAGTTTAAAGAAATGCAATCGAGGTAAACTATGTGGCATTTAGAAGTTAAAGAGTTTGCGTTCCTCACTGAATTTTTGGATTTGTAGATATTTGCAGTATTATCAACAATGACATGATTTTTTAAAAATACTGCATCAAAAATGAAAAAAATGAAACTTACCTCATTTTCTCTGCACGAAATGCAACATTCTTCACATGTTATCAACACACAATTGGTACTAAGCCTACTGTCGACTACTGTTTTCCATTGGAAAAACGTTGCGTTCATATTAAATCATAATAGTAATTATTATTATTTTTTTGCATATTAAATCAGCCGGTGCGTGTCTTTGCCCCTACATACTCTAAGTATAGACTAGACATATGCAGGGCTCACACTGGTCCGTTTTCTGAAATCCAGTAATTATTTTGAAAGAAATTCGTAAAAAGGTTTATGCAACAATTGCAAGAAAAACGCTCTTCCGGATATGTTTCTACGAAATTTATAAAGAAGATTTTTCTTTAAATAAAAGTGGTGTTTAAAAAAAGGGACCGAGTGGGAGCACTCCATATGCTAACATTATTACATGAAGATGAAAACAGAAACAATTGTTAAGACAAAGCAAAATCAATTTAAATTGACCGGTACATTTAAGTCCCGTTAAGATTAATACATATAATTTTATAAGATTTTTAACATTCTTTGAAAAGTAGAAGTTAACCCTCTCGCTGCGCAACCCGAGATATACTCGGGCATGCATTTTTCCGTCTAATTAATACTATTTGGTTATTCCCATCAGTTATTTTTTAGCGAAAACTTTGATTTAATCAGGACATTTTCCCCAATTACGATGGTCAAAGATTTCTGCTTTAAAGAACCAGTGATAAAAGATTAAAAATTCTGTAAAAGACGCTCATCGCGAAGAATTACTTACGCAGTGAGAGGGTTAATGTAAAATGAATTTATAAGAATTTTAACATTTATTTATTACAAATTATAATTTTTTTGCCTCTGGTAGAGCATTTTGTTTGCATTAGTAAATAAATTAGATATGACATATATTCTTCTCATATTCTTCATCATCAACAAAATTTTAGTATGCCGTGGAAATTTGATCAAGGAAGTTTAGGTGCACCGCGAGGTAAAAAATTTTTGGTATAGTGTTGCCAAGTCCAGTTGCGCCAACTTTTGCAAAATATTGGGTGGGGTCAAAAATTTTTGAATAAAATTACACATACGTTTTTTTCCCCTTAGCGCGTGTGTGTGAAGAAAGGGGCGAGGGAGGAGCGATTGATTAAAGAGGATAATACGAAGTCAAATACGAAATTATTATAATTTAATTATATTTTATTAAATAATTTTATTAAATTATATTTTCATACGTTCTTCCTTATAAGTACATTTATATTTATTATAAATAACATAAAAATTGCTAACTATTGAAGTGCAAAAAAACTAAACGTAAAAAAACATTCATTTTTGTCACTTCAGTGCTTTATCGATTCCAGCCATTGAAACAAATGACAATATATCAAGGAATTTTTTTTTTTTTTTTTTTTTTTTTTTTTTTTTTAGAGAAATTTAATTTTACATCCGCTAAAGGGGCTTTTAGTGCTTTTGTAAGTATCATGTAAGTATCATTGATGTTCTTACTATTTTTTAAACAAACTTATTTTGAGAAAGTCAATAAAACCATTTCAGCGATTAAATAAATGAAAAACGAAATAAATCAGTAGAAATTGGGCGGGCGGGAAGATCAAATTATTTAGACCGGAAGGCGTCTGCCCAAAAAACATCCCCTCGTCGAGGTGACAGCTGAAATTCCAGGAATAGTTAAAACTCGATCCGCATTTAAAAATGCAACTGGTCTGCTAACAAGGAAGGTCTGCATACGGGCATATTCAGAAAAATCTGAAAAAATTACAGAGTGTTCTTCTCATGTGGATATATATGTTTATAATTTTTTTTGGCGGAACCTCGATAGAACGTTCGTAAAAAAAAAAACGAAAATTTCATTTATTTGGCGATTTATGATCTGTTCGCGATGAAATGAAATTTCAAAAATACTTTTTTATGTCGAATACTCTTTAAGATAAAAATGTTTCATATTGAATTTGTTTAAATAAATTTAATGTAAATAACTTTAGTTTTGTCAGTTTTAGTTTGATATAACTATAGTTTTGTCATGTATATATATATATATATATATATATATTTATAATGAAAGTTACATATGAAATTTTATGATTTAAAACAAAATTAAAATAAATTAAAATTGCTTCAATATCTCAAAATGAAGTCCAATTCAGCACTGTCGATTCCATTTTGTTGCTATGGAAACGACGAATTCTTTGATATTGAAATGGATAACTGCTAAATGAATCTTCCCTTTATTTTGGAATACACTTAAATATATGAAAGTATTTTTTATATGAAATTGTTTTTAAAGTAATAAAATTAAATAATAAGCAACATAAATATGTAATACGAAAAAATGTATTTGTTAAACTCTCTCATTGTTTATGTTTAAATTCCTTAAATACTTTTTACACGCATTCTAAAAATCAATTAACAAGCAATTTTCAGGAGCATTAAAATCGTTTGCTTTTCGCGAGGAAAAGTACTGCTCGCCAAATAGCGTGACGCTTTCGTCTTTTCGCGCCAAATATTCGAAAGTATTTTATTTTTTTTTACAGTCTTTCTACTGCATAGGCGTAACCAGCCTTTTGAACGGGGGGGTGCCCAGATTTTTTAACCTTAACATGTTGGATACAAACAATATCTTATATAGTAAAACCTGCTAAAACGGAACCCGTGAAACCGGTCGAATTTCTGTTTTAGACAGGTTTTCATCTTAGAAGGTATAATTGTGCGGTATTTCTTTTAAAAAGGGCTCAAACGCAATTTTTGTTTGCGTGAGGAGGGATGAGAAGGGGTTCAAAACATTAAAACTAAATCCAATGATAAAAAAAAAGATATGTAAATGTCCTTGCAGCAGTGACTAAGTGTGGCCACAAGTATAAAACCTTTTGGCACCCTAACTTCTTATAAAGATTAAAAAAGGCCTTTAATTATACTGGAAACTTCTATAGGCACAAGGAAAAACTGCATGAGATCGAAAATTATCTAAGTCTTGTTGATGAAATTTTGCCGGATGATAAATCTCAGATAATACATGCTAGTACATACGTACGAAAGTTTTTCAGAATGTGACTCCGTGACTTAGGGGTCACTGGAGGGACCCAAGAAATTTTGGAGGAAAGTCTATATAAATAATTATTATAATATTATAAATAACTATAATATTCATTAATACCGTAATTTCCGGCCTATAATCCGCAGATCAAACAATCATGTTTCGACACAGAAATTTTATTTCATTATTGTAGTTAAACACTTATCACGATTTAACAAGTTACGTTTTATGAAACAACATTTCTGGTCCGAACTAACATAATTGTTTGATCTGCAGATTATAGGTCAGAAATTATGGTAATTCATGTTTTTACCTCAGAATGTGTCGACTATATTAGGTAAAGCAGGTCATGATAATATACACTATAAATTTTATCAAGACGATAGAAATTATACTATCATGTTGCGACTGTAATAATAAAGATAGGTGCTTGTCTGTCTGTGTGTGTGTGTGTGTGTGTGTGTACGTGCGCGCGCTGAACTCCGAAAAAACAATGCGGCTCGCACAGCCGTAAGATTTGACAGGACTTGTATGTCTGAACTCATGCATATGGTTGATAATTTTTGTAATTTTTCAATTAATTTTTCATGCGAATTTTTCGCAATTTTTTTCAAATTAGTAAAAAAGAATCCGATTTCAATATTTTATGCAGTAATCTTTGTCTTCTTTTCAATAAAGTATTTTCGAGATTCTTACAGCCATTTTCCAATTTTTAATGTTATTTTTAGAGGGTTTTTTTCGCATTTCGTGTTGATTTTTTTTCGACATTCCTAAAAGGAATCTGGTTTAAATCTTTTACCCAATCAGTTAATTTTGTTCCCTGTGTTTTTTTTTAAATCTTTTCCGAATTTTTAATGAGATTTTTAGGGGGGGTTTTCGTGCTTTGAGGTGATTTCTTGACTTTTTTTTTTTTAAACAGAAAAAAACTCTCCGGTAATTTTTGCAATTGCCGTCATTAAATTCGAATTGGAATAATGTCACAGCAGTTCTTATAAAAAAGCTGAAAATTTAATTTTGTTCGAAATAAAAAACGCAATAATTCAGGGTTCGCTACAGAAACTGTCGTAGCTTGCTCGGGAGTACTTTGCCGAAGGCAGTGCCCCCCCCCAATCCTAGATTTTTTTAATTCTATGTTCGTTTAAAAAAAAAAAAAACAACGAAACTCCTCTAGTAATGAAGTTTTCTTTGAGAGACAGGGTTTGAAATAACGTGCGGGATCGCGCGATTTGTGCACCGAAAAGGAAAGTCCCGCATAATAAAAAATGCTGTGTAGTATTTCCCCCTCCCCCTTCAAATTCTTTCACAGACGTGTGATTCTTCAGTGAGCATTTAAAAAAACTTTTGAAGCCCGCGATATTTATTTCTTTTATGGAATTTCTCAAAATCAATTCATGAATCGGTCCCGGAAAAATTTGAGAATTTCTTCAAACGATCGTGAAAAAATATCGGGAATTTCGATAAAAGAGTGAAGAAAGTAATCGCCAATTTCGTCAAAAGATTGCGCAAAAAAATTACGAATTTCGATAAACGATTGACGAAAAATTTTTTCAAATTTCTTCAAAATGTAGCGGAAAAGAGTAGAGAATTTTGTTAATTGGTACGGAAAGATATCGAGAATTTTCCCGATCGGTCGCACAAAACTATCCCGAATTTCGACAAATGATCTCCCTGTAAAAAATCAGTTCCATCAATCGGTTGCAATAGAAAATAAATTTCGTCTAAGGATCGCGGTAAAAACGAGAATTTCGTCAAAGGATCGCAGAAAGAAAGGGCGAATTTCGTCAAAAGATTGCGGAAAGAAAAAGCGAATTTCATCAAAAGGTCGCGGAAAGTAAATGTGAATTTCATCGAAGGATCGTGCTAAAGAAATGCCAATTTCGTCAAAATATCGCGGTAAAAAGTGCTAATTTCATCAAAGGATCGCGGTAAAAAACACGAATTTTGTCAAGAATTAATGGTGAAAAGTGCAACAAAAAATCGCGTAGAAAAACGCGAATTTCGTCAAACGATTTTGGGAAAAAATTGTAAATATCATGAAATGATCGCAGAATAAAATCGCGAATTTGTCAAAATTTACTCAAATGGGCTAAACGTTTGAAGCCGGGTTCCTTTTCCTACTTTCAAAAGCACGCCTCGAAAGGAGAAAAAACTTTAAAATTTGTATAAAAATTTTTAGAGGAAAAAAATACTATATTGACTTGAAAGACTGCAACCATATTCCTTTTACGAATGTCAAAAAATGGCCGCGAAACACGAAATTCAACCAACTAGCCAAACTCCAGAATAATTTGAATTTTCTGTGCTATTATTTTTCATTTTCAAAGGAGGCAGGGTCTGTGTACCCGCCCCCCCCCCCTTTCCCCCGGCTAATCTCATTTTGGAATTATCGTTTCACATCTGCATTCCCCCTTTTTTTTTAGGTAGATTTCGTAAGAAATACTACCTATTGCAGCCGTTACCATGGTGCGACTTTTGAAAAATTCTTCATAACTTTTCATTATAGGACCCCAGGAACCCAAAACCACCTCCACCTAAAAAGTTTATATATATATATATATGCGTCTTCAAACTCGCCAACAACTTTGAGATGGCTAATATCTCGGCGGGGATTGAAAATGAACAAAATCGGCCGAGGGAATGGAAATGGGGAGTGTTAAAAATTTTGAATACCGTCTTAACAATATTCTGATAAAACCATCTCTTACACAACAATGACAGGAAAAAATAAATATTTTTCATTATAGCAGTTGCCAACAATTAAAAAAAAAACAATAAAATTTTCACCACAACAATTGCTTTTCTATTGCAAGATTTTTCACGTTAAAAAATAAATTAAATAAATAGTTTGACGAATTGAAAACAAATTGAATATTACGTCATAAGTTCTATAGAGCAAGATTTCAGAATGAAAACTCAAAATGAAATAAATAGTTTGACGAATTAAAATATATATATATATATATATATATATATATATATATATATATATATAACGTCATATTGGAAATATAATGTACCACCGCAGGTGAATATGTAACGTAATGTGAGTTTGAAGAAACGCATTAAAACATTATAAAAACCCGATTATGGAAATATTAACATATTTTAACATTTTGAGGTTTTCTGAATTTGTTTTAGCCATTTTTAAACCTATTCCATATACGTGCGTGTGTGTATTCGTATATATTAGAATTTTCACAAAATGTTTAGCTCCCTAGAGCTCATTCTTAGTGAAGGAATTGGGTTTATCTCTAATGTTGATTTAAGTTTTGTTGGTGAATTTAGTACTTAACTTCGAAATCTACCTCCGCCTGTAGGCCCGAGACGGCAGGGATTTTTTTTTTTTTTTGCTTCTTTCTAGATTTTAAACTACGAAAGCAAAGAGACAAATAGTTTCTATCCTCGTCAAGAACTTGCGTTAATTTCTCATGAAATTGCAGAAACATGCAATAGAAAGAACGGCGTAAAAAAAAAAAAAAAAAATCTCCCACAAACAAAGACGTCAAAGTGGGATTATAAAGCCACATTTTTGACTTACTATGACTTATACAGATTCTTGTAAATATTCTATTTTTAGAAAAGATAAACAACATAACATTCTAAAAAAAAGAACGTGGGTTTCTTTTTTTAACACATTTCAAAACTTAGGCTGTTAGTTTTCTGAACTAAATTAATTGAACTCTGCTTTCACTTCTTTTTTCTTTTGTAGATTTCGATTTTTTTTAAATAATTGTGCTTGAGTCAGCGCAAGCGGGGGGGTGCCCGGGCACCCAGGGCACCCCCCCTGGTTACGCCTATGTACTGTAATTTCGCCGCTAAATTTGACTGATCCTTTATGACATACATAAGTAGTTTAATTGGTATTTTTCTTTTTCAAACTATTCTGAGTATGCCCAGTCAGGAGACCTTCTTTGTAAGTCCTATCTTGGTGGAAAACACCTGCAAACTCCATTTTAGTGGTTGACTAATAGGTTTACCGTTGCTTTTTCAAGTCCCCAGTCCTCCATGTTTCCATACCTTTGGATGCAGGAAAACACAATGATAAACCTACCGACCAACCACTAAAATCGTGTTTGCAGGTGGTTTCCACCAAGATAGGACTTGGCAGACCAGTTGCATTTTAATATGCGGATCGAGTTCTGGCTAATCCTGGAATTTCAGCCGTCAACTCGATGGATGCTGATTTCTGCAGACGCCTCCTGTTCATTATGGTGCTAAGAAAATTTTTTTTGTACAACTTGAAAAATCGGGATATTTGGCGACGCGCTCACTTCCTACAGGACATCCCGTGTAAATCGTAACACCTGACAACACTATTTTGAAATACCACTGTAAATGAGTTCATGAT